>JAJMBS010000002.1:0-600000 GCA_030572775.1 [Lipomyces] yamanashiensis
TAAAGTACTGGGATCTGCGTTCACAGGCGCCGGTCGCGACAGTTCAACTTCCGGAGCGGGTGTACAGTATGGACGTGCAACAGAAGCTGATGGTCATTGGTACCGCAGAACGACACATTTGCATTATAGATCTGAATAACCCCGGCGCGATTTTTCGGAGTCTTCAGAGTCCGTTGAAGTTTCAAACACGAGTGGTTACCTGTTTTCCTACAGGTAATGGATATGCTATTGGAAGTGTTGAAGGACGATGCGCGATGCAATATGTTGATGAGAGAGAACAACAGTAAGTTATATGATAATCAGCAAGGCTTATATTTCTTTGCTACAGATAACTGACTCTATGACCAGAAAAAATGGCTTTTCTTTCAAGTGCCACCGTGATACACCTGGAAGCGGACCCCGGGCAGAAGCAAACGTATATTCGGTCAACGCGATCAATTTCCATCCACAGTACGGTACATTCTCGACAGCCGGATCCGACGGAAGTTTCCATTTCTGGGATAAGGATTCGAAGCACCGACTGAAAGGATATCCTTCTGTAGGTGCCAGTATTTCGTGCACTACATTCAACCGCACTGGCTCTATCTTTGCGTATGCTGTTTGCTACGACTGGAGTAAAGGCTACCAGTTTAATCGACCAGATTTCCCCCTTGCTGTTAAGCTGCACGCCACAAAAGAAGAAGAGATGAAGCCTCGCCCGTTCAAGAAGCGATGAAGTTGTGTAAGCTTTTTATGTATGATGAAGTGTAATTCGAAGATCGCTTGCTAATAATTGAGCACTTTGAAATGCTGAGGTTAGAAAATCAGCATATGTGTATTTTAGTCATCTCGTTACCAAAGACGAGTTAAAATGTTATTTACGTAAACCAATTATGATAGTCTGTTTTGATCCTAAGTTCAATCCTTATTTTCCAATCCATCTATAAACGCCAAATTCACCCATGCAAGTCCGTTGACACTGTGCACTATATTGTCACATAAAAAAGACTTTGTTGATTATAGAATATATAGCCTTTTGAACATATACTCTATAAGCATAAAACTCCGAGTTCCTTCATCTATGCTTTCTTGGGCGTATACTTCGGTTGCCGTTCGTACGCGTTAGGCTTCCTTGCTCGCCGTTTATGAGAGTGATGTTTATGGTGGTGATAATGTGAACAGCCCTCCTCGTGTTCTTCTTTGTCTGAAGTGCCTGGAATATTTCTCTCAGGCCTGCGACTTGAACCATTGTCGCTATCGCTGTCACTGTCGTCGCCTGAAGACGAACTCTCATCTGAAGAGCTTTCATCGAACTTTCGTTGTTTGTGAAATATGCAGCAGACTGTGAAAAGTTAGCTAAATAGCCCTCAACAATAAAAGCTGATATAATTCTGTTTACCTTTCGACTTTTTCTTCCCCATGTTCTCGTTGTCAACGACCTCGTCGCTCCAAACTACTCGTCGATCCGAGATATGTCCGCCACGAAGACGTAATGTGCCTGCCACCGCTTGTTCTGAAGAGTCACTCCCGGAAAGACCGCCTTCTCTTTCACGATAAACCGATATGTCTTCTACTACCAGGGATGGACCCATCGATGATGGCGCTGACTCTTGCTGGCGTTGCATTGTGGCAATAGAATGAGCACGCTTAGGTATGCAAAAGTGTCGTACCTTCAGCTCTGAAGACTGAAGGCCTTAAGAATGTGATTTTAATATGTGCACTAAGCAAGTATTTCTGTACTCTCTTTGCAGTATTACCGCTATGTTTTCTCTCGTGTTGCTGATATAGAAACAAGAATATAGTAAGCCGTGATGATGCGTATTGAAGCTTGATTGCCTGAGTATTTAAAGTTTAATCCGAACAGGTGATTCTACTGACTGATGTGGAGGATTGCCAGAGAATTCATTCCATTCGATATGTTTGCAAGCGATCATAAATTCTTTTGTTTATTTACTTTAATATGTGAAGTTGTAGACAATATAAAAGATGCAGTCATGCTAAGGAGTCAAGATCATAAGCGGTACTACTCTCTTGTTTGCCTAACAGCTCACCAATAGACTTAAATAGCGATGCCATTCAACACATGCATGTAGTTCAACAGAAAATCTCAACGTATATAGTAATAAAAGCAAAATAAAATAGTGCAATTCAAGGAAGTACATGCACTTTAGAGCTGCAATACATCGACAGCCAATTGTAATACATAAAATCTACGTTACAAGTAGTCTTCTCAACCTACTCTCTCATCAACTAAGGAACCCAGGTTCTCTTAGACATATCAATTAGGCGGCGAACACCAACCATCCACTGACCACACTCTTCCATACGAGTCGTAGAAAGGTTCACCTGCACAGCATATGCTGTGTCAAAGTCGTGATCACGGAGCGCGTTGGCCAGTAAGATCATCTCGCGCACAGCTTCCTCGCTAAGTAAATCGCTGTTGTTCAAGTGATCAAACAAGACATTCAGTCTCTTCTCTGTATCTTGAACCTGTCGGGCTACACTCTGAGGAGTACGCTGCTTGACGCGAGCCATTTCCGCGCTCAAATTCTCAACAATCACCATTGCTTCAGCAGAGATATGCGACCGGTCACCGGCAGCTAGTTAACAACTATATTAGCACATTATCAACAGCATGTTAGGAAATCAATAAAACTTACGATATTTAGGAGGAGGCGCAGAGTGATGGTGGGGATGCATCGATTCGGCCACGACAGACATAGTGGGACTCGAAGATCTCGCTACAGATGGCGCTCTAGGAAATCCATCTTGAAGAGGAGGCGGCGCGTATTGCGCCAAATTCAAAGGCGGCGCTGAATGAGGAGGAAGAGCAGCCGTTGTAGGAGGAGGAGCAGCCGTTGTAGGAGGAGGAACCACCGGTGCATAAGGGTTCTGCGGTGGAGCAGGAGCAGATGCAGATTGCGGAGGCGGAGCATACGGATTGGTGGGAGGAGGCGGCAAAGTCGAAGGAGGAGCAGATGCCGGAGGTGCAGAGTAGCTGTTTCCCATCAATGACATACCGCTCTGGGTAGGAGGAGGTGGAGGCATTGAATTCATAACAGGTGCCATCTGTCCCACGGAAACAAACTCTACCGAAGGCGGCGCGTACTGGCTCGACGCTCGCGTAATCGGAGGAGGAGACTGCATAGGTGAAGGAGCCACGGACTGAGGAGCCTTGGCATTCATGGGCGGAGGCGCAATGTTGGCGGGTCGACCAAAAGCAGGCGAGTTTCCGGCCGCAGCAGTAGGAGGAGCATACGAAGGCTGCGGTACCGGCTGCATACCAGGGAACGGGGCGGTGATATGTGCAGCTGGAGCTGGAGTCTGTTTTCGAGATGAAGTTGCCCCAGCCTTAAGCGGCAAAGCATCGTTCCATCCACTCACGCTCTTAGTTCCCGATTGATATGAAGTTACAGGAGGAGGTGCGATCGGCGCCTGTTCGTGATGAAGATCAGGAGGAGACATCATTGGCGGAGGGGGTGCAGGGATGCTCAAGCTTGAATGATAAGCGTGTCCGTATTGAGAACCGCTTGCAGCTGGCGGGGCTGGCACACTGGCCGGGGTAGGAGCGGCGACAGGAGCATACGGGTTAGTGAGGGGTTGATAGCTTGAGGCAACCGGAGTATATGTCGAAGCAGCGGGGACCGGAACAGCAGAAACTGGGGCAACTGCTGCTGGAGGAGCATAAGGAGCATACGCTGAAGCAACAGGCTTGGTTCCGTACGGCTGATATCCACCCATTGTACCAGTCGCAGTCGGGACGACGCTAACAGCTGCCTTGCCCTTTGCTTTGAGCACTCTCTCCTGCTCAATATCTGCCAGAGGATACTGAGTTGGGAGGAGAACGAGATACTTATGAGCCAACTCGAGGAAACCCTGACTGGCAACAACATTGGCATACTCTCTGTAAGCCTCGTACAACTCCGAGAGAGCCCACTTATCCGATTCAATCTTAGATCCCGAGTCGGTGTACTTCACAGCATTTCTGAATACAGTAACTTTCTCAATGAAGCCTTGGAGTGATTTGATGTGCACAGCGAAAGGCGATTCAGTCTCGGGAGCATTCTTCAATGCCTCCTTCTCAGTATCCGCTAGCTCCTCAATCCAAATCTCAACAAGTTTAGGAAGATCAGCACCCGCAAAGTAGCAAATAGAGGCATTCTTTCGCAGCTCAAGAGCTTTAGAGCTATCGGCGTTCTTTCGTGCTTCATTCAATCTGTTACCAAGCTCGGCAATCAAAGACTTGAATTCACCCTCAGCTGCGAAGGTGCACAATGCGACAACAATTTCCCTCCAGCTATCAATTTCAGCATTCTTGACCAAATCTGAAAGGTTCTTGCTAGCAATCGAAGATAGGACTCGTATGTACGATGGTCCAGTGACGTTCTTCTGGAAATAAGCCTTCTGCACTTTCGAACGACAAGTATCATCGCCTGACAAAGCAAGCATGAAAGCATCAGACATGCGGTTGTCAGCTAAGCAGATATCAATTGCTGAAGAAAAGTCTCCTAGCACAATTGCCTGAGTAATCAACTTATCCTTGTCTGAAGTCTTGTCGTCAAAAATCACGAATGAACCAGTCGGGGTAAATTCAGGTTGTGAGGAAGCAGCATTGCTACCGATACTACTAAAAAAGGGATCAGCAACGCCGTTAGATTCTCCAAAAATCGAATCAGAAGACTCCTTCTTCTCTTCATCGGTCTTCTCCTCGACCTTTGGTTCCGCAAGGGTAGCATCTCCATTAACAGATAAATCGCTGAACTTCTTGAAAAGCTCATTCAATTCGCTTGAAGTATATCCCAAAAGCTCAACAAGCTTCTGCTTGGGGTTCTGTTCGTACATTAATAGCACTATTTTCCAATCATGTAGATCCTGCTCAGCAGTGGCCTTCTCTGCGCGAGTCTCAGCTATTGACATGAGACTTTGACTCTTGATTGCTTCCTCAAATTTCTCAGTCTCGGAGGCCAATGCCGGCTCAATAACAACCTTCTTGATGCCAATGGTTGATTTCTTGTTCTCGTTCAGCTTGAAAGTTACAAGCTTACCGCCAAAACCGAAGGAAGCGCCAACAGGTCTTAACAACCACTTAGGAGCTTGCTTAAGAGAGAATGTTGACTTGGGAGTGTCAGCATACGATGCTGAACTCCAGAAATCATTGCCTTCAGGCTTAGGAACAGCACTCTCTGCATCCGGCTTTTTCGTGTTCTGCAGGGACTGAATACTGATCTTTCCGTCAAATGAAGCTGAAGCAAAGACGGATGGGTTGCGTTCGTACCATCGTGTCTCAAATGTCCAGTTAGTAGAGATGGGGAATTCGCCAAGCATTTCCCCGGACTGTGGGTTCCACAGAAGAGTTCTGTTATCTTTTCCGCTCGACAACAAAAGGTTGGGATCGCGCTTGCTCCATGAGAGGGACAGAATGCCCTGGTTATGGCCGGTGAGCACCTTCTCAGGAGCATTGGCATTTCTGAGATCCCAGAGAAGGATAACGGGCGACGAGTCATCTTCGCAGGCAGTGATCAATTTTGTAGACTAAACATAGATAAATTTGATCAGATTTAATTTTACCCGAAAAGCTCAGTTGGCAGTTACTTACATTCTCAGGGTGCCACACGACACTGCTTACACCACGTCTACCACCACCACCAGGACCAGGGTAAAATAAATGCAAAACTTCGCGTCGATTCTTCAGATCCCAAACAGAGGTAAATCCGGTGTTTCCAGCTGTCGCCAAAATATGAGCAACATTGGTGTTCCAAGCGACACACTCGATCTCGTCAAGCCGCGATGACGCTGTACCAGGGGTGATTGGCGAGTTAGGCTTATCAAGATCCCAGATAAAGATCTATTAGTTGCAATTAGTACTGAGGGAAAATAATAACATCAAAGCCGGATTGATTACCTCTCCCTTAGAACCAGCAGAAGCGAGGAGGTTAGATTGGCATGTGTTGAAGTCCAACGACTTGACGGCACCAGAATGCTTCTTGGAACTCAACAACGGAGTCCTACCATACTATGTTAATAGCGATCGATTGAAGCAATTCGCAAAGATATACATACATAGATCCACCCAGTAGAGTATCAGGATCCCATAGGTTCAGATCACCGTTTTCCATTGCCGCGGCAATGACGCCCTTCGGACGGGTCGATGAAACGGATCCCCAGACCAAATCGTGGAATCTAAAGCAAAGTAAGCTCCCGAATCAAATCAAATCAAATAATCTAATCAATAGATCACTTGATCAAATCACATACCTCGCATCACTGTTCACCGATACCAAAGGCTTCTGGAGAACGGTGGATGGCTTGCCTGCAAGATTGAGGTCCCATAACTCCAAAGTCGAAGTCGACGAGAAGTCTGCATCGACTGCACCAGCGACAGTTCCAGTTGCAATAATAGGCAATTGAGAGCCAGGAGACCAGGCAAAGGCCGCCGTTCTCGGGATTTCCATGTTTTCGTCTATTAGCTTGTGTGGTCAGTCTTGGAGAAGTGGATTCAGGCCCCGATTTTCCGTTGTGATGTTTGCTGGCAAATTATCACGTGACCGGCTCTGATCTATCTAGACTTTCTTCGGCAGGCATTGTAATACGTAACAAAGCACCTAAGCTATAGTAATATATGACTAATTCATGCGGCTTGGCTCATCGGCAAAACTTCAGAATTTTTACGGGTTAAGGAACCTGAAATAGCTGTATTCGACAATTTAGATAGTGGTTTGTACACTGCTTTATAGAATTGGATACTGCTCATCCAGCAGGTGGGTTAGACCGGCACATATGCCACCCTCTGTGCACTCCTCTCAGGCGGAGGAACTAAGCGACTCTAATTCTTCAGAGACCTATCTATACCATAAAGACCCTCACAGTCATCATCATAGACGAGGAATATCAGTGACCAGTCTGAAGTCAAGCGCAGATGACGGCTCTAACAGCAATAGACTATTTGCACAAGTTAGATCAAAAGATGAGCGAACAGAACTAGAACTCAGTATGTATCTAACTTGCCTGATCCGCTTCATGAATTACTGTGGTACTGACATCAACTAGTTGACATATGGGCAACCATGATTCCAGCTAAAATTGCGACCACAGTAGTATCGTAAGAAAACTATTGTATTATTTTCAAATTGGACATTGCTAATTGCTAATTAGTAATCTGAAGCAAAAGCTTCCAAAAGATCCACACTCACTGATACACCTGCGACGGCTCGTGAAAGATGAACTGCCAGTCCGAGAAGATTCTGGCGTGCTTCTGTCTCTTCTGATTTGCTCAGTTGATTCAGTTCCTTCTGAAGAAGATATAAATGCTCTTCTTGAGCCTTTGAACGACTTTGTGACTTTCCCGGTCGCAGATGAACGACTGTTTGTACCGACAGTGAAGCAGGCACCTGCATTTGCAGCGCCCACTAAAGAACAATCCAAGCAATGGTCTGAGGGAACATGGCCAATTATGTGGAGAGGAAATCCTCACTTGATGTATGTTTTTAAAAAGCTATAAGGGAATGTTGTGGCTGATTTATGAACTTTTAGTATCTCTGAGCTACCGGAGGAGGACGAAACTGTGTTAAAGCAGAATCTTGAAGAGCTGCTCGATCTGACAGAAAGGGCTCACAATGCAGGAGAGGTAGGCTTTTTTACTTTACAATATGTGGACCTATCCTAATTGTTTCAATAGGTTCCAATTGCCTCTTTAATTGTCGATCCTCTTACCGGTAAAGTAGTCGCATCCTCTACTGATCAACGAAATTCTTCTGGAAATCCTTTATCGCATAGCGTCATGCTAAGCATAGCTAAAGTTGCAGCATTAGAACTCGCTAGGCGAAAGGAGATTGCAGCTAATCCAGACCTCACCGAAGATCCTTCTGTTCAAGCATATTTGTGCAATGATTTGCAGCTGGTCACCACACACGAGCCATGTGCTATGTGCTGTATGGCTTTGGTTCATTCTCGGATATCCAGACTAATATATGTCAAGAATCTTCCTAAATCTGGCGGAATAGATCGTGACAGTGGTCCAGGATACGGAATTCACTGGAACAAGCAGCTTAACTGGCGTTTTGAGTGCTGGCGTTGGAACGGACAAGACATATTATTGTACGATGTTGATGAGGCTACTAATGCATAATTGATAATGGCTGTCAAAATGGTGTTCGGTTTGTAATTGGAGTATCTCTATGCTATCTGATTGATGCTGACTACGCTCTAGCGGGTTGCTTCGAATCTGCTGGTGTGTATATAATTATGTAGTAATCTAAATATCAATGAAATAAGATATAGATCAGGATAGGAATATTTGGTAATAAGCTGCAGTCAAAACTCTCGTTTGACTCAACTAGACTCTATTACTCAACTCGTCTCAAAACTGTACAACTTGACCAAACAAATGAGTGACTAATAAATTAACTACTACACAAATGAACAACAGTCGAGCAAAACATCAACTACAAAACTTCAAAAATATCCAAAACAGGCTATATAATGTTTACCACAACACACAACGGGGAGATTTGTTCTTGCACTGGAATGCATCAATGAAGTTCTGCGAATCAGCAGCGGCAGCCAAAACTCGCACAAAGCTTGGCGAGTGAGGATCAGTGTAGATTCTTTGGGCAGCGGTACCTGGTCTGGTCTTTCCGCACCACCATCTGGCATAGTTGACAAAGAACAATTGCTCCTTTGTCAGATTCACACCAGGAAGCATAGGGCTGGGAGAAACAGCTTCGTGCTTCTTCCAGGCGTTGAAGGAAGCCGCAATACCACCGTTGTCAGCAATATTTTCACCCTCAGTGAACTTTCCGTTAACATGCAAGACATTACCCTCCTCATCAATGACAGTGTACTCAGAGTACTGATCAATGAAGCACTGAGCACGATTGTCGAACTCCTTGGAAGTCTGAGGAGTCCACCAGTCGTGCAGGCGTCCATTCTCGTCATAGGCACGACCCTGGTTGTCAAAGGCGTGCGAGAGCTCGTGACCGGCAACAGCACCAAATGCACCGTAGTTCATATAGGCGGGCTGGTGCTCTGAGAACACAGGGGGCTGCAAAATACCAGCAGGGAAGACAATCTCACCAAGGGGAGGGTTGTAGTAGGCGTTAACAGTCGAAGGTGTCATGCCCCAGGCAGCACGATCAGTGGGCTTTCCGAGCGACGCCCACTCCTCAGTGGCCGCCTGCATACGAGCTGACTTATAGTTTCCAAAGAAATCAGTAGCGGAGATTGAAAGATCCTTGTAATATTCAGCGAGACTCTCGGCAGACTTGACATCTGGCGACTGGTCGGGATAACCAATCTTCTGAACAAGTCTGTGAACCTTCTCAATTGCGACACCCTTGGTGTTGACGTCCATCCAAGGGAGAACATTGAGCTTATCAACAAAGGCGTCCTTAATACCGTTAATGATATCCTCACCCATCTTCTTGGCAACAGGTGAAAATTTCTGCTCGGTGTAGTAGCGACCAAGAATCCATCCGGTGAGCGAGTCAACCTCAGCGACGCAAGACTTCCAGCGCTCAGGACGAACGGTGGTGCTAATTCCACGAAGCGCGTTGCGGAATTCAATAACAGGTCTTGAAACAGACTCTGCGAGATGGCCAGCGTAAACCTCAATAGCTTTCCACATGAAGTAAGTCTGGATAGTCTCTCTGGGGACAGTAGGCAAAAGCTTGTTCAAGTCAATGAGGTATTGAGGGTAGGTGACAATAATTTCGCCTGGCATGCTGGCTGATCCAGTCATGGTTTGAATGAAGTAAGTGAATTCAATTGGAGTGAAAGTGCGCTGAAGGTCACTAATAGTGAACGGATGGTAAGTCTTAGACCCGTCATACAGATCCTCACTGAAAAAACATTAGATTCTAGATTAGAAATAACAAAAAATATAAATGTTTACTTACAGATCAAGGCTGATAGCAGCAAGTTGACCCTCGAAATCCACGACCTGCTGGGCAAGAGCCTCGTAACGGTCATCCGCTTCGCGAGGAGTCAAAACGGAATCGACATCGGCAAGAACGTTAGCCAAAACCTGCTTAATGGCGTTGATATAGGGGGCAGTAATAGTAGGTCTGGTGTAGTATTCCTTAGAAGGCAGACCGTTCATAGGCTGATAGAGTCTAAGAACAGTGAAGTCCGGGTTCATGTCATCGGCATCGATATCAAATTGAACCAAAGCAGTAATTGCCATAGACTGAAGGTACAAAACGGTATCGGTCAGATCGACAGCGGCAGTACGAGCTTCATCCTTGATCATGACCTCTGAAGGACCCTCGAGCCATGTCTTCATAGTCTCGGCAGCACCAGCATATAGAGGATAGACAGACTGGATTTTCTCGAGAATAGGGTAAAGGGGTGCACCTCCAACGGCAGCGATACGATCGGTATCCATGCAAGCCTGGTAAACACCCGAAGCCTTGTTCCAAATCTCACGTTCCGCAGCAGTAGTTCCAGTGAAGTCTCCCTCCAAAATGTTGCGAGAAAGACGCTGGGACTCCTCGGCCATGGTAGTAGACGTGAAGTAATCACCACGGTCAGAGGAAATATCATGGGATGCGATCCATCCTCCGCAAGTGTACTGGAAAAAGTCCTCGCAAGGGTCGACCGATGGATCCATGTCAGCCAAGATACCGGCAGCGGCAGTGACGCACTCGGGAGTCGTGCAGACTTCATCGGCGCCAGCGGGAGCCTCCTTGCGGTGGGCGAGACGCCAAAATCCGCGGACGACAAAGATGAAGAGAATGAAGGTCACAAATCCAAGTACAATCTTTAACCACAGCGGGACTCGCTTAGCGACAGGAGTAGAATCACCCGCCTCAGCGGCACCTTCGTCGCTTGCAAAGACAGCATTGACGGTCTCAGGGTTTGAAGGGTAGGGAATTTCGTTAGTGGTCTCAGAAGTAAGAAGAGGAGCCGAGTCGGCTTCGTCGTCGCTGGCGACACTGCTCGTGTTGTCCGGGATGCTGTCACGAGTGACCGCCTTGCGGAGACTAGAACGGCAGGAATTAGCAATGATGTGCTTGGAGATACGACTGCTGCGTGAACAGACAGTTAAATTTGCAGCAGCTCCTAATTGAACAGCCCATTGGTCTTTAGAAGCAGACCAGTTGCGCATAGAATATTGCTGCCAGTAGCAACGAAAGGTCGAGTAATTACTGCATACAGAGCTCACGAGCACCGCCACTATCGTCGAACAGTAGTCGACATCGAGGCTCTTAAAACAATAGGCAATAGAGCACTTACGGATGATCTTGGTCCTCTGACATTTTATGAATAGCACCTGAACTACCAATAAGCAGGAATGGATTTCGAGGAAGAACTCAGGTGGAGGCGGGCTAAGTAGAGCATGGCCAGCTTGGCAGTCGGTCTCGATTAGTTCTGGAGTCCCAAGCCCCGCGGTGATAAGGAGCGATCCCGAACCCTAAATTGACGGAAAGAGCAGGAGCCAGCCAGGTTTGGATATGTTGAAGGGTGTGGATAATAGTATAGGGTAATTTTTGTATTGTATGGCTATGTGCAGTTTACATGTATTCTCTTGGGTATCTTTTGTTTGTGTCTAGAGATCTGAAAGGTATTCAATTGAGCGCCATAAGAGCAGCTATATGATACTGATACACTCTCTGGATCCTCCGGGGATATTGAGCCGTAGTCCAGTAGTTATCCATCTACACTGGTCCAATCAATACAATATCAAATAATTCGCGTATTCAGGAGCAATTGCGTCTAATTGACCCACAAGCACTGCTCAGAACCGTCTTCGCTCAGAGACTGGGTTCGCGTTTGTCTGTGAGCCGCAGCTGGAGCTGAAGACAGCTAAGCCAAATTGTTCTCACTGAGCAGCAGTCCTCAGTGCAAAGAGTCCTATCGACCCGGATTGCACGCGCAACTGAATACAATCAGTTCATCAGATTTTCATACATTGTATATTCCTATTACACGTCAGATCTCAAAACATTGAATAGCTACTGCCCGTACAAATACTCTCCTCACTCCGCATCGCAAGCGTACTTGGTGGACTGTCTACAAGTAAACCGCGCCTCATCTGACACGCGCAAGAGTGCGGCAATCTTTGAATCAATATGATGTCCAAGATTTCTCAGATAAGCAAAGCAATTGCTGATGATATTGAGCAAGCCAGACTCCAATCTGTCGCAGCAGCATCCACTGTCGCCAGTCGTGCTCGCTCAAGGTCTCCTGTGGGACGTGCAGTACCAGGTGGCAGAGACATATCGCGTAGCGGAACTCCCGCGATTGCAGAGCAGGCCCCAAAAGATTCTGATTTGGACACCACCGTCATGTTTGACGCTGATGAAGCGCAAAATGGGGAAGATGATGATGAGAAGAAGAACCTGGCAGCGACTCCTACTCCGTCCCTGCCGCCTCAGCAGCAACCTCGCCAGCAACAATCACCGCAGACATATCCTTCAAGGTCTGGAACTCCAACTACCACATTAATCGACCAGAATATTCCGCCAGAGATCAAATCAAAACTGCGCAAGCTCGCCAAATATGAAGCGCGTTATCCAGGTATGATGAACTCTTCTGTGAATATTTGTAATCAGATAGTGCTAAAGATTAATTGCGACTTCAGAGCTACATAGAGCATACGAAATTGAAAAACAGCGGGCTTCTTTTATCGAAGCTTTTGAAACCGTTCTTCGCGAACATACCCCTTGCTCATCAATTACTGAACCGCAGTCTCTAGTCGAATATCTGCAGAACCTGACATTAAGGCAAAACATGCTTATGGAGGAGATGACCAGAGTGACCAAAGAAAAGGATGCCAGCCAGCAAGCTGCGATAGCCGCAGAAATCAGAGCAAAAACTGCGGAGCAGGCTCTGAAAGTAACTCAAGACAAGATTCAGGAGATGGAATCTGAAGTATCAGTTTTCCGTGCTGAGGTTGAAAATAGAGATCATCGCATTAAGGAACTTGAAGAGTCAAAATCCGCTACTATCTCAGAACATACGCTAGAGCTCGAGGAGACTAATAAGAAGCTTGTCATCACTGAAGTGAGCCTCAAGGAGCTCCAGGATAGTTTTGACGAAAAGACGAAAGCGGTCGCAGATAAGGCGAATGAAGTGACATCTGAGCTTCGTTCACAGTTGAAATCAATCAAAGCTGAAAACGAGCAATCAGTATTGACCTCTGAGGAAAACATGAAAGTCATTGCTGGCCATACATCAAAGATTGAAGAACTCACATCCGAACTTGAGAAACTGCGTGCGGAAAACACCGATTTACAAAGCCAGCTTTTGAAGACAACTGAGTCTTCTGCTGTGTTAGGTGATGCCAAGGCCCGTATTGCCGAACTCGAGACGGAAATAGAAAACATCAAGTCGACAGTTAAATCATCTCCCGAAGAAGTTGAAGAGAAGAATGACGACAGAGAGATCGAAGAAACCGCATCTTTGAGCCAAGCTGCGGAAGGTGCTTCTTCTTCGTCTAAAAACAAAAAAAAGAACAAGAGGAAGAAAGGTAAAGGAGGTGCAAATAATGGATCAGCACCAATCGAAGAAATATCTGCAAAGGTGTCAGAGACTGTCCCAGAGACTGCGGAAGCACCAGAGCAAACCGCTGTGGATATCCAAACCTATCAGGCAAAGCTCGGGGAGTACGAGGCTAAGATTGATTCTCTTCAGGCCGAGACGACGAAGCTAAAATCTGATCGCAAGGCTTCCATGGAAGAGGTAGAGAACCTTCGCGACCAAGTTCGTTCTATTGGACAAGATCTTGTCGAGGCCAAAGACGAAATCAAGGTGCTTAGCCGACAACTATCTAACTCGAACGACACCGGCAAGAGCTTCGCGGATCTGGAGGCAACCCACGCTGACCTTATCCACCAGCACGATCAGCTTAAGCATTCACACGAGGAGCTATCTAAGGAGAAGGAACAGCTAACTAACAAGTTGGATACTTTGACCAAAAAGCATGATGAGGTCTTGTCGCAATTGGAAACTCTTACAACCGAGAAACAGAAAGTCGAAGAGGACTTTAAGCTTGCCAGCGGAGAGAGACAGAAGCTATCAGCTCAAATTGAATCATTGTCGACTGAAAAGGAAGATGCACTTAAAAAATTGAAGGAGTCCATCACACTGAGAGAAAAGGCTGTCTCAGAAATCGAGCTGAAGATTCAGGATCTCAAAAATGACTTAAAGGCTACCGAGCAAGTTGCACAAGCTCGGTTTAAAGAAATAAGCGAGAAGAATGAAGCGCTACAGCGTCTTTCGAATGATATTCAAAACTCGCGCGCCGAGGGCGCGTCATTACGCGAGGAGAGAATTACTTTAACTACAAAACTCGAAGAGTTGCGCCGTGTGGAGAAGAATGAGAAGCAGTTGAAAGTCGACGTTTCCAAGTTCCGGGCAGCCATTCTTGATCGTGATAGCGAGCTCCAGAAACTCCGTCAGCAAGGGCGGGAATTGCAGACCGGCAAAGCTCGTGCTGATGAGCGGATTGTTAGCCTTAGCCAACAGCTAACTCGCACTGAAGCAGAGCTTCGTGGAACTAGTGAAGCAGTTGATAAGCTATCTCGTGAAAAGGGCCAGATGACACAGGATTTGGAGTCTCTCAGAGTACGACTATCCAACTACTCTGCTGGCAATGCTAATATGAAAGCTCAGCTTGAAGCTATGAAGGAAGAGGTTCAGATCGCAAAGGCAGAGAAAGAAAGCGCAAAGACTATGATGGACACCTTCCGCGAACAAGCATCAGAGATGGCTATGCAGAGCAAGGAATCCCGTGATCGATACGATGCTCTCGAAGAAGAACTGGCAGAGTCACATCGTCTCCTTATTGAGCGCGGCCGAGAGGCAACTACAATCCGTAGACTTCTTAGCGAAGCCGAAGCGAAGCAGGAAGCGTCAGTGCGTGAATTGAAAGAGCAGATTACTGTTTTGACTGAGGAGCGTGATCGTGCAGAGAGCGAATCTGCGGCGATCTCTAGACGCAAACGTCGTGAGCTTGAGGACCTGAAGATCAAAGACCGCGAGCTGGAGAGAAAACTGGGAATGGTTGAAGAAGAGAGATCCAAGCTTACAGCTGAGCTTAATGACTTGCGATCTGCGCGCGAACGAGCAGAAGAAAAGGCCAAGCTTTCACAGTCTGAGCTGGAAGAGACAAGGAAAATATTCACAGACTTGAGAAGTTCTTTAGTGAGTAGATGAATTTTTTATGCGTATGTACGATACAGATCTAACCAGAGTTGATTTAGGAATCTACGGAAGGGCAGCTACAGGAGGTTGAGACGAACAGGCAGACACTGAAACATCTTCTGGAGGACACACAAGAGAAGGTTGAACGACTTCAAAAGAGTAACCGCACTCTTTCTGAAGAACTGCAGAGCCTTCAGACGGCTAATCTTGCATCTGACATACCTATGAGATCAAACAAAGTCCGACCTAATCGGTCTATTTCCAGCGTATCGTCATCTACTGTCGGAACCGTTAAGGAGAGGACACCCATGAGTCCTGGTGCTTCCTCGGCTTATATCCCCTACGAAGAGAGCGAGAATCTCAGTGTTCCGTACATTAAGAATGTACTACTTGGGTATTTAGAGCGCAAGGAACAGAGACAGCAGCTTATTCCTGTTCTCTCAACTATTTTGCAGTTCCAAGGGAATGACGAGCAAAGATTCTTGACTGCTTTGCAGCATCCTTAAAATTGTTAGGGGGGTAAGAGAGAAGGTTGATTATGATTGATGTATGATTGTATGTACATGAATGAGAGGTTTAAGTCCGTAGAAGACAGCAACACGCTGTATTTATCGAAATAGACTAACTATTTCTTAAAATAACCTGCGAGTATATACAAGATGGTAGAGTTGTAAATTCTTCCCAGGCTTAACTGACCTTTTTGCGATTACCGACAGAAAACGCCCTAGTAAAAGTTAGTGGGAATTCTGGAATACAGACATGCAAAATATTCTCACGTTCGATCACCGACTATATTTTTTGTCAGTTTCTTCAGCGGTTACGAAATTTTTGGAGTCGGTCACCGGAGCAGATTGCAGTTGTTCAAGCTGCTGCTGCTTTGCCTGGTCTTGTTCAACGAGATAGTCTGACAGCTGCATACCGCCGTAAGCAACAATCAAGGTGGATACACCCATCCATAGTCGGCCATTCACTGGAATGGCATTGTATTTTCGCCACAAAGACATCTGTATATATCGCGAACCGCTATTAAAACTAAACTAATCCAGGTCTCAATCGCGGATTGGGAACGGGACTCCAAGCCCTGCGAGTTTAGGAAAAATTAGAGTTCTGGCACGCGTCATAGACTGTTTGTTTAGTAGGATTTCCCAGCACATATTGAGCATCAGAGAAAATACACCTAGAATGCAAAGGGATATATGACTGATCTAGACGGTATATGCGAAGAAGTCAACAAGAGAGCCTGAGAGATCATTGTTTGCAGTATCAACTCTGTGATTTTCAACACAGCAGCTTTATCATGGCTACACCAAGAAGAGTAGGATCAACTCCGCGTCGAGTGATTCGTCGCGCTTCGCTATGGACCCGAATAAAATCATACCCGTTTGACCTATTTCTTTATTTAAACGAGGAGATTGGTACGGTAGAGTGGGACAAACTTGCAGAGACAGTAGCAATTCCTACAGGAGCAATCCTTGATGCAGTGCTTTTCTTCAGTCAGATGGGTGCATCTGCCCTGCGCACATCGCCAGATCCCAAAAACGAGGTTTTTGCCAGTAGTGCAACAATGAGAAATAGTCCATTAGCGGGTGAAGTGCTGCGAGGACGAGGGAGACCAACTGGATTTAGCTATTGGATTGGAAATATAGTAAGTACCACGACAGTGTCTGCCTGCTCTTTGACAAGCCTAACGCATAGCAATCAGCTTTCGCTATTATCGCTATTGATTCTGCTTTCAAGTTTTTTCAACGCCTTCTACGTATTTGCTCGAAGGAAAGAGTACACTTTTTTTGGTCGCGCAGCTCGTGATAAAGATATGCTGTCGGCATCTTCCTCTCAAAAATCTATGCTCAAGCTGAGTAGCTATTCGCCTTCTCCGTCAGCAGATTCTCCATTACGCAAAATTCTGTACGTGACACAAATTCTCATTTCTAGACCATATCTGACTGAAAGCATATAGTGATCGGACATTAAACAAGAGCACTACCTCATCCGATCAATCATTAGACGAAATGTGGGTATTGAAGATGTGGAATCCAGACCAGTTTTGTCTTCGCATGTTCATTTCCTTTTCGCCACTACATACTCTACTACTGTTTTTCCGCTCACACGGAAATATGGTACGAGACATTTTACTATGCTTTTTTTTATCCACACAAACATATATCCTAGTCGTTTTGTTTACACAGCAAGTACACGACAAGCAGATGATTTTTAGCGAGACATTTGAAGAATACGAGCAGAAGGCAGTACGACCAAAACTGAGCGCTGTTCGACGCGACGTTGCTATTGGTGCCGATGGAAGCGTGGATGTGCATACTACGCCTTTGAACCGTCACTTTGCTACTCATGATATTCGTCCTTCCTCATCATCTACTTCCCCACTATTCGGCGCAACCAAATTCCAGTCTCATGCAACTTCTTTCGCGCCATCGCCTCTTGGACAGAACTTTGGCACTCCATTTTCTGGTGCTAGATCTTTTAGTCGACAGTCTATGGCAACCGGAATTGATTTTACAGAGCACAGTGCTCCTAACTCAGCTCCCCCAGCTCAATCCGTGCGACCTGCTTCATCTCGCAGTAGCTTTGCGAACTCACCTACCACCGGACGCATGAGATACCAGGGTAGCTGAAATGAGTGCTTTCAGAAAATTCCAATCACAATATATATATATAGCAATTTCTATGGGGACATTCACGTTAGCATGGCTCTTGAATTCATGAATTCATCGCCATTCAGGCCAGGATCATTATCAGCCGCATGATTTGCGGCAATAATGATGACTAATGTATTTACCAACGCGACATTGAACAGAAATCAAATTCAATACAATAGGCGGTGAGACGTCTTTAGAGCATCAAGTGGCATACTTTTGCTGGTAGACAGCTACTGAGATTAACTTAAAAATTTTATTTATATCACAAGCCCATCACAAGCGATAGTAAATGATATGATACAGTCCTAGTAACGCTTCAGACAACAGGCACCTCGCTGCCTTCTAGCTGCTCTACAACGGCCTTCATCTCGTCGTCTGAGTATATTCTAAATCCTTGCTCAGGAGTAACGCTCGAAAGCTGAACATTCTTGGCATCCAGTTTCTCCTCCATAACCTGTTTGAGAGTCTTCAAAACTAGCTGTTCCGCTTCTTGCAGTGTAAGTGACTACAACAAATATTAGCAATGGTTCTTTCCATATAGCAGTCAAAAATAGCAACTTACGCTGTGATATTCGTTCTGTAATTCAGCTTGGGCACCTTCACTGCCGCTACCGATGGCCTTTGCATCATATCTGTAGAAAGTGCCTGAAGGATCGGCATGATATAACTGAGGGCCATTCTCATCCACACCAGCTATCAGCAAAGCAACACCAAAAGGACGAGACATCACACTCTCCTCTCCATCGGCACCTTCACCAAATCGTAAAGCAAGATCGCAAACAGACTGAGTGACTGATTCAACTTTCATAGATTCGTCGAAAGTCAGGAAATGGTTCTGTGACTCAACTCGCGCATGATCAATCATTGTCCGGGCATCAGCAGTCAATCCGCTCATTGCTGCACCAATATGTCTATCAATTTCCACAATCTTTTCAATCGATGATGACTCGAGCAGTACTGATGTCGCACGCTTCTCCACTCCTAAGATAACACCTTCAGCCGTAGCGACACCGATCGCGGTTGATCCAAGCTGGAATAGAAGTGATTAGCATCTGATCAAACACAGAAAACATGAATCATCAATCTGCACTTTAAATTAAGTGAAATGACATACCTTAATAGCCTCAATAGCATACTCAACTTGAAATAGACGACCCTCTGGAGAGAATGTGCTGACACCGCGGTCGTATTCACTTCTTGTGAGAAACATCGTCAAAAAGTGATATATGCGATTTAATCACTAAATAAATCAGATCTCAAATAGTATGCAATAATATAGCAGTCAAGCCAGTGATCAAGACTTGAATCAGTATGAAATGTAGTTTGGATGGAACAGAACCGAAGAGCGATACTGTCCTTTCGTAGAGCGCGCGGCGTACACTGTTAGTTCTGACATATACGCTTAACTGCTAAGAGCACAGACTGGAATATACGCAGCAGCCGCGAAACTTTAGGGCGCGCACCAGATCTCCTCAACGCGACAAACCAAAACAAAAGTCGCGACTACACAACGCTGCGCTCTGCGAATGGTTGTACCCAGTCTTTAGTTGCATTTTATACTTAAGATCGATTATGGCTAGTCAAGTGGCTGAAAATGGGATTTCTAGTCGGCGGCCGGAGTCACGCGAAATACTGTCGCAGTCGGATCGCGTCAACACTGCTGCGAGCCAGCACTCACATACACATACCCACAGATCTCGTTCGCTGAAGATTTCGGGTGATGTTATTGCGGATACAAAGCTATCAGGAGAGAAAGAGAGAGCTACGGTAAGTAATTTCTGTGTTTTTGAAATGTATAATGAAATTGTCTAACTTCAGATTGAATCAGGCACGAACGAGTTCGACGCGCCATAGATCCCCACCGCGCACTGATCGAGTTGCAGCCCACGAAAGACCTCAAGAGAAGACTAGCGCAAGCAATGGTGCTACAGGCTTGAGGATGTCAACTTCTGAAAGTCATGCTGACAGTGGCGCGTCCAGTGCCTCATCTAAGACCAGTAAGGAATTCGATGATAGAATCTATGGTTCATACTCACATTTTTAATAGTCTGGAACCCAGAAGTCAAACTAGTTGAATCTACACTATCTTCGCTTGCCAATCGTATGATGTCTCCACCTCTTTCTGCCCACACATCTGGCTTTCGAAAAGCAGGAGAGATCAGCAAGTTATCAGTGGATGTGCAGCACGCAATCATTATGGACGATTTGTTATATGTTTTAGTGGTACGACAACACTGATATATGATGATATATTTTATGATGCTAATGATTTCTAGGGAACGGAAGGACAGTACATTCGCTTCCACGAGCGATACAATCCAGCAATTGAAAGCGAGCGATTGGCAGGACCTGAGTTTCGCCTCACAAAGGGACTAGACCCCAGCTTACGCGACATCACCAAAACATTGCTGAAGATGGCTACATACCATCTAAGCGTTGAAGCATTTGTGGATCAGCAGAGTAAACGAGACTACGGTGTTGTCAATCATGCTCTATGCGCTGCTATGCGCTCAATCATAAAGGAATATCTGGCTCTCGTTTCAACTATGGAGTACAGAATGCTAACAGACTCGTCTTTTACTCTCAACGTCTTTCATCTCGAAACTATGCCAATGGCTAAAAAGTTGATGGAACTTAACTATGTCATTATTAAGCTATCTAAAAAGGAAGTTGCGCAGCCAGATGCTACGCAGGATGCCACTTCTGATTTTGACAAGATTATGGAGACACTGAGAGCGAACGATGGTAATATCAACGCATTGAATAGCCTGGGAACAGCGAAAACAACTTCAGTGATCAACAAAGGTGGTGATGTTCTCCGACTATTGACTGACAGATTGTATGCAGTGGCTGGCGATCCTCCTGCGCGTGAATTATTGGAATTTCTGCTTCAAGAGTCATCGCGGCCTTATATCAAGATGTTAAATCTATGGCTTCATCGCGGAATAATCAATGATCCTTTTGGAGAGTTTTTAATCAAAGAGCAAAAGGGTATTCGCCGAGAGAAATTAGATCAGGATTACACAGACGAGTATTGGGAAAAGCGGTATTTAATCAGGAAGGAAGATTTACCTCTACAAATTTCGGACGATCGGACGTGCGAAAAGATTCTGCTTGCTGGAAAATTTCTTAATGTTGTTCGAGAGTGTGGTGGTGTGGATGCCAGCAGTGAAGTGAAAGATGCTCCAGAGACTATTGATAATTCGCGGTTGTTGGCGAACATAGATGCCGCTTATGCTCATGCAAATAGCTGTTTGCTTAAGCTGCTGATAAATACGCATGAGCTATCTGCGAGACTTACATCTCTGAAACATTATTTTTTCTTGGACCAGGCGGATTTCTTCACAAGTTTTGTTGAAGTTGCGTCTCACGAGCTTCGGAAGCCTGCTAAGTTCGTGTCAACCTCTAAACTTCAGTCATTACTTGACTTGACGCTACGTCAACCGGGAAGTATAACCGCTGTGGATCCATTCAAAGAGGATCTGTCAGTTCAGTTGAATGAAGTTGGATTGACGGAGTGGCTTATGCGAATTGTCAGCGTGAGTGGTATTGATGTTGAATCTTCAGCAGGTAAAAATATGAGTTACACACCTACGGAAGAGCGGGCAAACGAGAAGGATAGTAAGAAAACATACTTGGGTATGCAGGCACTGCAGTTTGATTTTAAAGTTCCGTTCCCGTTATCTCTCGTCATTTCTCGGAAAACGATCTTGAGATACCAGCTTCTGTTTCGACATCTTGTTGCGTTGAAGAATATTGAGCAGTTACTGGGAGCAAGCTGGAAAGATCAAGCCAAATCTATTGGCTGGACTCAGCGTACTACAAACTTAGCACTTCACAAATACCGAGCTAGAGCTTCTAATTTGCGTGGCAAGATGTTGGTATTCATTCAGCAAGTTCTTTATTTCTCTACAACTGAAGTAATGGAGCCCAACTGGGGGGTTTTGATGAGCAGTATAGAGAGCATTGAGACGGTTGATTCTCTGATGCAGCGACATGTCGACTTTTTGGATACATGTCTTAAAGAATGTATGCTGACGAATGCTAAGCTGTTGAAGATTATGGGAAAACTTATGGCTACCTGCAGAATGTTTTCTTCTTACATTAGTGGTTTATCGAAAACCTTACAAGCCGTTGAAGCCAAGTCTAGCAGCAATGAAGAGGACGACTCAATCACGAAACTGCAGACTCTCCTAGATCAATATGAGCAGAATTTTGACCATCACTTGAAAATGCTGATGGATGGTCTAAACTACTATGCTGCTACCGAAACGGTTGTTTTACTTAGTCTTTGCGCGCGTTTGGAGGTTTGTATTAATACCTGATGAAGTACTGTTTGTGTTGACTAAGCGTGCTCCGTACTTCTTGTATAGTATGATTTTGTCTAATGGTTATGTTTCCGGGTTTCATGTTCGTCTTTATTGTATGTCAGATTTGGGTGTTTTGTATGTTTTAGATATATTTTTAATTGAAGTATCAATATTCGCTATGCTAAACGTGGTGTTTGTTGCTGAATAGTAAAGTTGGCAGGTGTTACTCGTAGGTAACGAAACCCACTATTCAGAAATTTTTGTGAGTCAGGTACACTACTCCAGAAACTAGATGATGCCCTGCGCCAGCTAGCACAGTAACGAAATATAAGTAGATAGTTCGAGAACATGGATGAAGTTGAAGCGCTGACTCATTCGAAGCTGGGGACTCGAGAATAGTATGTATCTCCATTCAGATGTGCTGTACTGGTTGCATTTAAGGATTACAGGCGAGAGTAGAGCTAACGGGGGCATGTGAATGTAGCTGGGACGATTTCTACGCGCTGGAACAGAACAACTTTTTAGAGAATTCAGATGATGAAGGAGAAATCTGGTTTGCCGATGCAGACGCCGAAGATAAAGTCATTGATTTTTTAGTAGATCATACTGCCTCAAGCGACGACGCAGTCAACGCAGAGTTCCCATTTTCTAGATCGTCGACTACAGTGTTGGATCTTGGGACAGGAAATGGGCATTTGATTTTTAGAGTACGAGCAGAGTGTGCATTCATGTCCAAGTTACGTGGAGTTGATTATGCGGAAACATCAGTCACTTTTGCAAACAAGATCTTAGCAAAGAAGATTGAAGACGAGGATATTGAAGATCCAGATAGCAATATCTCTTTTGCCAATATGGATTTTTTGAATTTGCCCGAGGACAAAGCGAATGAGGGCTGGGATCTGGTGTTAGACAAGGGGACTTTGGATGCTATAGCTTTAAATAGTGAACCGGTGCG
This sequence comes from [Lipomyces] yamanashiensis, assembly GCA_030572775.1. Classification (NCBI taxonomy): domain Eukaryota; kingdom Fungi; phylum Ascomycota; class Lipomycetes; order Lipomycetales; family Lipomycetaceae; genus Myxozyma; species [Lipomyces] yamanashiensis. The sequence goes on from JAJMBS010000002.1 coordinate 23,043, forward strand.
TGATGGACGAACCGGTGTTCAGCTCTATCCGATTGCAGTCCGCGACAAATTGGTGAGAATCGGCGGTATCATTTTGATCACTAGCTGCAATTTCACTGAAGAAGAGCTTTTGAAACTCATGAATGTAAAAGGTACGTGAAATATTCGGCTTGACGTGCTGCGCTGTGTATGCTAATGATTTATTATAGGCCTTGAAGTTTGGAAGACTATCAAGTACCCAGTCTATGAATTTGGAGGCGTGAAAGGACAAAGTATATCTAGTGTAGCTATCAAGCGAGTTGAGTAGTTACTTATTCAAGATATAGTAACCTGTGTACAATAGAAGTGCTGTATATTTTCATCAGTTTGCGATAGTGTAATACAATATTACAATTTCCAATATTCTAAGCAAATTAAGCACAAACAAACCCCTTAAAATAATCTTAAATCTGTCGTTTGTTTTCAAGCTGTGTCATTTAAGCCGCCTTTCGCTGCGAGAACTCGACTCTCAAAATCAAATTCTGGAAACCGTAACCATCAAGTCTATCACAAGCGCTCTTAGCATCGCTAATAGTGTTGTAGCTGATGAATGCATAACCCTTCGACTTTCCGGTGTCTCTGTCCTTGGCAAGGTACAAACGCTGGATACGACCGAATCGTTCAAACAGAAGACCGAGATCGCGCTCTTCAGCATCCTCGCCGATGTTTGAAACACGCAGAGTTGTGCTGTCGTCCCGTTCTCTGTATCCACCCATTCTCTCGCCTTCTGCTGCAGAGGCACCACCGGTACGATTTCTGAGATGAGGAGGCACGTACGCGGACTTGAGCGGGCGCGCGGAACCAGCAGCTGAAGCAGTGGGTTCGGGGGTTCCTGTCCGTGGGCTGGGGGTAGCGGACTCGGCAGCGACGTCGGCTGATGGTAGTCTGTCCTTGTATGGACATCTGCTTGTGAAATGCTCGCCACCACATGTCCGGCAAGTGATTGCCTTGACCTTGGCTGACTCCGCCGCGTTGACCTTGACTTCCTCCTCCTTTGACTCCTAGATTTTGATATCCAACTTAGTTTCTTGCACTTAATCCAAAAAAAACACGCAGATGATATCAATAGCTCACCTTCCATCCGATAACAAGCTTGAGAGGAGTATTCTCTCCAACACTGGTTGTAGTGACATCAGGCCCAGCGGCCGATCCACGCTCGCGACCAAACTTCGCCCACCGCTTGCGGTCCGCAATCTCAGGGTTGACGCGCTCCTTGACAACGGTGGTCTTGATCTTCTGGGTAACCTTGACTTTCTTTCCGGATTCAGGGTTGATGCGGTATGAGATTACTGTCTTTGTTCCATCTGGGTTCATGGTAACAAGGGGAGCGGGGAATCCATTGTCGTCGTCATCATCCGCCCAGTTCGTCGTCGACGGTTTACTGTAGAACAAAGTCAGCAATCTAAACCAAGAACAACTTTTATATCAACATACGCTGCAATATCAGGCATTGTTGTGTGAGTATTCTGTGTACTGATTAACAATTTACGTGTCGCCAGCGAAAAATTTGAGGCGCGCTTTTGCGACGATGAAATTTCAAATGCGCTAATCCGTATCTGAAAGCCCTAAACCCATACGAAGCCTCGAGGTTGATAATTGATCAATAATCCAATATTTTGGAGAACAATGAGAAGGTGGATTGTGATGTGAAAGCAGCAGAGAGATGATTGCGATATACGCTTACAGGAATTATGACGACTACTATAAACGACTCTCATCTCTATTTTGCGACCGGCGAATCTGGGGAAGCGATCATGAGAATGGCCGCTGAGCCCAATGGTCGCGCTTCGGTTGTCGACAAAGACAACAAAACAGTCATAGAGGACGCAGATACAGATAGTGGCAAGAAGAATGGTAGCAAGGCTATCTTCTCTATGACCTACGACCAGCGCAGGCAGCTATGTGAATTTGCAGATCTTCATCCGGAAATGCACCAGAAGCAATTGATTGCCTGGTTTGCGGACAGATTTCATGTCTCGCCATCGCAGGCAGCCATATCGCGCTGCTTGAAGCGCAAACTGGATATCCTGGCTTCGGATAAGTCGGTAGGATCCAAGCTGCGACGACTGAAGAAGGTGACATATCCATTGATGGAGGAAGCGTTGGCCCGATGGTGCTTGGAGTACCGAGATCTGATTCCAATCGACGGCAACATCATCAAGCGACAGGGTGCCTATTTCTTGAAAGTAAGTCACTATTTGCATATGCTGAATATTTATTTGATTGACTAATGTCACGCGATCATAGAACCTGTACTTGAATACAAGTGAAGACTCGTTTCATTTTTCTGATGGCTGGTTAGGTCGCTTCAAAGCTCGCCATGGAATCAAAAGCCACAAGACACTTCCCCCGCCAAAAGACAACGCTGCCTCAGAAATACGCATGTTCGAGGATCGTTTACTGGCTATTCAAGCAAGCATTGCTCGCTATGAACCCAAGGATGTTTACTGTATCGATGAGACCGTTCTGTATTATCAGACGTCGGCAAACTATTCTGCAAACGAGGAGCAAGAACGTAGTCGGTTTCTTGAAGTGTATCCAGGTATCACTAAAGAAAAAATGACTCTGTCTACATGTATGAATGCAGATGGTAGTGAGAAGCTACCGTGCTGGGCAATTTGCCGGTTTGCGCATCCGCTGTGTTTTGTGAATGTCGACAGAGAAAATCACGGAATATCCTACGCATATGATTCACAAGCGAAGATGTCTCCACAAGTATTTCGGGATTATCTAACGTGGTTTGACGAACGAATGCGGGGTCGACGTGTTTTATTGATTGCCGATTACTCTGAGGCGCACCTTGCTGTTAACAACCAGCTCCAAAATACTGAATTCCTTGTGCTACCGCCAAATGCGATTACTTTGGGACTACATCCTTGTAATATCGGCATTACTCGCATGTTGAAAGCTCTTTACCGAAAGCGCTTTACTGAGATCATGCTCGCTCGAGCGGAAGTGAACAATGAACGTAAGTTTTTGACGGTATTGGAGGCAATGAATGTGATTGTGCAAGCATGGCAAGAAGACTTGACTTCAGAATATATAATTGAATGTTTTTTGGGCTGCCAGATGCTGTCAGAAAAAGTAGTCAAGAAGGATATGCCGAACTATGTTATTCTATTTCGACAACAGCTGCAACAGAAGTTAGGATCGCTTCCTTCTTTATCGCTACAGCTTATTGATAATGAGCTTGATTCTCAGCAAACATTTGGCAGAGGAATGCCGCAGGATCCATTGTTCACCAACGAAATTGAGAGACAGGATCAAACGCCTGATCTTGTCGATTACAACCTTCAGTCTTCGCCGTTTGATTTTGTTTTTGAAGATTTACAGCTTGCGGCGCCTCCGATTGATGAGATCATGGACGAAATCCGAGATGAAGCAGAGAAATTAGGTATACGCAGCAGATCAACTTTGATGCTTGAAAGCAATTCATCAAAGCCTACGGATAGTCTGATCTCCCAACAGCAGAATCATGCGAACGTGGTGGCCACTAATCCGCTGCCTACAGCAATAATTCTACCTCCGCTGCATGATGCGTTTGGTAATCCGATAGTGGTGGACCCGCCTTTCGATGTTCAAGAGCAAGAAGGCAATGTAGGGCATGAAGACCGGTCTCAACTGCAGCCTTTGCGTCCTGTTATAACAGACTTGCAAGTGCTGAGTGCGATTGATCTGATTGAACAGTACTGGTTAGCGCGTAACCCATCAATAGCGCGTCTTTCGGTGTCTAATCAGCGTCATGAGATCTTGCGGAGACTAGCAAAGGATGGTCTTGATGAAAAGCTGTGAGAACTTAGATCAGGCATGCGGGAAATTTCAGAAGGTTAAGAGACTCGGCTTGTGTACCTGGATATGTTGATTATCTTTATCTTGTTTGGACTTGTTTTTTGGAATTATTGGGAATTTAACGCTTTACTCATCTTTGGCATCAATCATTGCTCTTATAGCTGAGTAAAGACCAGAACATGGTACCAATTAAGCAATTGCTGAGTAATACCAACGAGTTTGATCTGTTATTGAGTAACATGTTTAAAGATCAGCTGTTGTTTTTTCGGATCGACAACTAGACAGTCAAAGAAGATTGATCCAAGACAGTTTTAAGATTAGTTACGTGTGCAGAGCGCCTCCATTGACAGAAAGCTAGATAATGGATTTCAAGCTTGAAAGAGCGAAGCAGACCGAACAATTGTCATGTGCTTGTTTGATCTTTACCTTTTTTCTCGGGAGCTTGCAGATTTATAAATGCGTTCATGAGTCTTACGGAAAGTAAGAATACTCTCTCGCCGTTATTTCACGTTACTGCTTGGATCCGCGGATCCGAAGTCGGGGAGGGTGCATTACGCAGAAGAATGGGATCATCTCACTGCAAAATACTGTTCTTCTTGCGTTATCGATAGTCTTACGATATGCGCACAGCAGCAGTGAAGGCAGATGAGATGCTCAAGCCAGATATCGGCTTTAAGGTGGATTCCATGACGATAGAGAAGCAGATCCACTCATTTCACTAGAAGCGGAAAAATTGACGACCACACAGAAGGGCTGTAAGTCATTTGAATCGCCTTAAGCGGACATGTTGGTGCGCCCCGGAACCCAGCCATGCTGCCTAATCGCCCTTCTCCCCTTGAGCGCCTCTTTCAAAGGCGTTGAGTGAGTGGACAGAAAAGGGGGCCCGGTGCGCACAAAAGTGTCACTTACTGACCATTGGCTCGCAATCCAGGTTAAGGGCATGGTATGGACTGTGGACTGACTTCGTGGCTGGTTCAGAAGGGGGGAAGGGAAGGAGAGGCGGCGTAAGGCGAACCCGGTGCTAGGAGGTTAGTCAGAGAGAGAAAGGAGGGAGGATGTAAGTTTTCCATAGTGGCGTTGCAAACGGAACCGCTTACTTGCAAGACTGCCAGAGCACAGCGAAAGAGCAAGTGTAAACTAAGTCACTGCTGGCCAGACCGTGGTGGAGTCTTACAGATCAAATGTTCCTTACAAATGTAGCTAATCGCACTCAATGCTTCGTTGTAGCGAAGAACATCAGCTCACTTTCCATTATCGTCTCGATAGCAGCTACGAGAATAACAAAACACTTAATTGATAGCATCTTAATAGAATAGATACAAGTGTTAAAAGAGGAGATCAAACGCGTTAAGTAGCCATTGGCGAATGCTTTGTGGGCGGGCCTCCAGCGGGGTAGAAGAATCTGGCCTGCGTCCATTATTGTTCGCGCTCACACGCGCGCTCCACGTAATGCTTAGCGGCACGCGCCCATGAATTCTTGATATCAAAAATGTCACAGGTAGGGGTATCTAGGCACGCGATCCCTGCCATTTGCCATTTAAGAACTCGAAATGCGCAGCGTGGAGACGAAATTCGGATTGCGATGATGAGTTTGAAGACTGAGAGTGAGCTCGTACACATCCTTATCGTTGATCTCTCACGATAACGTGGATTTCTTGAGCTATTACAGCAGAAGCACTCTCATATACGTATAACGCGCAGAGCAGTTGGCTTGTCAATTTAGCATAGTAGACCGACATAATAACGGACCGCAGGGCCAGGTCCTGGGATGGCCGGAGGAGTTTTCGTGGCGGATAAAATAAGGTTTGCTGATAGATCGATTGATCGATTAGATTACGGATAGCTTATCCAAGAGCTATCGGCATAACAGGAGCGTACAGGACTGTGGTCGCGGGTAGATTTGTATTTAATAAGGTATTTTATGGGATATTTGACAAAACATCCTTAAAATAAATCAAATTAAGTTGACTTCTATGAGTTATTGCAGTCAAAAAGACAATGAGCGATTGCGTAAGGATGAGGTGCTTGAATGGGCGGTGACGAAATTAGCAACAATAAACATCGAACCCGCTTGGCACAAGGTTTAGATAAACAAAAGACCCCCCCCCCGTGACTGGACACACACGGTGTAAATAAACAACGAATTAGGACCTGGATGGTTTTGTCTCAGCAGTTACTGCAGTAACATGATTCTGATTTTTTTTCTTTTTGAGATTATAGTAGTGAAATCAGAATGATCTGTTGAAGAGGATGGTTCTGCCGTAGTGGCAAAGTAGAGTAATGGATGAGTTTGAGACAGGTTTAGGTGAACTAATTAGGAATACAAACGCGATAAAAGACTCCAGCGCATCATGACACGCGACTGGAGAGAGGATAGCATATCAAAGACAGCGTTTCAGAGGAGACGCAACGGCAGCAGATAAATAGGATTGCGGGAGGGGCATAGCAGGGGATGCGCAGGATATATAGATGATGGTAGTGAGTTGAGGAAGGAACGCGTCCGGTATTGTGACAAAGCATGTGTCGAGGCAGAGCAAAGCCAAAGAAGTTTGTTGTTGTGAACCGGTTGAGAAAAAGCACGGGCGGCATTCCCGACTGAAATGAGGCAAACTGGCGCAGTAAGTGTGAGAAGAGCTGATAGGCAAGCCACAGAGAGCGGGTTGCAGAGGACTGAACGGGGCCAATAATGATGGACATTCCTGGTCAGACTGAACCAGACATTGAAACGAGTAGTCGAGTTACAGAAGGAGTAAAACTGCGTCCAGACGGACGGATAAGCTGGGCTCTGGCTCTGATGGGCTCTGTCTCCGAGGTGGAGTGATGCTGCTACGTAAGCCAGCTGAGCGTACCTGAGCAGTTCCTTTGTAATATGCCTTTGATATTCTGTATAATACATTTCTTACTACATACAATATACTCTTCTGATCTCTACAACAACTGTCCAATGGCAACAGCCGCCAGCAGCCAGCAACTCCAGCTATCAGCCGGCCGCACGGGTTCACGCGGCTTATCGATAACTCTGCTCTGAAACCACCCAAACCCTCAATGAACATTAATCATCGAGACCAGTCTGGCCAGCAGAACCAAGTCCACTGCTGATAATCACCCAAACGGTCTAGCGCAGACCGCCTTATCGCGCTCGCCTTATTTACCTGCGCCTGCCCGCTGCTCTTCCTCTCCTTCTTTTTCTCTCTCACACCTACGTCTTCCGCCTCGTTGCCTTCTTGCCCCCCTCCTCAGCATCTAACTCAGCAACGATTCACAATGGGTTTCTTCATCGAAAAGATCCCTACCGCCCTCTCGCCCAACCGCGATGGTCCCTTCATTAAGGAGGGTACCGGTTTCTCTCGCAAGTTCGCGCCTTCCTACAACTTGGTTGTCGTCTTCATCTTCCTCTGCTTGACCGGATACCATTTCTACAACCTCCACTTCGGCAAGGTCCACGGCGAGAAGCAGCCCCTTCTCGGTGCTGGCAGTGCTAAGCCCCTCAACAAGGCTACCTTGTACTACCGCCGTACTCGCTCCATGCTTCTCTACCAGCCCGCTGGCCGTTATGCCGAGTCGTACGGTACCATGGTCGCCATTGCCTGCTACCTTGGACTCAACCTCTTCTACTTGTTCTTCCACAGTAAGTTTCCGCACTTCCTTTGCGTAGCTTAAGTATAAGTATTCTAATTTGATAATAGACTCGACCCGTCACGTTACCATCTTCGGTGATCGTCTCGGATTCATTGCTGTGACCAACATGCCCCTTCTCTTCCTCCTCGGAGCCAAGACTGGTCTCCTTGTCCAGTGGACTGGCTGGTCGCACGAGGGATACAACATTCTCCACCGTCACTGTGGACGTGTTGTCTGCTCTGCTGCCGTTCTCCACGTTGTCTTCTACTCGTTGGCCTGCCCCATCGAGGTCATGGTTCACGTCACCACCATCTTCGTTGCTCTTTTGGCCACTATCTCGTTCGTCATTATCTTGATTTCGTCGATTGCTCCCCTCCGTGCTGCTACCTACGAGCTCTTCTTGTACCTCCATGTGTACCTCGTTGTTGCCATCCTTCCCCTTCTTTACTTCCACTTCGAGCGTGTCCGCCCCTACGTTATTGCCTCGGCTGTTGTCTTCCTCTGGGACAGAATCAACCGTTTCAAGAACTCGAGCCGTGTCATTGCCCACACTACCATCCTTTCCGGCAACACCGTCAAGCTCTCCCTCGATGTCAACTCGACCTCGCGCGAGATCCACTGGAAGGCTGGCCAGTACGTTTACGTCTCGATTGCCAACCTTGCCCGCCAGCAGGCTCACCCCTTCACCATTGCCTCGCCCCCCAACCCCAACTCGCTCGACCTTATCATCCGTGCCCGCAAGGGTTTCTCCAAGTCGCTCTTCCTCTCTGAGGCCTCTGAGCACCAGGTTACCTTCCACGGACCTTACGGAACTCCTCCCTCTTTCCAGGGTGCTGACAAGGTCATCCTCCTCGCCGGTGGTGCTGGTATCTCCTACGCCTACCCCGAGGCTATCGAGCTTGCCTCCCCCACTGGCCACTACGCCTCTGCCAACCCTGAGGTTGACTTCCTCTGGGTTGTTCCCTCGCGTGACTTCGCCTCGTGGGTTGATCTCAAGGAGGACTACAACGTTGACTTCAAAGTCTGGGTTACTGCCGAGCAGGGACGTCCCGACATCAAGAAGTACGTCAAGGACTCGATCATTGCTGCCGGCCCTGGTGCCCGTGTTTGCATCGGTGTTTGCGGACCCGCTCCCCTCGTCCGTGACTCGCGTAATGCTTCGTCTGAGATGCTCTGGGAGGGCAACAACGTTGCCTTCTACTCTGAGAACTTCGGATGGTAAGCGCAGTCGCTTGTTGTCTTCGTCGTTGGCATTTCATCATTTCATCATTTTTTAAAATGGTCGGTTTGTGAAACGATCCTTTATTTCCACATTTTTCTTTCTTTTAAATCAAAGGATTCGAATCATTTCGCAACCGCTGTGGAGGCATAAATATTTCGGTGTTTTCTCTTTCTAAAGAAGGTTCTTCTGGCAATTTTTCCAACTCTTTTCCCCTTTTGATCTTCTATTCTTTTATTGGTTTGGTGTTTTTTTTAACGGGGTTTAATGACTTTTTGTCTAATTTTTTTTTATTTTTATTTTGCATGAGTATTACGAGTTTGGTTGGATTTTATTTATTTATCGACGTGCTTTCACAGGACTATATAGAGTGTGTTGAGTTTTTTTCGGAAGGTATAGAACTGTTTTCGACGATTGGTGACAAAAAGGAAGAAGATATTTGAGATCATTTGATAAGAAGGAATTGAAAAAATAATTTTTAAATTAAAATTACTTTTCTTATCGTCTATTTGCGTTTATCTTGTCCTTGTTTTTGCTTTTTAGTACTTTTGTTTTTGGGCTTTTGTATTTTTACAATGCGCGTCGGCGGTGTTTTTTTCTCTTTCCTCTTTGTTTTCTTCTTTTTAAGAATCATAAGTAGAATATTTTTTCTTCTTTAAATATTTGTGTTGCAAAAGTAAAAGCAATATTGGGGACATACGATTTTACTGTCCTTTAGATTTTTTACCGGAGTGACTAGTTTTTTTGTTGTTTGATGCGCATTATTTTGTTTTGTGTTTGCTGCCCTTTTGTAGATCTTCAAACTCGAATTCAGAAACACAAGTGAGTGCAGAAACACAAGTGCGTCACAAGCTGTCTGTTGTCTGAGGACTGGATGACTGGGCATTGTGTGATATGAGACGACGGCAGTGCCGACAGCGACGGCGGAGATTAGCCCCTTCGTTGTCCTTAAGTGGCAGTAGTGTAGTGTTTTAGGGGTGTTGTTAGTTTATAGGAAGATAGTATACAATAAGAATAGATTATTATATCTGATATAAAACTTGTCTGTCTGTGAGATATGCAGTAAATCAAACAGCTCTTTATTTGGATAAATATAGATCATGTTGTCGATCAGGTTACAACTGATAACCATAGAATCGCTACATTTTATTATTAGCCAAAGGCAACAGTTAGTTGCCACTATTTGTAGATCAACAGACAAGAGAAGTACGCTTCAGATTAGCATCTCTATTACACTGCAGCTTTGCAATCAGTTTACTCGAATCAGAATCATCGTATCGTCATAACATCATTCTTACAGTTAGATTCGATTTCTACACAAAAGCTTTATCGGTCTCGCTTTCCCAAACCGGAAACCGTTCGATCCGCAACTTCTTCAAAACTTTCAACTTCCTCTCTGCAAAATTCTCTTTCTGAGAATTAAACCCGCACTCAAACGATATTTTGGTTTACAACTTTAAACCGCAACCGAACTCGAATTCTTGAATCAAACCAGGATGATCAAGAAGAGCCAAGGACTTTCTTTGTCAGAACAGTCTATTGTTATGCTGCATTAAGGGTGCTGTACTGACTAGAGACAAAGAGTAATAAAGACTGGGATCAAAGAATTTACTTAATGCAATTATGCTCGCACGTGAATTCGTGCCTGAATATTGAAGACACGCTACGAGTTGAGATGCTGGAAATCAGTCGAGATAAATATCACAGCCAACTAAAATATTACAGATCGGTCTTGTATACTAGAATCTAAAAATACGTATTATAAAAAGTGAATAATGAAATAAAAAATCATTATTTGTATTCGCACAAATAAGCATCTAACAAACGCTAAACTGAGGAACTCTATGAACATGGCAATGGCAAATTGAACAATGAAATCAAAAATCATAAAAAATGCAAACAATCAAAATGATGTCAAAGAAGTTACAAAAAATGCACTTCTTATGCGAGGAAGGGTAACAAGTTGAAAGCATGACCACATATTATACAATACGCTGATTGCGTACAGGCAAAGCGCTCAAAAGAGAACGCAATGAAAGGAAACAATCGTTAAAGCAACAAAAAAAAGCAAAAACAGTAGTAGCAAAGTTTAGATCTTGGGAGGGAATCTCTCACGCAAAAACTTGCCGTACCATGTGAAGATGATAACCATTGATCCACACAAAAACAATGCAAGGAACGCGAGAAGCGAACAACCCCATCCATAGTCAAGTCTAGCAAACAACGATGGTGCCACAAGCGGAAGGAAAGCACCAGCAGTCATACGGAAGCAGTTACCGGCACCGTTCGCACTGGCAGAAAGACCATATGGAGCATAGATCTCAATGAGATATGTCTGGATCGGGAACATAGTCGAGACCATTCCCAGACCAAGCGGGAACATCGAGCAAATGACAGCGAACCAATGCGCATGCGCCTGAACTGTCCAGCCATACCAGAACATGGCAGTTGGGAGGAGGAGACAGCTAGCAAAAAGCGGGCGAAGACGGAACTCAGGCTCGCGCTTACCGCCGTTTTTCTTTGTGAGATACGCGACTAGTTTTTCATTTGTGCTTCCAATGATAGCAAGACCAGTCATTAGACCCGTGCCAAGACCAAGATAGGCGAGACCGGTGGTACCATTTGAGAATCCATACTGCTCCATGAAGACGGATGAAATAGTCGTCAAAAAAATGTACAAGAAAGCAAACGCAACGGACATGTAAAGTCCCAAAAACAAGCTGACCGGGTTAGTAGTGAGTAAAACGAAGGGTCTCGTGATACCAACGAAGAACACCATTTTTGGCGATCGCTTGTTGAACTCGTCAGTCGCACAGATAAGATCATCCCGACCGAGCTCTTTCTTCATCTTGTTTGTCTTGCGGCGCAAAAGTGTGGGCGCATGTGTTTCTTCGGCAAAGAGCAAAAATACGACAAACATGGTTGCACTGACAATGAGCAAGAAACGGAATGCCCATCTCCATCCAAGATCCTGAGCGATCCAGCCACCAAGAACGGGGCCAATAACTGGGCCCAAAAGGGGACCAAGAGCGTAAGTTGATGAGGCACCTAAGACATGATATTAGTAAACTAGTCGCAAGCAGGAACATAATTTATCATAATGAGTGACTTACGGCCCATCTGATCGCGAGAGAACATATCAGAGATAACGCCACCACCGACAACCATAGAGGCACATCCCAAAAGGCCACCGAGGAATCGCATGGCAAGGAACATGTTTGTACCAGTAGCCCAGGCACAACCAACGTTGAAGCAAGCATACATTAAATTTGAGATGGCGACTACGCGTCTTCTGCCATATAGCTCAGATAAGGGTGCGTGGAAGAAAATTGGGCCCCAACCAAAACCCAGAACGAAGATCGAGACCATGAAGGACATTATGGTAGTGTTTGTCTCGTGGAATTCTGCTGCGACGAGCTCAACACCAGGAGCAAAGAGGGTCGATCCTAGAGGGAGAAGGAAGGTCGACATGGCGACTAACATCATGGTACGCCATTTTCTGCTATTTTTCCAGTTTTTGGGATTCATTGGATCTTGAGGACCGTCCCAGCCAATGACACCCCTCTCCATATGCGTCAGAGGCATGAGAACAATTGTATGGCCGGGTGGCTTCTGTTCCTTCTTCTCCTCGACAGGGGGGGCGACATCGCCCTCCGAAGACTTCTTGCTGCCGCTTTCGATGTCATTTACAGGCGACGACGACGATTCCGAATCTGAGAGCTTTGGGTTCGAGCTAGAGGACAAAGAGTGCTCGATGTTGCGTTTCTTTTCGTTGTATTCGCCGTAGATTGTTGAGGAGTTGTTAATGCTCGTGGGTAAAGGCTCGTCCTGTTCATCTCTGGACTCCATCTTGATGATTTAGATAGAAAGGATAAAGAGAACTGAGTAGACTGACGATAGTGTTCTCTTTTACTAAACTAGTAATGAAGCAAACTAAAGACAAAGCGGATACAGAGTGCAGAGTAAGAGTGTTAAAAACAAAGAAGAAAAAAGAAGTGGGTGGTTTGTCTGTCGCTTCGCTCGCAAAGGCTGGTGCTGTGCAGGTGAGTTAAATCCGGTGAGTTTGCGAGACGGAGATTGACGCCTCAAAAGCTGACTGACTCGCCCGCGATAAGGATGGCTCTAGAATGAAAGAATGGATGACTCGCGCGGTGCACTCTTGGATGACTGACGCTGTCTGCTTATTGTCTAGATCTAGAGGAGCTGCTACAATGTAACTGTTGCCAGCGAAGCGCAAGTAGACAAAAGGTCCGGACCTGCTCTGAGCAGGACCAGGAACAAGACAGAGGCAAGACAGGCACGTGACGGCAATTCGTTGACGAAGACAATCGAGGATTTTTGCCCGGGCAGAGTTAGGGTTCGGCTGGCTCCCCGCAGCAAGGTTCCGCCCGGCGACGCGGACAGACAGACAGCGAGGGCATCGTTGCCTTTGATTAGCGAACTGAGCAAGTGCCGGCCAGATTGGCGGTGTTCAGTGAGAGGAGCCAGTGCGAAGTTCTTTGCTGCGCGAACCAGCCGTACGCTCGAGGCGACTCTGCGCAGGAGAGAACAATATCCACTAAGCGTAGCCGAAGACATAATAAGCATCTCGTGTTTGATATCTCAGCGCATTGTTGGCGCCGGAAGTACGGCAGAACAAACGAGTGTCATTTAGAGGCAACTGCGATGGCCCCACTTAACCACTGATCACTGACACTTTGGAACTCATCATTCTCACTGTCTTTGAGGTCTGCAATCTCTGTAAGCAGCCTGACAGACTCTTAACACACCTGTTGCTGCTGCTGCTGCTGCTCTCTCTGTCGCATCTCATTATCAAGACACTATTGTCAGCTGAGACGCTGAGCCTGTGCATTGCCGCCAAGACTCGCGACCAAGCTGGAGTCAGAGCTGAGGGTCGCCGTTGCCGCGTCTCTGAGTGCAGTTACCTAATCGTAGTTAACTGCTCACTAAGTTCACTGTGTTCAGGTATAAACGCACCGCGGTTTAGCACTCAGCCGCGGGACAACAACAATAGAACCGATTCTATTTCTCTCGTTCCGCGCGCGGAACCCAGCAACCAACCCTCGTCTGTCTGTTTTTCTCCCCCACGTAAATAATCTGCACATGGACTGACTAGCCTGCTCTTCCTGATGTCGTCAGCTTTTTCTTCTTGTTATATATCTCTACCTTACCTATCGCTACTCTCCTAGTGCTGTCTCTTATCAAATCTTGCTTTGTAGCGCAGGGACAGCAGGCACTATCCGGGTTACTTCAAATGGGCTCTAGTACGCCATGGGCAGCAACAGCATAGATTCTAGGAACTCAGAATCTCAAATATCGTCACAACAAACTATTCAGCCAGAAAACATTGATGCTCCGGAAGTACCAGCAGAATACAATCGAGCTGCCGTCGACCCTGCAATCATCGACATTGAGAAGTCAGTTGTCGTCACGGACCTTGACATGGTAGAAGATGTCAATGCGAATTCCGAAGAACCACCGCAATCTGTATTTGGATCTACCATCAAAGAATGCATCTTTGCCGGCACACTATCCTTTGTGCCAATGATGAACTCAGGAAACCAGGGCGCACTGCAACTTGCGCTTCCCCACATCGCAACTACATTCGGTATCGACGGCCCGCAATTATCGTGGACAATCACTTCTTATTCCTTAGTAGCCGGCTCGGTTCTACTTCTCATGGCGCGTCTGGCTGATGTTATTGGACGTAAGCGCACCCTCGTTACCTCAATCGCTTGGTATGCCGTGCTATCTCTCGTCATGGGCTTCGTCAAGTCGCATATAGCTTTTGATGTTGTACGCGGTCTGCAGGCTTTTGGAGGCGCAGCGGCACCTCCTTCGGCAGTAGGAATCATTGGCGTGCTATATCCTCCCGGAAGAAGGAAAAACACTGTGATGGCGGTTTATGCCGCTGGTGCCCCGGTTGGGTTTGTCTTTGGCGTTATTGCTTCTGGTATTTGCACCCAGTTCCTTAGCTGGCGTGCTGTGCTGTTTTTCTTCACTATTCTTTACTCAGTTGTCTGTGTGCTCGTCATAGTTCTTGTACCGTCTGATACCATACTCTTCGAACGCTCAAACAGGACCGTCAAGCAAGCCGGTGGTACAGTTGTAGTAGCAGTCGAGCGCGACTGGCGCACTTGTCTACATCTACTCCGCAAGCTGGACTACCTAGGTGCTGTACTTTCGATCGCTGGTTTAACCTGTCTAGTTTTTGCGCTTTCGCAGTCAAGTGTAGCATCGAAAGCCTGGGCTACGCCGTATATTATTGTGCTGCTTGTGCTTGGTGTTGCGATTGCCGTTACGTTTGTCGTATGGGAAAACTATGTGTCGGAACCGCTTATGCCGATGTTTATCTGGAAATTTCCTGGCTTTGCTCTTGTGCGTTTTCTTTACTTTTTCAGGTTGTGACCCATACTAATATACTAAAGTGCATGGCGACGGTGACATGCGGATGGCTAGTGTTCCAAGGAGTGCTAATGTACTACGCCTCCCTCTATTTTCAAAACATCCTCGATTACACAGCGATTCGCACGACTGCCGCGATCCTGCCGCAAGCAGTCATGGGCATCCTCGTTAACATTTTCATTGCTACAAATCTACATCGCGTGCCTGGCCACTATCTTATGAAAATATCAATGCTTTGTTTCATCGGCGCCTCGCTTCTCTGGGCTCTAAGACCAATTCATATCTCATACTGGGCCATGACTTTTCCAGCCCTCTGTATCGTCATGATTGGCGCCGACCTCACATTCAACGTGGTCAACCACGTCACACTAGCTAGTGTACCTCCCCCTCTCAAATCGACCGCTGCAGGCACTTTTAATGTCGTGATTCAACTAGCAAGCTCGATAGGGATCGCAGTCTCAACCGCTATCGTGAGTTCCCAAGTTCCGGATGAAGATAATGCGACGCGTGAGGAACTTGCGTATGGATATAAATGTGCGTTTTGGTATGCGGTTGCGACGAGCGGGCTCGGGTTTGTCTTGTCTCTGTTTCTGAAAATCGGAACACAGGGAACAGAGGCGTCGGTCGAGCAGGAGAAGAGCGCTGTTTTGATGGCAGAGAAGAGGTCTAAGGCATGATATATTCGTGTGTTTATCTTTCTAGCATTTTGGTATTTCGGACGACTGGTGTTGGATCATCAGAGCCGATGGGGTAGTATCTTACATTGCATGCTTAGTTTATATACTACAATTTAATCAAATAGGTGGACAAGAATAGAAAAAGTACGGGATATATTTGTATCATCTGATACACATCTCTTCACCCGAACAGAAATAGAATACCCTATTATTACAACACGAGTTACGAATAGCTCAACGAATAACCCTGTCTTCAAAAAAAAAAGACTTAACACCAGCTAATTCAAAAATGACTCCTTGAAGTAACAATCGCACAAATGGGATCAGTGAATTAGAAGAAAGGATAAGAAACTAGAAAAATAACGAATCATGCATATCTAGCAGAATGCATCCTAAAGAGTGTAAATTGTTAGCTTTTCAATTGCAATAACAATAAAGGTAGATACAGAGATCGACGTACGATGCAGCAACACGCGGCAAGACCAGCGCAGAGACCGAGGCAGCATCCAGGGCCGCCACCACGCTATAATACAAAGTAAGTATTTGGATATTTAACGAGAATTAATAATAACGAGTATTTTCCAACAACATAGAGCGAGGATATCCAGGCACTGCCGCATGCATGACTGTAGCCCACCGGGCTGAGTCGTCCTGCGCAGTGACGTCATTGAGATGAGATGGCTGCGGATCGCCGAGAACGCGCAGGCGAAGGGTCTTCCCAAAAGCGCCCATCCGCAGCCGTCTTGTGACGAGAAGCACACAACTAGTAATGTGAATAGTGACAATTGTTCAGACAATCATTTAATCTTAGATCCTCGCTTCTGTGCAAAAAAGACACTCGCTGGGAAGTAAACACGTACCTGCTGCTGCTGCTGATACTGAGGCTGCTGTTGTCCAAAGTATCCTCCATTTTGAGGTCCAGAAGGCCCGTATCCGCCAGGCTGGTAGCCACCACCTTGAGGACCGTATCCACCGCCGCCAAAGCGACCGCCATCGCCGCCGTAAGACTGCTGTGGTTGCTGAGGGCCGTACTGCAAAAGCGTGACGTTAGCTCTTGTGACCTTTGATGATGGTGATGGGAGGAGATCAGATGGAATGAAGACATACGTAGCCACCGCTGCCGCCGCCGGGACCGCCTTGTCCAGGACCGCCAAAGGCTCTGTCGGAGCTATTGGGTTCTTGTTTGTTGTAGTAATCGTTGTTTGACATTGTGGAGTGTCTATTGATGTGATGGGGACGACAAAAGACAAGTAAGACTGCGAGAGAGACACAGAATATATAAATAAAACACCGGCAGTTAGTATAAACAGAGGGTGTACGAAAGCGTGAGGAGTGAAATGTGTCAGCAAAGTGATCTGTTCTCGTTGGAGCTGGCCCGGATTTAGTGTTTGAAGAGCAGTGTCGTCACAATGACGAAATCCAAGGCGCAGTCCATCCAAAGCTGAGTTTCGATTTATTTGTGGGTGACGCACTCTTTGGAAGGCGGCTGTGTGGATCTTCACGTGCAAGTGCTACGGTGTGTGTCGGATTAGTTGGGTTATCTATTGTGTTGGGAAGAAGGTCAAGGGGTAGGGGCAGGCACTGTCATGATAGTGGAATGAGCCAATATTACTGTAACAGGCAGTGTTGGATGGAGAATTCTGGACTTGTGTTGTAATATCATGCTGACTATTTTAGACGATTTACCAGAATACGCATGTGATGAGCTGAAGAAGATGGTGAGAGTGACGTGTTCGGAATCAGGCTGTGCAGTAATATCCTGAGCACTTTAAAAGCAGTGAAGATAAAGGTAGATAGAGTATAGTTGTGAAGCAGTCTGATCAGTCGTATACTGAGTAATGGATTAAACATGTTGACTAATGTGACTACAGTCGATAGTCAAACTAGGATCTGACAGGGATCAGGCTGGGATCAAGTATTGGTTTTGAGATCAAGTATATGAGAGTTAGTATCGGAGATGCATAGATACGTACGATAACCGCAGATGCACCAGCGTTATGCAGATAGCAAGGCATCGATGCGAAAAAGGATCACTAGTACAAAACACAGTAAGCAATAGCGAGATGATAAAACTGCGAAGGAGGCAAGTGGTCGCTTGAAGTGTGTAAGCTAGTGCGAACTAAAGTAGGCGCGATAGTGGATAAACGGCGACTACAAACAGCGACCTTGATATAAGATATGGAAAAATCACTTAAGCACAATAACTTACAAGGCACGGCATTTGGTACCTCGTATCGCAAATACGCATGCACCAGAGAAACTATTCCAAGACGGGACGAAGAACTGATGAAAGAGGACGGGCAAGCCCTTCTAGAAGCATGCGGCGTCTAGATAAGTCCCAACTGGGCAACAGCGGAAACTCTGTTTATATTAGAGTTCAAATGTATAAGGTTTGCGGGCTTTGGCTGTCACACTAAGAGTGCACGTGTATGCGTTTAGGGTTGATGGAAGGGGCTTTTGCATGTGCTAAGCTGGAAAGGGACAGGTGCGGCATTGGCTGTGGGGACGGTGAGGATTAGGGAGGAGAAGAGGCGAGAGTCAGCGGCCTGGGACGGGGATGAGATAGAGTGTGGCAGCAATATATATGGGAGATATATAACGTGCACAAAGACGGGCTTACGCAAACGAGAGACAAGACAAGCTTAGGCTGAGCGGGATACGAGAGCCGGGAAGCTGTCAGGACGGCTGATCGGGGACACTAAGAGTTAGTGACGTATTTAGTGAGGTGCTAAGGGAAAGTACCCCGGTGGAGTATTTGGTCAAGTGCGCAGAAGTAAGGCAGATAGGGAATGAATCATCGCTGAAGTTGCGGATTCCACGTTATTTGTCGGTGAGACGAGGTAGGAAAGCCTCAACGGCTCGTATTCCTTGTTAACGACTCACTTTTAGTGTACTTGGTAGTTTGCTCACTGTACAAGATTGTCTTCTAGCACAGCAGCAGCAGCAACAACACAAACACACACAACACATACATCACATACAACACATATAGCACACACACTCAACACACCCAACACAGCACCTCACTAACCCAAACTAGTCCAAAACCTGCAGCCCAAATTGCTGTTCGCGCCGTTTTGTGTTGAAAGCGAAGTTGTTTGAGTTTTGGCGTAGAAAGCGTCATGCGCCGTCGTTTGACAGCTGCGAAGAAACCATGAATGAAAACTCAAATAGCGAGTGTATTTGTATTTATTCGTCTTTTATTGCATTGTATATTTGCTGGTTATCTGCAATTGCAAGCGCATATCGTGTGCGCTTTATAAAATACCATCTGCCTTCTTTGCAGTCATCCTCCCATTGTCCTCTTCTCTCCCAATTTCTCCCAAGGCTCCCAGTCACTCAGCGTACCTCCCCCGGGCTCGTGCTCCCCTCCGCTCACGAAATATCTCAATCATCGCTAGCCTCGTCCGCCCAGTCCTCCGTCCAGCGGGCCGCAATACCGTTCTCTTACAGCAAACTTCTCTTAAGCTCTTCAGCCATTACCTCCACTTCACCGGTATAAAGCCCCTCGAGGCTGCCCTTGCCGTGGTCCCTGCTGCTGCCTTCTCATTTCTTTTGGCGAAGATCCTTCTTTTTTCTCTCCTCGGGTGGCTTCTTTTGCTACGCTGCGCTGCTGTGCTTCTGTTTGCTTTTTTCTTCGCGTACGTAGCTTTCTTATCTTACTGCTCTTATGGTGATCTTGCATGTCCCTACGTATGCTGTGCTTATCGATGTGCTCTCGTCACCAACTGTTTGCAGGCGCCTTCGCTGTCTGAACACTCCACTCCCTCCCCTTTCCATCGCCGCAAATCCTCGTCAAGTGCTCCACCACAACCGCACCCCAGCATAATCGGCCCTCTTCCGCTACCTTTTCTAACGCCCTCTTGGGCCTCTTATCCGGCCTCCACTCTGCACGACCGCAGTGGCAGCAACTCCACTGTCTTAGCTGCTCGTTGCTTTTTCCCTCTCGTCTCTCCCTCAGCGCACGGTCGCAGCACTTTGATAGACCTTCGGCGCCGCACAGCGCTCGGCCTTGTTCCCCTCCCCAGCAGCACTCTCTATCTGAGGCCCTGTTGGCACGCGGATACCATAGACAGCACTCGTTTCAGCACAGCAATGCTCATTGCAAGACCTTGCCTTTTTTCTTATGTCCTTGCTAACCGTCTCTTCAGAACTAGGCCAGCATGCGCGGCTCCTCGCTGACTCCTTCCTCTGCCGTCCCGCATGATACCGTTGCAGAAGCTGAACAGCTCCGTCAGTCTTCACGCTCCGCCAGTCGCTCTTTGCGTGAAGAAGACGGCGACAGCGACGAGAGCAGTAACAATGACAATGATCTTCAAGCGGATCCGAATATAGAGCCTGCGCCGCCCGCCGTGACCTCGTCACCTTCTTCCTCAACTACAAGTGGTTCGCGTGCCACTATTCGCTACAGTTTGGAATTCGTGCTGCCAGCCTCCCAACACTTTCGCGTAACTGCAGGTGCACTTGCGAATCCGATTGTAGTTCGCATACGCCGGTTTCCCGAAACTGCCAGTGGTGGTCTTGGTTCGGGAATCTTTCCCGCTGAAGAGTCTGCGTCTTCAGCTGATAGCCACTCGAGTCCGATTCAAAATAGTTCAGCAGCAGGTGCTGTTTCTCCTACAGTCGTTATTCCTAGCAGTTCTTCCGATCACAGTTCTTCGACTGATCACCAAGTTCAGGACGGAACTCCGTTCCCCGAGCCACTCCTCGTCCAACTCTCTTTATTCCCACAATTTGATGATCCATCTCAGCGACCGCTTGCCTTCAGTCCGTCGCCTATAACAGGCAGTATTATACGCTCCCCGGAGCTGTATATTGATATTCAGACCGAGAATGAGCCTGCCTCTTCACCTGCCGTATCATCTTCAAATCCATCTCGGCTATTCGCCATCTTCTCAGATATCAGAGTCGTCCCTCCTATTACATCACTGAGTCAGACCGATCCAGCTTTATCCATTGACTCGTCTTCCTCTACTTCTGTACAACACTACACTCTCGCAGCAATCCTCTTACGCGGGATCGAACAAATTCCACCCGTCCCTGTCGGCGCCGTTGGTTCTCTCCTCTTCGCAGCAGCACCCCCCGTGACAGCCCCTCCCGGGATCGAATTAGCAAGCACATTCATCACAATCTCTGTTGTCCGGATTTCTAGTCCCGGGGACGAAGACGATGAGCCTGCTACGGGCTCTAGTGTTGCGTCGTCGGGAAGTGCCGCGACTACTGCGGCGAATGAGAATCACCGCGAATATGATCCGATACTTCTCGGTTCTGAGATTGAGATCTTACGGCATTTTAGAAATCAAGGTGCTGATGTATAATAGTACCGAGATGAACTGGAAATGGTGGGTGGTTTGAGAATGTAGGTTAATACGCGGGGTTTTGGTGTTTTCAAGGGTTTCTGGATTGATTAGTTTTGATATAACAAGATTCTTTCTATGTAATATGTATTTTGTGTATATACGAGGATGTATTATTTAGTTTTGCTTTTCTAGTGTCTATTGGATTTTTTTGTGTTGTTTTCCGTGGGTTCTTCTTGATTAAAAAGAGTGTTTGTGTATTGTATTGTCTGTATATATATCGCTTCTGTACGATACGTTTTATGATCCGTATTTCTAAATTTTAATTCCTTGTCAAGTCTTCAATATGCATAAAAACTATGATACCCTCTTCTCAAAAGGAAAATAACTTCCCCCTTTGTTCGCCATATTCGCTATTTCCTTCCCCCCCCCCCCCTCCCCCCTCCCCCCTCCCCCTCGCTCATGGTTACCACCTAAGTTTGTTCTCAATTCTCCGCCATCCCTGGATATATTAACCGAAACAAAGTTACGGCCCTTCCTCGCTTTTCTTTGCCCCCTTTTTTTTTTCCGAACTTCCGTTTGACAAAGCATTAATTTATAAACTTTATTAAGGAAAGCGTTCCATGGCTGTTCTATCTGGGTGGATGGAATATCGCTTACAGATCTTTGTGAGTTTTGACTTCGCTACGTTAAAAGGATAGCCTATATCTTGCCGTAAAATGCGGTGACGATGTTGGATCTAAAGAAAATAATTCTCTTATATATAT
Source organism: [Lipomyces] yamanashiensis (assembly GCA_030572775.1). Taxonomy (NCBI): domain Eukaryota; kingdom Fungi; phylum Ascomycota; class Lipomycetes; order Lipomycetales; family Lipomycetaceae; genus Myxozyma; species [Lipomyces] yamanashiensis. The sequence goes on from JAJMBS010000002.1 coordinate 44,833, forward strand.
ATATTTCCTACACCATAGCTTAAGCATATACAAAAAAAAACCTCTTTATACATTTCCCCCGTTGGCGAATAAAGCAAGAGATGGACTGGTCAACTACCTCAGTTGCAATTGACAGTAGCGAAATGGCAATAATGCTCCACTCCTCTTGGTTTCAGAATCACATGTTTTGCCTATTTCGACAAGTTGACTCTCTTGTAGAAAAGAGATGTTTGACGCGCTCAATCAAAATAAAATTATATGTATATGCAGTTAAATCATATTTCGATATCAGAGCGATACATTTATCGGACTTTGATCTTATCAATCTTCTCCTTGGCTTCGACCCATGTCTCGAGATTCTTACGCGCCCAGACAATATGGCATTTCGCATATGCAATCTAAATAACAGTTAACCATCCGAGCATCCACTCTAGGCAGAAAAAAACACGCACCATAATTCTTCGCAGATCCTGCTCCTTGGTCTTTTGATATCGCGCAAGATCAGCCTTAACACTCTCAGAAGCTTGCTTCAAATCAGACTCAGCAACAGCCAACGCTTGCTCAAACTACAAATTTCAAAATGTTAATACCTCCAGTACAGCATAAATGCCCATATATACTCACAATCTGTATCTCCTCCTTCGTCTTGCCGATATTGTTGCGTCGCGTGGTCTCCGGATCAACATCGACAATTCCATGGATTGCATCGCTAAGTTTTCCAATTCCCGGGAACTTAAACCCGTTACTGCGTTTCGCTGGCCGCGGCGGGGAAAGCATGGTCGAGTCGGCATGAGTAGGAGGGAACGCTTCGTCGTCAAAAACAGGAGGCTTTGTGTTTCTGCTAAAATCGTCTGTCGGCGGCGTCATGTTTTCGTCCTCGTCTACAGCAGCAGCATACTCGTTCGTGATAGGCGCATTTGCAATTGCCTCGGGGTTGATAGCTGAATCAGGCACGCTCGAGATCGCGGTCGCGCCAGTGTTATCAGGGATCAGATCACGGTGCAGAAGATAGTCATTGATGCGCTGCGACTCCATCTCTGTACGCTCAAGGTTTGCGAGTGCCTCTCGTTTTATCATAAGTGAGTTTAGCGTCATCTCCTGCTGCAATGCTTTCTGATGACGATACTTCAAAACAGAGCGCACCACGGCCGCGAACTGCGCCGACTCGCCCAACGGCTCCGCAAACGACGACGAGAGCGACGAAATCAACTCCTCTGTCGCAATGTACGTTCCATCAACAGCCTGTCCTACACCTTCAATCGCAGTCGCAAGAGATCCGCTTTCGTTCAAACTCCATGCATTATAACGCGCGCCAAGTTCAGCCAGAGCGGCAGCAATATCACCGTGGCGGCGCATGAGTCGCTTGTCGACCTTTTCGATCCCATGTGACATAATGATCTCATATTCTTTCGCATTTAACTCTGCATTCATGAATTCAAGCTCATCGCCGTCACGCAGTCGCGCGGATGAAGCTGGAACGGGCAAATAGGCGTGGCCTGGAGTAGGTGCAGCAGTGTTTAGCGGCGGCGCACGTAGAACGTACTTTGGAATCAAAGTCAAGGGAGGCGAATTCAAAACTTCAATCTGTTCAAATGTCAGATATCTATTCACAAATACAATAGTGCAAATAATCTACTTACCCAGCTAACATTCGGATCAAGAAATTTCTGAAAGACGGAGTGTTCTCTGATCTGCTTCATTGCACGGCAGCGGTTAAGAAAGACGGCAAGCATTCGTCGTCTGTGATCAATTATCCGAGAATCTTCTTTGGCCTTTGTAGGTTTTGCCGCATAGTCCGCTATAGCAATCTCATTAGCAAATAAAATCCTTTTTGATCTACAGGGAGAAGGCTTACACATTGAGTGCTTCTCTGGAATTGGAGGCACAATCAAAGTCGGAAAGAGCCTGACAAGAGCATTACGTAGACTCTCAAATTCTGAGTATCTTCGTCGAGTAGATAGGTCCTAATATACCGTCAGATTTGCCATATCTTCAGTGATAGCAGATAAAAGACTTACACCGGTCCTGATTGTGTACGCAATATAGCCACCTCCACTTCCTTCAGGGTTCTTGCCCGCATCAACAATCAAAATCTCTAAATTGGGATTCTCAGTCAATAACTGTTCGACTCGTGAGGTATACACATTCTTCTTTTGCGGCCGCGAAGCTGGATCATCCTCGATATACGACGAGGTATCATAGCTATCGCGGAAGCTAGGAAACGAAATCCCACTCGCGTTCGAGCTCTGGAGTTGCGGCACAGTCACTGTTTCACCTTCTGAATCCAGCACAACAGCAAAGTGATCTGTCGTCTGTAAGTCGTTCGTCGCTGAATCATCAGCTCCTGCAAATGGGTTATTGTCCTCGTCAGACATGTTCTTCAGCTGTAGCTACTGTGCAGATACGACGGAACAGGGATTGATCAGCAGTTACAGAGTGGCAAATCAGTACACAAAAGTCAAAGATAACACTCCTAATCGTTAATAATCAGCAGTAACCGACTGAAATGAAAATCAGGAATTGCTATTATTGCTGATGGGCCCTGCTTCCAATTGACCAAGGCGTGGAGTCCTGAACTGATAGATGACGACGCACATCCGTCTGCAAAGTGTGCGCAGTGCGTCTTCGCGTTTAGAACCGTTATCGAGTATTTGCTGTTACGAATGCAGCCGTAAATGTGGCATCATGCAACAAATGTGTAATTACTCAATATCTAGTTATCTAGAGAAACCTCTATCTTATGGATTCTTGCTGTAAAATAAGCCTAGTTTTTGATGTAACTACAATATAATGCTCTGAGTTGTTGCAGGAGTAGTGCGTGGCATATGCTGCATGCATATATCACAGCTACTCGCAAGATACTCCTCACAATCAAATATTTCACATCCTTCGCACAGAACAAATAATCTATCGAGATAAAGAAAATGCAATTTGAACTAAATTATTGTAAAACTCAAACGTCCGACACCAAGCACATCTCCCATATCCAGCCGAAAGTCAATGGCACATCCCAGGACGTCTAGCGAAAAATAATCCCGAATAGAATAAAATGCTGATATATGCGACTAATCGAATCTCGAATAGAAGTTTAAAGTTATGGTGCTAGCATCTTATCGCTGTAACAAGTTGTTTATTCGGCCTTCTTTCCCTATATTGTGAAAACGTCGCGTTAGTGCTACGAGCTGGGTATACTTATCGAAAAGGTTACATACGAGACCCATTCTGACGAGGAAGTAGGTGGAGTATCCGAGACCACCCCAGAATGCAATCCAGTAGGGGACGACGTAGAGAGAGCTTCGTGGATGCTAGAGGAAGGAGGATATGTTAGATCGTGTCGAGTTGAAGTGAAGTCCATTCAGACGGGTTAGAAGTGCATAGTTCGCGATTTCGAGCGCAAATGAGATCATATTCAGCTCCTTCTTCATTGAATAACCACTAATCTAGGAGTTGACGTGTATATAAATTTGGACAAGAAAAACATACTCTCATCCACAGCTCTCTATGCATGGGGTTGCTCTGGTAGTAGACCTGCTTGCGAATGATGTGGTGAACCTGGATCGCCAAAAATTAGAACAACTCGATAGCAAAACACAATACATGCTGTAATCCAGTCTAAGGCAACAAACATACCATTGTTTCTGTGATGTGATTGACAGGAACTGAACGTGAAGAAAGAGTGAATGCTGCTCGAATTGGTTGCAAAAGCAAAGCCCTCGGGACCGCTGGAATTGGGTACGACAGATTACTATGGCTACCACGCGTACCGATCTGTGGTCTGAGAAGCTCTCAGGGCGAAGGGTTGTTCAGCAGCCAATCATGGCCAGGTAGATTAAGACATGCGTATTTCTACGCACGTTTAGCGTAATTGTCCACACGTGTTGTTGTAGTGCCAAAAACGGAATAGTCACAATGTCAGGGTCACGCTATGGGCGAGTTTGAGGCAACGACGCTCGGCAGAATGCTCGCTGGGCGCTCTAACACTCATGCTTGCAGTGGGAATGAAAATTCGCTGTCTTCGTCCCGCACGCGACTTCTTCTCCGCAACTTCACCAACCCCGGTCAGCACTTGTCTGCTTGATATTCCATTCTACGGTGTCCTGTCTGCTATTTGCAATTATTACTTTGCAGATCATTCTTCGTTTGGGCGTCAGCTTCGTCTTGCGTTCCTGACAACACTCTTCCGGCTCGCTATCCTCAAATACAGCTTATCCTGCAACCCCGGCTCTATCCTCCTCTACCCTCCCGACTACTACACTGATACACATACTCGACTCTACGTCCTATATTTATGACTCTGCAATCCGCATAAATCCTTCACAATGTCATTTCAGTTTGACTGGCCGTTCTCGACAGAAGACAACTTTTATCCGCGTGTTACGTCCCTTTTGACCGAGGCACTCAACAAAGGTGCCAAACCACCCATTATCGTCGACGACATCATCGTTAAAGATCTTAATTTTGGAACAAAGGTGTGTTATTGCTGTTATTCAATTTATCATTTATCTTGTCGTCTATGTACGTGTGTGTTTGTACCTGAACACTGTGCTAACGATCGTCATTTAGCCACCCGAGCTTGAGATCCTCGAAATTGGCGATCTGGCTGACGACAGATTCCGTGGGGTTTTCAAATTAACATACAATGGCAATGCCTTTATGACATTGCAAACTCTTATTGAGGTCAGTATTCCTTGGTAATTCATTCGCCATCCCGAATTTCTTGCTGATCGCGTGTGCTACAGGCAAACCCTCTCAACATTTACTCTCACCTCACTCCGTCATTCACAAACCCCAAATTCCTTGCCGCCAACTCATCTCTCAAGATCCCTCTTACCATCACTCTCTCCGACATTAAGCTGTCTGGTATCGTCATTTTGGTGTTCTCAAAAGCGAAGGGCGCCACCTTGGTGTTCCGCAACGACCCTCTAGAGTCGATCAAAACATCATCCACCTTTGACTCTATTCCCACAATTGCCCGCCTCATTCAGTCGCAGATTGAGAATCAGCTACGACTACTCTTCCGCGAAGAAATTCCAGCCATCATCCACAAGCTCAGTCAACGATGGACACCTAACGGAAATGCGGCCGTCGCTACCAATGCTACTACAAACTCAGAAAAGGAAAAGGACGCGAAGAATGCGGGCTTGCCTTCTTCACCCAGAATGAAGCCTGTGACTCTTGCCGAAGTGAATCCAGATTTGCCACTGCTTAGTCCTACGAATATGGTGCAGCTTAACTTGCTTGGTCAAGCGCAGCAAACTCTTAGCCTTCGCACTCCTGGAATCTCTGACGCCGTCTGCCGGTCAATGGTTGAGAGACATAAAGAGAACGAAGAAGAGAAAGAAGACGACGATCTATCGAGTATTATAATGCGTTCTCGGCGGAATGTCAAGCATGGTAAAGTCAGGCCTCGCCGCAAAGTCTTCAATCTTCGCCAGCAAGACGAGAAACCTCAGCCTGCACCGTCTTATGTGGAGGACATCAAAGACGGCGTGTTCTCCAGCTCGCTTGAGTCATCTGCTCTGCAGCAGGCGGCTTTCAAAAACTAGATCTTTCTTATATTGGTCAGAGATGTCAACTGACATGTATTCGCGACCTCCCTGGTCATGGTTTTGGCAAGAGGAGTTTCAAAAGCATTGTTTGTCTACGTTTATACATATGCACGATTGAACTTTTAGTTCATTTTGCTGCAGGTACACACTGGTTTGGAATTATATAGGAGTTTATTGATTACTTTTTTGCTATTTGTTATGTTGTATTGCTTAGACAACAGGTGCTTTTGCCATGGTTTGAGCTAAAGCTGCCGTTATGAGTCTTTCGCTCTCTGTATTGGAGAGAATGTGGTGTTTCGTTTTTGATGGACAGTGAATTTTTTCTGTTATGAGTTTGGTATTTTTTTGGTTTTGTTTTGGAATTCATTTACATGGCTATTATTGTATTGTGCTTGTGATGCTCTCTCTCCCTTCATTATAGGACCTGATTAAATACATTATTCCTACGTGATTAACTTATTACCGTGTTTAGACGATGGAAATCATACTTTGTTGATGAAATATATTAGACCTCGCCAAAACGCAAAAATATGTACAGATATGAACGCGACCTCGATTTTGATGACTTGCAGATTATCCAGCCGTATGCTAAGAAATCTGCATATATTGTATTCACATGCACGGCATCGATAATGACGGAGAAGGAGGAAAAGATTAGAAACCCTTCGGGTTGATTCTGAGGGTCTTTCTGGTCCATTTTTGAACGCCTGTAAAAGTACATGTTAGTCTCTCTCTATGACTGATAACGCCAAGTAAATGTTAAGGGGAACATACGATGCAATCCAATTCTATATCCCTTCTGCTGTCTGGTGAAAGTCGTATATTTATCCTTCGGCGACATCGTAGACTCTGGTGGCACTTCAGCCTTAAGTCTCTCAAGAAGCGTCGCAGTCATGCCCTTAGACTTCAGACCTTCCTCTACTGTCGCGATAACCTGGTCAACAGCTCTTAGACGACGACGTTGTCTGTATTTCTGGTTTTGTGACATGCGCCATGGGATTTTCCTGCGTTGCGAAATCGTTAGTTCTCTTTCTCTGCTTCGTTGTAGCGTGACGTACCATAGCAGCCCACCCATTAAAACATTAGAAGGTTTGAAAGGTCCAAACATTGTGACTGTGATGTATATGTGAAACTAGGTTTTACACTAGTTATAGCTCCTCGAGCAGAAAAAAGAAAACGAAAATGGCGAAATAAATCGAAGCCTGAATATCGTGCGATGGAAATAAAAGCACTTTCGATCACCAACTTCTCAAACCGCACGCAAAAAAATCAGTATTTCCGCAAAAGTGGTCTCCAGGAATATAGAAACACCCAATTATCACTCGAGTTAGCTGAATAATGGCTGGTGGTTAATACTTCGGCGGTTCGAGTGTCTTCTAATGGTGTATTTGCGAATATTCAAAAAATCCCGTCGAATTTTAAACTTTGTGGTTTACAGTGGACTTGCGCATGTTCCTCAACCAGGAAGAGAGAGAGCTCTCTCTATCCAAGATCCAACTGCAATGCAAGGACCCATTTCGCATGGAAAAAATTAGAAAAATATAGCAAAAAATATTAATTTTGTATATACAATTCCGATTGCAAACTCAGAAGCAAAACACTGCCAGATCACATAGACGACACACAACAAGAGCAACATCAATCAACTGCCAAAAGCTTCTTATTCTACACACAAAAAATCTGGATTGTAAAGCAAAATCATACATGGTAATCGACTATTAATACTCTGCCGATCCAAAGTTAAGTAATCCCAAGTTAGACGACAATGAGAGAAAGAAAGTCGCAACAAGAAGACATAAGCAAAAGAGAGTCCAAATATGATTAGTAACGCCAACTAGAACAAAAGAAACAAAAAACGCTTTAATGCTATCGATAACGTTTTAATGCTATCGACAAAACCAGTCAAAAAACCAAACAAAATATCAACAGCTTTTTGTATAAAATCAGGCTAGACAAAGCTAACGGTTAAGAGAGCCAGCAACGTGCTCTTCCCAAATAATGCGATGCGAGAAACTTAGTCGGTCTGGATTATCAACCGACTTGATTTTCTGTAGTTTATATTCGTCGTCTTCGTCTAGGGCACCTGCAGACATGCCCATTCCGCCATCAATATCGGCTACGGTTCGAATATCTCTTGACGAGCGACGTAAGCTGCTTGACATTGGTGTGCCAATCTCTATAGGGAGAGAAGATCCATAAGCCGATCCGCTTATGCCCTCGCCTGCACTAATATCTCCATGTTCATCTTCGTAAGATGAATTAGTCGAGTCAGCATTAGCTCCATGGGGAATAGGTACAGACAAAGTAGACTGGCTGTCTATAAAAGGCATTGTGTCATCCATTTGAAAAGTGTCCATGACAGGTGATCGGTTAGGCGTATGCAGCGAGGCGGAATGACCCACCCAGCCGGAATGTGAAGGACGATTAGAATCTGCCGAAGCAAACGCTGAATGGAACTGGTCAGTAAACGAGGCATTGCGACTTCCGAGCTGCAGCCTGAAAGAAGGTTCCGCGAACGCAGTCGCCGGTTGTGAACCACCCAGTGATTCATCAAGGGCAAACACATCGTCGTCGTCAAACTTGCTTTCGCGCTTAACTTGTTCTGCTGACGGTGTCCGTGGAGCAGGGGGTTGCAGCTGCAGAGGTTGACGGGTGATAGAATTTCGTCGGGTTGCACTGGGATATGAAATAGACGAAGTTTCATTGAAGGGGGAGGATGTGAGTGAACTGGACAAAGACTGAGCAATTCCAGAGCCAATTTCACCATAAGTCTTTTTCGTTGCACTTGAGGATAGTGGTGTCTGGATAGAGTCATAGTTCGCAGACGACGCGATGGCCTTCGGCTGGCTCACACCTGCGTCTTCAATCATTTCTTCTTCTGGGTCATTGAGCATCTGCGAGCTCATGTGCAAAGCAGACAGCTTAGACGGTAGCTGGAAATATTGTACTTCTGTGTCCTCGTCAGACGCGCCATCGACTGGCAACATGAGATCAGAGCTTGGGCTCACGGGCGGGATCTCCTCGTTCAACATAAACATGACTTTTTTCTTTTCGCCATTCCGCTGCCGTTTACTGCTTCCTTTGAGACTACTTGGAATTGTAGTCGTTACTGATCTGCTCACTCTCTTTGCGCCAGCAGCGGATGCGAGAGAGTGGACGTCAGAGGTCTTTGCCTGTCTCTTCTGCTGCAAATACGAGCCCACGACCTCGTTCTTATAGCCTTCAAATTCTCGTTGTTTAAACTCCTGAAACGCCTTGATCTCGCGCTGTATCTTTTCGAGTCTTGCATCCAACTGGCGCTGTAGAGTAATTGGCAGATCAGCCTCTGCGATGTCGACCGGCGCGATATTGAAACTGGTGCTGTCTAGATCCATTTCGCCCGGCGCAGTTAAGGCCATTGCTGTGTGCGATACACTCGTCAGACGTAGATTTGGGATAACGTATTAAACTGTTCCTGCGTGTGCTCTGCGTTGTAAAACAGGATATGTGTTAGATGACTGAAAATAAAAAAGAACGCGCCAAGTTGAGCCTCAGGGATTGGAAACCGGGAAGCTTAGTTAATTGCGACCATTTCAGACATGACAATGCACAGAGGCGGAGTTTATTGTAGTCTGAGAATGGCGTAATAACTGATATCTTAGTACATGAATCTAAGGAGCAACGTACCGAATTAAGAACCGTTACAGACAGAGAGAAATCACACGCGAAAGGGCTGGTTGCTTGAATGCAGCAAGTAGAACACTGAATAGAGCTGTCTGAGTCCGCGTCGCCAGTCACTAATCAAAACAAGCAGCGAGTAGCTGAGCAGATGATTCACCGTTGACCGTAATAGAATGCTGGTTCCTTGCGCAGTCACAGTCAGAGCACTCGTTCTCTTGTATGGTGGGCGTGATGATAGTGAACAGTCTGACTAGACTTTGACAAAGTCCAGCTTGGATCTGTGCTGGCTCAGCTCAGCGCAGCCCGGGTTTGTCCACTAAAGACCCGACTTCTTCCGAACATATGTATTACATAATATTATATATTCTAATTGTACCGTTATAAAGAACAAAATTATAATTTATTTCTTGAATAAATTGTGTCTTTATTAGAAATGTGTACTTCAGGAAGATGTGCTCATTATTGCATCCTAATGCGGGTCGTTTTCCGAAAGAGTAGGCGCTGCCGCTCTCGCTTTACTTAACTGAGATCCAACTACACTTTGTATTCAGGAAACAGCAGTAAATATAAGTACACCTCAATCATTACACAGTATCTTAATTCTTTCTTAATAAATACACAACATACACCCAGCAGTCATCCTGACTTGGTCAGCTTCTCCGGGTCAGCCCTCTGGCCAACAAACTACGGTCACGTGTAGATATTGTACAAACCTGGAGCAGACAGTCATCGAGCAGAGTAGTATTGAGAAACCGCGAGATCCTGGCGATTCAGAGGGCCTGATCTGTATGGGAAGGTATTGAAAAGGATTTGCAGTTTCCATTTGAATGAAGTAGACGCCTGTGACGCATCAAACCGCCGGGCATCTTACACATTTTACGCATTTTACGCGTCTCCGACGCGTTTGCTCTTCTGTTCTACAGCGCGTCTAACCATCAATGGCAGAACGACAGCTTACGGATGAAGCAGAGGCTTTTTATATCGCTGTTTATGAGACTGTGCAGCGTATCCCTCCTGGACGGGTTACGACATATGGTAAAATAAAATCATTCTTCGACTACAAATATGATTTGACATCTACTAACCGGAGGCTCATTCAGGACACATAGCCAGACTAATAGAAGCTCCACAAAACTCCCGACAAGTCGGTTCAGCGCTGAAATATCTTCGAAATTCTGTTCTATCTCTTTACTCTACCACCGACGACGTGCACGAGGATCCTGATCCTCACAATAATCCAGCAGATCAAGACGATGAAGCTAACGGACTCGTACGCTTCAACAGCGATACTGTGCCATGGTGGAGAGTAATCTCCTCCGACGGTAAAATTGCTTTTAGAGCAAGAGGAGGCATGGATCTTCAAGGCGAGCGATTAACCGCTGAGGGCGTGGAAGTCAGGTTGGACGGAAATCGAAGACCGCGATTGATCAGTTTACGCGAGTATGGGTGGTTCCCACCCGCCGACGATTCAGACTCGGACTAGACTATTCCTTAACCATTTTCCGAACCATCCATTTGATTGCTCAAATCCTGTCGACTTCTCAACGCTGGTAGTATGGAAAGCCACTGTTAGGAATCGGCTGATAAAGCCTTCTATTGCCCGCATAAGGGTGCACCATTGGTATACCTTCGTGCATTAGCATTGGATCAGCATAAGGAAATGCTGACGAATATGGCGAATACCAAGCTTTGTGAGTCGGATATATCTTCTCTGGAATGAAGGTATAGCATACTGATGAAGGAAAACTATCTTCAGAAGATGAGGAAGTTATCGATATTGACGAAGCGCTGTGTGTATGATGGCTGTGGGAATTCTTCGAACGTGGCCCACGAGGACGAGCTTGACGATGCCGAGTATCGACTGACCTGCGCGACTCACCTTGATATATGCGACCGCGGGGAGAATGAATTGGAGACGGCTGCGTTGGTGTATCATAAGACCGTGCACCGCGGCTTGACGCTGATGCTCCAAAATCAAGTTCAGACGAGGCTTCTGAACTGGCATTTGAAGTCCGCACAAGAGGTGAACAGTTGGAAAGTGGTCTCGAATAGGTTTGTTGATGTTTTCCTTTTCCTATCATGAATGGTAGCTCTTCGGCTCCTCGAATGCTAGGGAGGTCGTTGACTGATTCTTTTCTCAATTCGGCATTTTGCATACGCAATCTCTGTAGCTCATGAGATGCTTCTTCCAGCTTTTGGGGATCTTCCAAATATGCTCCCGGTAGCTCGTCATATAGCGATCCCTCTAATTCATCGTCACTCGATAATTCATTGACAGAGTCAACATCTGACGTAGACTGTACTGTGTATGCGCTTGGATGGGTTCGAAGCTCTATCTGTGAAGCTGTCTTGTCTATTTCTGATGATCGACTACTGCCTTTTGCATACGCACTTATCTTTTCGGTATATAGTCCTATCTGCTTCCTTGCATCTCTTGTTTGCTCTGCCCATCTTTTATCTCCCTTCCGTCTGGCATGTGTGCGCACGAGAATGTATCCAAACACTGAAAAAGCGATAGCTAAAAGAGCGAATACAACAATAACCCCTTTTGGAAATCCATCTGAACCAGAAATATTTGGCGAGGCGTATGAAGTGGATTGCACTATCGTGGGCGTGAATGTAGCTGTTATCTTATTTGCTCCATCTTGTAGATCGCTACCTGTTGTATCTTGCCGAGCAATGATATGACCTGATGTAGTCGGTTGCATAGCTTTTGTGCCTTGTCTTAAGTTTGATATTGCGTGGAATCAAGAGGTTTAGATGCCGTAGAGTCAATATAGCAGTTGAATTGTTTTGATCGCCTGAATAGGCACTTTGTTGACATGCGCGACACGGCAACCATATTTTCCATAGCAACCGCTCTGTTTGTATCTTTATTGCCCATTTGTGGCGCTGATGATACTATCTGGGAGACAGACAGTATATTTGGCGACTGTACAGATGTACTCAGGGGACCCTGGAACGTGGTACGGCTGATTTGATTCTACGAGAGTGGCTCTAACTAGTGAGAGGTGCTAAGCTGAAGAACATTTGCCTTAGAAATATAAAAACAAAGAACAACTCTTACCTTTGAATTGGACAAAATGTATCAAAAAAAAGGTGAAGACAAGAGCAGCGCAGAGTTGGGGCTGATATCCACTCGAGGTACAAAACGGAAGTTGCCGAGAAGGCCACACATGGGAGTTGATGCTTGATACTCAGTACAACACCACGCTTCGAATACCAGGATCACTGCCCAGCCACTGCCTGACACAGTCGTAGACACAGGCGTTATGTTACTACAATCAAAATCAGGGTCCTTAGTGACTGGGGATCTGTTGTTTCATTGCTGTTTCTGTTCTACCTGCTTGTGAGAGTCTGTCATGGCCTCAGTCTTCAAATATTGGCCCGACGCCCGTTCAATGGCTCGAATTTGCCAGTTCTGTAACAATGTCTGCCGCTATGAAATACTGGAATAATTGGGTATACCCTGTATCTGAAGAAACTGCCTTCTCTTCGCCGCCAACTTTTTCAGAATCTCAAGAGAGAGCGCTATCTAGTATTGTTCTGCCCACATACCATCCAGTCCGCTGGGATGATTTACATCCTCGTGGGGATGCCCGTGTTCCTCCCAACTTTCCAGATGGAACAGATGTTTCTCCTTATCTAGGACCGAAGGATCAGTTGTCGCTTGTATGGGTAAATAGATGGACGATAATCTGTCTGTTGGTGCTGGTCAAGATACTGCTGTCGTCGAGCTCGCTTGAAAATTCACTAGAATATGCTCGGAGTCAGACTATGGCAGCTTGCAGCAAGTCTGAAGTCATGAGCAGCGATTTTGTATCATTGCCTCATTACATGTCTGCAGGAGCAAACGAACTTATCGGAAAGGGAGTTGAGGAAGCTGTCGATGCTCTTGTTGCTACCTTAGATCTCATGATCGTTGCCGTCGAAGAAATAGTAGTTTATGCTGTTGATTTCGCTACGTCGACATATACATGCCTTATTACTATGGCAGTTGATGGAGCCGCTGAAAATGTGCTGAACGCGACCGAGTCTATAGTCACGTTCGTGAATCACACTGCACTATCATTCAACTCTGATCTCAACAATGCGATTGACACATTCAACAGCGCGTTATCGAACGTTGAGAAAGCTATTGAATCCGTGACTGATTTTTTTACCGATGGCGATTCGACGGATTTTCCGACACTTGCGATTCCAGAGTTCAATATCACAATCTCGACTTCAATAAATTCAAAACTGGACAAATTACGATCAGATCTGCCCACATTTGACGACGTACAAAATGCCACGGAATATGCAATAAGATATCCCTTCACTCAAATTAAAGTATGTTTACATGAATGGATTTTTTATATCAAATTGCTAATCAATCATTTAGAATCTTATCAATTCCTCGTACTCTGGCTACACCTTTGACCGCACCATTCTTCCTGTGCCTAGCAAGGATACGGTGTCATATTGCGCCAACAATTCCGCCATCGACGATTTCTTTGATCATTTAACGTCATTGCTGAGTACCTTGAAAAAGATAGCTCTTATTGTGCTTTTGCTCTTTGCTATTCTTTCGATGCTACCGATGGGATACTTGGACTTGATCAGATGGAGGTCTCTACGAAATCGCGTATTCACTTTGACACGAGCACTCCAGCGAACTGACAAGAACCTGGATCCTATCGACAGTTTCCAGATAGCGGCTAGCCCATTTACACATCATTTTGGTATTTTTGTGACTAGGCCAATTTCGTCCATGAAAAATCAGGCCTTGACTAGATGGTTTATTGCGTACATTACCTATCCGCCGGCATTAGTTGTCCTGAGCTTGGCTGTCGTGAGTTTGGTTAGCTGTATCATACAATCCAGTATCCTTTCTAAACTCGAAGCCGAGTCGCCTGCTTTAGCATCTGCAGTGGGGAACGTGACATCAGATGTTGTGGCATTAGTGCAAGATAAGAGTAACGAGTGGGCGAATGGAACAAACATTGCTTTGGCAAATACTGAGAGCAATATTAACGACGACTTGTTTGGCTGGGTGCTAGATGCGACAAGTAGCGTCAACAACACGCTGAACACTTTTGTCGATGAGATGACGTCGTCTTTGAATGATGTTTTTGGGGACACTCCGCTATACACTCCAATCTTGGATGTCTTGAACTGTTTGCTTCTGCTGAAGATCAAAGGTATCCAGTCTGGCTTGACGTGGACAAACGATAACGCACATATCAGCCTTCCTCGAGTGAACGAGACACTCATTTCTGCGGCTCTACTCTCACAGATCTCATCCAATTCAACTGTTGTTTCGAAATCTGTCTCAGTATCTGACGCTTCAACTTCTGATATACAGCAAGAAGTATCCGAGACTGCGCTTTCTGCGCTTGAGCAAGCAGAATCAGCGTACCGACGAGGCATCAATATTGAATATTATTTTGCAAGTGCACTTTTCGCAGTATGGGGATTCATAATTTTAATTGGTATATTCCGAGTTTCATTGGTGCTATATCGCGACTACAAGCTACATAAGCAGCAGCTTGCTGAGGAGCGGCGACGGGATGAGTTATTAACAAATCCAAATATCATTCTTGACGCTACAAACTTTCAGCACTTGGTAGTTCGACCCCGTCCGGGTGATCTACACGGTCATATAGGACGCAATTCTTACGATCTCAACACTAAACGACAGGCACCACTCAAAAAGCGACGCAGCGTGAGCACTAGTAGCAGTAGCGGTACTGACAGTGGAGATCACAGCTCAAGCTCGAAAGTGGCGGGGAGTGTACTCTACATGGATGAAAAGAAATCCTGATGAACAGTAGTTTATTGTTTCAATGGAGTTTAATTTGTAATGCGAGAATATGTTTTCAGTTTAGAAATCAACTGCAACTATTGCTGCAAGACGTAGAACAAAGCATACCTAAACTAATGCGCGAACTAATGAGAGCAAATACACCGTAAAAAGACAACAAAACAACAAGTCTTTCAAAAAATAGGCAAAATCAAAAATATAAAACGTACAAAAACGAGAAAATGATCTCGATGAGACAAGAAAACACTAAATACAAACATGGAGATAGGAATACAATTACATGGGTACGAAATAAAACACTATAAGCACAACACCAGCATATAAGCTAATACCAAACTCAACGAATAGCAAATTATTCTCGAGAACGGTTCAGCTATCACTACCGAGCCACAGCAGCTTCGGATTAGAGAAAAAAAAAGAAATCTATACCCTAACACATGGAAAAAGTAGTGCTACATGCGCAATGCAAAAGAAAATTCGAAAGAAGGATAAGATAAAACTTTCGTAGCTTAACAGTTGCAAGCAGCCTCGTTGGCGTTCTTTTGGTTGGCATCAATGTTCACGTCAATCACTGAAATAGCAAAATTAGAACCGACTCATAAAAATTTCCACTTATTCACTCACTCTGTGCCTGATTGGCTTCCTCCATGGAATTCTCCATTCCAGGAAGAGCTTGCGCAATTCTTCTGAATAGAGTCTTGACATTGTGACCAGCCTTTGCGCTTGTCTCGATAAACATGACCTTGATCTCCTTTGCCTTCTTTTCTCCCTCTTCGGCAGTAACTTGACGCTTGTCGTTCAAATCGGTCTTGTTTCCAACCAACACAATAATAACATCGTTTCCTCGCTCAGCCCGGACATCATCTATCCATTTTGATGTATTCACAAATGAATTGCGATCTGAGAACATTAGTATACGATATTTACAATCATTCTTAGGGAATCATACTGGTAACGTCGTAGACTACGACTGCAACGGTAGAATCTCGAATATAAGACGGAATTAAACTTCGGAAACGTTCCTGTCCAGCGGTATCCCATAACTGGTTCGCGTTAGCATGTGTTCACGTAATTCAAACTTTAGCAAGAAAACATACTTGTAATCTGACAGTGCGATCTTCTAGGTACATGGTCTAATCAAACTGGTGTTAATTCTCAACATCACACTAACAAAGAGCCAAGCAGATGCTACCTTCGAGAGAAAGTCGATTCCAATGGTCGCCTGTATATGATGACGTCAGACAATGCTGAGATATTTGAGCATTCAAATGTACTTACGGCATATTGGGAATCAAACGAGTCGTACATAAATCGCGTTATTAAAGAGGTCTTTCCGACTGTTGTTTCCTCATATTAGTATTCTGTAGTCGAATATCTCATTCGTGTCAAGACGCGACATACCACTCTGCTCACCAAGAAATACCAATCTAATTTAACATGTCAGCCGAAATTCAGATAAAAATGACATCTCGTATTAATTGTATGTATCGTTTAGCCCAGATTGATACAGGAAAAGAAGGCAGACAGTATACTCCCTCTCCACAGAAAGGTTCATAACATAGCTGCACCAGCATGTCTGCTTGTGTCCACGATGCGCAAATTGATATGAGATGGTAGAAACAGCAGTCGGAGCAGCACTCACTTGTATTTCTTCATTGGATTTGAGAATCCCTGCGTGTTTGCCATGTTGTATCAAGATTTGTAGTTGGTATAAGATCTAATTAGAAACGATTAGACGAGTGCCGGTCTATGATTGCTGATGCTGTGACAGGAAAACGGAGTCGAATTGCAGCTCTGACTACCAATTCAAAAGTCCAGTGTATATTTTGGCAATGTTCTATTGTTAATTAGACAGGTATATCGCGTGTAGTTGGATACAGAGCAGGGAAAAGAATAGGTGGTTGCGGGTCCACTGGGAATGTCGCGCTTGGCCAGCCAACCCGGTCTCAAAGACGCTAAGCAGAACGCTGACTAGCCGGTGGCGACCACCCAAATGGGGTTTGTACTAACATATACCCTAACCCGATTCATTAGTGATTTACTGTGGAAAACTTCCACTGACTTGTTTTACTGGACTCGCGAAGGTGTTGGATGCACTCTTTGCCAGGTTTATAGTCGGAAGGAGAAGGTCTAAAGAGCAGTGAATACTTAGATCTGCAT
Source organism: [Lipomyces] yamanashiensis (assembly GCA_030572775.1). Lineage (NCBI taxonomy): Eukaryota > Fungi > Ascomycota > Lipomycetes > Lipomycetales > Lipomycetaceae > Myxozyma > [Lipomyces] yamanashiensis. Next base: position 61,987 of record JAJMBS010000002.1, read on the forward strand.
GGACCTGTCTGCATCTCCTCTGCAGGCATCGTGTGTATCGTGCTCCAAAGCGTCTCCGCCGTACAAATGTCCCAAATGTATGACCCGCTACTGTAGCGTGGACTGCTTCGCTGCACACAAAGCGCGAACTTCATGTACTGGAATGAAAGATGTTAAGGATGCGGTCTTACGGTATATCTCTCGAACAGAGTTAATGGGAAAACATGGCTATGCCAATCTTGAAGCCAAAGAAGACGAAGGCAGTGACCAGACAGCCAACACACAGCCTGAGGAATACGACGAAGAAACAGCAAAGCGACAAAGACTAGGCGATCGTGACTATAACTTCCTTAGTCTTCTCGAGCGCAGAATTGGGGTTCAGCGAAATATTGCACAGGATACCTTACGCAGAGGTTCAAATCGCGTGAGGAATCGCGGACGTGCTCGTGGACGTGGTGGACGTGGACGCGGCGGTAGCCATATGACAGATCCAGCTCACAAGAGCAACGAGATCAATAAGAACGAAAAGCAGTCTTCAGCTTCAAGCTCTTCAGATAGCAGTGATAGTAATTCTAGCAGCGACTCCGACAGTGACAGTAATGACGACGAATCGGAGAACCCTACAAATCAGACAGAAAGCGTACGAACCGTTGCACCAATCGCTCAACTTGACAACGATCAGGAGGAGGACGACGACGATGGCCCTCCTGAGGAGATTCCAATCACCAAATCTATGGCCGTGAATGCCATCGATTCAGAAGGTCAGACAGAGCTTATTGGAAAATCTCTGGAGACTCAGAGCAGCATCTAAGGCGCTGATGGGACAAAGATGAAAATCATTGTCAAAGCATTTACGGATAATATAGAGGCAACACTGTAATATAGGACAAATTTAAAATTATGCATATCAATGATACAAAACTCGCTAACCCGGGGCCATATAATTACTCATTCAACCAAATATTGTACTTGCTGCATCACTCCCCTACCAAAGAAATCACTGATGACCTTAAACTTATCTTCGCTGTCTTCCAGAGATGCCCGGAATAAATCGTGTCGATCTGCCATATCATCTTGAGCACGGCGAATCGCTCTGATAGTCGAATTATTAGAAGCACACTGCGGACACTCAGTATCCTCGTTGACTTCATTAAGACATCGTCGATGGTAAGAGTGTTTGCACATGAAATGAACAGTTGGCAGATCCAGTGCCGCACCACAGCTCGCGCATCTGGTAGATTGGAACACACGAGGTTCGGTTTCGAGTTCTCTAATTTCCTCAAGCTTGGCTTGCGTTTCCATTCGGTATGACTCAGTGAGTTTGCGGTTCGTATCGATCTCTTTCTTCTCGCGTTCGATGATCTCAGACAGGTAGCCCTTTACTATACCAACAGTAGCAACGGCATTAACACTCAATGCTTGTATGACTTGCAGTGGCGCCATCAGTCCTTCTTGCTCAATCTTCTTAAGAACATGACTCAGTTCATCTGCAGCAATAGCCATAACCTCAGGGGACGAGGTGAAGTATGATAGCGCAAGTGGGTAAAGTTCAGGTTCAATGTCACCATACTTGTGCAGAGTCTGCATAGCAGAAATCGTGTCATTAACAGACACGTATGACCGGAAAATATCGATATGTAAATTCTCTCTCTCGCGAACCAAAATCTTGCCCTCCCCATAGTTATATAGGTGAGAAAGTAACAGTACATTTGAAGGATCGATAGGTGCTTGAAATCCAGTAATTAGCTCCTTGCTCTTCTCCTCCCAACGAACTCTCTCAATTTCGTTAGGGCTAGCTTCTGCCTTTTGCAAGTACATTTCAAAGAGAGTGGTGTACATATCCACCTCGTCGCTTTCAGACCCGCCCACAACTCGTTGATGAGCAATGCAAGCCTCCAAAAACACAATAAACTCATCTGGCTGATCGACAAATGTGGCAAACACTGTTCTGGGTTTCGGAGCCTTGTACTCCTCAATCATCTGTGGATCAAATGCGCTCGACTCCAAAGTCACCGGAACATTCGCCACAGATGCACTTCCAACAATGGCACCTCCAACCGCTGTAGATAGCTTTCCAACGTTAGTTGTAATTGCACTTATGATGGTCGGAGTGGGTTCACCAGGATGGCCAGACATGACAGACCCAGGTCTGCTTCCCGACATATAAGGAAGAAGATTTTTGTAGTTTGCAGTGGGTGGCGACATCGGGCGTGCTTGGTCGGATGCTGCATCAAGCTCTGCAACGTTGGGGACTTTTCGTGGCACATACTTTCCGGTGAAGTAGTCAATGAATAGAGTAGTGGTCTCTCGAGGAATATGTTGCAGAAGAATACGACCGTACCGACTTAAATTGTGGTACATATCCTCAGGCGCAAGGCTCTGTAGGAATCTCAATCCAGATTTATAATCACCAAGATCTTGCATAGTGATATCGACGACAAGATCATTCTGACCATGCTTTTCTGCTAAGTAAGCTGCTTGTTGGAAGTATCCGCCTTGGCGACACATTTGAATAACTGTGTCAAGATCGAACTTCAAGTTTTCTCCTTCAGATTTGATAAACGTTTCCAGCTTTTCAGTGTCCTTGAGCTTTGCATAGCAATTTAGAAGGAGAGTGGTATGATCAGCGGTAGCAATACCCTTGTTATGCAGTTCCTCCAAATATGCCGTCAAGTTGTAGATGCGCTGAGAATCTAAATATCTTCTGATAACTTGACTGACCTCGCCACCATCAATCGCACGTATATATTGTACCATAGCTTCATCATATTCGCCTTTATCATAAAGATGATCACCGTATTTCTTGTAGATGTTCAGAATACGCTTTTCATCTGCTCCGGCGTTAGATGCTAGCGTTAACGCGAGATTATAAAGATTTCGCTGATATAATATATCTAACTTCGACTGCAAATCACGCTCTTGGTGTCGATAAAGCTGCCCGTCACCGCCAAGCACGTATAAATCATCCCACTCCGTGAAAATAGATTTGACTCCTCCAACGAATTGACCCGTGTATGCAATGAATTTGTTTTCGGTGTCTAAGATCGTAAACTGTGTCGTTTCGAATGGATCTGAGCTTGAGAGGTGACCCACATATTTCCGGACTGTAGATTGAACATTAGAATCTGCGGCAGCACCCGTAGGTGAGACAATGCCGATGTATGATTTGTAGACGAATAGTTGAGACTTTGGACCTTCGTACACATACAACGGCCCTCTGCCATATGGCGTATAGAAATAAATCGCATCTTCCCGAGCGACTAATATCTCTCCGGTAGCCTTCTTGATACCCATACAGCCAACTGGACAACCCTTCTCTTCGAGAACACGAGCTAAACTCCCTTGATTTTTACCTGTTGTCCATACAGTGATGATCCGCTCAGTTGTCGAGATGTAAAGCAGAGAAGTCTTGCTGGCTTCATAAAATGCGAGACCAGTTACTGGAGCTGAACTTTCGTATACAACCTTTTGCTTAAGACCTTTGTCGTGAAGAAGATCGCCGCGGATGTGAATTACATGACCGTTGACTAAACCAAGAGCAATGATCGAGAAGTCATCTGCTAACGCAACAGCTGAGATCTGCGGAGTGAAGTCAGTGAATCTGTATTTGCCCGTCAAGAATTTCACCTGCATACCTCAGTTATTTTCTTCATGTGAATGTTAATCGAGAAGTTGCATTTCGGACCCTGTGTCTTCTTGTCGGGTGTATCTAAAGACCACAGTCTGATCTGAGGCTCAGCAGTCTCCGATTCCTATATCATAAACTCGTCAGACTTTGAATCTATAACCCTCTAAGCTCGATGAATTTGAGAAACACATACAGCCACCGTCAAGAGATTGGCAGTCCCTTCCACTTGCTTCATATAGGTAATCGCATATCCGGCATCGTGAGCCGCGAATGAAACTTGAAGCTTCAATGTCTTGGATACGATTTTGACAGTACCAGTAGAAGTTCCTAAATATAACGATCCAGTTCCAGAGCACACTGCCGATACATTAGGATCCTAATCATTTTGCGTTAGCTGTTCGGCGTCTTACACAGATGTAAATAACACAAGATTCAGACATACTGAGTAAAGAGGGCCATCTTCATCAGTAACCGCCGGATCCCTAATGGGAAGAACGTCAAAGAAGGTAAACTGGCGCCACTATAGAAATCAAATACTTGTTAGCGAATTCATTTGAGACTTGCAGAAGGTCATTTGATTTGCAAAGAGAACTCACAGCAGCAAGAGCCATCACGACAAAGTAGATTGCAGGTCTGTCTAAAACACTTGCTTGACCTGTATCCCTCCGCTAGCAGCGAATGACAAAATGATACCGGCAGCAACTATCAATGCTGTCTTTCTTGATACACTCGGTCACGGGCAAGCTTCAACAATTGTTCATGTTGCGTCAGAGAGAGTTGCCGGATAGAGCAGAGATAAGTTTGTGATTTAATCACGTGACTTATGCAAGCAATATTGTGATCCAATCACAACAATGAAAACCTCCTCGCTCCAGCAGAAAGGCATCGCGAGGTTGTGTTTGCTATTACATCTGTCCGCGGCTAACGACGTATCTCTGGAACCAAGATCGCAAAGATGTCGGTATGTATTCAGAGATAGAGCTATGGTGTTGATATTTTGTTACTGCAGAGCGAGTGCTAATTGTGCGTTCAGTTCGTCCCGATCAATCCCAAACCGTTTCTCCAAGATTTAACTGGCAAAGAAGTCATTGTTCGCCTGAAGTGGGGCAAGACAGAGTACAAGGGAGTTTTGATTTCGGTTGATTCATACATGAACTTACAACTGGATAATGCTGTGGAGTTTGTTGACGGAGAAAGCAAGGGTAGTCTAGGAGAGATCATGATCAGGTATGCACTCTGCTCGTGTGTGTGTGTGTGTAGTGGTGTTTTATTGATCTGACTAACTGTGATGGCTAGATGTAACAATGTCCTTTGGGTGAACGATGCATCAACTTTGAAAGAAGATGAGTCCATGAAGGAGGAGTAAGATAGTGGTAGATCAGGTGTTAACGGGATTTGCTTCGATAGATAGCGTGGCTAAACAAAATGTACAATATAAAGTCCTCGGCATTCAATATTTTTGCATTGCATAAGATTCAATTTAAAAAAATGATGCAAAGCACTACTCGAATCAAAGGCTTATCCCAAAGGTGTAAGTTCCTCAGCAATCATATCTCCCAAAATGTCCAAAACATTTCCACATTGCACGCGCACCAGCGCGTCTTCATCTGTTGTCCGAACATACCTCATATTTCTAACAACTTCCTTTGAAAACTCCTTTGGAAATTCGGTTAAACCATTAACTCCCTTAAGCAAAGAGCCAATTAGAACAACAGCAGCGCGTCGTAAAGGTGCCTTATCCTCGCCGGTTTTCTCAAAAGTCAACACGCCAAGTGAACACTCAATTCCATCGCGCACCCATCCTTGTATTCCATTAGGATTCACTTCGCAGGCCATACCCATTATACTCAAAGCTGAGGATCGTAGTCGTGAATCAATCTTGCTGTTGGCAACCGTAGTAATCATCGCGTGCATGATCACATCTGCGCTTGATCCTGTTAGCGCAGTTCCTAATCGCTGAATTGTGCGAAGAATAGCCTCGCCAATTCTTAAACGCTCATCCAACTTGGGTGTCTTTCCATTCAAAACATATTTAGCAATAAGAGGTCGAATGACTTCCATACCATGTAAGTCTGTTAAAGTCTGTAAACCTTTGATACTGTTTAGGTATATAAATGAATCCTCGTCGTTGAGTGTGGATAAGTACACATTCAAGACCGAGTTCACGTTGATAACTGGATCTCGAGCAATAATCAAGTTACGAAGAATATGCAAACCATGAGCGCGTACAGGAACCAGGGGATCTTGTAAGTTAGTGAGCGCTGTCTGATAATTTTGTTGAGATTCCGTGAGATCACTCTTTGAACGCGCAGTAGGTATATCTGTTTCATCCAGAAGGATAGCCAAAGTTTCGGCAGAGGAAGAAACAGAAGCAGGTCCATGCTCAGCAATGATTTTGAGAGAATGGCCAAACGACCTTAAAACGCGTTGATCGTCATCACTAAGATTAGACGATCCAATAAGTGATTCGGAAACAATAGCAGTCAGCAAAGACAAAGCAATTTGTACCGTCTCTGCATTTGTCTGTTCTTCTTCTAGCTCTTCGTCCTCATCGTCTGAATCAGCCTCTTCATCTTGACCTATGCTCTGTGCGATGTTGCCCAATTGCTCTGACAGTGGTTTTTGCTTCTGTTCTAGTTTCTCGTTCAAAGACTCGACAAATTCATTGAGAATACTAGAAACAAGACTTATGATTTCTGTAGGTGACTCTATAATTTCAGATTTGTTCTTTTCAAGCAATCCTTCCAGGATACGCAAGTCCACAAAGACTCTAAAATAAACGGTTAGTTCTCTTCTAAATTCTCCATACTCAAAAGGAATCAGCACATACATAAATGGGTTCATATCATCTTCTCTTCGACGTGCCAACCATCTCCTAACAGTCGTTAAAAATATTGTCCGGCGAGCTATCTTATCGGACTCGTTCACTAAATCCAGCAGCAGTCCAACGCGCATCTCCAGATCATCGATTCCTCCTAGGCCTGATTTCATGTCTGCTTCTGAAAGTTCATTATATGCCTTCGTCCGCTTGCGGATTTCTACCCCTCCGTTATCGCCGTCAGCAAATTTCCAGGTCGCGGCGCCGTCATCGTAAATATGAGATATAAGATCAGATATGATGCTTACTGCATCTCCTGTTTTTATATAAATAGAAAGTAAACTTTTGGTAACATCAACTGACCGTGAAGTCTTCTTTTGGAAGCATGATAGGGCCCACAGACTTCGTGCTACTGAAAAGAGTAATTCAGTACTTGTCTCGGGATCAGAACTTCGGATTAAAAGAGAGAACCGCGCCATAGCATTAGAGAGATCAGTATCGCTTACCAAGACGGCGTCAATGGTGGAGCTATCCTTGTCAAGTGGTGATATACTAGACATGATTGGCTGTAGTATAAAGTCTTTCACTACTCGAGGTCTACTTCCCTGCATCACTGTGATCACTTGCACAGTCGACGATACAAGAAGCTTTTGCTCTTTCATATCCAAAATTGATAACAGCTGGTCGCACACTATCGCAAAATATTTTTTCGGTTCAATTCCCTTTGGAATACTGCATAAAACTTTTGCCGCGCGCTCGAGTTTTTCAACTGATACCTGCTCATCATCGCGTAACCCGCCAATCATCTCGATTAAGGATTTCACACCGTCATGGGGACGAGAGATTGGGATCATAGCTAACGTTCGAGTGAGTATTGCCAGAAACCATGGTGGACAAGTGGGTTGTAGTAGAGTTGTAATATATATCAGCAATGTATATGTTTGCAGTCTGCTCCGTTATCAATACACAGTCAAGAGAAATATATGAATGAAGAAATAGAATTACCTGGAGAAGAAGTTGTCCAGTTTGGATCGATAATCGGCCTGCTGCTTGCCAGCATAAGCACTGTCATATCCCAGCTCAATAAGTCCACATATGATATCACTAGCATATTGGCCGCCCATGACAATATCTGCCAGATCATCTTCACTGGCCGCGATATCCACTAATAGATCCACGACCAGCTGTAGAATCTCAACTCGTCTGCTATGCACCATTTGATCCCTTCTTGAAATACCATCTTTAAGGCGCCTCTGAATTGGGATACCAACTCCTGGAGCTAGTGCAGGGTATATGCATTCGATCACTACCATATCTATCAGCGCTCCTACAGTTTTCATATCTCCTAACGCAATTGAAAAGACGTCTGGGCTCTTCTTCTGATCTTCGCGAGAAGCCTCGTCCATTCGTTTCAATAGCCCGGTCAAGTACTTAGCAACATAGAGCTCAGGGTCCTCTATTTTAGATAAGTTTGGTTGTTGCTGAGTCGCTTGTGCCTCGTTCTCTTGCGATACTATGCCGCTATCGTTGTTGAGAGGTGTAGCACCGCCGCTTTCTTGGCTGGATTGATCTGATTTGAGGGTCAAAATAAACTCGCATAATCTCTGGTATCCTGATTCGGATGACTCGGTAGAGTGAATCCATGCAGCTCTAGCTATGACCTTCGAAGCTTCAGAGAGCTGTGCTTCCAATAACGGAGCCATTGTTAGAGAGTCTGTACGGTCCCTGTGCCGTGTCGTAGTTGCTAGCTCACTTAGAGCTACTCGCTCTCAATGCTGGTTAACATATAATGACAAGCTCGTTCGACTGCTGTTCTCAATAGTATAATCCGCAATTCTCCCCAATGAAACTAAATATCTTGAATATTTGATATTACTAAGGTCTACGATTTTTTTGGATCAGTTGGGAGTTGGCGAACAGCCGCACGACCTCAGTTTTTTTTTCTAAACGTGTATTTTTTCAGTCTCGCAGCTTTTGTTACTTTCACTCACCACAGCAAGCGGGTATTTTGCCACTCACGACGCTGTAACAGTCATATATAGAACAGAGAGCAAAATGTCTGACGAGCGCGCGAATAAACGCGCGAAAGTCACTGAGAAAAACGGGTCGAATCCGTATTTGGCTCACTTGAACGATGAGGACTCAAGCTCCTCAACTCCATCACGACGTCTGTCTCCGAACGATTCCGCAAATGGCTCTGGGCTTTTTGAAGGATTTGTTCGTCATCAAACTACGGTAGGACAGGCTACGAAAGCTGAGGTATGTGGTACCGTGATAGCTATAACATGATATACGATGACTAACTCGAGCAGGATGGACCGCTGAATCCTTTCACAGAGAAGCAATTTTCGGAGAAGTATTTTGCTATATTAGAGAAAAGACGCGATCTTCCAGTACATCAGCAGCGAGCGGAGTTTTTGGAAGTGTTTCACAGGACACAAATCATGGTCTTTGTTGGTGAGACTGGTTCAGGAAAGACCACACAGATCCCGCAGTTTGTGCTCTACGATGATCTGCCCCAGCAAGGTAAGTCACTCACTTTGTCGTTTTGGATGGCAGTATACTTACTGAATTGCTGTAGAAGGAAAAATGGTTGCTTGTACGCAGCCTCGAAGAGTGGCTGCGATGTCTGTCGCTAAGCGTGTCGCTGATGAGTTAGATGTTCGTCTCGGAGAAGAAGTTGGTTACAGTATTCGATTTGAGGACAAGACTTCTAACAGAACTATCTTGAAATATATGACTGATGGTATGCTTTTGAGAGAAGCTATGAATGATCCAAATTTGGAGCGGTATAGTTGCATCATGCTCGATGAAGCTCACGAACGTACACTTGCTACTGATATTCTTATGGGCCTGCTTAAGGAGATTGCTTTACGCAGACCTGATTTGAAGATTATTATTATGTCTGCTACTTTGGATGCGCAGAAGTTTCAAAAATATTTCCATGATGCGCCGTTACTTGCTGTTCCCGGTAGAACTCACCCGGTCGAGATTTACTATACACCTGAATACCAGAGAGATTATCTCGAGGCTGCGATCCAGACTGTTCTGCAGATCCATGCGACCGAGGCTCCGGGTGATATCCTACTGTTTTTGACTGGTGAAGAGGAGATCGAAGACGCTTGTCGGAAAATTTCGCTTGAAGCAGATGAGTTGATTCGTGAGACAGACTGTGGTCAGCTTGTAGTGTATCCCCTTTACGGATCTCTACCTCCCGCACAGCAGCAAAAGATTTTTGATGCTGCACCCGGACCGAGAGTAAAAGGTGGTGCTCCTGGACGAAAAGTTGTTATTTCGACCAATATTGCTGAGACGTCCCTTACTATTGACGGTATCGTGTACGTTATTGACCCCGGCTTCTCCAAGCAGAAGGTTTATAACCCACGTATTCGAGTCGAGTCATTGCTTGTTGCGCCAATCTCGAAGGCGTCAGCGCAGCAGCGAGCTGGTCGTGCTGGTCGTACCAGACCTGGAAAGTGTTTCAGGCTTTATACCGAAGATGCATTTAAGAAGGAACTTAATGAGCAGAGTTATCCTGAAATTTTAAGGAGTAATTTGTCTTCTACAGTTTTGGAGCTTAAGAAGCTTGGGATTGACGACTTGGTTCATTTTGACTTTATGGACCCGCCAGCTCCGGAGACGATGATGCGAGCTCTCGAGGAGCTCAACTATCTTGCTTGTCTTGATGATGACGGAAATCTGACGGCACTTGGTCGCCTGGCTTCAGATTTTCCGCTTGATCCGATGTTGGCGGTGATGTTGATCACGTCTCCCGAGTTTTACTGTTCGAACGAGATTCTTTCGTTGACTGCGCTTCTTTCTGTTCCGAATGTGTTTATTCGACCGAACAATGCGCGCAAGGCTGCTGACGAGATGAAGAACACGTTTAGACACATCGAGGGCGATCATCTTACTCTGCTGAACGTGTACCACGCGTTTAAGAGTCCCGAGGCGCAGTACAATCCGTCTCAGTGGTGCTACGATCATTTCTTGTCACTGAGATCGCTGCAGAGTGCTGATAGTGTACGGATGCAGTTGAAGCGTATTATGGAAAGGAATGATCTGGATTTGATGAGCACGCCATACGAAGATCCTAACTATTTCACCAATATCCGCCGTGCACTGACTAGTGGGTTTTTCATGCAGGTGGCTAAGAAGGCGCCTAATGGAAAGCACTACGTGACGGTCAAGGATCAGCAGGATGTATTGTTGCATCCATCGACGGTACTAGAGAAGGAAGGCGAGTGGGTGATTTACAACGAGTTTGTGCTTACGACCAAGAACTACATTCGGACGGTGACTGTGATTAAGCCAGAGTGGTTGTTTGAGCTTGCACCGGCATATTTTGATGTAGCGACGTTCAAGAAGGGAGATGTGCGAATGAGTCTTGAGCGGGTGCAGCAGAAGATGCAGATAGCGCAGGAGCGGGCAGAGAAGCGTATGCGGGCGTCGAAGGAAGGCAAGTCGAAGAGCCGATATACGTAGAATAAGTAGGAGACTGGGGTAAGTCGGCAGAGTGAGGAATAAATAGTTGTATGATAGATGAATTGGTAACTATTACTAAGACTTGCAAGCGAATACAAACTTGAATTGGAACAGTTACCAGACTCTTATCAGTCGCCTATTCTCTCTGGCAATCAATGCACTTGAATAGGATTGGAAACTGTTCACGTGAAGTCTCATGGATTAAGGTTTTAATGTCTAAATTGTCTATTTTTGCCCCCCCAAAGGACGCGCAATCTGGAAATAGTAGAATGGAAGTGTCTGACAGGTTGGAGAAGGCCAATAGTAGCGAAGAATGCTCTCAAAGAGGACAAAAATGGTTCAGGTGGACGTGTGTTGACAGGTTTGCCACTGAATAAGCTGTCTAAGGGAGATTAAGGCGAGGTTGGTCTAACGGCCTGGAGTCTGATAGAGACGGGATTGAGATGAGCAATGTATAGTGAGCAGGAACAAGCAATTGGATGTAGTAAACAGTCAATTATCAGAATATACACAAACCAGACTAACCAGTACTCTATCAGCTAAATATATTAGTCATTCACTGTTAATACCCTTTATCGGCTCTTTTTCACTCACAATTTGCCTTCGCCACAGCTGTTTGGAGCCCATAGCAACAAAACCCAAAGCGCACCGTTGGCACGCGGTGCGACAAGTCAGGATCAAACACTTAAACCCTGCTCCACACAACACTTACTCTCTTCCTTCCTCACCACCACAACCAGCACCCACCCACTTCGTCTCTTTTGCGTCTCTGCTTATGTCGGCTGCTACTCTACACGGCAAATGCCACTGCGGCGATCTCGAGTGGACCGTCACCGCAGACGGACGCGCGCTCCCGGTAAGCTTGGCCCCTTCGCCTACTCCCAACTGCTGATAGAGAGCAATTGACTGACTGACTGGGTTCTCTTCACAGGGCCACACACTCTGCCACTGTCGCTCCTGTAAGCTTCTTGGAGGCGGGGATTTCTGTGGAATCCTCCTGACTTCGATATCTGCTGTCCGCTTTGTGCATGGCTGCCCACAGGTCTACTCCTACATCGACGCAAACGGCCACACAATCCACTGCACCTTCTGCAGCAAATGCACTACACACGCCTACCACCGCGACGAGAGCCGTGGTGACGAAATCCAGGTTCGAACATTCCCGCTGATGGAGGCAGCTATCATGGCTGTTGACCGGGAAATTAATGTCAGCGAGAAGTTCACCTGGCAGAAGAAAGTCGACGGAGCGAAGAGCTTCAAGAGCTGGATTCCCGCTGTCGCTAGAGGTCGCCACGGACGACGAGCACAACCATTCATGACCAGAGCATAGGCTTTTTCTTTTGTTCGTTTACAATGACCTTTTTTTGAATCATTTTGGGCTTGGGACCGCAAGCCTGTTTTTGTTTGCTTTACGTTTTGTATATATACTTCCACGCCCTTTAGTCAGATTTCGCACGGGATTCTCTTGCTTTACAGTCATCATTCTACGGTCTATTATTGCACTTTGGCTATTACTGGGTATATTTTAATGAACGCGGGCACTGCGAGGAGTTACACTATAAGCTACACATTATGAATACATTAATTACTTGAACTATTGTCTATGTTCCTGCTTTTAGCAGTGTCTCCACACGTGCGAGTCCGCTAACGCGACGGACGCGTGTGACTTTCCCAATCCAGCCGCATCCACTTTGTGCGCAACGCTGTGAACGCGTGCGTCCGCGCAGGCTGTGCTTCTTATCAAACTCTTACGGAATTGCATAGTATATAAACTGAATTTTTCTGTAGAATACACAGACAGTTAGCTCTGTAAGTCGTGGGCTCATACTCAGTCTAGAATCGGCGCAAGTCGCCATTGTAGTTTGTGACTGAGCATTGAACTGACCTCCTCGCCTCGCTCAGCTCACTCAGCCGTTCCCAATCTCAGCCCCTTCACCCACAAAACGTACTGCTCCATCGTGCATATTTTCTCCTGTCCTAGGAATACCCCCTTCTTCCTTCTCTAGCATCCTCAGATTCACCGATATACCGATATACTCTACAGAAATGGCCGATAGCTCATATCAGGTGCGCTCGTTCTTCATTCTACTCAAGTATACTAGAGCCGCTTCGAACTCCATTAACTGACCTCCTCCGCTTATAGAACCTGGTCCACCACCCTCCTCCTCCTCAGGCCTACCGAGGCTACGATGGAAGTTACCGCGAGCCAGCTGACCCCTATGACGATAGCTACGAAATGACGGATGTCTCTGGTGCAGTGTCGAAAGCCGAGCTTGATCTCAATCGCTTCTTTGCCGAAATCGACGAGCTCAAGCAGAGTATCGTAGTCTTTGAAGCCCAGACGGCCAAAGTCGAAGGAATGCAGCGTCAAATGCTTGAAGTACACGGCAATCCGAATGAATCTGCTGAATTACAACGTGAAATTGACTCTACCGCTGCTCGTGCTGGATCAATGGGCAGACAGCTCAAAGACAATATCCGATCTCTCGAGGCCCGGTCCATGCGCGACTCTACAAAGGTCCTGCAAGTCGGCGCAATCAAGAAAATGTTTTACGACTCCCTTCAAAATTATCAGATGACAGAGTCGTCGTTCAGACAGCGAATCCGCGTCAATGTCGAGCGTCAGTACCGCATTGTCAACCCAGATGCTTCAGATACAGAGATCAGGGCAGCAGTAGATAGTAATGGAGCCGGCCAGGTCTTTGCACAGGCGGTATGTTTTATTTATTGAGGACTTAACGTTTATATGGATGCTTACTTTTAGTTACAGGTACTAGAGTCAGATAGAACAGGAAGAGCGAGAACTGCGCTTGAGGAAGCGCGAACTAGACAGCAGGAAATCTACAAAATTGAGCAGACAATGAAAGAGGTTGCGAATCTCATGACTGAGCTAATGGAGCAAGTCGAGATTCAAGGCCAAGATCTGGACGATATAAATGACAAGCAAGCTGAGATCGAAGTGGAAATGGTTCAGGGCACCCAGCATGTTAACAAAGCCATAGTACATGCTAAGTCCGCTCGTAGGAACAAGATTATTATGCTAGTTATAGGTAAGCATAAACTTCGCTATTGCACCACTGTTTTCTGATTACTGAATTTTTTGCGTGCTAACGCCCTGTGCCAGTTTTGATTATAATAGTGGCGATTGCAATTGGTGTCACCATTAAGGTGCTTAGCGACCAGGGCAAACTTTAGCAACAACAACAAGAGCTGCAATAACCAAGGATGGAAGCGACATTTATAACTGATTTTCACACTCTTACATACACTACCTACGGTGATGCAGGGTATGACAAATTGAAAGCAACAAGAGATCAGTCGTCGCCCTTCTATAGTTTCACTCGAGGATTATGTTTGAGAGCTAATAAGCTACTGCTGATGCGGTATGGCATGAATTTGCGATATGATATGACAGAATAGTGCGCAAGCGGTTACGGATATGAAAAATCATATGGTTTTCAAGAGGCTAAACAGGACCAGCTGCTGACTATCGAGTATATTGACAGTAGCTGGCAGTAGCTGACAAGCGACTTGCTGGTCCTCCGCATAGCTCAAAACACATGTAGTCATGGACGCGTATACTCTCCTCCATCACCAAACCAGGAACGCGTTCGCGTGCACCGGATTGATCGGGCTCCACTCGCTCCAAGTCGCGTCGTAGTCCAAAAGCGTAAATAAAGGTTAGGGTATGTCCTAATTTGGACGGCACAGTGGCTTTGCCTGGCAAAGTCGTTTGTTTGTACGTTCTCGGTTCTGAACGGAGCTGCAGAGCAAAACCCCCTTCACCGAACTTGACTCTTGTGCTTTCTTTAAGTCAACTCATTTGAAGGTATGTATATAATTTGTGGTTGTTTGTGCTGGGTGTTTGCGTAGTAGAGCTTTGTGAATGGCGTCTGCTGAGTTCACCGTTCACAGTGTAGCAAATAGCCCCGTGTCGTGCTTGTGAAAGTGACTGGCCTCGACCCACTAACATATATCCTATAGACTCCTCTAATTGTGTTCTGGCTGGCCTGATAGTATGGCTTACAACAATGGTGGCTACGGGTACTTGTCCTTTTTCTTGTGTTTTCTGCTCTCTGCTGTTCTGGTCTTACGCTAGGAGAAAGATTGCACTGTTATCATAGCACGACCTAGCTGACTGATTTTCTCACAGCCAAAACTACGAAATGTCGAACCTGAACGGCGGTGATGATATGAGCGCATTCTTCAACGAGATCGACGACATCAAAAACACAATCAGCCAGTTTGACAACAACGTCGCTCGGATAGAATCTCTGCATAACCGTTCGCTCAACGAAATCGATGTTGATCAGGATACATGGAATCAAAAGCAGATTGACTCCCTTGTGGCTGAGACTTCCCAGATTTCTAACACGCTCAAGTTCAAAATCAAATCTATGGAGGGCAAGAGTCGTAATGATAGCACCAAGCGCGTCCAGGTCGACGCGGTCAAAAAGACTTTCATGGACTCTATTCAGAGATACCAGAGCGTAGAGGCTTCCTACGGTCTTAAGTACAAGCAGCGTGCCGAGAGACAGTACAGAATTGGTATGATTTTTTTTCGTTTCAAAGTTGAAATGTCTGGCCGGGTTCTAATTAGCATTTTAGTTCGGCCTGATGCCTCCGATGAAGAAGTTCGCGCTGCCATTGAGGATGAGTCTGGTTCGCAGATCTTTTCTCAAGCTGTAAGCTTCTTCTTTTTTTATTTTTTATGCGTATAATAGGAGTTAACATGACATAGGTTCTCAACTCCAACCGTGTTGGCGAGGCACGAACTGCTCTCACCGAGGTTCAGAACAGACATAAGGACATTCAGAAAATGGAGCGGACTTTGGGCGAACTTGTCCAGCTATTCAGGGATATGGAGGAACTTGTTGAAGCTCAGCAAGAGGATGTTACTGTTATTGACAAGACCACGAAGCGTGTTGAACAGGAGGTCAACCAAGGTGTTGCCCAAACACAGACTGCTGTGAAGCATGCTCGCAATGCCCGGAGAAGAAAATGGATTTGTGTCATTATTGTCAGTAAGTTTGTACCGTTGTCTTTTTTGAATCGTTTTTGCTATCGCATAAATTTGATACTAACGCCTCGGTGCAGTCCTTATCGTTGTCATTTTGGCGGCGGTCCTTGGTGGAGTCTTCGGCTCGAGATGAGAAAATGGCCGCAAGAAGTCTTTGTGTACTATTTCGATGTATAACTGTAGGGTTTGTGCTGTGTGGTTTTTTGTGTTTTTTTGATTTTATTTTTTGATATGTTCGAAATCTTTATTCTTTATTCCCCTGTTTAATTCAATGTGCTGGGCGCTGTAGTATATTTGGACTCTTTTTGTACGCCACATTGAGGACGCGTGTATGGCCCCCTGCAGGTTGAAGCGAATGATTTGCGAGGTTCCTCAAATTTATGGCGACAGGTTTTGCGAAATGGAGACTCAAGGGATTATTTCTACTCGTTTTCGTTTCTTCTCTGTGCCTTTTGCGTTGGTCGGTTGTTGTATTGTTTGAGTACATAGTATGTCTATGACATTTATATATACCGCGCAAGTGAAGAGCAAATACATAAGTGATCGATAATTTATGCTCGTAGCCTTCGCCTCCGCACCCTATATCAATAATCTCTTCAGTTACTATTCCAAATTCAATCTTCTATTCAACTGTAAGAGTGTTTAGCAAAGCTGTTCCATCTGGGTGAAGGGTTCAAATTGGGTAAGGGTACGAATTCCTCCCAACTGGCAAACTCTGCTTTGCTCGCTCATAAATTTTTTTCGAGCAGACAAAGAACGACGAGACTGGCCTTTGGACTCTCGATTTGCGTTGGCCCAGTGTTGTCAGTTGACTATACTCCATTGTTGGTGTAAAGGAGTGTTTTCTTTATTTTATTCTGCTTTTAGACTTGTTACAGGACACTCTCACGACATAGCATTCCGGGGCTTCATATTTTTCTGCTTTCGGTTCATCTTCACCCTCTCACACACAATACAAAATGGATTTTCGTCGGTGCAAATTCCTCGACCACCCTTTACACTCCATTACAGCTCTTGCATTTAGTCATCCGTCCACCAAGGGCAGCGCCCCTAAAACATTACGACTGGCTGTTGGTCGAGCAAACGGTGACATCGAGATCTGGAATCCACGCGCAAATTGGATTCATGAGACTGTATGCATTTGCCCACCCTCTGGATCTTTTTTTGCCTGCTGCATTGTAGCGATAGCTCTCGAGCAGATGACTGACTTGTTCGTTGTTTAGACAATCAAAGGTGGTCGGAATCGCTCAATTGAAGGCCTAGCATGGGCAGTTGGACCCCAGAGCCTGCGTCTCTTCTCCATTGGTGGCTCCACCGCCGTCACCGAATGGGACCTCAAAACTGGCCTACCGATTGAACACCACGACTGTGATGCTGGTATTGTGTGGTCGATTTCAGTTTCTCCTGACGTCTCGAAAATTGCGGCGGGATGTGATGACGGATCGGTTAAGATCATCGACATCTCCGGCGGAAGAGGATCCTTAGAGCACCTACGAATCCTACAGCGACAGAAATCCCGGGTCTTGAGTATCGCTTGGAGAGGAAACTCACAAGTAATCGGAGGATGCGCTGATGGTCGCATCAGAGTCTGGGCTGCTGTAGCGGCGGCTGATGTGGGTGAGCCAAATGGCACGGATGCGACTAGCGCAAGCGCTGTAGGCCGTATTATTGGCACCATGCGAGTTGATAAGGCGCAGGGCGAGCAAACACTTGTGTGGGCCGTGCTAGTGCTTGATAATGGCAAGACTATTGTGTCTGGAGACTCAACTGGTGCTGTCAAGTTCTGGGAAGCCGCTCATTTCTCGCTGTTGCAGTCATTCCAGGTTCACGAGGCCGATGTTCTCTGTCTGATCGGAAACGAAAGCTCAAACACAGTATTTTCTGCCGGTGTCGACCGAAAAATCGTGCGTTACTCGATCGTGGACAGTAAGCTTCGACGATGGGCAAATATGTCAAGCCGAATGATTCACTCACAAGATATTCGTGCTTTGGCCGTTTACGAATCAAAGTCGCTAAACTGGCTGATTTCTGGAGGAGTTGAGAAAGCTATAGTCATTAACTCTGTCGAACACTTCATTGATGCTGCATTTAGAAAGATAGAGGTTTGCCCTCAAAGACATAGTATACAGTATACAGGATCGAAACGACTGGTTGCTCTGTGGACGGACAACCAGGTGAAAGTCTGGGATTTGCAGAAGTTTCAAAAACTTTCTGGAGCCTCCGACAGCGAGACGAAGACCAAGCGTTTAGTGGCTTCATTAACTCTTAGTGTATGTATCTCCTAAAGTTGTGCTTTTTGGTGTGTGCATCATTAACACTTGGCTATTATAGAACGATGAGAATATTACCAATGTTGCTCTGTCATCTGATGCTAGATACCTTGCCGTTGCAACAGCTTCAGAGGTCAAGCTCTTCTACCTTCTCCCTTCTAAGCAAGGAACAGTCTACAAGGTTAAGAAGATTAGTGCACCCGGTCTTTCGGAGCAAGGAGCTAGTTTACTTGCGTTCCACCCCGTCAGCCAGCACCTTGTGATGGTCGACAGTGATTCTGAAGTGTACATCTACGCGATCGTACCTCAGACATTGACTGAGCTCGAGTTCAAGCCCACCAGTAAATCTGATGTTGACGAGGAGGCAAACGTCAAAGAGCTACTTCCTTACTTTGATAACATCAATCACATTGTGTTTTCTAATGATGGCGCATACCTTGCTCTTTCGACTCTTGACGGCCGCGTCGATGTGTACGACTGGGCTGCCCAGACTCTCATTTGGACTCTCCCAGAGATCCCAGTCTCTCCCACTGCCATCACATTTTGCCCAGATAATGACTCGATAGTCGTCGTCACAGCCGAGATGATGGTTTTGCAATTCTCTGTTTCAGAGAAAGGTCTCACTGCATGGTCTCGCCGTAACTCTACTTTGGTGCCAAGCGAGTTTCATAACTTGGTTGACAAATGCTGCGGTCTGTTTATTGAGAAAGTAGATGCTCCAAACAAGATTTGGATGTGGGGCGCAAGCTGGATGGCTATTGTCGATTTAAGTCTTGATATTCCAAATCTTAGAATGCCCAAGCGGAAGCGGTCAGGTTTATCTGTCGACTCGGATGATGCTGCAAGCATCACCAGCTCGACTTCTGCCAACGGTGGAGCCAAGTTGCTCAAGATGAACGGCGTTTCTACAAACGGCACGCATAAATAAGTCTGGAGACGTTCCAAAATCGCACCCAGTCGATATTACATTAATCATTACACATTTCCATATCATTTGATTTAACGTCTTTATCCACATTTGTTGTGCCATTTCAAAAAGTTTGGCTTGATTATCATTGGGTTTTTGTTGTTGTTGTGATTTAGTTTTGGACTGACTTCATTTGCTTTGTAGGGAGTATCAGGTTTTTTGCTTCTCTCTTATGTATTGACTATTGATGATTGGCCTCAGTCTGCGTTTACTGCAGATTACTGTCCTGTTTTCTATTAAGACAATAGAATTTTTTTGTATATATTAATGCTCGATATTAATAAAAAGTATTATCCATACTATTTTTCTAGCCTAGTGTATGATACAAAAACAACTGCACAAAATATGCTTGCCAGATACCTCAACCCGCTAACCATAAACTTTTTTGAATCCTCTATTCATATTCTATTTCTTCAGCTTCCACTTTCTTCGGTTTCTTCGGTTTTTTGTCTTTCTTCGCTCGCTTGGGAGCTGGTCCAGCGCTTCTGAATGCATGATATAGCACGTCGCCTTCGCAGACACCTTCTTGAATCTTGATCAATTTCAACTTCATTCTAGGACCGACTTCGATCAACTTGACAGCTTTTTGCTCTGTTCGGCTATTCTTTCTAGGAGGTCCGTTGTTTAAGATAGATCCGTCGAAAATATCGTCATCTTCAGCTTCAGATTCGGAAGTGACTGCGCTCATCTCGGCGTCTTCCTTAAGGAGATAATCTGAGATATCTTTTTTGCCGCCTAAATGAGGAATTTTTCGCGACATTCGCTTTTTAGCTAATAAAAGTTTCTGAAGTTTTGCGCGAGCAGCATATGATGGTGCAGCAGGAAGGAACTTATCCTCATCCTCCTCTGCATCGTCGTCATCGTCATCAGCTTCCGCGTCAGAATCATCACCATCGGCAAAGTCATTGTCACGGTCATCATCTTCATCATCAAACTCAGCCATATCAATATCCTTTGCACTATCGTCTTCTTCTTCCTTGATCTCTTTCTTTACCTTTTGCGCACTGAGAGGCTTGGTGAGAGTCTTGGTCGAGATCAAGTAATGCCTGACGTCAAGCTCGCCTGTATCCTGATCGAAATTGACCAGCATTACACGCTTAATCTTCTTAAGAGCAGATGCACTAGCAGTAATTGCGGGAAACATGTTTTGGAACATAGACCTCATCAGTTTGAGATGTGCCTTGTCCGTGGCAGTTGCAGCTGAATCCGGGGCTTGAAATCCATTTAAAACTAAAAGAGGAGGGGAGTCGAGGGCCTCCGGTCCCAATGTTCGTGGATGTCTCTGAACCCGTCTGATATCTTTACACAAGGAGTAACTCTGAACGCGGAAGTGAATCGTAGGACCACGAGGAGTATGAGCTATACGGAGAGTTGTCTCATTTGATTGCGATTTGGCAAACAGTAGTAGATGTGAGACGCCTAGCGGACCAGCCATTGTAAGATAATCTTTGAGCTTGTTGGCCTTACGTTCCTAAAAGCGATAATTGTCAGTATGGCCTTCAGTCCTTTCTGTATCTCGTCCATGGCAATAGAATAGCTTACTCTGAGTTTGACCGCGGTGTGAGGTTGCATCACGGTTCGCATGTCCTGCACCAGCTGAGATAAACTCACTCCGACGCCAGCACCTCCGATACGAAGAACCATAGACTGAGGAATTCCTGCTTCAACCGGATTCGGACCAGCGACATGAGTCCTGTTTTTTGTCTAAATTTGCCCACTGTTAGTATACCTGATGAAATGAGAGCGCACATGTGAGATCCTGATTCATACCCTTCGTTTAACCATTTTTGAACAAGTTCAATCTTCCAAAATCTATCGTAGCACTAGTAGCTCCTTCAACCGAGTATAATACTAATACTCCGCAACAAAGACACTGCCTTCACAACCGTATGATCTTCCAACGATATCCTCCAGGAAAAACTTCCTTTGGGAGCAATTGCGCAGAGAAAAAAAATCTGAAACCTTAAATCGATGTGTGCGGCTTGGTTGGGAGTTATTTTTCTCACTTCCACACCTTCACACTTTTCACAAGCAAGCTTCTGTAATAGCCTGAGTGGTTCTATATAGTATAATCGATTTAACGAACACAAAGCATTCTTAAGTTGAGAAAGAGACGAAAAATTGCCGCCAAGATAACTTTATTGTGAAGCAGGTACGATGACGGCAAACGCTGATATCAGGATGAAAAAGATGAAGAGCGACGAGAAAAAGATGAGGAAGAGCGGTGAGAAAATAGTGAAGAAGAGCAGCGAGAAAATTACGAAGAAGAGCAGCGAGAACAAGGTGAAGCTCGTTAAGACAAAGTTTCCGGTTGTCGAGAGAGAGAAGCAGAGCAGCAATGAATCACAGGCTGAACAAGAGCAAGATATTGCATCTGATGCTGAGGAAGTTGAGAAAGAAGAAGCTACTGAGGAGATTGAAATTGAATCATTCGAGCAATTGGTATGTGGTGCAGCTACTTTTCTGCGCCGATATGTACTGACTGTTGTGATATAGGGAGTTATTGAGCCGATCTGCGAAGCTTGCAAGGCGATGAATTTCAAGAAACCCACTCCTATTCAGATCCAATCTATTCCAGTGGCTTTGGAAGGTAATTATATATATGCAGAAATATTACTCAGCCTGAAGCTAACTATGAATCAGGTCGGGATGTTATTGGTTTGGCTCAAACTGGAAGCGGGAAAACCGCTGCGTTTGCCATTCCAATTCTCCAAGGTACGCTCAATACTCTTTTACATAATGCTGCTTTATCTAATTTTATAAATATAGCTCTTTGGGAAAAGCCATCACCTCTTTTTGCTTGTGTTCTCGCACCCACCCGTGAATTAGCATGCCAAATCTCTGAGCAATTTGAAGCCCTTGGCTCAGTCATTGGTCTGAGATGTGCAGTTATCGTTGGTGGTATGGATATGATGTCGCAGTCTGTAGCGCTTGGAAAGAAGCCTCATGTGATTGTTGCTACACCTGGTCGGTTAATGGATCATCTGGAGCACACGAAAGGATTCAGTTTACGTGGATTGAAGTATCTGGTCATGGACGAGGCTGATCGATTACTTGATATGGACTTTGGCCCTATTATTGATAAGCTTCTTCAGCTTATTCCTACAGAACGACGGACTTTATTGTTTTCTGCAACCATGACTTCAAAGGTCGAGAAGCTGCAGCGTGCCTCTCTCGCGAGCCCTGTGCGGGTTGCTGTCTCAACAAAATACGAGACAGTGAAAACTCTTCTGCAGTCATATCTTTTCATGCCTTTCAAGTATAAAGATACATTTCTAGTGTATCTCGTGAACGAGATGGCTGGCCAGTCAATGATCATTTTTGCTCGTACTTGCAACGACACGGAGCGCCTGGCTATTCTTCTTCGTAGTCTAGGATTTCCGGCTATTCCGCTCCACGGTCAAATGTCACAGCCCTCTCGTCTCGGTGCACTTAACAAGTTCAAGTCAGGTGCTCGTACAATTCTAGTCGCTACTGATGTTGCCGCTCGCGGTCTTGATATCCCGCTTGTGGACTGTGTGTTGAACTATGACATCCCTACCGATTCAAAGGCATACATCCACAGAGTCGGACGTACCGCTCGTGCTGGTCGCGCGGGAAAGAGTATATCTCTTGTAACACAATACGATCTCGAGCTTTATTTGCGGATAGAAGGAGTTTTAGGAAAGAAGTTGAGCGAATATCCAATTGAACAAGAAGCAGTGATGTTACTGAATGAGCGTGTAGGCGAGGCTCAGCGTGAAGCGATTAATGAGATGAAGCAGTTGCATGCTAAGCAGCGAAAACGGAAAACTGACGGTATCACGCATGGCAATAAGCGGAAACGTAGTGATGATATGGACAGAGAGGAGCGATAAAAGGGTGCGCAGTTGTTGCAAGATTTTGTGTTTGTGTTATTGGGATAAATTAAAAAGCTTTACATTTCACTATGAACAATCGTTGATATAAATTACATCTGCATCTCGCAGTTTCTTCTCAGACTCCCATTCTCTTTTCTCTAAATATCAAAATCTTGATTAACGAATGTTCTTCATGCGATCTCCAATAGCCTTGTCAATCATGCTTCCAAGAGTATTGTTCAACTGTCCCTTCAACTGGTTCTCGATCTGCAAAGTAACCTGCTTCTCCAAAAGCTTTCCCATAAGATCAACCTCGATGTTAACAGTAGCACCAACGGGCTTGTTGGCGGTCACAATCTTCTCCTGAGTATATGAAATCAACATAACTGAGAATGCCTTGCGGTCTTCCTCGTCAACTTCAATGACGGTCAGACTGGCGCCATCGACAGCAATGAAACCCTTCTCGACAACGAATCTCAGGATAGACGGGTCCTTAGGCTTGAACCAAAAAGTCTTTGCATTTCCATCAGGAGTAATCGAGATAATCTCAGCGGTGGTATCAATATGTCCCTGAACAAAATGGCCACCGAAGCGCACATGACCAGCAACAGCACGCTCGAGGTTGACCTTGTCACCGGGGCGTAGCTCGCCTAGATTTGTGCGTCGAAGAGTTTCGGGTGCAACGCCAATTTTGAAATCAGTGGAGTTGAAATCAGTTACGGTGACGCAAGTTCCTGTGAAGAAAAGAAAGCTGATTAGTATGTACTGCAACCTTCTCCACGCAAAACGTCCAAGATACTCACCATTCACCGCGATACTGTCACCAAGATGAACATCAGACAAGATAAGCTCGCAATTGGTAATAACAATTGAGCTACCGTCTCCTCCAACATCAGAAGTGTCCTGCTCGATGAACTCCTTGACCTCTTTCAATCACTCATTAGTAATGCCCACCCGACGTCATCCAAATGATTAGACTTACCCCCCATCATCTCCACAATTCCTGTAAACATTTTGAATCTGATAAATATACACTAGACAGTGCTCTTCAAACCTATAATAAACCCAAAAAATAAATTTGGCAGTAGTTGTTGATTGAGAGAAATTTTTGGACCGGCGATATGACTCAAGTCTGAGGAAGGATGATTCCTCGCTAGTCTTTGGACAGGACCGCGATATCAACGGCTCACAGCCAAGACAGTGAATCAACTTACACCATACAGCCTACTCAGCACTCTTCTTCCTGAGATATACGTCTGACTACTTTGAATTGCTTATTGGTAACTGTTTAGTTTTATGGAATTCAGAATACTTTTCTTTGGCTACGATCTAAAATACAAATACAACCTCCAAACACAGTTTTCCCAGCTCCCCCACATCCACCGTCAAAAGGCACAGCAATAAAGTGCACACTGACACCTGCTTTATTTCAGACGGGGTTCAACTTCATCGACCTAAATATAATTAAAAAAATTTCGATGAAAACACACTAGATAGAAGAGCATATGAATATGAAAATTTATATAGAAAAAATGAGCCAACAGGTCTAGAAGATTTGCAATTTCACTCAGCGATGAATCTTTTTGTCGGGCCTTCGATTCTAGTCGGCATTTCGCTCATCTAGAGTATGAGAAATTTGCAATATCGGTAAGAAAGTACTCATCATAACTTTGCGGAAAAAGAAAACAGATCATACGAACGCCATAATACTTTTATTTTAGGCTTCTTAATCACAAATTGCTGGACCGGGGAAATCTGTATATTTGGTTAGCTTCAAGTCATACCAAACACACTTCCATCAAATACATACCGAAGAGAGTACACCATATCCACAACAGGTGTAGCGCTGATCTGGCGACCGCCAAAGTATCTACCGTTAAGACCAAGGATAGCTTTATCGCCTCCGCTTACATCTGCAAACTTGACAAAGATCTCGCCTTCCGATGATGGCTCCACCGCAATATGGACCACTTTACCGTACTTCTCTTCGCATTCGGCTTTGACGTCCTCTTCGAGCTCTTTAACCCAATCTTGTCCGTCCTCCCTGTAAGTTTCTAGATTAGCATATATCCTCAGGTCAATTCTAAATTAAGTACATACTCATCGGGGTCAAACATGTTCTTCAAAGCGATACATCTCGAAGCTTGAACACCAGCAGGCTGTTTCTTTGGAGTAGCAATCGATTCTTGCACAGGCAACGCGTCTTCCTCGCGCATAAGTTTCCGCATAAGGCTTTCCCTAGAAACAGAATTGAGAGTGACACCAACGACTTCAGAGTCATCCAAAGCAGATGCGAGCGCACCAGTAGGCTTCTTTTCCTCTCGAGCATGACCACCGCGTGATCTCGGCTCAATACTGATGCTAGCACCGCCACTACCAGCAGACGCAGCGGCAAGTGACGCAGGAATTTCTACTCCAGGTCCGCCACGCAAGCGCTTGATTAGCGTCTCGGGAGGTTCGGTGTTGATCTTGTCGTTTCCAAGACCTACTCGAATTGGTCGACCACCTAATTTAAATCCATTTAGCTCTAATGCACTTTGTGCATTTTCTTGATCAGCAAATCTATCATATGAGTTAGCATGACCCTAGCTATAAAGAAGTTACAACGGAACGTACTGGACAAATCCAAAACCCTTCGAGTGTTCACCAGTTTCGTCCTTTTGTAGAACAACAAAATCCACGACACCATATGATTCGAAAATCTGCTTCAAGTCGGGCTCAGTAATTGCAAAGTGAACATTGCCTACATACAAACGATGGTAGACTCTGAGCCCTCCCAACTGCTGCCTCTGTTGCTCCAAGGCATGCTGAGCGAAACTGAAAAGAATTAGCTTAGACTTTCAATAGTGAAATGACATAAAATACATACGCAGATGATTCAGCACGGGCAAGTCTGTTTTTCTCAGCCTCAGTAAGCTGTACGATAACTGGAATCTCAAGTAATTTCTGGCCAGTCATGTTAATAGCCTTCTGAACAGATTCGATATTCCTGAACTCGACATATCCAACACTTTAGAACGGTTAGAATATAGCACAAAAAGACGAATATAATTAGCATTGCTTACCCCTTTGATCTACCACTGATTCGATCTTTGACGATCTGAGCGTCACGCACTGGTCCAGCCTGCTCGAAGAAAGCAATCAGTTCTTTTGTCCGTAGACGTGCTGCAAGTTGCTGAACAAAAATAGTTCGTTGATCACGCTCATCTTCGGTAAGTCTCGGGGAGCTACAAAATTTCGTTAGTCACCAGAACAACAAAATCGAATATATTAAAACATACCTCGCTCTTCGCTCATTTCGCGGTTCTTCGGGTTCCCGAGAACGCCCACCTCTCTCTTGGTCACGGTCACGACGCTCCTTTTCACGATCACGATCACGGTCACGACGTTCCTGCTCGCGACGATCATCTCTGTCGCGGCGATATCTGTCATCTTTTCGTCGATGGTCACTGTACAAAACCATCAGTAATCTTGCAACAACCCACCATAACAACAAAGTAACATACCTTCGGTCAGCAGGAGATCGTGAACGAGAACGGTATTTGATTCTTTCTCTATCGCGATCACGATCCCTTCTTTCCCGAGATCTCTCTCGACGACGACGGTCGCGCGAACGGTCGCGTTCGCGTTCGCGATCTCTATTACGTCCGCTGTCGTGGTGTCTAGCACGATCGCTGTCAATAGAAGAATGCCGCTGAAGTTCAGACTTGGAATAGGATCTCTCGGATCTTTCAGAGTGAGGACTCGAAGCTACGTCGTTGTTACCGTTGCTGCCGATGCGGTCTCTGAGGTCATTGGATTCGCCATTTCGCGAAGAAACGTCTTCAGTGTGGTCATCGTCTGGATAAGACATCGTCAAAAGCTGATTTAATACCAAAGTATAGTACCAAAAAACTGTAATAAAGAGATTTATCAGACAAACTGCCACCAATCAGCCTATTCTGAATATATTCTGTACAGTCTCCAAACAAGTAGACGTCCTTGCCCGCACCAGACGAGCTAGAAAAATCCTGCGCTGACTTTTGGGACACTGGGTTTTGTACTTTGATATTTTAGAGTCACTGGACTTCCTCGGAACATTTTCTTCGTACCTTAAGCGAAAAACTGGAACTCCCCAATACATTTTTCGCTGTTCCTTTGGTTGATCTTTTATTGACAATTGAGCTGCTGATATTGTATATATAGCGTTATTTTTATATACAAAGCTATCTGGTCTGTGTGAAATAGACTAATCTTACGCGCAATGCCTCTTCCATCTGCTCTTGCCCGAGAGCGTAGCAGGCCAGGCTCGTCGGCCAGTGATCGCAGCTGCAGCTTCAAGAACGATATGAGCAGCAGCCAGACTTTGGATGGTACTAGCTGGGTTATTCAAAAATTTGGTGGTACCAGTGTGGGCAAGTTTCCTGTTCAAATCGTGGACAATATTGTTGCGTATGTATTTATTTTTAGGTGAGCGAGGAGCGAGGTTGGAATTGATACTGACTGATTTCATAAAGTGCCTATGCCAAAAAATACCGTGTAGCTATTGTCTGTTCTGCTCGCAGCACTGATACTAAAGCAGAAGGCACTACTAACCGGTATGTAATTGACAAGTCACATCTTATCGTAGGGCTGCACACTGACTTGTAATAGACTTCTACATGCCGCTGAACATGCTCTGAAGAAGGGCTCAACTAAGCATGTTGATGTTGTGAACTTGATCCGTGAAGATCATCTGGCTGTTTCACGTGAGCTCATCAAAGACCAATTTATTCTGGAGGACCTTGAAAACAAAATCAACCGAGAATGCGACTTACTTTCACGCTTCTTGGGCGCCGCTCAGATCATTGACGAAATCAGCCCTCGCACAAAGGACAGCATCATTGGAGCTGGTGAGAAATTGAGCTGTTTGTTTATGGCCTCGCTTCTCAACGACCGCGGAGTTCCTGCCCAATACGTTAATCTGGACAACATCATTCCTATTGGCTACAACGCAAAGAACGGCATTGATCAGTCATTTTATGACCTCATCGCTGCACAGATTGGAGAAAAGATTGAGGAGTGTGGCGACAAGGTTCCAGTAATCACCGGCTATTTTGGAGTCGTCCCCGGTGGTTTACTGGAAGCTATTGGCCGTGGATATACTGATCTATGCGCTGCTCTGGCTGCTGTTGGTGTAAATGCCGAGGAGCTGCAAGTATGGAAAGAAGTTGATGGTATTTTCACTGCTGACCCGCGGAAGGTTCCGACTGCTCGGCTTATTTCCATGATCACACCTGACGAAGCTGCCGAGTTGACATACTACGGATCTGAAGTGATCCACCCATTCACCATGGAGCAAGTTATCCGTGCACACATTCCTATTCGTATCAAGAATGTTGAAAATCCTGATGGCAACGGTACTGTTATCTATCCTGACAACATTTCGCGTAAGGGCGATGTTACCCCACCTCATCCCCCTACCTCACTCGAGCGTATCTCTTCTGGATTTTTTCACGCCAGGAAGAAAGAGCCTACAGCAGTTACTACCAAGCAGAACATCACTGTGTTGAACGTTCACTCAAATAAACGCTTCCACTCACATGGCTTCATGGCCGAGATTTTTGGCATTCTGCATAAACATGAGATCGTTGTTGATCTTATCTCTACATCCGAGGTCCATGTTTCCATGGCGCTTCACTACGAAATGCGCGACCAAGACTTACATCTTGCCGTTGACGAGATTAGACGTCTTGGAACTGTTGACGTTATTCGAAACATGACTATCGTCAGTCTTGTCGGAAAGCAGATGAAGCAATTGGTCGGAATTGCTGGTCGCATGTTTTCTACTTTGGCTGAAGCCGAGATCAACATTGAAATGATCAGCCAGGGTGCCAGCGAAATCAATATCTCATGCGTGATTCAAGAGAAGGATGCTTTGAAGGCTTTGAACGTGATCCACCAAAAACTTTTGTGCCAACCTGCTGCTCCTGAGCTTTCGGATAGCCGACCATGGCTTCTTGATTAAAATTTTGTGTTCAAAAAAGTATTTGTTTTTGTGCCTTTTTTTCATACAGTTGATTAAAATATTTGTATAAAGTCGTGTTGTGTTGCATAGACAAAAAACAACAGCGTGGTTTGATTTGGTATGCAAGGAGTTTGATTTATTTTCCTTTTAAAAAAGTCTTTGGAAGTTTGATGGGATATTGGCGCGACATAAAAGTTATATATTTCAATGTTAATAAACGTAATAATAAATCATTCAAACTGCTGCATTTAAACCAATCCATTATTTGCTATTCTATACCCAGTCTTCAATCAGTGTGAATGCATTACGTAATTCACCTGAAATGTCCCAATTTACCCTGCTTGAAATAATTTTCCCTCAAAACCAGACACTCAGTCCCAAATCAACCATCCAAAAGATCAGGACTTTTTCGCCCAACTTCGAGTATAGTATTGATACAAAAAGAAGGCAATAATGGCTATGAAACGGAAGCAAAAGAAGCCAGGCAATGGTCTTCCTCGTGGTCAGAAGCCTATGGTTAAGGCGCGTCCGGAGTCTAATCCGACGGCCGCGAATGCAATGGCATCGCATCTTCGTCCTGCGGGACAGAAAGATGGGCTAACAAGAAAGGCTCGGAAGCAAGTGAGAACTCATGGACCGATGGGTAATGTGAGAGTTGATAAGAAAGCCCAGGTGGCTAAGAACAGAGCAGTTAAGAAAGCTCAGGATTTGCTGAAAAGCGGAAAGAACCTAGCTGAGGAGTTACAGCTAAACACAGCTCTCAAGCCTGCAGGTGTCGTGCATAGACGAGGAAAGAAAGGAAAGGTTTTTGCTGATGATAAGGACTCTATGCAAAAAGTTCTGACTATTGTCACCGCCCGTATGGATCAGGTTCACGCAACCAAGATCGAGCGCGCTAAGGAGTTGGAGGCTATCCGTGAAGCTAAGCGGAAGGAAATCGAGAAGAGAGAGCAAGCAAAGATAGACAAGCTCGAACAGAAAAAGAGAGATATTAAGAAATCAAAACGGAAAGGCAAGAGCACTGACGATGATGTGGTCTCGTTCAGCTCTTCAGCTCAAGAATCTAGCGGTAAAGGAGGCAAACGAAGAGTTAGATTTGCAGATGACTAGTTACGATTCATGCCCACAGTATGTTTGGTTAGATGGTTATTATAATTTATGGGGAGGTGGAGTTTCCTCATGGCGTTTGGGATCTTTCAAAAAGTTATATTTTGTATCATGGGTAAATTTTGTGAATCATCCCAATCTCAGATATTGTTTTTAGAGGGAATATTTCTTATTGCGCATAATGTTACATAGTTCTTTAATAGTTGCCACAATATTCTATTAGTAGAATCACAATTTAGCCTTAACGGGCTTTTCGGCACTAAATAGTTCAGCCATATCATCCAAAGCCTTACCGATTTGAGCAGCCATTCCAACCGAATCTTTCTTCTTTGATACAACGTTGAACTGGAAGTTATTCTTGTTGATCATGTATGCGATACCGTACCCTTCATCTGTAACTTGTGACCAACCGTAAGCATTAAAATACTCACTGCTCAACTGAGATGTGCTCATGATCCAAGTCGAGCTGAAGCCAAAGGTAGGATCAGTGAAGAATTCTGGCATTGGCTTCGACTTATCAACCAGGTTCTTGAGTCCAAAGAAGTGTCGGTCACAGCCTAAACCAGCAGTAGCACTGTTAATGTAAGCGACATGGGCGGTCAGTGCAGTTCTTGCCAATTCGATTTTCTTGGCTACAGCAACCGAAGGATCGTCAATGGCCTTTACGAATGCAAACGCCTCTGGTGTGCAGGATCTGCACACTTCAGTGCGACCTAACTGGAACTGGCGAGTCGTAGCGGATTCATATGTAGCACGGACGTATCCGTATTTTCTGTAGTACGCAACCTGGAATGAAAGCTGAACCCAGGCATCAGGAGAGGACTTGAATTGCTTGACTAGATCCTTGCCGTATTTCTTGTAGGCATTTACCTCTAGCTCATGCAGTCCAATGACCTCGGCAAAGGCCTTCTTCGAAGCCTCAATATCAGATTCGAGCGTACCATCTACTGCAAATTCGAGCTCTTTAGGAGCAGGCAGGTCTCTGGACGACGCAGCAGAAGGCCCATGGTCAATCTTGTTCTTTGCAAGTACATCACAGACATAGTCATTGAGGGTACAGGTAGGTGTTCCGTCCATCATAGAATGCTCACCCATAAATCCAGAGACTTTGTTATCGCACACGATAAACTGTAAGGGCTTGTCGTAAAATCTGTTCTGACCGTCTCCGTGCCAGAACTGATGAGCCCGCTCATTGTAGCTCTGCGGAGTGGCGTCATCGAGAGAGACAACAAATGATGAACTCTCTAGTTGCTCTAATAAATCTTTGTTCTGAGGACCGCCTGCGATCAGATCCGCTCGATATTTGACACCGTCATCTCTGTTGGCGGATGAGAGAGCACCGATGGCGGTTCCAAGACCTTTCGAATCTGCGTCCTTGATGATTTTGTCAAACTGCGCTTCAAGTTCAGCTGTCGAAAGCTGCTGACCGTCGATCTCGTGAGGCAAGATGTAAATTCTGTTTTTGCGGAAGACTGCAATGGTCTGGTGATTCGGATTAGTATAAGAGAACTTCACTGAAAAGTCCTCTCCGGGTGCTGCTACACGACTGGCGTTGAACATCCACTTAAATGAGTCCATGCACATAGGGTTCTTTCTCATATAGTCAGGCTCAAGCTGCTTTGTATCGACCAAAGTCTTGAATGACAGAACAGCTGTTGAGATTGCTGCAGCTTTAGCTGCAACGGTGGCATATCGACTGTCGTCTTTGTGGCCATAGAAGTATGAAACGTATGGAACAACGGGATCACGGTATGTCATGTATGCCGCTGAGTTCCACCAGTCATAGACCCAGTTCTTTACCTTCGGATCACTGGCTTTGGCGATGAGCTTCTTTTGTAGCTCCGGGCCATCACCGGATGTTGAAACAAATTTTTTGACGACTTCGACAGTGTGATCAAACTGAGACTGGGGAACTAGATGGCTCACTGATTTCAGGTATCGCTCGGCGCTCTGTTCGAGTGATGGAACAGGCAGTTTTGGCAAGGACTCTTGAAATCGGAGCATCTTTCCGGCAGATAGATCTTCGACATACTGATGCTCTTGCGGCTTGGGCGCCGAAGCAGCGGAAGCGTTGAGAAGGAGTCTTGAGGTCGTGAAGGATCTGGATACGGTTTTTGTGTTTGCCATCTGATGACCATATAAGTTAGCACAGCAAGTTCATACGCGATCTGATCTCAGGATCGCAACGGCACATACGGTGGTCGATAGATGGCGGTCCCCGGCGAATCGAGACACAGCACGCAACATTAGTGGATGTATTGCTGAGGAGAGGAAGGGAGTCCGGACGAACAAGATAAGCGACGAGCAGAGGCGGGGGCGGAGGAATATAAGTATTGCACGTGCGTGCGGGGATCCTCACACACACAAAGCAGCCCAGCGTGCGCTCGTCCGAGCCGTCACCGCAGCGCGCCCGAGACCGTCTCCGGTGGAAGGGACCCAGGGAGGTTATTTAATGCTGCGATGCTGCGTCTGTTGAGTTCGATCACGAACATATTGTGCTGACTCTACTGGAGGAGCAGGCGGTGTTGCTGGCTGCTGTCTGCCAGTCAGACTGCTGCTGCTTCGGTTGACTGAGGCCACTCTTCCCATCGCACTAAAGCCCCACCAAACGCCACACCGCCTGGTCTGCCGAGGATCCTCGGCCAAACAAACCGCAACCTCCACCACCACTGCCATCGCAGCCATCACCAGACCGAGGATCGTGTGCGCACAACGAAGCCGAGCGCGTTGTCACCTGACTGTTGACAGCCCCCCTTCTTGTTTGCATTCTGCGTTGTTATTTGATAACAGGCTCTGACGACTAGCTGGAAGGATATAAGGGAGCGTTATCGTATGCCCCGGCTCTGCTCATCTCAAATGACCCAACATACGTAATACTTGAACAAAACCAAACTACTTATATATGAAATATGTACATTCAAGCTATATATATATATATATTCTAGACATATGCAGAGAAAGTCTCCGGTAAACCGTGAAGATCCAAATCAATAACACCAATTTCCTTTTTTATTTGCTGCTTCACATGCGCTCTAGGACCCTCACATCCTCCCATATCGTCCACTTCGTGTATCTTCATGTGCCTTACAAACTGATCATGTCGTAAGAACTCCTTATTACACCCGTCTACTTGACACTTAAAACGCTTATCAGCGGCGTGTATCTTCATATGCTTAGCCAGATTAGACGACTCTGAAAAACTTCGACCGCAACCTGGCCACTTGCACTTCAGCGGCTTCTCGCCAGTGTGCGTTCGTAAATGTACCGACAAAGCTGTACTAGCCGCAAACCTCTTCCCGCAAACTTTGCAGGCATACGGTTTTTCGCCAGAGTGAACACGCATGTGCTGTGCTAACACGACTTGCTCGGCAAATTTTCGGCCACATACCGAACACGAATATGGCCTGTCGTGTGTATGGATCTGTAAATGTCTGATTATCTTCTGTCGCTGTGCAAATGGTCGCGTTATACGTTCACAGTCTTTCCAAAGACAAGTGTACTCCTGTTTTCGCGAACCGACGTGCTCAGATACTATATGTTCAGAAAGAGCGTGTGTAGAATCAAAAACTTTCTCGCAAAAAATTCCATCTTCCATCGTCCAGAGACATTTATGTTCTGTGACTGCATCATCATTTGCCGATGAGTGATGGTGATGTACGTGGCTATGAGCGTGTGCTCCATTGGAATGACTGTGAGAATGTGGATGATGATGGCAAGACCTGTGCGAGCTCTTAGCTACCGTCGGAAGCTGTGCTGAGCAGGCTTCAGAGCTTGGGATATTTTCATGAGCATGTGAAGGAATAAGTGACCCTGGAGCTATGTAAGAGTAATGGCATGGATTCCATTCACATTGGTGCGCAGAAATCCCCATATGGCCCATCATATGAGAATCTAATTCAGCGGTAGAGAGTGTTGGCTGACCGCAGTGATCCCAGTGGCACCCTAGAACACCCACTGAGCTCGACGAATGATCATGGGAAATGTGAAGCAAGGAAGAATCAGAATCAATACTAGGAACATGAGTGTTTTTGATGTGATTCAGTAGAGCATCAAGTTCCGTAGTCATGACACCGCAAGAGTCCCACTGGCATGCTAGCGATTGACTCTGAAGATGTTGTTGCTGCTGCTGTTGCTGCTGCTGCTTTTGGTGCTCTTCATGTCTCCGCTGCTCCTCGCGTAAGCGCTGTTGTTCTAATTTGCGCTCGAGTTGTACTACTTGTTGCTCCTTCTGCTCTTCTTGATCGACACTCTGCAGTCGCTGGTGATCAAGGAAAGAAATATGCGTTGTTCGAAGATGTGTGTCCAAGTCAGCCGTGGAGGTAAATGAGAACGCACAGTCGTCACCCCAGTGGCAAACTTTACTGTCCGGATCGTAGTTATGATGGCACTGCCGACCGGTATTCTCATGATTAAACTCGGCATGCTGAAAATGATGGTGAGCTAGCTGCTCGGAAAGAGAAGGGTGTGAGAGATTAAGCGGGGTTGATATAGGACTGGCAGTAGACGAAGACACTGAAGAGCCAGACGAGCTGTAACAGTCAGGCCCACATTTGTCTTCGGAGAAGTCACAATCTGCACAACCAGACATGTCTGCTTCATCACTGCATCCTGGTATATCACAGAGGACAATTCCGCAGTGAGATTCGTCGCAAATATCGTCTTCAGAGTGCATCTGAAAAGGAACTGGATGACCAGTACCGGTGGCAGTCGGCGAGTGCATGTGCTCTGCAGACAGAGGCGGTGAGAGCGAGCAAGAGTCATCAGGACATTTAAACGAGTCGAAGCAGCAACAGCATTCTTTACAGATGTCACTGTTCGCGCCCTGAAAAATGGCGAGACCACAATCTGCGCAGTCGACCGTAGGCAGTGAATTGCAGTGCGATACAGAAAGCTCACAACATGGATCTTCGAAAAGTTCGGCCATTGGATGCTGTTTCGTTGAATGGGCACTCATGGCAGAAGAAAAGGGAGGCAGGAGAAAATTAAAAAAACTCAGCGGGGTAGGTAAGCTGAGAACACAAGCCCAGAAAACCGGTGAAAAGGAAAGAGGTACGTGTGCGTGCGATGGAAGGAGAGCCAGTGGCCAAGACTGCGGTCAAGGGGTGTTGGAGACGAGTGCAGTTCTGTACGAGCTGCTACGCGGATTCGAGGACAGAGAAGCTATTTAAAGCGGAGAGCACAGTTGTTGCAGGGCGACGAAGTCGTGTACATTGAGCAAAGTGAGTGGAAAGCGATGTCTGTGAGCTGTCTGCGTGTGTGTGTGGGTGTGTGAAGGTGCTCGTCTGCTCAGTCTGACTCGAGACTGCCTGAGCGCAGAAATCTTAAAACTGGTCTACGCACGCTACGGAAACATCTCCTTCAAGCTGTGCCAGCTTTTGCACGCGTCCTACGGTCTACTACTCGGATATTCTGGACTTACAACAGCTACAAATACTCACTACAGCTTCTGGTCCCGCAAAACGCTTCCGTTGCCGCCCGTCAGCTCTTATCAGCTCCAAAAGGCTCTCTCTTTCGCACCCAGGTGCGGGTACACTCATCGCGCGGCTTCTGCTAATAACCAGTATACCTTGGTGGTCATCCAAATATGTCAGTAAAAAAGGGCTTAGTATCGCTAATTAGCAATTAGCACCGGGCTGATTGGATGTGGACTGCATTCTATATAGAAGAAATATAATCAATCAATCAATCAATCGATATGGACTGCTCTCTGTATTGGCTGGCTGCTTGGGATATCTCTGTACATCTCAGCAATCTATTGCACAACTCTATCTTGAACAAACAGCACAAATTTTTTCACTCGGCATTCTATATATGCAGAAAAACAAAGATGCACACAATCAAACAAAGCTAAACATAAACTGCAGAGTAGCTTCAAATGCAAATAAAAACACAAAAACGCCCTGAAACACCGATATCTATCAATAGATCTATGACCTTACCAACTCACTCACTCACAAAAACCGTATCATCAATTTTTTTTTTGCCATACTAAATGATTCCTGACCAACCCTACCAATTTTTTTTGTCCCTCATGCAAATGAAATATGAAAATGCAGAACCAAAAAACAAATTCTTTATAAAGCACTATGAGACGCATCGTCTTTCTATGTCGTATTTTTCATCAAACATCTACTCTATTCCATCAAAGTATCGCAGCTGCGTTTTTGTTGCACTGCTTGACAGATATTCGACGTCATTACAGAGATCACATTAAGAGTCTCCAGAATTTGCTCGTCCCGACGGCGCTGATCTTCCATAAGCTGTCTATACATCGCCATGAACTCTTGCATGACATGTGCTGGTTGGTTTTGAGAGATCTGAGGTAGCAACAAAGGCTGCTGAGCGCCCATTTGATGCTGAGATGAACTGGAGCTTGAGCGCAGCGTTGGAAGTTGCTCGCGCGGGAATTGATGCATGCCAGGTCCGTTGAGGTCCTGAAATTCGCGTTCTGATTTTGCAGGAGAAGTTGCAGAGTCACTATAGGCGGTTGTATCGACTCTTCGTCTTTTAGACGCCATTATTTCTTCATTCGTCAAAGTCTGATTCTGCACTGAGTCTTCCATAGTATCTTGACGCAAATAGGGGGCTTGGGCGGGTAGAAAAGACGCGTTATTGCCCCCAAAACTTTGAAAAAAACTGTTCATTTCCCCAATTCCTTTGTTCTGTTGATCCAATTGGCCATGATCACTTTGCATCAGGTTCTGCTCTTGTTGGAGCTGCTGTTGCTGTTGCTGCTGCTGTTGTTGCTGCTGCCGCTGATCCAGCTGAAAATGCAATTGCTGCTTTTGCAGAGCCTGGTTCCGTTGCTGCTGCAAAAAAGTCTGACTATTAGACATTGGAATCCGTTGTGCGTACTGAGGAGGCAAAAATGAGGTATCAGCATTGACGTTCGCAGGTTGAAGTTGGGTGGGTGACATTTGCGCCTGCTTCAAAGCAGCCTGCTGCTTCTGGAATTGCGGCATCATCATCTGATTCTGAGCTCCATGCATGTTCATAGCAGTAGAGATTGATAGTGCTTGCGTTGCAGACGCCAGTCCAGTTGGGGCAGAGGCTGTTCTAACATGTGATGGACCAGTAGTATGGCACTTTTGGGGTTGCAGACCAAGAGAAAAATTCTGCACCAGCGAAAGATCAGAAAGATCTACAGAGACAGGAGTTGCCGGAATTCGCGGACTACCTGATGTAGAGCTGGATGTGGTCGATAATAGATTGCTCTTTTGTGCATCAATGAGAGTAACGACGGGCTCAATGGCTTGATAAACCGTAAACGAGATCGGAGTCTGATTGAAAAAGTGTCAGTTAGCCGAAGAATATATTTTCTTTAGACCAGAAGAGAAAAAATAACCCACCATGCTTTTCGTAAGGTACTTTCTTTGTTCTTTGACTCGCATGTCCCACCAGTTCACGCCCACCGGGGCGTTCTCAATGCGGCCCATCTGAAAATCTTTGATTCGGCGATAGGTAGTGGTCAGGAATCCAAACTTCTCGTACAGAGACTTTGGCGTACGATGAGGATTGACCGCATGTTTGAAAAACTCTGCATATATTCTATCAAAGAGTTCCTCGGAGGTTTCGCTCTTTTCAGAGGGGGTTCGGCCATGCTGCGCATGGAGGTGGTCTGACGGTGTCGAAGCCAGAACAGCAGCCCGTCTGGTAGCCATTGCCTCGTTTTTGCACCTCGTATAGGCGTCAATCAGTACCATGATATCGGCTTCGGTCCATACACGACTGGTGACTGCCATTTCAGACACCCGGAACTTTGCGAGATAGCCAATGGTGTCTGGAAGTAGGCCGCCAGTCTGCAGATCAGGCGGAGGAGCCTGCAGACTGTTGTCGGACGCACTCTCGTCGAACGCCTGCGCCTGTTGAGGATCGAGCAACCCGGCGTCCATTGAGTCTTTTCAAGGGTCAAGAATTGCAAAACCAGTGAGGGAACCTGAGCTACCCAAGGACGAGGAGGAAAGAGAGGACCTTCTCCAGGCGCCGTATTCGCAGTTTTGCTTTTGCGGTACCAGACCCTCCCTGTGCTTACGCAGTACGAAACCCCTGCGAGGAGTTGCACTTATCGTGGGGCCGACGCCAGCCGAAGAGCTTCGAGACGAGGTCCCCCGGGAACAAAGAGACAATTAGAGACAAGCTCAGGAGGAGCAGGCAAGGTCTGCTCCGGCGACCGCAAGCCCGCCAGCACACGTTCTGGGGAACCGGCAGTTCCGTGGGTGATCAAGTTCTCCGTCTCCAGGTTTCCAATCACCACCTCCAAAGCCGTTCCCACCCTGCTGCGCTGTGCCCGCAACTCTGACAGGGCCTAAGCTTGCCGGGGCGCGGGCGGCGGCGGCGCGCGTGTTATTCGCGGCGCCCGCGAGCACGAAGCGGACAGGCGTTATCAAATATTTATTCTAGTGATACTCCTCCTCGAACACCGGAAGCATTCAAGTCTACGACTCTTACTACCAGCAATCGCATATTCTCCGGAATCTCACAGAATGTCCGTTGAAACTATTGGCTGGTCTATCCCGCAGTGGGTCGAAGCCCAGCGCGCCTCGTCCTCCGAGGAGGGTCTCGCACGAATTATTGCCCAGGTCAAGACTTTCAAGTCTGACGATGTTGCATTCATCACCATCGCCTCGGAGGAGGTTCTCAAGGAACAGTGGGAGCAGCTGCAGGCTATCCCTAACGCAAAGGACCTGCCTCTGTACGGTGTCCCCTTCGCTCCTAAAGACAACATCGATGTCGCTGGCATGCCAACCACCGTCGCCTGCCCTGCTTTCAAGTACGACCCTACCGAGGATGCAGTCATCATCAAGATCGTCAAGGCTGCTGGCGCCATCCCTATCTGCAAGACCAACCTCGACCAGTTCGCCACCGGTCTTGTTGGCACTCGTTCGCCCTACGGTGCTGTTCCTTCCGCCTTGAACGACGAGTACTGCTCCGGAGGATCTTCCTCTGGCTCCGCCAACGTCGTCTCGCGTGGTCTTGCTGCTTTCTCGTTCGGTACCGACACTGCTGGATCTGGCCGTGTTCCTGCTATGCACAACAACTTGATTGGCCTGAAGCCTTCGCGCGGTGCCTTCTCTGCTACTGGAGTTGTTCCGGCTTGCCGTGAACTCGACTGTGTCTCTGTTTTCGCCCAGACTCTCCCTGAAGCCAAGGCAGTTTTTGATGTTTGCGCTCAGTACGATCCTGTCGACTCTTACTCTCGTCCTCTTCCTACTCCCATGCCTACTTCATTTGGTCCTAAGCCCCGTCTCGCCATTCCCCACATTCCTCTGTGGTTCGACGACGTTCAGAACGCTCCTCTCTGGGAGAAGGCTCTCGAGGAGTACCGTGCTGCCGGCATCGAGCTTGTTCCCATGGACTTCGACCCCATGTACAGACTTGGAAAGTGCCTCTACGAGGGCCCATGGGTTGCCGAGCGTTACACTGTCGTTCGTAAGCTGATCGAGTCCGACCCTGATGCTATGGACCCTACCGTCCGCGGAATCATTGCTCTTGCCAACAAGTTCTCTGCCGCTGACCAGTTCGACTGGGAACACTTGCGCCGTGACTTGGTTCGTGAGATCGAGACCAAGTTTGCTGACTTTGATGGTTTCCTCGTTCCTACCGCTCCTCTCTCACCAAAGATCAAGGAGGTCCAGGCCGACCCCGTTGCTCGTAACGCCAAGCAGGGCACCTACACAAACTTCGTCAACTTCTCAGACTTTGCTGCTCTTGCTGTTCCTGCTGGATTCCGTGAAGACGGCATGCCATTCGGCGTCACTATCATCGGCCGCAGGCACACTGATTATGCTCTTCTCGCGATTGCTCAGAGCGTCTTGTCCAAGAATGCTCGCAAGATCGGAAATTTGAGCAAAGAGACTGTTCCTGGAAAGTCGGACGTTGTCGCTTAAATATTCCATAGATATGATGGTTAATTAATGTTACGAAATTTTGTGTTGTTTGACAGAATAATGTATTAATATGGGGACAAAAAAATCTACAAAATACTCTCTATTGCACGCATTTATGTCTTGATTATACTATAGTTAGATGTTGTATATAATGCTGGTAGTTATAATAATTAATTTTTATGTACATATACGTGTGCGCGTTTCCTTTTGAGCTATATACATTTTAAATCTAGGTCTATGCAGCAGCATATACACCACATCAGAAAACACACAAAAAAAACCCACCAATCAATATACAATATAGAAATATATACAAGTAGACTAAGTCTCTAGACGAACGGCCAAATCTCGAGCAGGAGCAGTCTGTGAAAATCCCCATCCCTTTGTGGGTTGCTTCTTAGCATTCTGACCAAACTCTTTATCCCAGTCTCGGATCATGTTAATCGAGCTCATGTCGTCACTGATAGATGAACCGGTTTGCTTGAGTGCGTGGTCAAAATGTCTTCGAGCTAGAACACGACTGTACGCCGATGCTTCTTCAGGTGTCACTTCACCATCGTCGACCTTCTTCTTAAGTTCTTTAACAGCTTGCAATGCTGCAGACACACAGACATTCTTGATATCAGATCCGGAAAAGAAATTTGTCTCCTTGGCAAGTTGCTCGATAGTGATAGTATCTGTATCCAACTTTTCATCCTTCAGATGGACTCTGAAAATATCCTCACGGTTCTTCTCAGTTGGAAGATCAACCAAGATACGTCTAGGAAAGCGTCGCAAAATTGCATCATCAAGATCAAAAGGCCGGTTAGTGGCACCGATCAGGAGAACCTTCTCACTGCGAATACCGTCCCATTCTGCCATAAATTGGTTGATAGTATCTCTGGCTCGACTTGAAGTCGACAACACGTTAGAACGATTAGCCAACAACGCGTCGACTTCATCTAGGAAGATAATGCAAGGACTAAGCTTCTTTGCTAATGAGAAAATTGCCTGTACATTCTTCTCTGCTTCTCCCACATATTTATCCAGCACATCACCAGGTCTGACCTCAAGAACACTAGTGTGCCCAGCCTTCGCGAGAGCTTTCACCAGTAAAGTCTTACCAGTTCCAGGCGGGCCGTACAACAATACTCCGGAAGTGTGATGATTGGCAAGTACACCATAGCTAAACTCATGGGGCATTGCGAGAGCAAGAGTCACTGTATCGTTGAGCGAGTCAATAGTCTCGGGGGGACTAATGACAGAGTCGAAATCCACTTTAATATCCTGAGGCTCAACGAAAAGTCTAAACAAAGCTTTCTCTCGCTTATTCAAAGTCGACTGGATAGCAGAGATATTCGAGAAATGTCGCTTGCGGGATTCGATATGCTTGCTCAACGCATCTGTCGGATTCTGCGCCTCCGTTGTCTCTGTCTGAGCTGCCGGCGTAATATTCGCCTGTTTCAATGTCTCAAATGAAAAATCGTCCAGCTCATCATGAGTGCTGTAATATAAATCAGTAGCTTCTACTTCTTCGTCACCGAGTCTAAACAGCTCGGCATTCGTCGCAAGAGATCTATCTAGTTCCTTTGAGCTCCGCACAAAAGCAATAGCGCGGTCTAAGAGATCCAAGTCAACGTGCACTAAGTTCTCCCGCACCATCATTCCCTTAAGAACGGTGACGATCTTGAACAAGAGCATGGCTGAAGCGAGGCCAGATGACAGGTACTTCATGCCGCCGGAGAGAGATTCAGTAGCTGACATGGCATCCTCAGGCAAATTCAAAATTGAGGGGTAGTCTGAGTCGGTGATCGCCAATGGAACGTCAATAATCCGTTGTAAATGCATATCAAGGTATCGAGAGTTAAGGTAGCGAATTTGCTTCAAATTTTCGATCTTGGCTTGCTTGTTGAATGCGACTTTAGACAGCGGAAAAACTTGTTTCATCAGTCGTGGTCCAGAAGCTATAGAGTGCAGGTTTTCTTTGCCAAACTCGATATAACCGGTCTCATCGGTATTTGCCTCGCCATCTTGCGATTTGCTTGTGATAGTGAATTGGATTGGCGACTCAAATGCAGATGACTCCTCATGAGCCGTTGCGACAAGTAGAATCCTACAACCCCGAGCGCGACGCATCATAACTTGATTCTCAAGCTCATTCAAAAATCCTTCTCCAAGAGCAGAACTTCCAATCGAGTTATAATCCTTAATTTGAATGATCAGTGGTTTGTCCACAGTTGATTGTTGTTTCCGGCTGTATTCAATAATTCGCTTCTGAAGCGTCGAAGTAATAATGGCCTCTACAAACGATGACATGTAAGCATACTCCTGCGCTCGCTCATTTTCCTGTTCATTCAACTCCTCGTTAGTTATATTCGTATCGTCATCGTCGTGTTGACGAGATTGATCCATAGATGATTGTCCGTCCTCCGCTGAGTCGACCGACATAGAAGAGCTAGAAGAGTTGGGAGAATTAGAAGCGGATCCTTGTAGATAGTCAAGGTCTCGGAATCTATACGACAACGTGTCTGCAATGGCCCATGACATGTTTTCTATGAAAAATCTCAGTCAGCTAAATCTTCTATGAAGTTAACTATAACTAAAAACCGAACATACTAGCATTTTCAATATCATCACCGACTATGTACTCAAGGTCGATATCGTCAAGTCGTAACAGATCTGCATCTAGATCAACTGCAAGCTTGCTCACAACCGCATCCAAATATTGCATTGACTGGCCATTCGAAGCTGTCAAGAGAATCTCGTACCGATTAGACCAAGGCGTAGAAGTGTTGCTTAAATTGGGTCCTAGCGATAGGCCTGAAGTCGCGTACGTCACTAGATTATTCCATATCCTCTCTTCGACGCTGTAAGGCGTTTCTGACAGTATTTTCCTCTGGTCCTCCTCCGACTCTGTAAATACGAATTAGTATTTTGCATCGCGTGCGAAAACAAACAAGATATCTGCATACCAGAAACCACAAGCTTAAAAATATCACGAACGCACAACTTCTCCGCTTCTTCAGTCAAGTTTTTGGTTAAACGAACATTTTTGTTCCAGAATATTTGTCGCAAATCTGACCGAGTCAACAAAGCGTTCAAAGGAGCTGATTCTTGGGGTGGAAATAATATGTCTGCTTCTTGCTTTCTGAACCTGACACCATTAAATACAACAACCTCTTCACCTGTCTCATAGTGAGCGATAGATTCAATTTCTTCGATGTTCTTTTCTTCATTCTCTTCTGCATTGAATTCCTCCTTTGCTGCATTCTGATACTCCTGCTCTTCCTTCTCCTCTTTTATATCGTGATCCTGAAATAAAGGCTGTTCTAGGTTGGTATCCGGTTCAGCGGTCGGTATTAACGTCTCAACTTCATGTCCAGTGGCGTTGGATTTCTTCAAATGAG
Source organism: [Lipomyces] yamanashiensis (assembly GCA_030572775.1). Taxonomy (NCBI): domain Eukaryota; kingdom Fungi; phylum Ascomycota; class Lipomycetes; order Lipomycetales; family Lipomycetaceae; genus Myxozyma; species [Lipomyces] yamanashiensis. The sequence continues at coordinate 105,359 of JAJMBS010000002.1, forward strand.
ATGTAGAGGAGGAGAAATTGCGAGATGTCGTCAATAATTCCTCTAGGCTGTTCAATGATCTTTTGGGCAGGGTTCTGCTCCGGCTGTACTTCGCAGTCGTGGATGTCATATGTTGAAGAGTCTGACTAAGACTCCGCGACTGCACCCTCGACAAATAGCTTTTGGAGCCTGGTAACCGAGTTGTGGTTGCCAAATATCGTTGACAAGCCGAATACATGTCTTTGCGTTCGATTATTGAATTATTCCTGGCTCTTTGTTGTTCCGCGTCAGCTTTGTGCGTCGCGTTTTCTTCCCCACCAACGCCGATATATTGATCACTTACCGGAGATATAGCACATATACGACTTCTGTAGTCACACCTCCTAACTCACTGTAGATGAATCAGCTCTACCAAATTCCTCCTATTCCCTAGTTTCGCATTAACGCCGAAAAAACTGAAGTTCTTCCTGTTGTTTAAGTCGTAGACTAACTGTGCCCGTCGATGGCCACAAGTTCTTTTGGGAGTTTGGCGCGCTTGTCGATGAATTTTTTCATGAAACTCGTAAAGTTTGGATTATTAATTACTTAGTAACAATCGAATGTATGCGAGCCCGGCAGACCCAAAAGTCCTTCAGACCCCAGAAGTCCTTCAACTCCTGATTTTCTTGAAATGCCTGACAACCAACCCACAGAGCACCTGCTCGCGGGTATGTTTCTCCGCAATCGCACGTTGGCTCTGTCTGTCGCGACGCCTATCCAGCGCGCCGACACCGCGGCCTCCCCCACACCTCCGTCCCTCGAAGCCGTCCTCTCGGCCCTCTTCGACCAGGCTGGACACGCCAAAGACCCCAATCAAGCTCTCCAGACAATCTGTAAGGCTCTGTTCGGCTTGGACGCCTCCCTTCGCTATTACTCTCTGAAGATCGTACTTGCGATTCATGCGCGTTTTGAGCTCCGGATGGCGTTTAATGAACTCTGTTGACTAGTTTTTGGCGACCTTGCTCTTGCCCTTGGCTACGAGAATTTGGTTGGCCATAGCCGCCACACCTTTGAGAGTTGGAGGTTTTCCTCGTAAATCCAGGTCTAAAATATGCTGAACTACTATTTCCTCTTCTAAATCAGTAAGCCGTCTTGAATTGGATAGACAATCGCGTCGTGATTTTCTTCCGGCGCGTCTATCAAGCAAGGTACTCAAGGGCACATCGTAGGTCTTTGCAATCTCCCGGATGCTTTTTAATTGATTTTTTGGATAGCTGACTTAGCTAACTGAATTCTATTCTCTTTTGAAAGCGATGACATTTGTGGTTGTTGAGATATTGCGTAAGATTTGTTGGTTACAAGATTTTGGGATTTAGTACACGGCTCACCCGGCCCGTGAACTACGTTATATTACTTACTTACTTACTACTCTTGTTAGATTTTGACTCATAGTTTTCAGTAATAGCTCATATTCAAATTTAGACTAGAATGTTTATTGATCACCTACCTTGCATTTACTTCTATCATATCGCCAGGCGACAAGCGAATTCAGCGACCACAATGACGACATTCACGTGATCAATTTCAGACTTGAGCAGTCTAATCTTGAATCGTCAGCGAACCTTGTTCAATTCAACAACATCCATTTCCAGAACTACTGACGCTTTATAACCAGCACTCGCAGCAAACTGCGCGCAAAAAGACACGATTCGTATTTTCTGTGCTTCTTTTGTTGTTAGAGAAAAACCAGGTCTTCTTGCGACACGACGGCCTAGATTTGTGAGACTCAAACACCAGCTTCTACAATACCTTTCTCAGAGATCTGTATCCCGTTTCCATCAAAACTGTTTCTCAAACTTTCCAAACCAAACGCCTCTCGTACTTCTACCTGACTCGACTAATTGTGGAATAGCTTTCATTGCTGATAATCCACCGCTACGATCTGAATCAAAACACAAACCATCGCAATCTCCATGGCAGACAACGCTGCAGTTGCCACCCTTTTAGCAGCTCTAAGTATGTGGATATTCTCTATTTCAAATTGCTAAATAGGAATTAACCAGTCGATTTAGCCCAAAGGGCTCAACAACAACAGCAGCAGACAGCACAGCAGCCTGCAATCCAACAGCCCTCTCAAGCCTATTCGAATATCCCCCAATATGACACTCGCGGAGCAAGCCTTCAGTCCCCTCCCTTGCCACAGTATGCCGCAGCAGCTCCAGCTGCAAACCTTGCAAACAATCCATTACTTGCCCAACTTGCTGCTGCCGGCTTCCCAATACAAAACCAAGCAAACTTAAGCGCAAATCCTGCTGCAGCTGCTGCCCTCGCTTCCCTTGCTGCTGCCACAGCGTCGAATAATAACGCTATCCATGTCCCGCCCCCATCAAACACAGGCTACTTGGACTTAAATCAGCTAAGTAAGGCTGATCCGAGAGATAGTATGTCCATCGGAGAATATTACGGTAAAGTGCTCTTTCGAGATAACAGATCAGGTATGTACAGCTACTCAACTCATGCGTCCCCTCATCTTTTACAGTGGCTCACACACTCGTTTAGTCTCTCACGATGATTCCGATTACCGAGGTGACTCAAGAACTCGGTATCAAGATCGGAATCGCAACGACCGCGGCCGTGACCAAGACCGCGACCGCGAGCACGGTCGTGACCGCCACAGATCCGCAACCCCTCCTAGACTACGCGCGGATGAGCGGTGTCGTGAATATAGCCCTGCTCGCGAGCCATCTCCCGGTGGCACAAGTTCTGTAAGTATCGTCGTAAAGACGCAATTTGTGGGACTCATCATCGGACGTGGAGGCGAGACATTAAAGCGAATCGAGCAAGAAACCGGCGCGCGCATCCAATTTATTACAAACGGCAAAGAAGGGCCTGAACGTTCTTGTATAATCAGCGGTCGACAATTCGAGGTTGACGATGCAAAGCGGACTGTCATTGACATGATTGAATCTGCTTTGCTCGACGGACGCGGTAGACCGCTTCAGAATGGTACGGGACCTAGATATTAACTTACAGCACGATTCTGTGTGGCGTTTGTGAACATATGTACTGTAGTTTGCTTAATATACTCAATGTAATACTATATTTCTCAACTAATTCAAAATACCATTTTACTTTTTTCTAAAACTTCATGGATCGCTACACGCCTAACTCGTTTTGTTAATCAAAAATGGTCACGCCTATGCTTCTACAAATACTTGTTTAGAAACGCAAGTCCCATCCAATCTCAGGTCCCAAGCGGGGAAGGATCTCAGCCACGCTCTCGACATCCTTGTCACCACGTCCAGAAAGACAGATGACAATGTCCTGATCGGAAGACATAGTCTTTGCGAGTTCTATAGCACCGTATACAGCATGGGCAGACTCGAGAGCTGGGATGATACCCTCAAGCTCAGAAAGCAGTCTGAATCCTTGGAGTGCCTGAGCATCAGTCGCAGCAATGAATTCAGCCCGGCCCTGGCTCTTCCACAATGAGAGTTCGGGTCCAACACCAGGGTAGTCAAGACCAGCTGAGACTGAGTAAGTATCGCGAATCTGACCATCGGCGTTCTGGATAACGTAGGTCTTGTTGCCGTGAAGCACACCGACAGTACCGGCGGAAATAGTAGCACTGTGTCGGTCGGTATCGACACCGTCACCACCAGCCTCGACACCCAGCAACTTCACAGTCTTGTCCTCCACAAACGGATAAAACATGCCACTGCTATTGCTACCACCTCCAACGCAGGCAACAACAGCATCGGGAAGCTTGCCCTTGTACTCTTGCATCTGCTGCTTGGTCTCGTTACCAATAATGCTCTGGAAAGTACGCACAATAGTCGGGAACGGGTGAGGACCAATAGCTGAACCGATGACATAATGGGTAGTCGACAAGTTGGTGACCCAAGATCTCAGAGCCTCGTTGACAGCGTCGCGGAGAGTGCAGGTACCAGCATCAACAGAAACGACTGAAGCTCCAAGGAGCTTCATGCGGAAAACGTTCAGCGCCTGTCTTCGGACATCCTCGGCACCCATGTAAACTGTGCACTTCATGCCAAACTTAGCAGCAATAGTAGCGGTAGCAACACCATGCTGGCCGGCACCAGTCTCAGCAATGATCTCAGTCTTGCCCAAACGACGAGCAAGAAGGACCTGACCAAGAGCGTTGTTGATCTTGTGTGAACCGGTATGGTTAAGATCTTCTCTCTTCAACCAGATGTTAGCACCACCAGCGTACTCTGAAAGACGGGGAGCAAGGTGCATTTTTCCTGGTCGGCCAACGTATGGGTAGTAAGATCGGTACTCCTCCCAGAATGTAGGATCATTGACAGCATTCTCAAAGACCTTCTCCAGCTCAACCAAGCAGTCGAATAGAGCCTCGGGAACATACTGACCACCAAACTCTCCAAATCGAGTAGGGAATTTGTGAGCCTTCTCCTCCTTCTCAACAATTCCGTTGAGGAAGTCAACAGCGAGCTTAGCAGATGGATCTCCCTCGGTGACAACAGTAGTAGGAGTAACCTCTTTCTTAGCAAGAACGCTCTCGGCAGCAGCCTCCGACACACCGACGGGGCCAACCTCGTGGGATGTAGTCTCGACCACTCGTCCAGAAATTGAAGAGCAAAAAGCCTTGGTCTCAGCATAGATATCCTTGGGGTCACTAACATCAGTGATGACAGTAACTAGCCTACTTCCAATAACAGCACCGTCGGCAATGGCGCCAACAGCCTTGAAATGCTCAGGGGTAGAGATACCGAAACCGACAGCGAGGGGAGTATCCCCAGAGAACTTTCGGACGCGAGCACACAGAGCAGGCAATCCTTCGTTCATCTCAGTCAAGGCCCCAGTAGTTCCCATTCGGGAGACGACATAGATGAAAGAATCAGCGATCTTGGAAAGGATCTCGAGACGGGAGTCGGTGGTAGAGGGAGCAACGAGGGGAATGTAACTCATTCTAGAGTTTAGACTGTTAGCACCAAATCATCTAAATTCTTTATCTAGTAGTAGAAACATACCCTTCTTTGCTGCAGATCTGACGGAACTTGATAGCCTCCTCAGGAGGGAAATCAACAATAATGAATCCACTAGCGCCGGCAGCTCTGGCATCTTTGATGAACTGCTCCTCTCCGTAAATCATGATAGGGTTATAGTATCCCATCAGCACGACGGGAATAGTGACACCAGCAGCACGACCTTGGCGAACCATGTCAATTGTCTGCCTTATAGTAATACCGTTCTCAAGAGCAATCTGTGTGATTGAATTAGCTCCCATTCTACAACCGAACATGCGTCGCGCGGGAGCATCGGCTATTCTTCCCACACTCCTCCACAGAACCAAGCAAATTAAAACAACTTACTGTGTTGGACTTTTGAATAGTAGGACCATCACCAATTGGATCAGAGAAAGGCATTCCCAGCTCGATAACATCGACACCGCCGCCTTGCATGCCCAGCATGATATCGACGGTACTCTCAGGCTTTGGGAAACCCGCAGTCACGAAGGTGACAAAAGCCGGACGACCTTAAAAAAATCAATTAGATCGGTCCCCGTAGATACTGTATTATGATAATTGACATACCTTCGGCTTTGCACTCGGCAAATCTTTGCTTCAAAAACGCACTCATGATTATCCGTTATGTAGGTGGCGAGACGGTATACAGCTCAATGATCAAAAATCCAAGCAACTTCGCAAAACAATAATTTTCTACGAAGCAAAAGGACTCTAAAAAGGAACTAAAAGATATATTCAAATACCAAAATCAGGACCGGATTGCTGAAGAAAACAGAGCAGACGATCTCGACGAGGACTTAGCGGGGAATATCTTTCTGCGATTACCCTGAAAAAAAGTTTCGAGATGACTGACATTACTCCTGAATCGAGCCCGGGCACATTTCCGCACCAAATACTGCCTCACTACAACGGGGTTTATCAGCTTTTTATCAGTATTAAAGATAAATTGAATTTATTCAGATCAATGACTACTGAATGTTTATGTTTGTTGGATTAATACCTGTTGTGATGCAAATGGAGTATGTAGACAATCCCCCACAACCCACAAGTAGGGGCTTCGCGGGCTGCACGCAAGATGGTTAGGCTGGAGGAGTAATTAATCAATGCCAATCAGAGTCATCGGCTGTGTGAGCTATCAGTCATTGAATTCGATTTTAGGCATGTATGAGAGAGCAATTTTAGCATATGCTGCCGTAATAGCAGATGATGTACAGCGATTGAAGTGAACATGAATTCTATCGAGCTCTCTCTGTCGCTTTTTGACTGTCATTCTCATCAAATATCACGAGTAAAAACGACGGCGATGGCGAATACAAAGATGAGACAAAGCTTTGGCACACAATTTCTGGTTTGTTTCTAAATATCACAATATAGCCGTAATACCAAGAGACCCAAGACTTGCCATATGGATAAGTGAAGCATGATACTAGTGGCTCTCCCATTTCGCAAGAGTAGACAATCTGTTTGACATCTTCAACTATCGACGTTCCTAGAGTTGTCGATGTATATCTGATAAAAGATATTTTCAGCTAGTTGTATTGAGAATCCTGAATGCTTCGCACCGCTCTGTGTTTCTGAAAGCGAAAAACTGCACAACTACTGTATTTGGCATCTCACCAAGCTATTGGACCGAGGAGCTGGTTAGAAATCACGCTGCTTGAACGATATTCTTTAAATCAGAGAAGGTAGAGGACTATTGAAGAATATTACAACTCATGAAATCATGCTAGTTATGGTTCTGTTTGAAGTTATATAGAGAACTCATGAACACATCCCCAACGACTGCAATGCATATGAGATTGGTCTGGATTAATGATATCGATTCAAATTGCACTCATTATAGATAACAGAAGCGTACCAGAGCTGGGCATTCATACGCAGAAAATCGAGATCGAATATCAAGAGCGATATCGAGAATACACAGTGGGCTAGACTGCGAAATAACCATTTACATGGATGGATAACTGATGGCTAGTTTTCTGATTTCTGGGGAACTTAAACCCAAGTAACATAGTACAGTATAAACGGAAGAGCAGGCATTATACTATGACTTCTTGGTGAAGTAGATTCGTCCGTATTAAAATGAGATGCACCATATTAAGCTTGGCGCAATTGGATGCCTATACAAGATTGGGACGTTTAATTAGTAACACAGCATAAAAAAGTGTTAATCTAGACCTGCTTTGGCTGCAATTGGCCAAGAGAGCTGGTTATCATGATCATGAGAGATCAGTTTCCCGTGGGCGTAATGAAAGTGTACTTCAGCCCGATGTACGGCATGTATCGTAACGTCTACTATTTTTAATTTTATGATTACTGGAGAGTCATTGCATATCCTCTAAATTTGCCAGTAGAACAGATTAGAAAAGAATAAAGAGAATGTCACCAATATCGATGAAACTACACTGGATTATGTGCGAATACGAACTGTTCTTTTGCAGCCCCCGCCAGAATCCAAACACCGCTCGGGGTACAGTTCACAAACCACCCCTGCTGACCCCAAACAAGCATAGCGCTACTTGAACTACGAAATAGGTTTATTTGAAACAGGCTATTTCTATAACAAGAATTAGTATTTAGGCGCTTTGCATCGAATTAGGCTTTTGGGAATATATTGTAGCAGCTGAGTTGGAATGGCGAGTAGAAATTACTTGAAGGCCAAGATTGAGGATGACGAGAGAGAGCATTCTTTTGACAGATGAAGGTATGCCAGGAATAAGGCAGCGATAAAAGATAAACAACTTGCTCAAGTCAATTGACTAAAACGGCAAATAGGGTGCTGATTATTGACGAGGCATGCGCGCAGTGGGCTGCATCAAAAGAATGTGAGGAAGACGCTACGGTAGCCAACATATGTGGCGCCAGATTGTTGCCAGATTCTGATATTCAATTGAACATCTAACAGAGACCAATGATGACGCAACGCCGGGTAGCCGGAGAGAGTTGTGGGATATTGTGTTGTAGACAGAGAAGAGAAGGTCTAAGGTGGACAGGTCAATGCCTGGCTGGGAACGGATACGAGGAGGGCGCAATAAGCAGGACAGGCAGTCGTGACGAAGAGGCAAAGCCGTTAAGGCATTAATGGAACAGGGCGCGGTATGAAGCAGCAGTGCACGTGGGCACAGCACGATAATGAAGCACTGTGGCTACCCGTTGAGGGCTTGTTGGGCTACGGAGGCGGGCCGGTTTAGCAGTGATGCAGTAATGATTTTAGCGACAAACTTCTCGCATGGCAAGTATAATCAGATCTAGCCTGAGACCGCCTCGGAATAGAGTGCCGGCGATTGACTTAGGGCTATTCAGGAACAGATTAGGCCCGTTCGGGAGGTAGTTGGGTTCACTTTCCAGACAGGTCCAGACCCGCATGTGAAGGCGTAGACAAGGCTAGGAACCTGGCACGGGAGGCAATAGCAAGAGTGAGTGTTTGCTGTCGGTAGCTACCGCGACAGCCAGCATTCTGCGAACTTCATTGTTGTGTGTATAGCAGCCAACCTCAGTTTCAACCGTCATCTACTGCGCTCACCAGGCTGATTCCCCACTCAAACGCCGCACCGTGTCACTCCTGCATGCGCAATCGCAAGCCGTACTCGCGATAGTTTAGCGACGCAGAGCTGTGCTCTTCGCGGCCAGCTAGTGGGTCATACACGAGCAGACGCAGTGGCTCGCAGCAAGCAGCAGCAGCAGTTTAGTGACACAGTGCAAACCTCCTTGCGGCTGGCCATGTCTTCCAAGACCGCACGGCGGTCGCGTCACTGCTGGCTGAAGATTGCTGGCTGAAGGCTGTTGGCTTGCTACGGCTGCAGCTGCAGAACCTGGCAAAGCTCGGTTCATCGACGGTAGAAGGCAACGTAGGCTTTGGCTCACTCTGTGTTAGACGGAAGGGGGAAGCAGCAGCAGCTATCAACCGACTTCAGGATAGCGCCCTCCAGTAGCTGCCGCTCTTGACCACTCAGGAGTTGAATTAGCTGCTGATCTGTGTTTGTGAACTCCGCTTCTTTACAATTTTTGCTCTGTTTCTGCAAATCTCGAGTTCAGAGAACAATTATCGCTTGCGAGTTGGCACTGACAGGCTAACTCTACAGTCTGCTCTTAAATTCCTGGCAAGGCTTGCCTAGTAAGGGATCAGTCACTAAACATAAACCATAACTTATATAAAGTCTATTATAGAATTATGTTTTACAGCATCAGATAACTTTGTTTTAAGTCAAATCCACTGTTTCGTTTTGTGTTTTAAGTGCCGTTCTACTGCTATATATATATCGATCTTCTTGGCACTTATGGGATGCTGTCCGGCCTAAGATTCCAGGCTAGCTCAGATACCTCTGGCATGAACTATTCTGTTTGTCGGATTCCATTTGAATTTTTGCACTATTGCTTGGCATTTTGGCTACTAATGCGATGCCTCTGAACGCAGCAATGGGGGATAGTCCAGGCTGTATTGTACATCGATATTCCCGATACCTCATCTCTAGCCCAACCTCTCCTTCTCGCAAGAAATGGACATAAGGGAAATTCAGCAGTCTATACATAGCAGGACGTAATACCCTCTTCGTGATCTTCTTGTTCCGCCTCACACACCCACAGTGCAACGAATCATCTTTAGACATGGCTCCTGTGTTCAAGTACCTTACTGGTGCACTTGTTGCTGCCTCCGGCGCCCTCGCTATCCTCGACGGCCGCTATGACGACACCTGGGATTCCACTGTTGACTACTTTGATGTCAAGTTCGACAACACGGATAGCCTTCTTGCGTTTTCACCTACTTACTACAACACCTCTGTCAATGTGCGCAACCGTCAGCATCGCGCGGTCTTGTTGTACTGTACTAAGGATGCCCCTCCTTCTGATGTCATTGGAAAGTCCCTTCCCATTTAGGTTTCTGTTATCAATGTTGCTGCTCTTGACTCGTTTTTGCAGCACATGATTGAGATACGTTTCTTTAATTCAAGTGGTCAGCCGAAACATAATTCTAATTGAGACTCTACAGATGCTCGGTATGTCGACTGCCATCACCCAGGCTGGCAATTACAATACCGTCACTTCGTCCTGTGTTCGTGGAAACATTTTAAACAACGTCACGTATGACACCGAAACTGCCAGCTCGATCCCCAACTCTGATGTCGATGTCACTTTCTACGGTTACTCCAACCATGCCACTGGTGAGGACAATGACAGCCAGGTTTTCATTCGTCAGGATGGTAGTCTTTTTCCTACGCAGCAGCTCTCGTACATTTTGTTCTTCTCTATGTTCTTCAATCTCGAGAGCACTGGTCAGGAGATCTTTGATGCTATTGCTGCTAACTACAAGTGTGCTGCGTACAACGTCTACAGCTACATTTCGCAGAACGCTTACCCCACTGGTCGCTTCCTCTCGCTCTTTGACTTCAACCAGTCTACCAACACCCTTGATGTTTCGCAGACTTGTGGTTCCAGAATCTTGCCTCTGGCGCTGGTGTCCAGGTTGTCAACGTTGCTGAAGTTAACGCTGTTGCTTCCAACGACGATGCCACTATCTTCCAGGTTTCTGCTGATGATACCACTACTGCGTTTGCTGAGCAGTCGTAGGCTATTCTTGACTCGACTCAGTACTACGAAGGCTTGACTTGGGTAACCCCAATGTCACAAACTACTACGGCTGGGATGGAATCTCTGACACCATCTTTGCCGCTGAGAACAACAACGTTTACCTCACCGACAAGGAGACCAACAACACTGGTCGCCGTAACTTCTATGACCGTGGTTTGGCCCGTCCTGGTTGGGTTCTTCGTGATCTGATCCACATTATCTATCCCGATGCTCTCGACTCGTACACCACTATGTTCTTGCGTTCGTTGTCAAATCATAACGATTGGCTTCATCTGCGTCGTGATGCTACTACTTGCACCACCTCTTCTGATTACATCGACGCGTGCACCAACCCCAGCTGGGCTGACGGTGTCACCAACGCAGGATACAAAGCCAACGCTTTCGGAGATGACAGCGGTGTCGAGTCTGAGGCCGTCACCGGCGTCGAGTTCGCCTCATCCTCTCCCTCGTCGTCGTCCACTTCAACTATCACCAAAGCCGCCCTCTCCGGCGGAGCTAAGGCCGGAATCGCTGTTGACTATCATCGGCTCACTTCTTCTCGCTGCTTTCACTTGCTACCTTGGTCGCCGCACTTCTAAACCCGAGGTCGATTCTGCGCACTTGATTGAGCGTAAGGAATATATTACCAGCAGCTCTGGATTGCAGACTACCCCTTGATCTGGTGTAGTTTGAGATACTAGGAGTTACTCGACTCTTTGGGAACGCAATGGTTTCGGAGTGTAGATTAATTTTTTTTGGTTATTGCCGTGATATATATCCATTATCATGCGCTAGTAAACAGTATAATTAATGAAATGAGTCTAGTATATCAACGAGACTACACCAGTGCTCATATTCTCGTCTGGTTTTGTAACTAGGGTTCCTAGTTTCCACCTATCCTATCGAACAACCGCGACACTTATTGACCTCAGCCTAATGTCACAACTACCAGCGCCATTCTGTAAATTGTCTTTTAACTGTATATTGCTGGTCAATTTTGAATTATCTCTGAATTGAGTAATGAGCAAACTGACTAAATGAAGGGAGGGAAGTTTGATACCCGCGGGATATGTTTCTGTCGAGGCTCTGGCCATACCTTTCTCCTTATTATATTTTTGATGCAGACTTTGAATAAGGCGATAGCTGAAGAATTTTGAATTTGCGAGTATAATTTTTTCGTGTGCAGTTTCTGTTGCTGTCGGCCTTCTCGCGTGTATTTCGATTTTGACCGGCGGTGCCTGAAGATATCAATGGTCTGAATATGAAGTCTCGCGCAGCTTTCTTGAAGCGCCAGGATAGCTCAAGCGTGATACTCAACTAAACACACCAGACCACAGAACGATACAAATAGCGTTTTTCAGGAATTGTATCTCTATTAAGCGCGGGTGATACTGGCGCTTCAAAAAAGTTGCGCGAGACTTCATATTCAGACCATTGTTCATTCAGATAAGCCGGCAATACCGAGCCTAATATCTCCAGTTATCAATCACGCTCTTCTCGACGTTTATATGAGATTGAAACATAATATCTTGGAAAAACTAAACTCAACTGCGATATAAAGTCACAGAAACGGGAAATAACAAAGAGATATGGTTTGAAAAATGCTGTGAATTGTGCTCCGAGAACTGGGATTTGTTTAACCTGGGCGATAATAAATTTGGTTTTTCAGCACTATTTCAGGTCTAGATCTTACATTTCAAACCAATTCAGTGCGCCATTTAGATATGTTTGATTTACGTCAGAACTAGACCTTTTCGAGTAAAAGAACTGAAAGCATTATCGAGACAGAGCAGGCTAGACTCCTAGACGAAGACTTCAAATGCAAAAATATGATCCATAATCGAGAGGTCTGTTTCATATTAAATTGTGATGACTTTGGCTATGGAGTGAAATTACTTCTTGGTGATTTGCATTTATCAATAGTACACCTCTCGGCACCCGCCTGCATGGATACCCTAGATGTGACATATCACAATAATTTGATCGTAATCGGGTATCCACGTCTTCTTATGTTTTTTGAGCACCATATAGTACAGAAAGATGGAGATCTAGAGCTTTGCAGATACTGCTTGAATTCAAGAGCCAAGAAACGAGGATATCATGATCTGCACCTCAGCGACGTCGTTGAGATCTCCATTGCGATGTATTTGCCTGTTTTATTAGTAAAGATACCGAGAAAACAACAGATTTGCTTCTATATATATCCAAAAGAACAAATAATGAATTATCGAACAGATATCAAATGACCAAATCGTATCATATTTATGCAAATTATCTCTATGATATCATTACCCTCGCCAAGTGCGAACAAAACTCGGCATCTCACAATTGAACTTTGAACTCTTCTCGATTGGTATAAATTTGAACGTTTTGAATGTTGTGAATATTATATGATTTACAGGAGTATGTTGTGTCGGGCGCGATATCAACCGAAAAGACCAGAAGAGCTGAGTTTTCGCTAGAAGTACTAGTTGTTCATGTAATCATAAATCTCCGGCGTTGAAGCATTGTACTGGCAAGAGCAAACGCAGCAATCACAGCTTTGAAAACTTTGAAAATAGCATGTGAATTTCCTGGACAGCTTCTACAATGAAGGAAACATATTTGACAATGACATCAAGAGTTACCGCATGTTTTGGCACGTCTCAAAAAATAGTGGCAGAGCATATATTGATCGTGGTTTAAATCAACTCAAACATTTATCACGGATTAGCTTGGAAGTTCTGGATTCTCCTTGTGGACGTAATTTGACAATAAATCGCGTAATAAAATCTGCTCTGGCTAGATCAAGACCCGAACGGTGCGAAAGACTATCACGCAATCCACCATGCCCGCAAACAAGTTGAAACGAGACAAGATGCTAAGATGCTAAGATGCTAAGATGCTGACGGATCAGATGTGTGAGTGTGAGAATTAGAGAAGAAAGCAATGTGGGGCTATGTATGTCACTCATCAGGTTAACTTTAAGGATAGACTCTCTTATTGTAAGTTATGTTAAGGTTATCTGATCTTAGCCGTGGACCGGAGCGGTGAAATATGACTTTTAAGTTAGGGTTGATCAGGAACACAAACCGAGGAAAGCCGAGCAGAAGAGTCCAGAATCTGTTTCGTGTGTGTGTGTGTGTGCAGATGAAAGATAAAAAGGACTTGGCCGAGATATTGTCGCCGAGCCGGAAGAGCAAGAGAGATGATGATGATGATCAGAGGAGGTAGATCGAGAGCTACTCAGCGACGTGACTGAAGGCCTAGAGCGCACGGTGATCAATGGGAGCAATGGGGAAGCATTCGCCAGCAGCTATCTGAAATAATGACGTTGAGAGCAAACAGTGCTTCAAACTGATGCTTGAACACCGCACGGCAGCGAAGCGAGGCGACGCGGCTGTGCTCTACTTCCCCATTGTTCTCAGTGATCTACGTGTGCTCTAGGCCTTCAGTAAGTCATCTGGAGAATCAGGCAGCAAGCCACCTGCGATTTTACTTTTGACACCATACGGCTGAGAAGCCTTGGGGCTTGGCTCATCTCGGATCTTCCTGTATAGCAGGCATTCTGGTTTGGAAATCAAACAAATTACAGCTCATTTGTGTGACAGTTTAATACTACAAACCGACAAAAGCTCTGACTTTTTACCATTATCAATTAGTTCATCGAATGGATTGATCGCTTACGAGCTGAAAGTTGCAGTATCGCTGTTTGTCTCGAGTAATGTGCTTCTCGCCAACATCCTGGTCAAGCATCGATTTTTTTCTAATTCTGTGGTCTCATTTCACTCTCTAACGACGACTTTTTTCACTTTTTCTTGGCCAGTACCGGTAGACCGATCTGGTATTCCAAAATTATCGTGAGAGCTATTATTAATCTCTCAATCTGTGTTATTCCAAATCTATCTTGATTATATCCATACTCCAGCTTGGCACCTTGGCCGGTGATGCCAACTATTGTGCTCGATAATGTGCGCGGAGAGTCTAGGTGTTTGGCTTCGATGCTCTGTTTAGCTGTTGCTTGGAAAGGGAAGTGAAAGGTCGTGTATAAAATACTTGCTATATACCGTCTGTGACTTGTTCTGGTCTTGTAAGTACTTTCATCGCTACACCATGACTTCCGTATTCAAATATCTTGTCTTCGCTATCGCTACTGCCTCTGGAGCTCTTGCTCTTCTAGACGGTTGCTATGACGACTCCTGGGACTCTGCAATTGACTACTTTGACGTCAAGTTCCTCAATTCCAACAGCGATATTCCGTTTTCACCTACGTACAACAATACTTTTGTGCATGTGCGCAATCGTCAACATCGCTCCGTGGTGATGTATTGTACTAAGGATGCGCCGCCTATTGAGGTTGTGGGCGAGAAGAACTTGGCTGTGAGAGTTCCTGTGACGAATGTTGCTGCGCTTGATTCGTTTACTCAGCATCTTATTGAGGTAGCTATATATTTCTTTGGTGATTGAGTTGGTGGTTAACTGATACGTTGATGTTAGATGCTCGGCATGTCTGCTGCTATTTCTCAAGTTGGGGAATATGACACCGTCACTTCATCCTGCGTCCGTGGAAATATCAAGGATAACATCACCTACGATGCCGAGCACACGATGGAGAACCCGAACTCTGACGTTGACGTGACGTTCTTCGGTGGACCTAATATTAACGGTGGCTCGAATACTGACCAGGTGTTTATTCGACAAGATGGAGCGCTTGCACCGTTGCAGCAGCTTGCGTATATCAAGTTCGTGTCAATGTTTTTTGGACTTGAGAGTCGTGGCCAGGAAATTTTCGATGCCATTTCTGAGAATTACAAATGCGCTGCATATAATGTGTACAACTATATCTCGCAGAATTCTTATCCTTCTGGCCGTTTCCTCTCGCTTTTTAATTACAATCAGTCTACTTCCGCGCTAGATGTCTCGCAGACTCTATGGTTTCAGACGGTCGCTTCCGATGCTGGTGTTCAGCTTGTTAATGTCACTAGCCAGTCTGAAGCTGTTGCTGTCAATGAGGCAGAAACTGTGTTCCAGGTTGCTGCTGATGATATGTCGTCTGCGTTTGCTGAGCAGTCGTGGGCTATTATCGATACAACCCAGTATTACCAAGAACTTGATTTGGGCACTCCCAACGCTACCAACTACTATAGCCTTAACGGTATTTCTGAGGATATTTTTGCCGCTGCAAATGGGAATATCTATATTTCCGACAAACAGACCAACAAAGCTCGCCGTCATAACTTTTACGACCGCTCGCTAGCCCGACCTGATTGGCTCATTCGTGATCTAATCCAAATCGTGTATCCAGAAGCTTTGGATTCGTACACTTCCATGTTCTTGCGCTCGTTGTCGAACCCAACTGATAAGCTTCCTCAGCGTCGTATTGCCGACACTTGCGCGCTTGCCGATGACTATATCGAGCACTTGAACTTGACCGTGTGCGAGACTCCTAAGTGGGCGCAAGGAGTTATGCTTGCTGGATATGCCGCTGACGCATTTGGCGATGACGAATCCGTCAAGTCTGAGGCTGTCACCGGTGTCAAGTTTTCTTCTGCGTCTTCCTCGTCCTCCTTGTCGTCTACGCCTGCGACTAGCAGCACCGGTGGTCTTTCAGACGGAGCCAAGGCCGGAATTGCTGTCGGTACGATTATCGGCGCTCTTCTTCTTGCCGCTGCTACATTTTACATTGGTCGTCGCACTGCGAAGAGTGTTGCTGATGCTGAGCAGCATTCGATGGAGCGCAAGGGATCTATGTCGACTGTTGCCACTGCTCAGTAAGAGGATGACTGGTATACTTTGAGATCGAGCGTGTTCTCTCTCATTGATTGTTCGATTTTGTTGTTTTCAATATTTAAGTATACAATTTGTGCTGTTTAGAAGTTCCAGATACTAGTTAATCCAGAAATAAGAAAAAAAAAGTTTTGTTGAATAGATTCCTAGCTCAGTGTGTTCCCACTAACCCCTTAGCGCACTCTAGTCGCCGCACAGGGTGTGTGCGCGAGTTTGACACCGCAAGCGAGAGTCAAGGTTAGTACTTTCAATTAAAGGCAGTCCGTTAGATGAGCAGCCACGAGGAAGAATGCGGAGTGTGGGGATATAGTTCTGTATAAACACTGCCAGCACATAGATTTTTGCTACTGAAATCACTACAAACTGCCTTCTGCAGCTTACTGACAGCGTCGTCCTGGTCCATCGCCACAATGAACAGCTGTGCAGGGACCAGTTTGCCCCGCAGAACACACATCGTAGTCTTCGACTGGCGCGCAGAACAGCAGCGCGACCAGCACAAACACTTCGCGAACAAAAGATGCTGTAAACAGAAGACAAACAGCTTTGCACTCTAAGGTGAGGCAGTCCTGAGAACGCGCACAATCCGTCTCGCTGGCGGTTGCCTTTCGTTTAGAGTCAATGCCGTCCAGCCCCAAAAAAACGTCCCGCCAAGTTTAGCTTCCCTCCAGGCTCTCCTCTGCCCTGCGTTCGCTCTTGTCCTACGATTCTTGTGGCCGTCGCTTCCCCCCTTCACCAGGACGCACATCCTCTTGCTTGCTTTCTTCTTGTCCGTTTTCCTCTTCATTATTGTTCTGCCTGGGTGGTGCCAGGTATTAAGCTATCTCCTGCTAGCTGAGCCACTTGCTACTCACCATCGACAGCTCATCAGCTCATCAGCGCACTTTACTATACCTCTCTTCAACTCTCTCCAACACCCCTCTCTCCTTATATCTCTTTATAACCAGATCATCTACTAAACAGCAATGGGCTGCGGTATGAGCGCCCCCGAAAACGAGGGCAAGGCTCGCAACGATGCGATAGAAGTGCAGCTGAACAAAGACCGCCAGGAGCGTCGCAGCGAAATCAAGATGCTTCTCCTCGGTGCAGGCGAGTCTGGCAAGAGCACTATCATCAAACAAATGAAACTTATTCACGAAGGAGGCTACTCGCGCGACGAACGGCTCTCGTTTAGAGAGATTATCTTCTCAAATACCGTGCAGTCTATGAAAGTCATCATCGAGGCAATGGAAAACCTAGGCATCGCACTTGGTGACCCGCAAAACGCGGCACACGCACAACTAATTTACTACCTACCTAACCAGATCGAAGGAGAAACTCTTGAGCCTGAAGTTGGTGCTGCCATCGCCGCGTTGTGGAAAGACCTTGGGGTGCAGCATACCTTCAGTCGGTCGCGAGAGTATCAGCTAAACGACTCTGCTAAATACTACTTTGACGCGATCGACCGTATTGCTAATCCGATGTACATCCCAAGTGATTCAGATGTGCTGAGATCGCGTGTAAAGAGCACAGGTATCACGGAGACCATATTTACGATTGGCGATCTAACGTATCGGATGTTTGACGTTGGCGGACAGCGTTCAGAGCGGAAAAAATGGATCCATTGTTTCGAGAACGTGACAACGATCTTATTCCTTGCCGCTATTTCTGAATATGATCAAATGCTATTTGAGGACGAGACTGTTAATCGCATGACTGAGGCTTTGATCTTGTTCGAGTCCATATGTAACTCTCGATGGTTCGTGAGAACTTCGATCATTCTCTTCCTCAACAAGACAGATATATTCAAGCAAAAGATCAAGCAATCGCCGTTGCGCAACTTCCTCCCAGAATTCACTGGTACGTTCCTTACTTCAATCATCCATCTTTCATACTAACACAAGACCCCAGGCGACGACTTAAGCTACTCTGAGACAAGCGAGTTCATTCTCCAAACCTTCGTCACACTAAACCGATCAGAAACAAAACAGATATACACACACTTCACCTGCGCGACAGATACCCAGCAAATTCGTTTCGTAATGGCTGCTGTAAACGATATTATCATTCAAGAAAATCTCCGTGAGAGCGGAATGATGTGATTCTGATTTCAACCTGCGACAAGCCAGGTTTTTAATAAAGTAGCGATTTTTATCAGTTTTTTTTGGTCACAAATAAAATAGTAATGTTTGCTTGACTTGTATTTCTGGTATAGGTGTCGGAGTTGTTTTTTTTTTGGATATGTAGGCATTGGTTGCATCCTTTAATTGATCGTCTCTCATTTTTTTATATTCATAATTTTTATTCTGTTTTGTTTTGTATTGTACTCTGAATAAATCAGCAGTATATAACAGCAGATCAAGCGTGCAGGTAGCCATTATAAATCATAGACACTCAAGAAGAAGTGTGAATTTAGCCACAGAATTAGGCAAATAGAAATATGAGCAAAGATTAAATTGATCAAAAATATAAACTACATCATACCCAAAACATACAAAGCATCCCAACCGTACTAATAATATAGAAAAAGATAATGAATCAAGGGTGTTTAGCACATCAATCCTTATCAGAATGTCTGCTCCCTGCCACTTTCAGAAGTATTAAAAGGCTTTACGTCATCCTTATAGGTGAATGCCGACGTAAAATCAACAAGTGTCAATCATGCAAATAGAAACACAAAACACGTAAACGGAATAGCGTGCGTGGGTAATAATGTCACTTGTTGACAGTCACAAAAGTCGATCCGATTGTAGCAGAAGAGAGAGGAGAGATAAGGAAGAATGTGCAAAGGGGTTTTATCGCGTCATACTCTAGTTTTTGAGGATCTTGAAAAAATCAGAGTTAGCAAATCATTCACTGTAAAACTAGCAAACACAAAAAAATAACATACGACGTAGAGAGCGTGGAGGATACCGGGGAACCAACCAAGACAGGTCAGGACAACGTTGATCAGGAGATCGCTGCCGCATCCAGTCTCGAGGAAGACTCCGAGAGGAGGGAGGATGAAGGCTGGAGAACGAACAAGTCAGCAATCAACTCATGTAATACAAGGCACTATCAGTTTAATATATTGCTGAATCTAGCGATGAACAAGAATAAGAGATAGTGTTTCGACAATCTCTGGCATCTCGCATCGCCGGAACAGGCAAATCACAACAAAGGCCTGCGCTGGACTGCGCCCAAAGGACACGTACCCAAGATGATCTTGACGATGTCAGAAGCGGTGAAAGCCATTGTTATCGAAGTAGATGTAAGTTAGAGATGTGGATGAAGGATTGGGGGAGAAGCAGTTGCTGTGTAGGAATGAAACAAGAATAGAAGGACGCCAAGTGGGTTGGTTGCTTTTATATGTTCGCCCAGTTCCCTGCGCTTCTCTGGCTCCGAAGTCAACCGAGGCTATTTATTCGGGTTAATAAAGCGCGGGTAATCACTCGCTTTGATTGCCGTGTAATACTCCCCAATTTACTACAGCGTGTGCCGCAGTTTTTGCCAGAATGATGTCATGGCATTGGGTGACGTCAGACTCAAGACAGATCCTACAGCACGTGCACGGCAAGGCCCTCAACAGACAAACCGGGCTGGCGGCCCTTCACCGACTACTGTTTGTCTGATTGTGTGCAATGTAAACGTAGATAAGTGGATGAATGCGTGTGCTGGACTCGTTCGCCTGATTGTTGCCTGGTTGGTTGTTCGAGAGCAACTGGGAAGCAGACCAGAGTGAACTCATGCCGTCTACAATCTCCAAAGATCGTCGCTGTCCAGAAAGTCCTGTCCGGACGACCTACCTTGCCGATCATCTGCTATCATCTTAGCTCAGCGACTCAGTGACTTGTTCCGGGGGGGTTCTAGCCGAGTTCTGGTACGACGGCTGCGAAGAGTATGTAGATACGCTGCTCTTATCTGTTTGTATGTAATCCATTGTATTATCAGGGCTTAGGAATGGTAGGGTTTTGAAAGTATCGAAGATCCACAATAGAAAGTCTCTGTGTTGGGCTTCGTCTCAAGATAAATTATTTTATAACTTACTCCAGATCTGCAGCGACGGGCGATAAGCCATTTCTCAGTCAAAAGTCAAAGCACCGCTGAGTTCCCTGTAAATCAGTTACACGTAGAATATCACCGTTGACTATCACTGATTGAAACATAGCAAAGTGTAATCAATTAAAGTCTATAATACAAAAGCTTGGTATACGAAAACCATACTGGCGAGCAATAGCAAAGACTAAAAACAACTAGCCAGCCAACTAAACATCTCGGATCAACTAGCTCGACGAAATTCTTAGTCGCACGGCAGATTCGACTATTCTACAAAATGTGCTCAACAAATTCTTGTACAAAACCGGGACATAACATAGATCTAACCCAGAGCTTAAGATCCCAAATCTAGCAAAACCTTTAAATAACCGGACGCACATAACCCAAAAACAATAACCCGTAAACAATAACCGTCAAAAGAGCAAAGAGACAACAAGACAACACCCAATTCCGGACCAGGTCATAACTTCAAAACTGCATTTCGCCAATATCAGACGCGAGGATCTCCATTTCAGCGCGCTTAGCAGCTTCAGTAAGGATATCGAGGTTCATCATTGGCGCCCGGCCAGATTCGTAGAACCCATTCTGCTGCTGTTGTTGTTGTTGAAATATCCGATCGTCTACTCCTTGATACTGCGAGATGTCTGAAGGTATCTGTTGCTTTCCTATCCGCTGATCATACTCGAATGAGCTTTCATCTCTCATGGCAAGATCACCGGATGGTGAAGGAAGTGGCTGTCGAGCAGATGGCCATCCATTTTGAGACATCATTTGCTGTGATGAGATGTGAGACCGCATATTATCAAAT
Source organism: [Lipomyces] yamanashiensis (assembly GCA_030572775.1). NCBI lineage: Eukaryota > Fungi > Ascomycota > Lipomycetes > Lipomycetales > Lipomycetaceae > Myxozyma > [Lipomyces] yamanashiensis. The sequence continues at coordinate 126,476 of JAJMBS010000002.1, forward strand.
GCTTGCTGCTCCATTTGCATTTCTTGAGTCATTGCAGCAAATCCGCTTTGATGTTGTTGCTGCTGCATATACTGTTGCTGCTGAAGCAGGAATCGTCGCTGCAGTAACTGCGCTTGCAATGATTCTTGTGGTGCCGGCGACTGCGACGGTGACGGCAATGGTGTTCTCAAGGCTGAAACAGAGCGTGAACCAGCAAACTCCATTTCATCGTCCGAATCGTAGTACCGCTCCTCGGGTTTGGCTGTCCGCGGTTGGAGTAACTGCCGCTGCGGGTTTACTGCGGTTCCGGCAGATGCTGGCAGAGAGAGCTCGAAATTGAATGAGGCACCGCCAGCGGACCGTAAATGAGGAGGAGGTGTCTTTGCGCCTGAAGGTGACAGGGTGGTATTGAACGAAGAAGAGGAAGGGTAGAGGTATGGAGTAGTCGGGATTGAGGTTGTGTAAACGGAGATGCAGTCAGCAGACTTATCTGGGGAGAGGAAGGATGACGGTGCGGAGTAGGAAGAGGAGGAGGAAGAGGATATTGAAGTACTCTGGGAGGAGTTGGTGATCAAGTGTGGGGATATGACTCCGGCGGTTGACGAGTGCCCGGACGAAACAGCGGGCGAGGATGACGACAAAGGTGGTGAGGCGGTGATATCACGGTTGAGGTTAAGATAGCTGTTCGTCTGAGCGATGGCTCTTCGGCTGTCGTAGTCACGACTCATCTGACGGTGAGATCGTTGAGAGCGGATCTTGTAGGCAGGCAGAGACCGGGACGAGTTGAGGTGGTGGTGATAATGTGATAATGTGTTGACTTTGGTGGGGTGCGGAGTGGACGATGCGGAGGAGGCTTGACCGTGCCGAAAAAGCGGATGCGTACGGGACGCGGAGGCGGAGCAGCGCAGACCGCGATCAGTTCCACAGCACCAGTGCACTGAAAACAGAAGAAAAGAGCACTGTCAGAATCCGACGACGATTTCCGGAGCGAATCTTGCCAGAAACAGGGCTATCCAGGCGGTTTTTGAGGTGTTGTTTGCAGTCGTAGAACAAGGCGAGTCCGCGGATCCGACGACGGACGTTTTAATTCAGTTCACAAAGAATAAATAAATAAATAATTGGGAGTCAATCAGCCGAGAGAGAATCCGGGGCAGAGCAGTGCAACGCGGACAACGCAGTTTGATGCCTTGAAGCAGACAGTGAAAGCAGAAGCAGAACTGGCGAAGAAGAAGAGTTCCAGGAGACGTTGTTGCTCTGGAAAACACAAACACTCAAAGGTTCATGATCTTTTGTGGGTTGATTGCTCTGCGGTTTGTGTGGGATTTTTCCTCGGCCGCGTTCCGGCTCGAAGAGTCTTTTCGAGTCTTTCTCCGGACCCATAACTAAACGGGTCCATTCTATTTAGCAGCTTGGACGGGTCAGAATGGCCCAGACTGATTTTAGCATGTGCTGATTGTATTGTATTTGTATTGTCATGATATCTATTATAAGCTAGCTTATAGTATGTTTGTTATTTGTAAATATCAACAGCAGTCTATCTGCTCTGCTCTGCTCTGCTTTGCCCAATTCTGCTCACTCAGCTCAGATCATCCCCAGCTCATTGTTCCAGACTCATTCCCACCACTAATTTTGCCACGCGGTATCCGTTCCGTATCCGTCAAACCCTCCTCCTCCTCTCGTCTATTGTTTACCCTTCTCTCCAAATGGCTTGCCGAGTCACCGATTATCGTCCTACTACGTACTCGCAACCACACGCGTGTGTGTGTCCGCAATCACTACTACATTCACAAAACTTATTGAATCGATAATTTTATATTCTTTCTTGTCGCTATCTCTGGCAAAATCAACAAAAAAACTTCATATTAGATACGCTCACGTTTAACTAGTATTTTCTCTCTTTAATCATCCCTTCTCTTCGCTTCTCAAAAACAACACTCTGTCGCGCAGCAACAGCTCATCATCCTCTAAAAAATGTAAAAGAAGAAAAAAATCTTTCTACAAACATCTACCATTTCTAATCGAAACAGACCGCTTAGAAAGCAAGACGCAGAGGCGAGCGAGGAGTAGTGCCCTTGTAAGCAGTAATAGTCTTCTCGGCACGCTCAGCAATACCCTCGGGGGTGAATCCAAACTTGGCGTAAACCTGGAGGTAAGGTCCAGAGGCACCGAAAGTGTTGATACCAAACTGCTCGTGCGAGTACTTCTGCCATCCGAGAGTAGTCATGACCTCAACAGACATAATGGGATGTCCGTCGGGGAAAACAGAGAGCTTGTACTCCATCGACTGCTTGTCGAAAGTAAACCAGTCGGGAAGCGAAACAAGACGAGCCTTGTATCCCTTCGACTCGAGAATCTTGGTGGCATCAAGCGAAAGACCAACCTCAGATCCAGTCGAGACAATGGTGACATCGGCATCGGCAACCTCCTTGAGAACGTATCCTCCCTTCGAGGCCTTCTCAATGGTCGAGCCCTCCAGCTGGGGCAAGTTCTGGCGCGAAAGGGCCATGATCGTAGGAGTGTGCTTCGAGGTCATAGCAACGTAGTAAGCAGCTGAGCACTCGTTACCGTCCGCAGGACGCCAGACCATCATGTTGGGAATAGCACGGAAGTGAGCAAGAGTCTCAATAGGCTGATGGGTAGGACCGTCCTCACCAAGACCAATGGAGTCGTGGGTGGCAACCCAGATAACAGGAACCTCAGAAAGAGCAGAGAGTCTGACGGCACCAGCGGCGTATGAAACGAAGTTCAAGAAAGTACCTCCGAAGGGAATCAAACCACCGTAGGCAGCAAGACCGTTCATGAGAGCACCCATACCGTGCTCACGGACACCGTAGCGGATGTAGCGTCCAGAGTAGTCACCGAATCCAGTCGAAGGGGGCTGGAAGTCGACAGCAGCTTTCCAGCGGGTGTAGTTGGATCCAGTCAAATCAGCAGATCCACCAATCATCTGAGGAACGACCTCGCAGATAGCGTTGAGGACATTCTCCGAAAGCTTACGCGAAGCAATGGCAGGGTCAGCAGTGGAGTAGACGGGAAGAGACTTCTCCCATCCCTCGGGAAGAGTGCCCGAGATACGGCTCTTGAGATCAACAGCGAGCTCGGGGAACTCAGCGCAGTACTTCTCAACTAGCTGGTTCCAGGCCTCCTCGTCGGCAGCACCGGCAGAGGCAGTGGAGCCGCAAAGGTCGTAGACCTCCTGGGGAACGACGAACGACTCATTGGGGTCGAAGCCGAAGAGTTCCTTAACGTGAGCTGCATCGTCTTTCTTCAAGGGATTACCGTGGACACCGTGGGTTCCCTGCAGCTTGGATCCGAAACCAATGGTGGTGGTGACCTTGATGATGGTGGGCTTGTTCTTGCAGGCCTTAGCCTCCTCGATAGCAGCAGCAATTCCAGCAAGGTCATGGTCACCATCCTTGACCCAGAGAGTCTGCCAGCCGTAAGCCTCATACTTCTTGAGAACATCCTCGGTCAAAGCCTGGGCGGTGTCACCGTCAATGGAGATATGGTTATCATCGTAGAAGACAATGAGGTTGCCGAGTTGCAAGTGACCGGCGGTGGAGCAAGCCTCGGAGGCAACACCCTCCATAACGCAACCGTCACCCATGATAGAGTAGGTGTAGTTGGTGAAGAGATCGTAGCCGGGCTTGTTGAAGCGGGCGGCGTAGTGGGCCTGGGCCATGGCGAGACCAACAGCGTTGGAAACACCCTGTCCAAGAGGACCGGTGGTGACTATAAGCAACTAAGTTAGTATTGAGATCTGAAAAAGACCTCAAGTAAAAGAAATATCGCACCTTCGACACCGGGGGTGTCGGCAGCCTCGGGGTGACCGGGAGTCTTAGATCCGAGCTGTCTGAAGTTCTTCAAGTCATCCATGGACAAGTCGTATCCGTAGAGGTGGAGGAGAGCGTACAGAAGCATACATCCGTGACCGTTACTTCAAGAAAAACGGTTAGCAAAGTGGCAGAGGGCGGGCAATGGAAACAATGCGACTTACGAGAGAACGAAACGATCTCTGTTGAAGTACTTGGGGTTCTTGGGGCTGAAGCTCATGAACTTGTTGAAAAGAACGTGAGCAACAGGAGCAAGACCCATAGGGGCTATATTACGCAAAATTGACGTTAGATCTCTGAATCAAGAAATTGTGATGTGCAAGATAGGACCCGGTTGCAGCAAAAAACTGGTGTAGCATCGCAGATCAAAATCATAGCAATTGAGGAAAGAAACTTACCACCCGGGTGACCGGAGTTAGACTTGATGGTAGCATCAACCTATAAAACAAGCAATTGATCAGTAAAGAAGTTCTATAAAACGAAGACGGTCGCAATCAAAGGTAGCCGGGATGCCCGGAGCGAGGCACAATGCATTACCACCGCAGAGTGCGAGCTAGCTAGGAGATGAGTGTACCTACCGCGAGGAGACGGATGGTGTTGATGGCGAGAGTGTCGACCTTGTCAAAAGAGGGAGACATTTTGAGATGTGTGGAGGGCAATTGAGTAGAGGCGATGGGGTAGAGAGCTGCGAGGAGGAGGAAGAAGGAGAAAAGAGTCTGTGGTGAGAGGAAGGCTTGCAGAAAAAGGTAGCGGGGGGAGGCGCGGGCTGGAGACGCCCGGAAGTGTTAAGTGTGGATGAGTGGTGCGGTTATGCTGTAGGGTCGGCGTGGACGCGTCCGTGTGGACCTACGGGGAAGGGAGAATGGAAGCAGGGAAGAAGGGGAGAAGGGAGATGATAGAGAGAAGAAGATATGGAGAAGAAGACGCAATTGAGATTGTTGCTGTGTTTTTATTGCTGTGTTTAGATGTGTGTGTGTGTGTGTGTGTGGGCAGTGTGTGCAGTGTATGGGTTACTGTGGAGAGGAAGCGATCACTGTGGTTCTGGTGTTCCGAGGAAGCTTACCATGGTGAATGGTGGTTATTGTAGATATAGCATTATGCTAAGATAGCTAGAGAAGTATTTATTGCATGAATATAGATGCACTAATCTGCACTGTTTTGGTATGCTCAGAATAAGACTACCAGCCCTGGCAAGACTGTGTGGTTGTTTCCCGGGACTGGGTCGGGCAGGGCTGTACAACCAGGGCACATGGTTAAAGACCTCGACCTCATTCAATAGAACCAGCAATCCTGCCGCTTCGCAGTTGCTTCATAGATAATTACACACCACCATTAACAGTCTTCATCTTAATGAATCACAATAATATTTCCTGCATTATAACAGTAGTCTGCTTCTATGGGCTCATCCCGGCAGTATCGGAAATATCGCCGGCGGAGAGAGTTCCCGGCTACGAAAGCCAAACAAGGCAAAGCCTGGGCGAACTGTGCGGCGACTGCGATGGGTGTGGGGGGGTTTGGCTACTTCACCACAACAAAGGCGCAGATATCTGGTTGGCTTATAGCCTGGATTGCAAGCTTATAACCAGGCCAGGGATCAGCTGGGACACGGAGAGGCCAGGCTGGGATGGGATGGATTGGCTGGTATCATGGTAGCAGTCTGCTTTGCTATACTGCGGTCTCTGCCTGACAGTTTTGCACCCTACTTCTGACTTTGTTATGACTGCCTGAACACACAAACACGCAATACCTTTACTACTTAGCATGCTACTATTTCATATCCATTTAATCTTCACCGCATTATTCTGTGCATTTCTTTAAATTTAGTCTGTATTACATAATATCTTCACTCTCAGAGAGCAACTGTCCGCAAGTGCATGGTGACTACTGAGTTCATGCGGTAGTTGTAATGCTAGCCAAGTCGTTCTGTCAACAAGATCTCCAATCCTATCCGACATGTGACAAAATATTCAACCTTGATCTCTACTGCAATTATTTTCATATATTAAAATGATTTCCTTTGGCAATCGATTACATCTGTAATGTGGCTTGCATGAAGCGAACAGCTGCTCAAGATCGAGGCCGGATCTGGGATTGTCTTCAACACACAGATTGCGTATGATATCAACTTGTTTCAATTTCGAATATTCCTGAGGAATGTGGAACATTATGACAATTTGTTTTCGTTGTGGTTACCCACTCTATCGCTAATTTGGTTGCTGACTACCCCGTCTAAGATTCTGCCGGGGATCTTCGCTTCAGATGCGAAATAGAATAAATGCCTGTTTATTTGATACATTACGGCCGGACTAGGCGAAAAGCAAGAACGTTTAGGTAAATCATATAAAAAAAATTGCCCTATATGACTTGTCGACAGTCTGAGCGCACATTGCTGGTCGCTGTACTTGGGTAGCACAGTACGTCCAGCTTAGAAGCGAATGGTCTAGGTCAAATTGAATGCTCGAAACAAACAAAAGCATAAGAATTATTGACGGTTTTGGAATTTAATCAAATAATATATTAACTGAAGAACAGGGGTATGCCGTTGAGGTGTGTGCGTATGGCTTGAGATTTTCAGCGCATGCCTAGTTCGACTCGGCAAGTACCTACTGCTATCTTTCAATCAGAACAAACAGCTAGTTGTAGCTGATTGATTAGTAAACCAAAACCTAGATTGTATCTAAATGATAGTATTAAATGATCAGTAATGTAAGCATAGGTTCAAAACAGATCAGGGATAGTCTAGTTGACTAGCTGTTCAACTCTAGAAAAACACAGACAATGACCACTGTGGTCTGTTAACTCAGACAGCGCCAACAGGCAGCCGTTATGTACGGATGAGCTGACGCATCCCGGAAGAGGAGAAGCATAGCATCGCCACTGTTCCATTATCTCACTAGATAGACTGTGCGCAAAATTCTTGTAATTGAAATGTAAAAATCGCGCTTAGGCATCTTCTGGTACTTCGGCACCGCCTACTACTTGCTTCAAGCGGTTACGCACTATGAGAGCACGCAATGCTACACTATTCTAGTTTACCGTAATGATAGATCTGTGCTAATTGTCACTCCAGTTTACGACGCCCAGGCATAATAAGCGCTATTCTTTGCTAATTTATCAATAGTTTCACGAAGAGTCATTCTCTCACATATGTGCCTTTTTTCTCTCTCCTGTTCGTATCAAATTATCTACCCAACTCCGGCTTAAACTAAAACTGTTTGAAGAATGTTTCACGAACTTCAATCGTCCGTTAGCCACTGTGATGGCTTGCCACATCTTAATTGACTTGACTACTGAGAGACAACGTTGCTTATCTGAACGTAGCTGTTGCCTCAAAATCATGTCAGCGTCGCCCATCTACGATCCTACAGAGCGCTGGCAGAGGTACAAATAAGTGATATATTAGTCATTATGATAGCATATGATAGCACTGAGAGCCATGTCGTTAGCAGAGGCACTTGGAACGGCGATAATCCGAGGACAAAATAGTCTCCTCCGCCCGACTGCTACCGAAAAACGGCACTCTTCTCCATCCAGACTACAATGACCAGGATACAGTGGCTAAAACACTCAGACCCCAACAGGCTTTCTTGCTTTTTGCCAATTAACTGCGACTCTGCGTCGAATCGAAATAGCCTCCGAGATGCGGCTGCATCGCCGCAGTAAACGCTCGCCCTTCCATAGCGACTGACTTCCCATAGAGGAACACGAACTGAGCGTTGGTGTCAATAAAATCTACACAACAACAACGACAGTCTACTACATTCTTATTCGCAAGAATTAGCCGATCTGGAAGGTAAATGCTTTTGCTTTCTTAACCAGACAGCATTATCGACCTTTATGTGAGATAACAGCTTAAGAAGCGATCCAAGAGCGTAGAACACATGCCCTACTGTCCGCTGCCGTTCTGCCCCAATCCCGACGTCTAAAATGCATATCAAAGCAGAATTTTGGTAAATGAAAGAATCTGCATTTTTTTCTCCTCAGCTGCAGCTCTACCTAGACCACCCGTGAATGGGCGATGGTAGTAGGCTGTGGCGCTGCATGTAGATTAGTGGTGATATCAAGCGACTCGACACGAGGGGCCCACGTGAAGCCACGCGAGCATCAAGCGAGCCCACTTGTCAGACTGGCCACGCAAAATGTTTCCAACCGGCTGGATCAAGCACCGCCGCCCAACTTGCTCTACGTATTTGCAGCGCTTTTCTGGTGGTGGAATAAAATAGGTTGTCTAGACGTGCTGTTTAGTGGCTCTCAATAATCGTTCTAATCCGCATATGTGAGAGCGAGCTGCTTCTGTTATTTCTCTATATGCTACCATTTAAAGATCATAACAGTACGCTCTTACAGCTATATATATTCATATTATAAGTAAAACTGTATTATCATATATAAATTTTTCTCGTACACAGCTGATAGTTGGGCTGTAGAAAGCCTATCGCCCCAAGAGTCAGATCCCCACACTATATACGTGCATCAATAGGATATAACTTGAGTCATCTAGCTTACACAGTTTAGAGATTAATGTCTCTAGGTATTTTGAACTGCGAGGCCCTCGGTTTTTGTTCGAGGTGCAGAAGTCAGCCGTAGAGGCAAACTGTACTACTGATAAAAGTAGCAAAAATAAGAGCCTTTAATAGTGCTCCTTGGCGTCACTTCATGTCATTAACTGTCCCCGTAACCCGCCGCCCTCTCTATATCTCGAACAGCAGTTCTGTTACTTGAGACCTGAAATAGCTTTTGAGCTATCATTCGTTCAAGTGAAGGAAAACGGCCGAACAGGCACACTAAAATTGTTCGGCAAACTGATAAAATGACAAAATAATTGAACAATAGTTCCTTTCCCTCGGATATCTCGAGGGATCTAAACATTCATATCTATCTATTGTTCTAAATCTTTTATCTCCATTTAATTCATAGCTGCTTTTGCAACGGAACAGATTTTGAACCGTTCAACGTTGAGCTAGGTACGGTCTGAGTCGACTCTACATGTTTCTACCAATACCGTTCCGTACTTTCGAAAAAATGTTTGAGGGTCTCAAAAAGAGGCTCGATGCCTCACCCCGGCTTCTTGAAAATACCGGAAAATCCATGCATTGCTCCAGGATCACGGGATCGTTTCAATTGTCGTAAGTTGTTTAATGAGAACAAGCCTCATACGAGAGATCGGTCAATTCCGCGTATAAACGGATGACAAAGGTACCCTGATAGTTCTTTTATTAACTGCTTATATTACGATAGGCATTTGTTAAGTAAGAACAACTCGAATCTCTTGCGTTTTGTTAATATAGCAGATCGATTTGGTGCAGACATCTATAGGAGTGAGGACGTGCACTTCATACTCTGCAGCCACGTGCTTATTATCAAAGCTTGTAATAAGAGGCAAGTGCCATTTTCTATTGGTAATGCAGGCACCAGTTAATGCAGCTGCATCAGTAAGAGACAACCTAAGGAAAATATCTGGCGTTATTCCAGAAATTCTAGTCTTTTGAGGCTACATAATCAGGAACAATAACATAACCTACACAACAATGCAATATTCTGCAAGATAATAGCTCCTTGATAATAGAAAAGATTACTGGATATTTTTGCGAGTGCCAGCTTTTATCTGCGCTGCTTCATGCCTAGATTGTTCAATGGTTAGTTTCTGGATAATGTAGTGAATATGAAACCTACACGCACCTTCTGAGTTCGTCTGGAACTTTGCTAAGCGGGCTCTTACTTAGCATTTGCTTCAAATCATAGAATATCTCTTGGTCATCATTAGACAAGAACGTTACAGCCACACCCGACTTTCCAGCACGACCAGTTCGGCCAATGCGATGAGTATAAGCTTCGATGCTCTTTGCCATGTTGTAGTTCAGAACCAGACTAACATCAGCCACATCAATACCACGACCAGCAACATCAGTTGCCACAAGTACGTCTGCTTGACCTTCGCGCAGAGCCTGCAAAGCGGCCTCACGTTGCTCCTGGGATTTGCTACCGTGAAGAGTAACCGCGCGCCAACCGATACCAGTGAGATACCGCGCGACTGCATCACAGTCACGCTTCAGATTAACAAAGACGATAATAGGCGCAGCGAACTCCCCAGACTGAATAATATCAAGCATCCGGCGCTTTCTTCGTTCTTCAGACACCACAAACTCGACACGTTGTTCGACGGTAGCAACAGCCTGGCCGACATTACCAATAATCACTGTAGCCGGCCGACGAAGATACTGACGCGCAATGCGCTCAATCGCCGGCGGCATCGTAGCTGTATACATCATAGTCTGGCGATATCTATCCTTGCCGCCGAGATATTTAGACATCTTCTGTGTGTTTTCGGCATCGTCACTGTCGGGTTTGACGTTGGTGACCGGTAGCGATTCAAGTATCTTGTTCACCTGTTCTTCAAAACCCAGATCGACCATCCGATCTGCTTCGTCCATGATCACGTAGCAACATTGACTGAGCACAAGTACGCGTCTTTCAATACAATCAACCAAGCGTCCAGGGGTTGCAATCACAATCTCTGCACCATCTTGCATATTTAGCGACTGCTCGGCATGTGTATGTCCACCGACGATAGAAACACATTTAAACCCCATTGGTTCGCAAAACTTGCGTGTTTCTCTCTCGATTTGCTGTGCAAGTTCACGAGTGGGCGCTAAAACGATAGCATATGGACCGTCTGCTTTTGTCGAATCATTGAGAGCTGGCAGTTCGATAATATAGGACAGCAAAGGAAGAACAAAACTAGCAGTTTTTCCACTACCGGTTTCAGCTACACCAATAACATCACGACATGACAGCGCGATAGGTATAGCCGCCCGCTGAATCGCTGACGGCTCGTCATATCCAACCTGTTCAAGAATCCGCAACAGCGGCTCTGGAAGTCCAGATTCTGCCCATGATCTCATTGGATTTGGCAATGAGCCTCCCTTCGTCGCAATACTGTAGTCTTCTTTAAAAATACGCCAATCACGCTCTTTCATTTTATTGAGTGGCTTTTCAGACCAGTGCATACTATCGTAATCTGCATCTTTGCTCTTCCGTGAAAGTCCTCGCAACTCTGCTGATCGTCTAGCTACCTCGCCTGAATTACCATTCGCACCTGAAGGCCCGTTACTTGTCGAGTAAATAGAATCTAAGTTCGCTGAAGTATCATCTGATGTATTCCAATCAAAAGTAAATCGACGATCAGTTGTCGCAGGTCGCTTCTTGGGCCGTCGCAGTGTGCCTTCCTGGACACCTATATAACGTTCACGTAAAAGCTTAGCTTCCTGATCAACCGGTTCTGTACTTTCTCGGTCTTTTCGTTTATGTTTTGAATCGCTAGGATGAGACGGTATACTTGATTTAATCGGTGATGCGTCTTTGGTGTCAATCACGCGTGACGCCGTGGTGTTGGCGGCAGTTTGTTCTTTCTCCATTTTTTCCCTAGCTATCCGTTCACGCTCCTTTTTCGACAGAAATTTCGGCTATAAAAAAAGAATCAGCATCAAATAAATGAATAATTATGGGTAGATACTAGATTCATACCTTTGCCATATCCACCTGTTCTTGGTGTTTCGCCTTCTCGATCTCGGCAAGCGAGAGAGGCCCTCTTCGAGCTCCTCCAATTTTCGAAGCCATACTCACTAGTAATAATAAGAATAAGTTCAGTTGTATTTTATAGTCTATTTCATGCTCGGTCAAGACACTCTGGGGAATGAGAAAAGTTAGCAAACATGAAGCTACAAGCCTGCAGCGAAGGACTGGGAAACATTTTGATCATGTGATTCGTGATTTCAAGACTGGCTTCAAAGAAAATGCAGGTCGATGACTTTGAATGCTTTACTCTTCTAAAATTTGTCTACTGCATGTAGCTGATGCGCACGCAGAAGATTTGATTCAGCATATACAATAAAAATTGGTTTTCATTTTTTTGTAAGCTGCTTTTGTACATATCGTCCTTCTTTTGCGACTCGGTCAGGCTTGATAAGTGCTATTCCAGGAGAGAATCAGCATCTCTTGAGCAACAAGGAAATTAGCATTCATTATTCTCGGAGTCAAAAGAAAAGTCTACGGATTAGCATTAAATTATCAAATATTTTTTCTGTATTTTAGAAAGATGCAGCAACCACAAAATAACGGAACGCAGAATACAATCACGATTCTGCAGACCTTTCTGTTCAATCGGTTTGATCAGGCGAACAAGCTGCTAAGCTTGAGTGACATGTACTCGGATCAGTATCTTGCACAAAATGGATTATTATCAACTGATAGCACTCGCTCAAAGATGTTTCCGGCATTAATGAAGATTGCGAGTATGAATCTCAAAGAAGTTGAAAGTGTTGATCTGTCGGGAAATAGCCTGCGAGAGCTCACACCAGTCACGACACTCGCGCAAACCTATCCGCATCTTAAGAACCTGTCACTGGCAAACAATGCGATTGATCAGTGGAGGCATCTAGATATTTGGCGTCAAAAGTTTCGAGATTTGAATGAACTGGTACTGACTGGGAATCCGATCACGGGGCTGCCAAACTACCGGGCCGAAATCGTGCGCCGTTTCCCATCTCTGAAGATGTTGGACGGCGAGCCGCTGGGATCCATGAATATTCCTGATCTTGCTCGAGGACGACACCAGAGTCCAAATCCATTCCAGGCTAATATTTCCAAATTGCCAATAAGCACGAGAGCAGGCTTTTTTGAGACTGAAGAAGTTCAACAAATTGCTATGAGCTTTCTTGGAAAGTATGAGCATTTTATCAGCGAGCTATCGTGAGTGGATACTAATGTAATGGATTATAGCTTTTTCCAGATATACGACAGCGATCGGACGCAACTCATGCCACTGTACGATAACTTGTCTATGTTTTCAATATCACTCAACACCGGAGTGCCACGCGAGATGGGAGTGGCCGGAAAAACTCCGCACTATAACACATTTCAGGGCTCGAGTCAAAACTGGAGCTCCTATATTCCATTATCACGCAACTTAGCACGAATCCACATTAGCCAGCAGCGCGAGGCTCGCTTGGCGATTGGCCAGGAGCAGATAATGGGATTATTGAAGAATTTACCAGCAACGCGACACGACCTTTCATCGCCAGAGAAGTTTGCTATAGATGCGTGGACTATGAATGGTCTGCGAACACCAGAAGACACAGGAATCCTGTTGGTTGTGCATGGAGAGTTTGAGGAGCCACCCACACAGCCTGCACGGGGGCCGGGACAAGGTGCAGCGCTGAAGCGCAGCTTTGACCGGTCGATGATACTGTTGCCATCGCTGACAGGATCTATTCTCATGGTATCAGACTCGCTGACCGTGCGGTCCTACGCGAACTCACGGGCGTGGACCGGGGGAAAGTAGGATCACTTGGAGCAAGGTCGGAAACTGCCGATCGCTGAGAAGGGTTCTAGCTAAAAATACTCATTGTACTATATAAGACCTCATTAAAGTTAGATAGCTATTATCAGTAAATGAAAAAATATATCTCGGCACCAGAACGGGTGACCGTCGACTAATCCCCGAGGTGCCCTGTAGCGTATCTCAATCCTAGGCAGGTAACAGTGGGTATGCAGTACCGAGACGACGACTGGCAGCGTGGCGCGCGCACGTGGCGCGCACGGTCGGTACGCTCAGGGACGTGCGATGCACCCCGGATGCGCGCGACACAACTGAGCGTGCGACACAGCTCCCTGGTGTCAGATATAATTGACCGACCCCCATCGCCTCTTCCCCGCCCTGCCAGCCTGCTCTGCCTGCTCGTGCCACTCTTTGATTTATCTCTAATTTTCACCCTCTTTTGATTTTGCGATGGACTCTGAAACTGCCATTAATACCAGCCCAAACGTCTCGCCGTACACTGAGTGAGTAGCTGTCCTACGCGCACTCGAACAGCGCTGTTCGTCTCGTGCGTCTGCGTTGTCAAACAATCGTGAACTAACTAGTATTGCTGCAACTAGATTGCCACGCAGCAGATACGGTCAGGACTATATTCCTCAGCTCCCGCTGCCTCCTCTCGAGCGTATGATGGAGCAAAGCTATTACCAGTCGATGCCGACTACGCCCTCGGACGAATACGAATCCTCAGGTGGGCTGAATCAACTTCATATTACAACTCAATAATTCTTGCTAATGCTTTGCTATTAGATCTCTTGTGCACCTTCCCTCTGCAATACAACGGCATCTACCGGGAAGACTCCAATCTGAAGTCGCCACAGCCTTATCCATTCTGTAGCCCCAAGCTCCCCGAGATGCCGTCTTACTCTCCAGCGCTCCTCATGGCGCCTCTCTACATCTCTGATCCAACGCTGAACTGCTCAGCAGATAATGAAGATTACTTCAAGTCGGATCTGACATTTCGCACGCATTTCTCAGAAGACCGCCTCGTGATCCCACGCTCGTCTTTCTCCTCCTCTGTCAGCAGCGGCGACGTGCTCGACTACTCTGATGACGACGGTCTCTGCAGTAGTGTGACCCCCTCGCCAACCCCAACCAGTCTCTCAAGCTTTGAGTGCAATGCTTCCTTCTTGATGTCTCCCTCTCTGTCTTCTCAGCTCTCATTGAGCTCCCTCTCATACAGCCCATCGTACGACTACGCAAATTCAACTTGCTCGTCGCCTGATCTCTCGTCTCTTCCCATCCCCGGTTCGTCGTCAATGGCGTTTTCGGCCTCTGCCCCGCCTATGGTTTCCTGCTCGGAGAGTAGCCTTTTGACGGTCCCATCCCCTCCCATGCCATCGACTCCTCTGCCGAAAGTACCAACTTACGTGCAAAGCCGAGGACGCAAGCCTAGTCTGATAGAAGACCTTACCAAGGCATTCCGTTGTGAGCATTGCAAACGTCGATTTCGTCGTCATGAGCACTTAAAACGCCATTTCCGCAGTCTCCATACTCGTGACAAGCCATTCCAATGCGACGAGTGCTCAAAGAGCTTCTCTCGCTCAGATAATCTCTCTCAACATATCCGCAGTCATGTCCGCAGCAAACGAACCGACACAAGCAGTGAGATCGAGGGAGACGAAACAGACGAAGAAACGTCCGACATAGAATCTATCATCAAACTAACAGCGCCAACGTCTACTCCTCCTGCCAGGAAACGGTCAGCTCGCCGGCAGCAAAAATCGCCTTTTCAGGTAGCTCTGCATTGGCGAACATCCGCAAGGTTATTAAAATGATTGAAAAAAGTCGATCTGATTTGCAATGCTTCAAATTTCAATGAAATTCCAAAAAAAAGGGTCCAACATGCGACCCCATTTCCTACTACACACTTGTCGCTCATTTACAATACAATACCAGCTGAATTCGGCAGCTTCCGTCTCGTTCATGATCGTTTATGTTTTTGTCTTTTTGTTTTGATATACATTGGAGTTCGTAATCATGCCGTTCTTGTCTCAATCTTTCATCTTGTATGTTTGGCGCTTCTGAAATGGGGATAAAATAATTGTTGTGATAGTATTCTGCAATTACACAAAGGTTTTTTGGTAGCTAGTCGCTTTCGGATCGTAGAACACTAGGTATATGCCAGCTTCTCCCACTGCCACCGAGTTGAGTATCTTGCCTAGTTAAAAAGGCACTATTCTCCAGATACAATTTCGAATCCCGGAATTGAGTTGCTCAGTTACGCCATGAAGTGGACACAAGACATAGAGACGGTTGCTTGTTCGTGTTGGCCATTTACTACATCAGTATTCCAGGCTTAAGCTTTACCCCGTGCACGTGATCGCTTAACCGCGTGCGAACACTTAACTCGCAGTGATCCAACTTTCCTTCAGACTGTCTAGTTCAGGATCAAACAGTCACGGCCACATACGACTGTCATATATGATTGTGCGAGAGTGGAATTATTTTTGTCGCTCATTTTCCACACCCACTCGAAAGTATCCACCTCGACTCTACAAACCGCGCAAGCCCAAGTTCCCAAAAAAGATGTCGCTTGTTGATCCAGTAATGATACAACTGACTCCAAATGAAGAGAAAGTCAGGCATTTGCTTGTATCGGCAAGCAGTGCAATCGATGAGGCGGAGCCTGACCGGAAAGAGGACTTGGTGCTGAGATTCACTGGAGGGTGGGTGCGAGATAAGGTATGCCGTCCACGAGCTGATTTTTTGGGACTAATTCAGTATGCTAAATGTATTTTATCTAGCTACTAGGAATTCCGAGCAATGATCTTGATGTGGCAATCAATCGCATGACTGGAAACAATTTTGCAATAAAATTGAAGGAATTTGTGGAGTCTGATATCAGATTCCTATATTCGATGAAGGGAATATTCAAGATCGGTGCGAACCCAGAGAAGTCAAAGCACTTGGAAACCATAACGACAAAGCTCTACAACCTAGACATCGATTTAGTAAATCTCAGAAGCGAAGAGTATACTGAGGCTAGTAGAATTCCCAGCATGGTAATGTAGTCTGCATGATCTACGTGAACTTTTGCAGCTCATCTAACAATAATATCAGAGATTTGGAACGGCTGAGGAGGACGCATTTCGTCGCGATGCAACTATCAATTCTTTGTTCTATAATTTGCAAACCCAGCAAATTGAAGATCTAACGGGGAAAGGCATTGACGATATGCGCAAAAGAATAATTAGAACTCCGTTGGAGCCGTATAAGACTTTCATGGACGATCCGCTAAGAGTTTTGAGACTTTTACGATTCGCTACTAGACTGGGATTCGCAATTGACAAAGAAACGCAAACGTTTATGAAGTCGGAAGCCGTTAAGGTGAATTGGATTCTTAACGGCAATTTTCTTTACTGTTCTAACACAAGTCTAGCACGCGTTGAGTGAGAAAATCAGCAGGGAGCGTATCGGCGTTGAACTAGACAAAATGTTAATGGGTATTAAATCAACGTCATCTTTTGCTTCCGAGAGATTATACTAATTTATGAAGGCGCCGACCCACGAAGAAGTTTGTTAGTCATAGACTCGCTGTCTCTCACCGATGCCATTTTCAATACTCTCCCAGGAGTGCTCGACGCGGGGGACGAGGTACCCAAATCTCAAATTAAAGAGATAGTCCCTGTCATCAGAGATCTACTTAAAAGAGAATTCATCCCAATTTTATCAAAGGATGAATCTCAAAGTCCCGCTACTATGAGACTCGTCTATCTGTATGCTGCACTATTTCAGTGGGGTACTAAAATGGGTCATGACAAGAAGAAATTTGAGTCTGTGATCTTTTTGATTATTCGAGATTCTCTCAAACTCTCTTCAAACACTGCTAAAGATGTTTCCCAAATTGCGCGCGAAGCTGAAGGCATTTACGAGGTTGCCGTAAAGGATCAATACACTAGGAAAGAAGTTGGTATGTATTCTGGGAGATGTTATTTGGAGGATAAGATATACTAATTTAAGTTAGGTCTGCTTGTCCGCGCATGTGGCAATCAATGGAGACTATTTTTCTTCTGCTCCCTATGTATGCAAATTGTGAAATTGCAGCAGAGCTCGGTGAACGATGATGAAATCAGACGACTGATTGAGAAATACTTGAGTTTGACGTCATATATCGAAGCCAATGGACTCGAAGATGTTTGTAACTTGGCTTATATCATCGACGTAAGTATACGAAGAATGTTTAATATTTGGCGAGTTACTAAAAAGTTGAAATTAGGGTAATCAAATTATGAAGCTGTTGGGACTGCGCGGTGGACAATGGATGAAAGATACTCAACAAAAAGTTATTGAATGGCAATTGGACAACCCGGAGGGTTGTAGCGATGAGTGTGAAGCATATGTTTTGTCTATGAAAGAAGATATCATGAAAACGTACGGTGTTGGCACGGCTGCGAAGAAATAATTAGCTTTGAGAGATATATTGCATGACAAGATAATGTATATAAAGCTGTGGTATTTGTACATAGTATAGCCCGAGGAAAATATATAATAGCGCTGCCCAAGCTTAGACGCATTTACCTCGCATCTGAGCAGCCTGTGACACTGCAGAAGCCAGCCGTAGGGAAGCTCCATCAAGATGTACCTGAACTGTACTATGTGCAAGCTCAAGTAGCTGTTCTAGAGGTTTTTGAGATGAGTCGGGATCTAGCATGTGCATGATTTCTCCGATCTCAATCATGAGCTTTGCAAATTGTTCCCTGGATGACGATCTCGTGATTAGTCTTATTGCCAGTAATTGCCATTTAGTTAGCGGATCTAGCTTCAGTAAACTGCAGCGGTATTTTTTAGGAAAAACTAAAAATAAAGCGTCGCACATGCGCCTGAAAACTTCTAAAAGTTCGACACTTGACAGAAATCGTGTGTTTTTAGATAAAGCTAGTCGCTCTAGGTCATCAGGAAGAAGGGTATGATATATTTGCACAGAACAGTTTGTGAATGACATTGACGTTGGGCAGTCTGGAACCATTAGACCTCCAAACTGCTGAAACCCAGTATGATATTGGTCAGCAAAGTCATCGGGAGCAATAATATTCATTCTTGAGAAATAGACGAAAGCAGTAAAGATAATACTACTGCTTGACTCTTGCGCTGACGAGAGCACGATTGAGGTATCTGCGAGGTTGAACGAGAAGACTCCGCCCTCTGAGTGATCGTCATACATATGATCGGCAAAATCTGAAGATAACTGCATTCTTTCGTGAGCGTATTTTCGTGATAAAGGGTCGAACTGTGAGATTTGGGGCTGAAGTGCACTAATGCAGGACATCATTCTGCTCACGAGAACTGGGCTCCCGACTATCTGTGGACCAGTGACCATCTGAGAAACCCCAGATAGAAGTGCCAAATAAAAAGAAAAAACACTGAAAAGATCTCGCAGAGAGTATTGCGACATATTCCACACTGAACACTGAAGTCAGTCGAACACAGCTGAGAGGGTGTTGAACCAGACTGAGAGTGTTGACACTGCTGGGAGTTTGTGGAGGAGGTTAAGGGTCGGTTGGCTCCCTGGTCACAGGATCTAATCGCAATACCAGGACTGATCACATCTACGTCGTCGTTGGAATTGCTTATTGAGTCTAGTGATTTGATTTAGGAATACTGTGGATACAGAGATCTCTAAACTTGTAACAATTGTGTTTGATCTGTTTGAAACCAAACCGCATCACACCAAGGATGTCTGACGATGATTTCATGATGGAGTCTGGGGACGAAAATGTACTGATTGATACCTAGCAATTACATCCTTTTCTGAGAGTGTTATAGATGCTAACTCATTTATTTTGAATTATAGTATGACTTTGAATATGAGGATGATGATATGGCTTCAAACTCTTCGAACATTGACATCGAGAACAAGTACTACAATGCAAAGGCGCTCAAAGAAGAAGACGACATCGAGCCCGCTATCGCTGAATTTCTAGGTGTAGTAGAGACTGAGCCCGAAAAAGGTGAATGGGGATTCAAAGCGTTGAAACAAGTGGTAAAACTGCTCTTCCATCGGGGAGAGCATGAGCGGACATTAAAATACTACACAGAACTACTCACGTACACCAAGTCTGCAGTGACGCGCAATTACTCGGAAAAGAGCTTAAACAACATTCTTGATTATGTTTCTGCTGGAACCACAGACATGGCTTTCATGGAGAACTTTTATTCGACTACTTTAACCGCGCTGGAAGACGCAAAGAATGAAAGACTGTGGCTAAAAACAAATCTCAAGCTGGCAAAGCTCTGGTTAGATAGAGGTGAATATGGCCGACTTACCAAGATCCTTAAAGTGTTGCACCAAGCATGCCAGATGGACGATGGCGGAGACGATCAATCGAAAGGAACGTATTTGCTGGAGGTGTATGCTCTCGAGATCCAAATGTATACCGAGACCAAGAATAATAAGAAGCTTAAGGTAGAGAGGCCTGCACTATGACTAGTTACCGAGTCATTGCTAACTCTGATCTAGGAACTATACAACCGAACGCTGCAGATCAACTCCGCTATTCCTCACCCGCGAATTATGGGCGTGATCCGTGAATGCGGAGGCAAGATGCATATGTCAGAGAAACAATGGGAGAAAGCTCGAGAAGACTTTTTCGAATCATTCCGCAATTACGACGAGGCCGGATCGCTACAGCGGATACAAGTGTTGAAGTATTTAGTCCTGGCGGTTATGTTGTCAAATGCTGATGACATTAATCCATTCGAGTCGCAAGAGACCAAGCCGTACAAGTCAAACCCTCAAATCGCTGCTATGAATAGTCTGGTAGATGCGTACCAGCGCTCAGATATCCATGACTTTCAGCGGGTGCTACGAGAAAACGGTGGTCCCGGTGGAATCATGAGTGATCCGTTTATTCACTTCTATCTGGATGACGTTTTACGCCGGATTCGCTCAAAGTTTGTTGTGAATATGATTGCACCTTATTCCCGGATAGAAGTCGATTATTTAGCAAAGACGCTCAATATATCGGTTGAAGAGATGGAGGATTTGATCGTCATGCTGATTTTAGACGGAGAAATCAAGGGAAAGATTGATGAAGTCACCGGAAGACTTGAGATTGAAGTCGCGGCTGATATTGGCGCCGAGGAGGCAGTCGCTGGAACTGAGAAGAGAGAGAAGGAGCAGGCCGCCAGAGCCGCTGCCGAGCAGGACACGCGCTTTAAGGCTCTGGAGGCATGGGGTAATGGAGTAGGAAAGTTGACGCGTGCTGCATTTGCGTCTACGACACGGGTTGCGTAATTTTTTGTGTAGCAGATTATGTATTGTTTCTGGCTTGGTTATGACAACACAAATGAAGCTTGCATTATTATAGGTATTCAATAATCGCATTAGAATAGCCAAGAGATAGCCAAGAGATACAAAAGGACCGTATACTTTACGGCCGAGGCAAGCGAGGCAAGTGAGTCTGTCGCTACAGCTGCGAAACTGCAGTTGCCTTCAGCCTACGGTGTAGTGGAGCCTACAGTGTTTCTTTGTGTCAATTGCACTTGGCGATTGCTAATTATTTACTATTGACCACTTGACAGCTCAAAAAATCTCCGGTGATTACTGAAGGCTGATAAACTGATAAGGCCGCGGGATAACACTAGTGTGCAGATCAGGCGACTCTGCTGAGTAATATTTGGCAGCAAGCAGCACAGTAACTAACAAACACAAGTAAGTTTACACTCATTGTGCCGGGCTTTGGTGCCGCTTTTGTGTGTAATTGGTAGATCTCACCGCCTCGCGATGCCCTCGAAAGGCAGACAAGATTACGCCATTGAGTGGCTTACCAATATCTCAGGAGGAACGGATTAGTAATAGGCAGATAAGCACCGCAAAGTAGCCCACTAATTGTGCATTTTTTCACCAAAGGATAATTATAAATACCCAGATCAGTTCTATCTATTCATCTAACACCGAACACGCGAACAGAGATGCTGGAGAGCTGATAGCTCTGCTGAACGCTGAACCTTAACGAACCCACGCCCGACTCCAAGCCCGATATTTTTTTGCCTCACTAATCAGTAACCCACGAGCAAGTGCTTCGTCCTTGGTCGACACCTCCATCGGCAATTGAACGCATACCGGTGATCATTGATATAGAGCTTTGAGCTGCTCCGGTTTGACTTTTGTCTTTCTCTTGGCCATAGCTATCTTGTGGGGGACTGGACAGGACTTATAGACAGAGTTCATTGATATAGCATTCGGTTATAAGACTTGTGCTCTTTGAATCATTCAGGCATTTTCACCAAGTACAATTCACAATGGGATTACTGTAAGTGAAATATTTACTGCCTGATGGACTAGTACAGCTGCAGTGAAATGCAATTGGGTGCAGCTCTGAAATCTAGCTATCCATCACCGGTGGAGAGTGTCTCTGCTAACGATGCATTTACAATATCAGGTCTTTGGGAACACCATTGCCATGGAAGGAGGTCGAAAAATACGCAAGCCATGTGCGCGAGCACGGAATAACAGTATGTGCTCGCTGATGTCGAAAGTTATGCTGAATTACAGATAGCACTAACAGCTCCTTCTTAGCAATTCCTTCATATTTGGAATAACACTAAAGATAAGAAGGGGAATATTCTGCTATGGGGAGATGAGGTACGCACTTGCTAGTATAGAATTAATTTGTTCTTATATACTGATGAGCGCAATCAGATCGAGTACATGGTAGTATCTTACGATGACGAGAACAAGAGTGCATTGCTATCCTTGCGTCAGGCACAAATTCTGGCAGCACTAGAGGTGGATGAGACAAAGCAACGCCAAATCGAAGATGAGAACAACGTTGCGTAAGTTTGGTCAATTGCTATCATTTAAGCTATCTATTTGTTCTCTATTCTGACGAGTTAAATAGACTGAATCAACGAATCCCAACCTTCCACCCAGAGTACGGTCGATATATGCTTGAAGCGACACCGGGATATCCCTACACCGCCTCGTTTGACGACCTTTTGAATGTCGAGAAAAATATGGAAAAGAGACGAGAGATTGCAATTGCTCATTTGCTTCCAAATGAGTTTCCCGTCACGCTCGCCTCTTATCCACGACTCGGTGCACCGGGCCAATTCACCGACCCATACTATCCTGCCACCGGCCCAGCAAGTCGATCATTTTTCCTTCCTGACGAACTTATCAACCCGCATGCTAGATTCCCGACTTTGACTGCTAATATTCGCGAGCGCCGAGGATCAAAGGTTGCTATCAACGTTCCAATCTACAAAGACGAGAAGACACCGTCTCCGTTTATCGACCCCACTATTCCCTACGACCGCAGCATTTTCCCCGAAGACTTAAACGCAAAGAATGGCGCTGCATTACCTGACCACATCTACATGGATAGCATGGGATTCGGTATGGGCTGTTGCTGCTTACAAATCACCTTTCAGGCTACCGACATTGACGAAGCTCGCCGATTGTATGATCAGTTGGCCCCTTTGAGTCCAATATTTTTGGCGTTGACTGCTGCTAGTCCAGCGTGGAGAGGATACTTGAGTGATCAAGATTGCCGATGGAATGTGATTGCGGGTAGTGTAGACGATCGGACTGACGAAGAACGAGGTCTTAAGCCTTTGGAGAATAACAAGTACGTGATTCCAAAGTCGCGATATGACTCTATTGACTGCTACATTTCCCGCGGCCCAGAGTTCCGTGAGGAGTATAATGATATTGAGCTTGTCAAGAATGAGGAGGTCAAGAAGATGCTTACAGATGCTGGCGTTGACGAGGCGCTCGCGAATCACTACGCTCATCTCTTTATCCGTGATCCTATTGTAGTCTTTTCTGAGCTGGTCGATCAGGATGATGCTACTTCGTCTGACCATTTCGAGAATATCCAGTCGACAAACTGGCAGACTATGCGCTTCAAGCCGCCTCCCCCTGGATCTGGAATCGGGTGGCGAGTTGAGTTCCGTAGCATGGAGATTCAAGTCACCGATTTTGAAAATGCTGCGTTTGCGATCTTCATTGTGCTACTTACGAGAACTATTCTATCTTTCAAGTTGAACTTTTATCTTCCGATTTCAAAGGTAGATGAGAACATGAAGGTTGCGCACCATCGGGATGCTGTTTTGAACGAAAAATTTTATTTCCGAAAGGATGTGTTTGCGCATAGAGGCCACTCTCACAACAATTCGACTGGGTCAGAGACGGCAAGTGAGGACGCTACTCCGGACTCTGAGGATTCCGCATCTGACACGAACTCGAGCACCTCGTTCGGCGGACCCGCCGTACTTGGACCGGTGGAGGAGGAGTACGCTTTGATGAGCATGAATGAGATTATCAACGGCAAGAGATCTGAGTCTGCGTCGAGCGAAGAGACAGACGACTTTGAATTCCCGGGACTGGTTCCACTTGTGCAGAGTTATCTCGACAGTATGTCTATCGATGTCGATACGCGCTGCAGATTGAATGCGTACATGGATTTGATCAGCAAGCGCGCCAGCGGTGAACTTAGCACTGCGGCGAACTGGATGAGAAGCTTTATTCGAGGTCATCCAGATTACAAGTTTGATTCAGTCGTCAGCTCTGAGATTAACTATGATCTTGTGAAGACTGTTGAGAAGCTTACCAAGGGAGAGGAATGGGATGGTGCTGGTGCATCAATGTTGGGCGGACTTTCGGCAGCTCGATAGTAGCCACAGTGGATGATATTTTTTGTTTTGAATGGTTGCATTGTCAGACTATCATTTTCCTTAAGTACTTGTATTGGAAAGTTTAGTTAAAAAGCACGGTATAGAACACTAAAGGAGCTACGATGTCTGTTCAAATATTGTATCGTACCTTGATACGAATTATTTGGTTTTTTGCGCATTGATATTGTAGAAGTGCATTTTTTCATAATAATGTTAAATTTTTTTTCTGTTATTCTCAACGATGCTCGCTGTATATGTACAAATAAAGACTCTGGTGACAAAGAGATAGGGGATTCCTCCTGTGAACTATCCCAATATAAAAAAAATGAACTGGCAAAATAATAACATCCATGCGAAACCATCAAAAAAAAGTTTGATCTGTCGATTTTGGAGGTGTAAACCAGCTCCAAAATAAAGCAGAAAGAGGTAGAATAAGAGGTAGTATTGGGACTTGAGAGTCAAATGTCTATAGCTATGCTAAATGGTACTCTTTAACAGCATATGGTCGAAATTGTGAGGATGGGTGATGAGTCGATTGACAAGGGGTTTACTCTGCAGTAAGAGCAGCGGCATCGGCAGCAGCAATAGCGGCAGCGGTAGCAGCTCTCTGTCTCTGAAGGGCGTTGACACGCGATTGGAATTCCATGTACTCGCACTTTTCGTACGCATGTCGCTCGTCCTAGATTTATCGATTAGCACAATTGATAATAAGTAATGTGAAGTAGAGTCGACGCACATTGCACTTCCACGGCAGGTAGAGAGACTCCTGACGACACTTGTTAAGTGGGATCAGTAGACTGGCACATCGATCTCTATAGGCAAGCGGGAGTTTAGCGGCCTTCATCTCCTCGTGGGTAGCTAAAATGCAACGGTCAGTCATGATTCCCACTTAAATCAGAAACAATATCGGACAGAGCTGAGAAACAGAGAAAACTGTCGGATATTGAACAACGAATTCAAGGCGATAGTGGTGATATGAACATACCAGTTGGCGGCCACGCATAAGTCTCAGGAGTCTCGTGACCCATTGTTAGTGTATATTAATGCAAAAAGAAAGATAAATAAAACAATTGAACAGCGGACGGTCAGAGAAGGCGAAGTGTGTACCAAATACCAATGTCTCTGTGTATTCCGTGGAGTCGTGAACTTGGAAATGTCGAAATTATTGAAGTGTCCGTGATTGGCCATCTCGAGGTAAAAGTTGAAGCATTGTTGTTGGTGCCTTTATGCTGTATCTGGAAATGTTGTGTTAAGGTGTAACTAATGCATGTTTATGTAATTATGCAAATTTGCCTGGTGCACTTGGAACCTCTGCAGTTGAAATAGTCGACTAGGCTTTATTTAGAGAAAGGACTATTGTAAATGATAGACATTCAATTAATAGGAATATACAGTTTGAGCTCTGTGTTTTGCGAAGTAGTTTGCGAAGATACGCGGATGGAGTATTCTACACGCGTCGCAATATCCAAGAAGGCAATTAACCGGCAAGACACTGTGGAAGCAGAGATGAAAATACGACAAGATGTAGTTAAGTAAAATATACATAAAATGCATAGATAAATGTTAGTGTCAATATTCTGTTTGTTTGTTGCTTTGCAGACAGCAATTGAGGATCAATAACACTCAGATATTCTCCAGCAACGCGTGTCCACGCGCAGTCTGCTCCGCAACAAAATCTCAATTCCTCTCCATCAAACAACAATAAAAACACTTAAACACACAAACACAAACAGAACAAAACACGTACAAACCCAGACCAGCTCCGCTCAGCTCTCCGCTAAACCACACACAGCTTCCAGCATAAATGCAGCAGCCGCGTGCACAGCGACGCGTAAAGCGGGTTGGTTGCATCGGATTAGGCTAACGCGCCTCCTCTGGTCGGCCATACACACTCTTCACCACGCCAGAACCGTGTTTGTCCCCGCATCCTGCTCTCTTCCGCTCACTTTTGCTTGTTATCTGGCTCTACTTTGGCTAGATATTTGCAGAAGCAAGGTACGTCGATCTACTAGCTTTAGTCAGACACCAAGCACACGCGCGCGCGGCACAAGCAGAGGATTTCTCACTCGAACTGCTGCGACGCGCGTAGTCCTGCCTCGGTTTATACTCTAAACCAGCGCGATCTGCTGTATAATACAGTCTTGAATGCTCTGATTTATGTTACTGCTGCGGTTTTTGTCTTTGGAACTATTGAACTGCCTCGTTGCTAACTCAGTGCAGAGCAGAAGGCTATTAAGAGTGCCGGTGCGTCTCAACAACAACTCAGCAGTCCCATCTACGCAAATCTATTCCTTTATTTTGTGTACAGTTTCACGTTTTATACTTTGGACAATTCTAGCGGCTAGTCGCATTTCAACATTTCTTTGATTAGATATGGTTAAAATGGCTGATAAACGAAGAGACACGATTTACAAGGCCACATACTCGGGTGTACGTACTCACCAACAAGTTCACAGATCTTAACTGAATCAAAGATAGCTGACTTGATATGTTTCAAATAGGTGCCTGTCTACGAATTTATATGTCGCAATGTCGCCGTTATGCGCCGACGGTCAGATGCATGGATGAACGCCACACAGATTCTCAAGGTCGCAAATTTCGACAAGCCTCAGCGGAC
Source organism: [Lipomyces] yamanashiensis (assembly GCA_030572775.1). Classification (NCBI taxonomy): domain Eukaryota; kingdom Fungi; phylum Ascomycota; class Lipomycetes; order Lipomycetales; family Lipomycetaceae; genus Myxozyma; species [Lipomyces] yamanashiensis. Next base: position 152,898 of record JAJMBS010000002.1, read on the forward strand.
GCGTATTCTCGAACGTGAAGTGCAGAAGGGTGTTCATGAAAAGATCCAGGGTGGCTATGGAAAGTATCAAGGTAAATCTTTTCTCTATTTAAGAAAAATTGCTGGCAAATTGATATTAACGGATGTCAGGTACATGGGTCCCATTAGATCGTGGTCGCGAAATAGCCATCCAATATCACGTCGATGACGTGTTACGACCAGTCTTTGAGTTTCGGCCAACATCAACCAGTCCTCCACCAGCCCCAAAACACATTACCGCGTCCTCGATCCGGGGCCGTATTGCGCGAGGCGGTTTACCGCGATCAGTCGTGTCATCTATGGGCGCGAGTAAGCGCGCTGCTGCCGTGGCTGCCGGTCGTGCTGCTGCATTTGGTGGACGGAGTCGTGGTCGTGGTGGGAGAGGCCGGGGAGGATATGGACGCGTTAACCGTGATCTGGACGATAATGAATCAGACGACGACGACAATGATGATGACGAGGAAGAAGAAGAGGCTATTGAAGAAGCGGAAGAGGAAGATGCAGCCGAGGAAATGGAGGTGGATGGAGTTTACTCGCAACCGGGAGCTCATCGCCATGACTCGCGCCAGCAGATCCTCACCGACGAAGAAGACATGACACCAGACTCTGCCTCGCTCTCAACGCACTCGTCCACCGGCAGCGAAAGTGGTTCTGACGAATCTGACGTCGACAGCAGCGGTGGAGATCACCCAGACCATGATATCGGCGGCGGGCGTCGGAAACGTAAACTTGCAGAGGTACTTGGAGCGGCGCATTCACATGCGCGGATAGGCGAGGCACAAATCGAGTACTCGAACCGTTTGCTGGATTACTTTATGTCGCCTAATAACGACAGTATTCCTGATTTTCTTGTACACTCTCCTGCGGATTTTGATGTTAATGCTGCGATTGACGATGAAGGACACACTGCGTTCCACTGGGCCTGTGCGATTGGACATTTCCGAATGATTGATGTGTTACTACGAGCAGGGGCCAACATCACGATCGTTAACAATCTCGGACAGACTGCGCTGATCCGGGCAATTATGTTCACCAACAACTATGAACGACGCACATTTCCGCGGATAGTGGATCTTTTGCAGAGTACTATTTTCCACATGGACAGATTTGGACAGACTGTGTTGCATCATATCGCTGCGATCACGACCTCAAAGACGAAACAGTCGGCCGCGCGGTTTTACATGGAGACAGTGCTGGGAAAAGTAACTGAAACACAGAGTCACGAGACTCTGCAGCAGTTTCTCAATCAGCAGGATAGTAATGGCGACACGGCACTACATATTGCGGCCAGGAACGGATCCCGCAAGTGTATCAAGGTATTTTTGAGCTATGCCGCGAATCCTCAGATTCCGAACAAACAAGGCCAGACGGCGCAGGGTTTGCTTTTTGGCAGTCAGAACCAGGCGAATGGACATACACCGGCGAAATCATCGTCGTCGCCGTATCAACCTATGGATCGTAAACTGTTGCCACCACCGCCTGCCTTGCCATCGAACCATTTTCTGCCAACAGTCAATGGCAATGGTGCACATGCGCGTGCGACCAGCTACGGCAGCGCGACGATGATGACACCCTCTAGCGCCCCGCGACGGGCAGTTACAAACGGCGCTCCATCGTTACCTACACAATCACAACTTCTTCCCGCGCCACTACAGCCGCCTAGCACGCCAGGTGCTACCGCAGGTCTTCAAACACAAGTTGGCGTGCCGCGTCCGCATGTCTCTGAAGCAGCTATCGAAGCGACGCAAAAAGTCGTCCCCGCGATGGCAGATCATCTCGAAGCTCTCGCGACTGCGTACGATGCCGAACTAAACGATAAGGAAGCAGACCTTGCACAAGCTGCGCAGCTACTCGAGAACATGCAGCGAGATATTCGGGCTTGCGAGAGTGCGGTGAAGGAGCTCACAGCCGAATTCGCTGCATCGGGAGAGAGTAAGAAGACTGTTAATGCGGTAGGGAATGAGCTGAAGGTTGATGTGGATATTACGGCGAAAGCGGAGGAAAGAGTTTCTGCGCGCGCACTTGAGCTGCAGAGGTTAGTCGAGCGGACACAAAAACGGGAACTTCTCGCATTCGTCAAGGAGGAAGAAGAGCGCGAAGCTGTTACGATCAAGACATACCACGTCTCTTCCGCCAACGAGGAAAAATCTCAAGAAACCCTCGCTAAAGAGTTATATCTGTTACAAATCGAACGACGGAAAATGGTAAGCGAGATAGTCGAATTATGGGCAGCAGCGGGAGTCGGCGAGAAAATGAATGATTACAGACGATTAATATCAATGTCTTGCGGCGTTAAAGTGGAAGAGATTGATGATCTGTTGGATGGAATTGCACAGGCGCTTGGCGAGTAACTGCGCGCGCGCAGAGAGAGAGAAACGAGGGGCCCAAAAAAAGGTTGTTGTGTCGTCGTATTGTATATATCTGCTGTTTTGTTTCTGCGTGTGCCCTTGTATTTGTATTTTTTTTCTATGTTTGTGTGCGAGATCCTGATTTTGTTTTGTTTGTGACTTTGTTTGATACATTCATTCTGGTGTTCAGGGCACTTGTATGATTTCAGGTGGAGTAATAAAGAGTATGTCGTTACAATATCCTCTCTACTGTAAATTTGATACTTAAAAATGTGATTCTATTCTAGTTTAAGAAAACAAGATATAAGATATTTAGGGGGTTTACGTCGAAAGAGCTAGCGAGAATTTTTATAGTCCACCCAACCCCATGCACCAAAACAACAAGTAAAAATACACACCCAACGAATGCAAAACCAAGCAAGCAAGTAACAAGATAAGAAAATAGATATAAACAAACAAGGACAAATTACAAAGTATGAACATATTCAAAATCATTAACTCTCGTCCTCAAGAGGTTCTTCATCATCCTCTAAAGGCTCGCCAATCATCTCTCTAACTTGACGAATGATATCCAAGATTGCCTTCGAAGTAGGTGAGTCAGCGTACTCGTCTAAGAAACTAACACCGTAATCGCATGACTGTCCGATTCGGGGGTCGAGTGGTACCGAGCCGAGGAATGGGACTCCGGTTTCTTTGGCTAGAGCTTGACCGCCGCCGGTGGTTGGGGCGAAGATGAAGGACTCGCCTTGACAGTTTGGACAGACAAAGCCAGACATGTTTTCGACGATTCCGAGGACTTTGATACCGGCCTTTTTGCAGAAATCGAGCTCTTTGCGCACATCAAGCAACGCAACTTCCTGTGGAGTTGTGACAATAACGGCGCCGTCAACACCAGATTCCTTGAGATACTGGTTTACACTCAAATGCTCGTCACTTGTTCCAGGCGGTGTGTCAACGACAAGAAAGTCAAGATTACCCCAGTCGACGTCTTTAAGGAACTGCTTAATCAACCCCGACTTCTTCGCACCGCGCCAGATAACTGCGTCGTCTTCGTTCGGAAGCATGAATCCTATGCTCATCATACCGAGATTATCGGCCACGTAAACTGGACTCCATCCTGAGTTAGACATGTGGATCTGTTCGCCTTGGGCGCCCATCATCCGCGGCAGCGAAGGACCGCAGATATCGAGATCCATAACACCGACTTCACGGTCCGCGTCCATCGCAAAAGCCCATCCCAGCATCGACGTAAAGGTAGACTTGCCGACACCGCCTTTTCCAGAAAGAACGAGAATCTTATGTCGTACGCCAGACATGCGTTCACGGATCGCGGGCAAGTCAGGATCAGGACCTTTCGGCGCCGAAGCGCAGATACTCTGGTTCGGGCATCCCTCGCAGGCGTCTGCTTTTCCCGCAAGCTCAGATTCTGTTCCAGGACAATGTTCCGGTTCCGGAGCAGCGAGCGTGCTGATTGTGTTGTTGGAGCTGTATTTCTCTGAGAGTGTGGTCATTGTTGTAGTTGTAGCCATTGTGGCGACTTTGATATATCGATGCCTCCGACTATGGCTGGTGAGTGACTGTGAATGCTGTTCAGAGGACTTTCTTAGAGTATAGAATGGTATTTCTTTTGTCTTTTGATATTCTGGCAAAGACTGAAAAGTAGCGCACGCGAAGGCGAATTACAAATCCAGTCAAGTTATTTCTCATCTGTCTTGCTCTCTCAGCCCTAGCCTTATGCTGATTATGTCAAACATTATGTCATAATACGAATATTTATAGCTTAGTCATATTTTAATATAGATATTAATAATATTATCACGGGCAAGTTAATTAAATCGATCCGAGTCAGATCACATTCAATCTCCGCCGATCGACCGAGGTATGCACGGTAAAATAGGCTAATCAGTACTGGCAGACTCGGACTAGAGGACGAGAGAAACAGAGAAACGGAGCTGATTCAGGGCATTTTAATCGAATATCAAATAGAGATATTTAATAGAGATATTTAATAAAGATAATAATAAAATAAATTGTGGGATTATACTAAGCGGAATATGATGTAATGACCTTCGTTTACTTTGTCGATCCGTAGATCATTGTATCAGACACAACACCTTGGTTACAGTTGAATTTGCACATGTGCATTGCATTGTACGTGTTCGTGATAATACTATGATACTTATATTTTGTGTCATTATAATACATGTTCAATAATCGTGAAAACTCCTCGTGATGATACCAAAAAAACGCCGAAAAAATAATCCATCCAAGCCCAACCCAACCCAACCCAATCCAACTCAATTTCAATGTCCCTGTCTGTTTTGTGCCAGTGCAAATTTCCAAACTTCCCAAAATCAATAGCAACTAAGCCAGTGGAGTAGGCTCCCAATCGAGACCAAGTCGCGAGAAAATTAGCAGCTGCACCTCGCGCCAGATTGTCTTTTGCTCCGATCGTGAGATAAAGTGAGGAAGAAGGCACGGCGGGGTCGGCGTACGGTACTGTGGTGGGATGTAGTGCGAAATCGTAGCTGTGTTTGTCGATCTCGGGGGTGACTGGGAATAAGCAGCGCAATTAGCACTGCTGGCGGTCTCTGAAGGTTCTTCCTCGAAGATTGGCTCGAAGCCGGTCGAAAGGAAAGTAGGCGATGAAGGCGGCGAATGGCTGGCTGCGCGGGTGACGAGCGCACGTTTGAGAAGATTGCGTCCACGGCCAAACTGCTGCTCTTGCTTTCGAACTGCTTTGTAAACAACCGCTTTCTGGGAAATGTTAGTAGATGTCGTAGAGAGTAATATGAAAATATGGAGCGCACCTGGAAGTCTACACGGGCTTGAGCCTCACAGCCGAGAGCAAGAAGGTAGTTGTCGATGAGACGGCGCCATTGAGGTTTCGACAGGACACGGCCACGGTTGTTCAAGCAGAGGTCGATTATATCGCGAGCGACGCGGCGACGGTGGTCGAGAGTGAAGCAGAACTCGCGGTAGAGATCGGAGGCAGCGAGTATGTCGACAATGCGGGTGTCGTCGGCGTCGAGTGGGAGAACGACGATGCGGAAGCCGTGTTCGCAAAGAAGCGGCGGCGGCAGGGTCGAGGAGACCGGGCAATTTGCAGGCCACCAGCTTGGAAGGGTAGAACTGTTGAGCTCGGGGAGGATGCATAGGGAGCGCAGGTCGTTGCGCTGCCAGTCGACGAGGGCACGGGTAGTGAAGGCGGGTCTGCGGAGGCTGAGGTTGGAGAGTCCGAGGGAGGAGTAAATGTCTTCATTGGAGGGCTCGTAAATGCTGTCGACGGAGTGGGATCGTACGTGAAAGGGCACGGAGGAGGAATGCGAGACGGGGAAGACGGGCGGGAAGAGCATGTAGAGCTCCGAGGGATAGTATTCTTCAAAGTCCTTCGGGATGATGTCGAGGATGGAGAGCCTCGGGAGCGCTGGCGACGCAGCGGCGGGGGCGTCAGCGAGACTGAGGCCGCGAACAGCACGCAGGAAGGAGTCTGTGGAAGATGAGGTTGTGGTAGTGGTGAGGGTGGGAGCAGAGGAGGAGAGCTTTTGGAGCTGCTGGAGGGTTGCAGCGTCGTCGTCGTCGAGGTCGAGGTCTTCTGGGAGTCTGATGTCGATGGTCTCGACGTGCTCGAAGTCGTCAGCTTTCTTTGCCGTGGTAGACTCGATGTGTGCGACCTGTGCGGTCTGCATGGCCGCGGTGTTGTTTAGCAGGACGAAGAATGGTGAAGGAGAGGAAGAAGAAGCGATCGGGGAGAAAAGTCGAGGTGAGATAAAGCAGCAGAAGAGCGGACCCGGAGCGACGAGCGAAGACGGGGCACGAGCGCGGTGGGCGCGCGACGCGAGACGGAATAAAAATAATTAAAGAGTCGCGTCTTTGACCCGGTTTCGGGAACGCAAGTTTGTCGGCCCGCGAGGTTGTTTTTCACCCGGCGACGATCCCGGAGTAGTGTTGTTTGATAGAGTTTTTTTTTTTGTGGGGGAACAGACTTCCTTCGAGTCTTGTGTTGACTAGTGTCTTGACTGTGTTGAGCTGTGTTGTGTTAAGGTAAGCTGTGCTTTGAGTGTTGACTAAGCAGGACGGGAAGCAGAGCTGCGGCTCGGACGCGGCTGAAGATTTTTCGGATGGGCTCGGGAGTTCGGGAAAACGCGGAGACAATGAAGACAAAATAGTGTTCCAATACGTCTAGACCGAGACTGTGCGTGCGGAAGCTGTGTGAGAGTAATCACGAGTGAGTAATGATTGCTGCCAATAGAGCAGAATAAAAACAACAGAAAGGCAGAACAGAGCAGTTATATACGAAATCCGCAAAGAAAGCAACCGAAGTGATGAGCGCAGAGTAGATTGCCGTTTTGGGAAGTCTTCTCTGGCCAGGCGAGAAGACTCGGCTCATCGCCTGACAAATAATCACTTGCGTACGAAAATACTACGATACACACACACAATACTGTCAGTATAATGCAGTACAAGACAGTAAACGTGAATGTGAATTGTGGCTTGCATAGTGCTGAATTTCAACGTAAATAGCTTTCCGCGGTTCCGCGAATCGTCGGTCCGAACTTGTTCCACTTCTCCCAATCGTCAGTTCTCTCTTAATAGTACACTTATTACAATACTACAATGTTATATATTCTATTCTCTTTCTATCATTCCAAGCTGCGCCCGGATAATCTCCCTCCGCTCTCCCCACAACCTCCCCACGTGAACTTCCACTGCTGAGTCACCACTCATATCCTCCTCCCTTTCCTCCCTCGCCATGCCCTCCAGCACCCGTCGCAGCATCGCCCGCGAACCCTGCCTGAACCGCGAATCCTCCGGCGCTGTCGCAATGAACGCCTCCAGATTCGCCAGCGCTAGTCGCTCGTCTGACTCTTCGTCATCGCGCTTCTTCTCGCTACCATTCGCGCGTCTCCCTTGACTCAAAGAATCATCACGTGAGTGCGCTGTGAATGCCGAATTAGGCAATTGTGCCGCAGCCAGCGCGACGAGCGTCCGAAACGACACGTCCTCACGTGTCAACGTGTACTCGCCGTAGTATTTGTGCTTCTTCAGGAACGCACACCGCCGACACTCTTCGCCACTCGCGTCGTAGCAGTCCATCGCGGCGAATATCTCCTCAGTCACGTCCAGCTCAGAGAATCGGTTGTGAATCAGCGTAAATCCATACTCACACAGCAGAAAACTGTTTGTGTGCGGACCGTAACACAGCAGCACCTCCTCGCCAGGCGCGTATCCCGAAGCTCCTGCACTCAGCCCAAACACCTTCATCGTCGGCCCAGTGCTGCTCGTTCGCCGGTCGTAGACAGCAATCTCACAATGTCCGGCCCCGTCTGTATGGTTCAGGAAATCAACCAGAGGCGCCAACGTCATGCAGTCGTTCGGCGTCCTTGCCTCCGCCATCTTGAAGTACAGGCATCGCGAGTTCACGCTCATCCATGCCCATACAAACACCTTTATTTCCTTCACATTCTCAAAAACAGCCTGAACAGCGGCAAGGTCTCCCCAGAACTGCTTCATCATCCGCCCTGCGTGCTCCACCGTCGTCTTTGGCAGTAAACTCATATACTTCTTCCGGTCTTTGTAGTCTAGCACATCCCACACCAGCGGCACCATTCCAAAATCATCCAGCGATGGCAGCACATTTATAAACGGTGCCCAGCTACTATCGCTCCCTTTCTCGCGCTCATGATACAAAAAGTACGATAATATCTGTGGCGATGACAGTGTATCCAACACTCCTGCCACGCCGCCTGTCTCTGTCTTTGCCGATACGCGAACCCGTTTGGTCTTTGGCTCGCTATTCTTCTCTCTTTCCCTCTTAAACACAGCACTCCCTCTTATCTTTCCCTCTCTCAAAATATCCTTCTTCGCCGTCCTCGGATTCAACAGCGCTGACCTAGGAAACTCCACCAACTTCTCGCCAGCTCTGATCCAATCCTGTCCAGCCACGGCTCCGATCCCGCGTCCTGCAATTGGTTTTGTACATATCTTTGGTGATATCCAAACTCCTCTAGATCTCAGCCATTCAGCCAGCTCAGCAATCTTGTCCTCTGTGCTCATCTCCTGCTGTAATCTCTCACAGTGAACAATTCAAATCACTGCATTCCGTATTCCACAAAATATTCAAACCTTAATTTCCAATTCTGTGGTTAAGGGCTTTTTATTTAGCGACTTAAGTCAGGAAACAGAACAGCGCTAACATGACCGGACAAAGAAGATGAAGCGATGAGTAGGATTATACGGCATATCCACCTCAGCAAACCAGGTTCACCTATAAAATATGCCGAGGCATCAAAGATCCAGGACGCATTCGTGCGTCTCAATCTTGACCACAAGCTAGCGACGACAAACACATCAGCTTCGCCAATGCCGACTATCCTCACGATGGAGATGATGCCGGTTTATGCATTCGGACGACGTCAGATTGCTGATCCAGACACTGCGAAGCAGATTGCGCGACTGGAAAAAGAGGCAGAGGGTGCTGATTGTGTTGTTACGCAGCGCGGAGGACAGACTACATTTCATGGACCAGGTCAGCTTGTTGCATATCCAATTCTCGATCTTAAACAGTTCAACGTGCGTCTATGCTCTTTCTTAAACATACCTTGAGATTAACCCCCTTTTTTTTTCAGTTGACCTCGAAATGCTACGTGCGCCATTTAGAAACCACTGCAATCGAAACTCTTGCCGCCGCTCCATTCTCAATCCCCGCCAAAACGACCGAAAACCCAGGCATTTGGATAACAGAGACCTCTAAAATCGGATCCGTTGGCGTCCATTTACGAAGATACATCACATCCCATGGGATCTCGCTAAACGTTTCAACTGACTTGTCCTGGTTTGAAAAAATCATCGCGTGCGGGTTACCTGACGCACACGCAACTTCCATCAAACGCGAACTTCAAGACTCTTCATGGCGACAAGTTGTCCGCAACCACGACGACGAGGTAGCTTGGATTGCTAGATTATACACCGAGCAGTTTGCTTCTTTACTGCAATGTGAAATCGAACAAGGCTCGCTCGAGGATATTCCCATACTCTCCTGAGCATATTTACTAAGCATCATAGATGAGTGTATATAAAGTATATTCATGAAATCATCGCAAAGAAAGTAAACTCCATTCACTACATGCAGGCTCAATCGATTCATCTGAATCCAAGCATCAGACAAATGTATAAAAAACTTAAAAAAGAAAGACAAAATATCTTACAAGAAATACGGAATCAAATTCCACCACGTCCCCATTCATTCAGCATAAGCATAACTCCCATCCCTACAGCAACAACACCGACGGAGGACATCAATGGCATCAGAATCGTTCGTCCAGCTCCCGCTGTATCGCTTAATGGCTTCATGTGATCTATTTTATCGTCGATTGTAATTCGTGATGGTTTGCTCTTGCCGCTTGTCAAAGAGTAGCCGATGGGCGGTAGCTTTTCGTCGCTGGATTCAGAAAGCTTGCGAGCTTGTTTGAATTGATCCGGCGTTAATGTCGAAACTCTTGCAATTTGCTGTGCCGATGGCGCTGTTACTCCATTACCACTGTTGCCATTAAGCAAAACAGGCTGCAGTACAATTCCACGCTCAGTCCGTAACTGTGTGACAAAAGACTCCAGCGCATTTCTATTCTCCTCCGCAATATGCTCAGCCTTAACTGCACGACCCTCCCACATCTGCATCTCACGTCTAGTTTGTTCAAGCTGCAGTAGCACTTGCCCGATATTCAACGCCTTGCCGTCATTTCCATTCGAACTGCTGCTGATGCTACCGCTACTACCAGACCGCGACCGCCTCTCCTGTTCTTTATCAATCAATGCCATTGTATCAGCCGCCGCCTCATCCTCAACCACAATCGGTCCAGCAGCATTCTCTTCTTCCTCTGCGCATAAATCGCTAATCGCTTGTTCCCGCTCAAGTTCAAGCTCATGGTGTACGATAGCTAATTTGGATTCGGCTTGTTCGCGGGCAAATCGTTCTTGCTCGAGCGCTTGCTCGAGCTCATCCACTCGGCGCGTCGATTCTTTGAGCTCCTGCTCAACGCTGCTAAACGCGACTGAAAGCGTGTAAAATCTTTGATCGGGTGAGTTAGGAGCATCGCCAGTAGAGTCTGAGCCGTCCATATTCGTTCCTGCTGCTGCTGCAGTGGCATTCTGTTCCTCGGCAGAACTTGCTCCTGCTTCAGTCATTTTGGTCGCTTCCTGCGCAGTCTCTGTATACGATTTAACCAATGACTCTAGCATCTTAGTCGTGCGCTGCAGCTCCGTGCCCTGCGCTTTCGCAAACTGTACCTCGCTACTGATTTTCTTGATTACCATCTCAAGAGAAATAGGACCCTTCATCGTAATCGCAGATGAAGAGTTCATCATTCGTGAAATGATTCGCTGCTTCGCTTTTCCGCCCGGACCGCTGAATGTCTTTAGTGATGCCGACATCGCGTTGCCAGGACTACTGCCACCGACTAACGGATGCTGTGTTGGTGTGCCCATTAGTCCACGGCCAAATCCGCCAATACTCAAGTCTTGACTAATTCCAGAAGCACCGCCAATTCCACCAGGTGCTTGACCATTTATATTATTCATCATGTTGACTCCACCGAATTGACTTAATAGAGCAAATGTAGCTCCTCCGGCTCCGCCCTGCTGCAAGTTTAGAAACGGCGGTGAGCTTGCAAACCCTGCTTTTTCGACTTTCGCAGACACTCGGTTGTGTAGCACCATGGTCGAATCATCGTTTGAGATGTTGATTCCGAGATCAATGGTGTCGTCGGTCTTCAGCTCGAACGGCTCGCTTTCCTCGTTCTCGTTCGAGAGCCGCCGGCCATTGATAAACGTTCCATTTGATGATTTTATATCTCTAATCCAGACTTTTCCGGTTTGTTTGTCTGCCCATATTTCTGCATGCTGGCGACTTAAAACGCGCGAGTCAAAGTATCCATTGTCCGGTGTCGGGATCGTGCGTGTGTTGATCTGGCGACCGAGAAGTGTTGTGTCAGGGAAGAATGGCACTTTTATGCATTTCCGCTCAAAGGTGTTATTCAAGGGTATGAGGCATAGATATACTGGTTCAGAGTCGTGTTGTGGTTGTTGCTGTTGCTGGGAAAATGCGAGATGATGTTTTAATGATCCGGTCACAGCGCTGCGGTGGTGAGGTGTATGACCTTCGCGAGGCTCTAAACGATTCCTCTAGTTAAAAAAAAAATAAGGTAAATGTATTTAGTAGAGTGCATACTTCGTTTTCCTGAAGTCCTCCGTTCTTGTGTCTCTGGAATCGGTGGAGGTGCTGTATATAAAGTCAGTCATTCCTATTCCATCAATCAAATCCAAAGAAACCGCGCTTACCTTCATTACCGACGCCGTTTCCTACAGCCTGCCTTAGCTTGCCTACTGACTCAGTAATCTGTTTCCGTTGCACAGCTGATGAAGACAGATGGCTGATCGGCATCGCGGTGCTATCATGTTCTGCCGTTTCAACATCAATCATCTCCATCGTCTCAAGACTATCAACCACCGTCGACGAATCATCATCGCTAATCTCTAATTCATCGCTGCTTCTATCCGTGTTTTCCAACGTGGTTATCACGGAATCAGTGAGTGCAGAAAGCTCTGACGCGGCAGCTGCTGGCGGTGGAGGCGACTGTGGACGCATCCTCTCAATCTCCTTGTCTCAACCAAATTCTTCGAAACCTACAGAAAAAAAATTGCAATCACTGCCTCAGAATTCTGATCGTTATGATCCGTTAATGCCAATTGTAGGTGCTATGTGATGATGATCTCCTTCAAGATAGTCGTGGTCTCGTGGGGAGTGTTGTTTGAAAGTGTTTAGTACGCGGCGCGCCGGTGTAGTTCAAACGCTATTTGGCAAGGCATCTATTTTCCATGTGAAATTGTAACGGGAGAATATTACAAGAATGTCTTTGCTGAGTTCTTATATAGCTAGCTGGAATATATGGAAATAGAGGATTTTTTTTTGTGCATTTTCTCAAGATTTAGCAATAATAAAGCATAATATACCGAGCTGTGCCTGACTCCAGGGATCAATGCATCACATCACATTAGATCCTGACAGGAACGATCCATATGTTTTTGATTACAGCTATAATCAAAATCACGAGAACTTTTTAATCAAGAAAATAAAGAGATGTACAGCTCACACTATTCCAAACTGAAAAGGCATAGGAAAAAGGTATATCTCTCTAGCATATCGATCTCGAAATCTCGAAATCAAAAACAAGAAAAATTATTAGAAATATAATGAAACATATATACATATCTGGCATACAAAAACACCATCAAACAATCAAAAAAAGTCGCCAAAGACTAGCTTCAGCTAGGCAAATGAATATATAACGAAAACGAGGATCGAAAATGCCTATACTCGTCTTCTACGCCCACGTCATCAGTATCGCCGTATCTAGAAATTTAGTCTGAGTTCTTGCGCTCTCTTCTCATCTGAACTAAACGCTGCTGCATAAGCATCGGCTGCTGCGAGTATCTGTATGGAAGACCGTCATCGGATCGAATCACTTTGGGTTGTTAGTGCCGGTTTCCCTTCACGTACTAGAACTTAGCATTCGCTTACCTGAACCAACAGACATAAACAGGCTATACATATACATTAGCTCTCATTCCTTAGCATAATAGTAGCAGACAAGACTTACCCAAATGTAGCTGCCGAACCGAGCATGTACTGGCCCAGCGATCGCATGAATCCGTTAGGACCTGGTCCAAATCGAATGATTGTAAATCCACCTTCACGCCTCGTCAGTACACATCCAATACTATCTCATAAATCCAAAAACTCACCAAACAAGAATCCGACGACGATTCCAACCGAGGTCTGAGACAAACAGATCATGTCAACTCATCTGCTCACTCTAACACTTTCTCAACACTTTATACACTTACACCAGTCAACAAACCCATTTTGAACTTATCCCAGTTTGAAGGCCCAACGGCACCAGCCGGAAAATGTTGAGGTGGAGGAGGCATTTTCTTATTTGACTGCTGGAATACGAAAACCCGGAACTGTTCGACTTTTGATGACGAGGTTGATGAATTTCGCAATTCTCGAATGCCTTCTCCAAGCGGGTAAGGGCTTTAATATCACGTGAATATACACGTGATAGTTGGGGTGATGTATAACGCGCTTGGTCGACAACGTAAACAATGGCGATACTTGCCATATTTGTTCATATACGCACTAGACATAACGAATATGAACTCAAGTTATTTATACAGTTTACAAGGATGTGTGTCATCTCTGAAAGTTAGCAATGAATTGGTACGTTACTTATCTTTGCAGTCGTTTGTATAGGAAGGGCAGTTTGGCTGACTTTTCACTCTGCAGCTGTCTTCGTCAATCGCGTCGCTTAATTCTGGCGTCAACGACCTCCCACGAATAAAAACTGTGCTCAAGGCTCAGAGGGTATAATCACATATAGCTTCTAATTTGACAATAATTTTCTCACGCGTATTATAGATTTTCGAGGTAGTTCCTGAATCTGAAGTCAATGCTCTGAAATCCTCGTTACAAACTGAAGTCGAACCACAAATCATCGAACTTCTCAGACTTGCAGATACAGCGATAGCACGCCTAGAACGACGAGAAAAGAATCTGATCTCAAAGGTACGCTTACAGCTTACACATAACTAGCTGATATAACAGTCAAAGCTAACTCGTATCATCAGGCCCAATTGCAAGAAGTGCGACTACAACAAGCTACAAGATCGAAGAGCTCTAAGCTATACTAAACGATAATATTTGTGTACTATAATTCGGTTTATTTGGGTCATTAGGCGTCGTTTATATTGCTTCTTCTTCATAAATTGCTCGAATACATTTATCTCCAGTTCATTGCAATCTCTAACTTTCGAAGTGCTTGACCAACATTAAGCTCCAAAACTGTAAAAAAGTTAGCATTGGGATTTGAAATACACACAGAAGCAAATCAGAAACACACCATTTAACTTCGATATTAAGATCATAAGCCCAGGATCCAAGCTCTGCACTGTAATTCTCTCGAGAGGTTTGACGTACTGTCCTCTGTAAGTAAACAAACTAGCCGGATCAGGCTGTTTTTTGCGTCCAATGATTCCACTAAACCAGCTGCTTGTAGTAGCGGTTGACATGCTGCTCGAGACAGAATTAACACTGTTGGCTACACTTGTGTTTGACACAGTGCGGATTAGCTCGTTAGGTTGAGGCGGGGGACCTGGATTTGGAAAGACTGTGGATATGCTCGGAGGCGCACCACCACGGATCGAAGCGCGTTGGCCAGCAATGGTCGCAACTGAGCGCGTACTTCCACCGCGGTAAACAGAAGGCGAGGTAGTGGAATATCGGGAGGATGCGATTGATGAGTTACTGCTCAATGTGGGAGGAGTATCTAGGATTTGTAGTGTGCGAATATCTGCAATAACTCCAGACTCTGATAATGTCAAGTCAAGGGAAAGATTCGGAGGCATTTCTGTCGTGAATACCGACGGATCTATCGTACTGTAAGGGAACTGAAATGCAGCCGAGACGCTGCGGATCGATATATGAGCATTGCGAATATTTGACAGAAGTTTTCGCAGTTGCTGAGAGTTTTAGTCAGTACCAGCAGCATCTAAATAGCAATCACTATGACAGAAACTTACGGATAATACAACAGCTGGCTCGACGAAATCCATATCTTTGACAACCTGCATGCAAACGCCGAGGAAGTTTGTGCAGTCGTTGAGCTGGGCTAGTTGGATGCCTTTGCCTTCAGCAAGTACCAAATCGCACACAATTCCCTTGTTTAAAGTTGATAGTTTCAGATGTATTTCCTAGATTTCAAATATTAATCAATGTCTGAATCTGTGAATTGGCTTTGACAACTTACAGCTTTGGTTATAGTCTTCCCCTGTCGTACGATAAATCCTTTGAGCGCTTCCGACCTGTTGGATGACAGCACAAGAGTAGATGCAGGTTGATCAGACTGCATCAGCGCAACGCATTCGTCTAAACCATCGTACAATGACTTCATTGTAGTCGAAAGATCGCGCAGAAGCCATGCCAGCTCGAGGATCTATAGTCCTAGTTAGTAGCATATTCACACATTCAATTTTCGCTCGTCACCTACAGATACTTTGTGCTCTTCATTCAGCTGCGATGAATGATCATGAGGAGGATATATACTCGTCGTCATCTTGAATTGCCTTATCTGCAGCCAAATCCAGCCTGCCCAGACTGAAGTTGTCTGTTGCTGATAGCGAGAGTCGGAGAGCAGCCTCGAGCCCAAAAACTCTAATTGCAAGTCCCAACTGGGTGCGCACCGCTTTCAATTGGCATCATACGATCACTCCCTGATTCCGCCTTCTTCCCCGCAAACACCCAGAAATGCGTCCAAGGTTACCACTTCAAACAGTTCGGTTGTCGAGAGCGTATACGCCTCCGACTGTGACGCCAAACTACCCGGGACATGTGCCGACTAATCTCTTCCAGAAGGCTTTTTTGGCCTTGGGGTCGGGAATCGGCGGATTTGTGAATCCTCGTCGAGCAGGTAAGCAAGCAACTGAGAACGATTGCTGCTTGTAGGAGCTTTCCAGCTAATGATGGGTCTAGATTTCATTGCAACACTAGGAGAAACTACAGCATTTCCGTTCGTTATGCATCGTCTGCGGGACGTAATGCTTTCTGATCCAACTGGCCGTCGCATCTTACGGGAGAAGCCGCGAATCACATCAAAGTCACTAAACATCGACGCTTTAAGAAACTACCCAGCAAACTCATTGGGAAAGGTGTACTCAGAATGGCTTGATCTTGAAGGTGTATCGCCTGACACCCGTGCTGCGGTGCAGTACATCGATAATCCTGAATATGCTTACATCATGCAACGATACCGAGAATGCCACGACTTTTATCATGCAATCACCGGACTCCCAATTATCATCGAAGGCGAAATTGCTCTGAAAATGTTCGAGTTTGCAAATACCTTGATTCCAATGACTGGAATCGGAGCAGTGCTGGCACCGCTGCGCTTGAAACCCAAACAGCGGGAGCGACTGAGCAGTATCTACTTCCCATGGGCAATCAAAAACGGAGCCACCGCAAAGCCACTTATCAACGTCTACTGGGAAGAGATTCTCGAAAAGGATGTTCAAGAGCTTAGAGATGAGTTGGGGATCGAGAAGCCTCCTAATTTGAGAGAACTCAGAAAATTGAAGATCTCCCATTTATGAATATGATATTGCTTTGCGGATGACTCTATTCAAATAATATTTCTTTGTTGTGTTAATGAAAGCAGCATAAATAGAACTAAATATATCTTGATTGATCTTTAAAGCATACTCTTATATTCATTATATGAGATTACTCTCATGGTATATAGTACAAAAAAAATAGAAACTCCTTCATCAACGACAAACGCAAATAATAAAATTAATCGTGTCCCACATGCTAAATTACGATATAATACGATATTAAACAATTTTGTAAACGCCTGATAAAAACAATCCGAAAAAAACTGACAAAACGAAGCATATCACAAGGTGAAATAATGGCAAAACTGGACTCTCAAATGCAAATTTCATGCTTCTCCAATCTAAGTGGATTTGCTATCTTCAGTAGAAGAATTATCAGAGGAAGAAACGCGAGAAGCTTCGACAGAAGGTGACGGTTGACGGGATTGCTGTTGTGAGAGAGCCTGAGACTGAGATTGAGATTCGGCATCAGCGACATCTTGAAGCACCACCTTAAGAGCAGAGAGTTGCTCTTGCAAAGAAACAAGTAAATTATCTTTTTCATGAATAACGTTCTCTAGTTGTTTATTCTTATGTTCTAATGCATCCTGGCGTCTCATTGCGCCGGCAACCATCTTATTTGCCTCGTCAAATAAAGAGCCTGTGAGATCCTCTAGTTCCTGCTCGATTGACCGACGATCAGACTCAGCTTTTAGCCGTGCGCGAGACTCCTCCATCAGCTTCTTCATGAGTGCTGAGGTCTCATGTTCGACGTCCTTGCGGTGTACAAGGAGACCCTTCTCAAGGCGTTCTGAGTAGTCTTTTTCGGCCTGCTCCAGGTCAATCACGCGGCTGCGGGATTGTTCAAGTTCATGCTTGCATGCTACAAGAGCATCTTCCAGGTCTGCTTGACGATCGACAGCAAGTATAAGCTTCGTGGAGAGGGCGGCGACTTCGCGGGATAGGATGTCGACCTCTTCCTTTGGGTCTGCAGCTAGCGACACCGCTGACGCAGAGGCAATTGCAGTATGATAGTCTGGCTCTTCATATGACTCTTGGAGGTCTTCCAAGTCCTTCTGGGTGGAAGCCGAGCGAGGAGAGCGTTTCCAGCCGCGAGAGGTCGGTCTTTGAGGCGGAGGCGAGTCGGGCTCGTCGGAATCTGTCTGCGACGGCGTCGGCGAGAGTCGCGCCAACAAAGTCTTGTAGACAGTCGACGAGCTCGGCGCAGAAGCGCGGTCCGGCTGCGGCGCGTGCGAAATAATCGTGGCGAGAATGGCTGCAGCGGGAAGGAGCAGCTGGTGAGAGATATGTGGTGGGCTTTGCTTGCTGCGGAGAGTCAGAGCGTTGCGGTGAAGCAGGGGTAGGGTTGACGAGCGGGCGTGGAAGGGACTCTAGTTCGCGCACAAGGACTGAGAAGGACTCGTAAGAACGCTGCTGCTTCCCACTACGCCACAATGGACGACAGCGAGTTGCAGGCAATTCGGCAGGCACGACTACAGGAATTGCAGAAGCAGCGACAAGGAGGTGGTCCGGGACAAGGTGCGCCTAGTGCAGGAGGAGCGGGAGCCAGTGATCAAGCAGCCAGACAGTATGAGATATCTTAGATTCTTCAAAGTTGTAATTAAATTATCGCTAATATGTTTATTTAGAGCAAGTGAAGACGATGCTAGAGCAGCAATAGTATGTCTCTAGTCAAAGTCTAGAAAAATTTGCTTGATTTGCACATGAATCGCTAACAGTTCAATAAAGATTGTCCAGATTCTTACGCCGGCTGCTCGAGAGCGACTGTCCCGTATTCGGATTGTCCGTCAACAGAAAGCAAAGGGGTAAGAAGCTACGCTTTATGATTTGCTTTCATGGCATATGAAAGTGAATAGTGCTGACTAGATGTTGTGTAGTGTCGAGGACTTACTGATTCGAATGGCACGTACCGGACAGATCCAGAACCGCGTTGACGAAGACGAGCTCATCAACCTGCTTGATCAGATTTCTCAGCAGGAGAGCAAAGCAAATGAAACAAAAATTGTGGTATGTATCAGTCATGCTTATATACTATGGCAATCACGAGAAGCTAACTGGTATACTAGTATCAAACCCGACGGTACAACTATGACGACGATGACGACGACCTCGACCTTGATGTATAGTTTGTAAATATATCTATATTTATTTGATGCTTAATATTCCAGTATTGTGGTAGATTGTGCTTCTTTGTATGATGAAGAGCTTTGGCACTGGCACTTGCAGTATATTGTAGACTCCACTTCGCGGCGCGCGAACGAGAATACAAATACATTATCTCTTGATTCTTCTAAGCACTTCACCTCTTATTGTAGTATCTTATAATTTTCTTCAGTTCATAGCGTTCAATGCAAATAATACAAATGCGCAACTGTCGCGCTGCATAGTGTCCAGATTGAGGCTACAATCAACAATGACGCCGATTGCTCGTTTGGATCTGAAAGTGAAAAAAAATCTAATCTTCCTCCCAACCACCTTCGCCGCTTCCTCTTCACCACCAACCTGCCTTTTCGGAGCGCACAACGAACACGCTTCGATTCTCTAATCCTTCGTTCTCTACTTGTAGCCGGCGAATGCGCTGTATTTTCCCGAAACAAACATGTATGGGCAAAGTTTGCGTCGCGGCGAGAGGAGGGCCCTCCTTGTTCTCTAATGTAATTATGCCTTACTATTCCCACTTTGCAGCTCTCAATGGGCGTCTGCTAACCGGTTCTCTTTAGCGACAACTTTCTTTTTCCCAACCACTGATTAATTTCCAGCGTAGATTTCATTTCAATGTTTCTCGCTATGCGGAACAAGAAACTGAGGCTGACGACGACCTTTCGGAGAGCAAAGAGCTCATCCTCTCTGTACTTCGGTCTAGCGCAACCAAGCGTGATGCCCGCAACTACATCACAAAATTCTCTTCCTCATCCAACTCCTCTCGCTCACCTGCAGAGGAAAAGCTGATGCGCAAGGATTTCACAAAAAAGCTGCTTAACTCTGTGTCCGATGCTGCCGGCGGGTTTGACCTATACGGCGCCGCTCAGATTGAGCTTCGCAGCATGATCCGTGTCGCCGTTATCAAAATCAGGGCCGTTAAATCTATGAGTGATAAACAGATGGGAGACATCGGGACGACAATAGCTCGTTTAGCGAGGCTGGGACTGAGTCCTGTGATTGTCATTGACCCTGCTGACGATATATCAGGCATCGCTAAGGGCCAATATGCAAATAGCCAGCAATCTAAAGACCTAACCAGGATTGCTGACCGTATTGCAGAAGCTATTGAGAAACCATATAACAAGTGGAAAACTCACAAGTCTACCACGCACGTTACAAAAAATCCAGCGCGGCATGAACATGGCCACAAATCCACCAAACGACCTCGCTCGGTAGCTAAAGCAGAAACTTTACCGGCTCTCTTCACTCAAAGTGATCTCTCAGAGCCTATCAAATGGACTCTTCCGCACCTTCTTCTCATAGCGATGACGAATAAGATTGTGCCTATTGTACTCCCGTTGGTTTATAATGACGGCGTTTCTCGTTATGCACTCACGCCATCCGATGATATTGTACATGAGATAGTCAGCAAATTTACTGCCATAAACGAGCCTGATGTTATTGCTGTTGACAAAGTCATCTATATTGAGCCTCGCGGCGGAATCCCTAGTATCGAGCGAAACTCAAGTGCTCATGTTCTTGTGAATCTTGAACAAGAGTCGAAGGATATTTTATCTGAGCTTCGCTCAATCGAAGACTCAGAAACGCACATCGCGAATTTGAATGCGTTTCGAAAAGTCCTTGCCGTAGCACCAAGCTCGACATCTGGTCTCATCACCACTCCAGATGTAGCAGGTTTACAGTCCTCTCGAAACCCACTGATTTACAATCTTCTGACCGATCGTCCTGTGATTTCATCATCGCTACCAGTGGATGGCAAAAGAGCTGTGAATCATTCTACAACTCTGCTTAGACACGGAATGCCTGTCATGATGTACTATAGTGAGGAAGGTATGCGATTCCCTTTCACGACCTCGACTCTCCCATGGCAAGATTCACCTCCTGTGTTCAACGGCATCAAAGAGATGTCACACAACACCGAAGTGAACGTGGACATGCACAAACTCGTACATCTGATTGAAGATTCTTTTGGCAAACAACTTGACGTCGAGCACTACTTAAACCGTATCAACGGCTACATTGCTGGAATTGTCATTGCTGGCGATTACGAAGGAGGTGCCATCATCACCTGGGAATACCTCGAGGATGGATCAAAAGTCGCATATCTCGATAAACTTGCTGTCTTGCGAAAGAACCAGGGCTCCTCAGGTGTAGCTGATATCGTCTTCAAAGCGATGGTCATGCAGCTGTTCCCTAATGAACTGATCTGGCGTTCACGAACAGTTAATCCCGTAAACAGATGGTATTTTGAGCGATCAAAGGGATCAATGAGACTGCCTGGCGAGGACAAAAAATGGACAATGTTTTGGACAGGAAAGGAAACAAGAGAGCGTGACTCGCTGGATGAATATGCGTTGGTCTGCTCTTCTATCGAGCCATCATTAAAATGATCTATGTCCGTTCTCAAGGAAAAATTGTCGATATGGTTTCATTATAATTTAATATGATACAAAAAAAACAATATAAACATATACATATACAACGTTTTCTGCCACAAAAAAAAACCCGCTCACCTCCTCTTCATGCTCGCCTGATACATCAGCTTGAATCCGTTACACAACTCCTGCACGCTGGGATACGCAGCCTTCTTCAGTTGATAGCCGTTAGGGATGACCTTCACCGGCCATGTCACAACCTTCGAATTCTGACCGGCCTTAAAGCACAGATCAAAGTATCCGGGGTGCTTTTTATCCAAGCAAAACGCGTAGTTTGAGCGGCGCGGGTTAGCTTCGGTATATGTAGAAAGCCATTGCTCAACATCTTCACGAGACCCTTGTCGGAACTTCTCAGAGTTTATCATTTCCTCGACTTTGCGCGCCTTGGCTTGAACATGCATGAAAATCAACTCATCAAGATCAGAGTAACGCTCATCGTCAATCTTTAGCACTCGGCCAAGAGAATAATCGCTCTCCTTTTCCAATTCAAGAACTGCAATGTGCTGGTACACGTCCTTTGCGACCTTCCAGGTAATAGTGATGTGATCGACTCCCATTGAAGATGGACGAATGACCAAATCACCCTGCTGCAAGGGTGCAAGGTACTCCTCGGCCTGCTGTCGATTGAACGGCCTGAACAGCCGATGCTTGATAACTCTGGCAGCCCGCTGTTCCTTCTCACGCTTAACTGCAAACAGGCTCCGATCCTTGTCTTCTTCGTAATCATCCCATTTGCGAGGATCTCTGCTCTCGCGCAAAAGCTTGACACTGAGAGGATGTCGCAGAGCATTCTCGACCGCACTTTCCACTAGACTGAGCTCAGCCTGGAAAGTGATATAGTTCATGCTCTTGATGACAGCGCGCACAGTCTGACCGTAATAAAATAGCGCAGCAGGATAAGGCATATCAGTACGACTTGTCATATCCATGCTTGAAACATTTCCATCAATACCACATGCAAGACGGGCAATAAGATAACGGTCAGCAACTTTGCGAATATTGACCGGTACGACCATACCAGGAGCAACAGACTGCCGCGATTCTCCAGTAAGCATGGTAAACACTTGATCCTCAGTCAGTACCTTGAGTTCATGGCGTTCCTCATAGTAATGACGTTGCAATTCCTCCTTGATCATTTCAAGAGTCGCTCGCTTGTGTTGCTTGAAGTTCTTCAACAGTTCTTCCGCGTATTCCTCCAAAATCAGTTCATTAAGCTTCTCCGTATCGTCCTCCATCAGCTGCGCAACAACACCACCTTGATTCTCAAGATCAACGAGATCTTCTTCGTCAAGTTCTAGCGCATCGGCAGCCATTTTCCGCGCAAGCTCGTAATCTTCAGGATGAATTCTGGTAGAATCAAGAATCTCAGTTTCTTCCAGTGAACGATAACCAGACGCCGAATCTTGCTCTTCCCAAGGAATGACAAGGAACGAAGCACAATTCATGAAAATCGTCTTTCCAGAAATCTCGTTCGATACCAACTCAAAGCGGTTATTAAGATAACCATTCTGGCCAGAGGACACAGCTTTCAGCATACCTGAAGCTTTTCGCGGACCCAGACCTCCAACATACTGAAGAAGATTTGCAACGTAAGGTACCTTGATTGCTTCATTTATCTCGACGCCGACTGTGTTCACTATATCAACAAACGCACTCTCTATAGCATCTCGCAGAATATCCTCAGGAAGAAGAGTCTGTAAACGATGAAGCTCAATGGAAACAATATCTTGACCCATAGCCGCATATTCCAATAGTGGACTTTGCACATAACGAGCTAGAGCAACGCAGTAACGTAACAGAGGAGCAAGCTCTGAAAACTCGGCAGCAGCACGTTCAGAGTTCTGATACAGTCTAGCAACCTCATCGTTGACCCAGAGCAACTCAATTGGCTGTTCAGAGCCACTGTCATCTTCCCCTCCTACAGTGAGATTTTCTTGCGAAATAACGTCTAGAATATCCTTTCTGAGTCGATTTGCAGAAATTGTAAAGCCAGCAATACAAAGCACATCAGGTCTTCGACGTCTGACTATATCAGCAAGTCCGGATCGGAAGCCTTCACTGCGCGGATCATCAAGTTTAAACGACTCTAAAACGCGGCCTTGGTCATCCACATACACGGAAACGATAGCATCTTTGCGCATCTCTCCCATGCCATTGGAGATAGCGAGGACACGAGGTGTCGTTCCAAGCTCAAAACCTAAAGGCTTGTACGGTGCCTGATCAAGTCTGTCTCGCAAAGCAGTGCGGCATTTGAGCGCGACTTCCTTCTGGCATTTTGATCGTAAGTCCTCCCTGATTTCACGACACATTAAGGGAACAAGCTTGTTCATAGCAGCCTGTAGCACGTTCCGACGCTCTTTATTCCAAGCAGAAGCAGTGTCAGACATGTTATCGGAAATGAAGTTACCGAGCACGCGCCGGAAGAAAGTATCAAGCTCAAAAATTCGGAAGCGCAGAGATACAAATCCCTCAGCTTCAGCCTGCAAAATCTCCAAGAAGGTCTCAGGATCCTCAAGTGCGTCTGCAATTTCGAGATTACGCATGTACTTGAAGTGATAGTATTGATGCGTTTCGTCAATCGCTTTTTTACCCTGGTCAGTAGCTAAGACATCCATTCTGACAAGAACGCGAACAATCTTCTCACGTAAAAAGTTTCTAGTGCGAAGGTCATAGAATATTTCTTCGGCAAACATATTCTTGGCAGCCTCAAAAGCAGCTTCACCAGTGCTATATCTGCTCTTTCCGCTAGCAGAAGCATCCTGTACGTAACGATCAGCAAGAGTGAGTGGCATTTCCTCGGGATCTTCTGGAAAGTGCAGCTTCTTGTCCTCAGCAAAGTTGAGGCCGAACTGCTCAGCAGTGATACCAAACGCACGAACAAGATTGTAAAGAGGACTAGAGCGAATAGTCTCAAACTGCTGGAATCTTGAGTTAGGACGTTTAGAATGAGTGATAACAGAACGCTCTTCATCCGGCTGTGCATCCTCATCGTCCTCATCGGCGTGCAGATGACTGCTTGCTTGCGTAACGCTAAGATCTTTGATTTTCGCGGAGTAACGGAAATGTAAATAATCCGACAAGTCTTGGAAATCTTGAAGCGTACTTGCTGCGGAAGACAATTCGTTAAACAAATTGGAGTCAATATTCAGATCCTTTGCTAGCTTATCCACAATCCGCTTCTTTTCCACTGCTGAGTGGAATTTGATATCTAGTTGAAGAATTTGCCACAAGTCATCTTGAGTTAAGAGCTGATCAGAGGAAAATTCATCTGCTGCTGATGCAGCCGCAGAGTTTTCGCGTTTGCGCTCCTGAATGAGATAATCGTGTCGGTGCTGCCAAATGAATGGAACCTCGAGTTCATCTTTCACAAAAAACTCAAGAACCTTTTTGACTGCCCGTCTGAATCCAGCTTCCAAAGAAGGGTGATTTTTGAGGAATGACTTTTTGACCTCTGTCATTTCCTTCAAAATCCAGGACTCTTCAAGCTCATATTCTGCGTCGGAAAGCTCATAATTAGCAAACGCCTTTCGCATAATCTGAAAGCGTTCAGGCTGATCTTTGGCGCGAATAGCATTGTCTTCATCTGTAAGCATACGCTCTGCGAGCTCACTAGGTTCGAAAACATCTTTAAGCTCCGTAGCGGGTCTATCTTCGTAGTCTTCTTGCTCCTCGAGACCTTCAGCTTCCAAAGCCCAGCCGTACTCTTCACCGTCACCGAAAATCTCAAAAATTTCACCAAGCTGCTCTTCATTGACACCAGGAATCGAAATCCTACCTGGACGAGCACCGGGACGAGCGGTTTGGCGCTTGTCGGCTGCTTCGATCTCTCCGCCTTCGTCGTCGGAAAATTCATCATCTTCAATGAAACCAGCAAATTCATCCTGTAAAGTACGGCGACCACCAGTAGCTTGATCTTCTTCAGCGGCTTCCTTCTCTTCATCGGAGAATATATCAACTAGGCCTTCCTCTCTCCGCTTTTGTCGTTTAGAAGCAGGCTAGATAAAACGGACTGAAGTTAGCATTCATCTAGAATAACAATAATCGGTACGATTATCCAAAACAATACATACGCCACTTTCGTAACGACCAGTGTTTTCCATAACTAGATCTAAATCATCTTCATCTAGCTCTTCGTCGTCATGATGCTTCTCCTGGGCTTCGCCGCTGGCTTCGCGTTCGCGTCTTCTGCGCTTACGTCTTCGTCGATGTCTTCGTTCTCTTTCTCCGTCGGACAGATCTTCTTCATTGTCATCATCGACAATGAAGCCTTCTCGGACCTAGCACCGTATAACAGTTAGCTCATGGCCTTGAACCCTTGTAGATCGTGACTAAAACACAGCGAAAGAAAAAAACAGAGATCAATAATCCGGGATTGCGTACTTTGGCCATCTCTTCTTCGTCATCTTCTTCGTCTTCCTCAGACGAATCATCTGCATCATCCCTGCCTTTGTCGCCGGTGTTTGGATCAAGCTCATCATCAGAAACCTGACTGTTGTCTTCCTCCCCATCCTTGTCGAGCTCTGCGCTGTGGTCGACGAAGCTACTCATGATGAAATTGTTCAAAATCAATCGATCCAATGACTCGTCTCGTTAGGCGCAGTGCATGTATGCGTGCAGTTCTAGTCCGAGGATAGCTGACCTGCTGTGCCCTGCGGAGAGTTGGCAACTTGCCTTAGCGACCGGTCGGTATTGTGTTGTGTGCTGTGCTTCGATGTACGCGTATCTGCGTAGTATTAGTACTGAGCTGTTTCAGGCGAGGGTTTAGTGTAAATGCTCCCAACGGCGTCGCGCCTCGCGTCCCAAAGTAAAGAGTGCCTACCCTCGCTCGCTGACATTCTCCGAGTCTGCAGAGACTGAATTTGTTTACTATTACACCTAGCAGTCTTTTGCTACCAGCGGGAGACTGCTTTTATTGATCCGCACTGCTTAATGTCGGCCCAGCAACCACGGCCATCGCCGTTTGCGCGCCCACGCCGCGTGTCGTCTATAGTTCAGTCGGTCGCCCAACCTCACCCGCAGCCAATGGTCCCCTCGTCCAGCTGCCCCCTCCCTCCGATTGCATATTCTACTGCAATATATGGGCCGCGAGCTTCTGAGCCCTCCTCTTTCAACAGCCCGGGAGTCCTAACACAGTCAACCTCGTCCATCTCTCGCAGATCTTCGATCACTTCCACCCCTGCATCCTCATATGTCCCACCGGCAGAGTCGGGCTCATCGGTACCTGATTTGCCTGAAGTGCCTTTAGACTCCCGGACTTTTGTTTCAGCACCTTTACCGGTCGAATCAACAATAAAAGAATCAAAGACACTCAAACGCAGAAATTTCAAACAGCTCTCGCTTTCTACTGCGGCGCCCGTTCCTGCATTTTCCTCGGGCCTCCAACAAGCGCAGAACTCCAATGATCTACTTCCTGGGCTGCTTACATCTTCCAGCTCTTCTCTTCTCAGTGGCCAGCGTCGTCCACTACAGTCAACAAACCTCGCTTCGGTTGAAGATGCTCAGATCCCGGGTGGTGCAGCTCAACTCTCGTATCAAAACAATTTGGTAGATCAGTTTTCTACATTAGAAATCGGTGTAGAGTTTCGACTTGATTTGCACCTGGAAGATTTTAAAAATATCTCGGAGATTGGTGCTGGAAATGGCGGTACCGTTTCAAAGGTAATGCATTTACCTACCAAGTCGATAATGGCAAAGAAAATGGTTCATATTGAGGCAAAACCTGCAGTGCGTAAGCAGATTGTTCGAGAACTCCATATCATGCATGAATGCCATAGTAAATATATTGTATCGTTTTACGGTGCTTTTGTTAACGGAGGCGATGTTGTTATGTGCATGGAGTATATGGACTGTGGCTCTCTGGATCGCATTCTTAAGAAAATGGGACCTCTGCAAGAGGATGTTCTCGGAAAGATCACAGAGGCGGTTGTGGAAGGCCTTACATACCTTTATAATCTAAACAGGATTATTCACCGAGATGTTAAGCCGTCAAATGTCCTTGTCAATTCGCATGGCCAGATCAAGCTGTGCGATTTTGGCGTCTCTGGAGAGCTTATCAACTCTATTGCAGACACATTTGTCGGCACTTCTACATACATGTCCCCTGAGCGAATTCAAGGTGCTGCTTATTCAGTGCAAAGTGATGTTTGGTCTTTGGGGTTGATGCTTTTGCAGTTAGCTATTGGGCATTTCCCTTTCGATAGACCTGACCAAGCGCCTTTAAGTATACTTGATCTTTTGCAGCAGATAGTGAATGAGCCTGCGCCAACCTTACCACTGGGCGGAAAGTTTAGCACTGAATTTCGGAACTGCGTCGATCGATGCCTGATAAAAGATGTCGAGGCGCGGCCTACACCGCAGGATCTATTGGTATGTATCGCTCATTTGGTCTGGTAGTCTTAATTAATGATACTAACAACCGCATATATAGTCCGATCCATTTGTTGTGATGGCTAAATCAATGAATGTAAATACCGAGAAGTGGGCAAAGAGTACACTCTGAAGTTTGAGATCATGATTTTGTATTTTTTTGTATTCCTTGCATCCTTATGATTGTCTATATATGCTGTTTTCTAATGGCACTGTGTTTAACAGCTTTGGCTAAAATTTGATTTAATATGAATCCTGTTTTTTGTTTGTTTGTCCTCTTCTACTGGATTTGTCTCTTTTGCTTCTATATTTTTGTTTTTGGGGTGCATATCATTGCTGGTATTCGTAAATTTTGATTACAATCATTTTAATTACTTAACGACATTCGATGTATACTATCTGCGCTTGAACCTTAGTGTAATTTTGTTTATTTGCTTTGCACAGAGCAAAACAAGATATAACTGCTGGTCTATTTGTGAATGATAAAGTTATTTCTTCCTACTGGCAGTGTTTCAATGTTGAACTTGGTGGCTAGTTTGTGTTAACTTGCTCTGAGTTGAGTTCACGCCTTACCAGGAATGCGGTCTTGCAAAACGTCAGACACCCCTGAGGCACGGAAACGTCTCAAGGAGAAAACATTGAAGGAATAACTAACATTCTCCCACAAATACGCTCTGGGAGCACCTAGAATTGACTATTAATAGTTCTTCAAGATCTAGATGAGGCGGTACATGGCAGAGCGCGGACTGCTCTGCTCGAATGCGACGTTTAGAGAATTGGTGACCACTCCAGCCACCAACTGCCTTGAATTGCATGGATCAGACCAAATGGTACTATTTAAATGTAATCTAAACGAATTGTTTATGAAATAGAATTATTACTCTATTTTATTCGCTGATAATGCCCTCATATTGATTATTGCATCTAAGATTCTATCTGTAAACTCATCGGGTTAGGGTATCGTATAAATGATTGATTCCAGCTTACTATTGTTGCCGTCAGTTGATATTGGATGCAATCTTGACGGGAACTTCTGAAATGGAGCCTCCGACACGGATATCTCTACAGTCTAATATTGGAACACTGAGATATTTGGGTAAACTTCCAATATGGAAAGAAGCTGACGCACTAGGAATCGAATGGGACGACGACACACGCGGAAAGCATTCGGGAACGTACGAAGGAGTTGAATATTTCAAGACTTGCATCCCAGGCAGCGGGTCATTTATTAAAGCTTCAAGAAAGCTTGATCATAAAATAGATTTTGAGACAGCTCTACGGAATCGGTATGCACCTGCTGAGTTGGATGACATTGAAAAGAGAGATATCGTCTTTGGAAATAAGGTGGCAGAACGCGTCGGGTTTGAGAAAATTCGAATCAGACTATCGTGAGTCTTTCAAGCGTGCTGCTGAACAGTACTGAACTATAGGATTCAATTTGCTAAAATTTCAAACTAGAAAACTGAATCAACTGTCCATGGTGACTCTAGATCGTCAATGCGTCGCGTATCCGTCGCCTAATCTTAGCTCTTTGTTATCACTAGTCCAGCATCTTGATCTCTCTCATAATCTGTTCGACTCTTTGGCCGACGTTGCCAATATCAGCATTCAGCTTCCTCAGTTAAGAACTTTGATATTGAATGGCAATCGATTTATCTCATGGGATCTTCCAGCAGATCTTAGTGACGCGTTCATTTTAGTGACGGCAGTGTCGCTCACTTTCACTTTGATCCCAGTATCAATAGTATCTATCTTGCCGAAACTATTTCCCAATGCTATTGAATGTAGCATTGCAGAAAATATGCTATCTGACTCTCAGATTAGTTTTGAATATTCTTGGCCGACATTACAGACTCTCGATTTATCGTACAACAAGTTTTCAGCCGTACCAATAATCAGACTTCCTAATGAGAGTAGTACATTGAGGGTACTGAACTTATCCAATAACGTCATATGCAGTAGCAGTGAGTCAATGTTGAAATCTATTATCAGTCTGGATTTGAGACACAATCAGATAACAGCATGGAAGGAACTGGATCATCTGCGGTCTCAATTTCCCAACGTGACAGATTTGCGGCTTCAATGGAATCCGCTAGTTTATGGGATTGAAGATGATGATGTACAGAGTTTCATTATTGGCCGGTGGGGAGGGTTATCAATGGTAAATAATATGAAGATCTCAGATCAGCAGAGAATGGACGCAGAGCTGTACTTTATGTCTAAAGTGGCCAAAGGTCTTCTTCCGGATTTTGATACTGGGTGCTCGCGATGGAGAGAGCTATGCGACAGCTACGGGACTCCTACGTCAGCTGCGGATATTGAGAAGAAAAAAACTGTTCTTCAATTGACGCTCGTTAGAGGATCAACAGAAGAAATCAAAAAAGTCCCACGAGGATTGACGGTGCAGCGACTCAAGTTACTAGTTGCCAAATGGTACAGGATACCAGTAGGAAAAATTGAACTTACATCTACCGATAAAGATGGGCGAAGTATTGACCTAGATGATAGTCTTAGAGAGCTCACCTTTTACGACTTAGATGACGGCGCTATGGTTTATGTACGTTGACCAAGCCTGAGATTTGCTAAAATAATTTTAACATATGTATTCATTTTTATGTACAAAAGGCAATTGTGACTCACTCAAGTGCTTTAATTCTCTCTTAAAATATATATTACTCGTCTCTTTACAAATGACTCTTGTGTCAACTATATGCTCTCGTTGCTCTGCAACACTGTCTTCGGTGTACTGTCCTCTCGCCAGAAAACACCGTCCCCTGCGCGTAGTATTCCAAACCCAATCATTGCAATACCAGCCACTTTAATACTGCTGTGGACAAATCGTAAGTTTTTGGGCTTGACCTCGCTATAAAAGTCGCTGGCCGGGTCCCGAAATCGAGGGCTGGCCAGCAAATATGTACCAAACGCAAAAAGTCCGGATGCTGACAGTACGCGGCAGGTGAAGCAGTCCTCGAACTCACGGTCACGATTTGACGGAAGAGGAAAATTTGTAGTGATCATTGCTTTAGTTGTTCCTGTAGGTAATGTAATGCGAATCTCAAAAAGACTGGGGAAATATGGCGAACAGCTATTGCTCTGATAGTTTAGTTTTGAGGTTGGGAGAAATGCAGTGCGAAATCCGACTTTGACGTCACTCTCTTTTTTCGTTCTGCTTGTTTATTATAAGCGCCAACCAACGGGCTTTAATGGATGCTAAAACAGACCCGTTAATACCAATAACAAATGCATTGGCATCGGCTGAGCAGATTCTGATCTCTAATACGAAGGGACCTAGTGCTGCTTTGGTGACCCGACTTCACTACACTGGCGGCAGCTTGACGCAAGTCGCAGGAGCGATACTCAAACTAGAAGCACCCGTTATCTCAACGGGCGTTGTTCTATTTCATCGATTTCATCTTTTGGCAGGATTTCTTGAGCATTCTATTCGAGACTCTGTGGCAGGATGTCTACTGCTTGCTATAAAAATATGCGAGAGTCCAAGATCCGCACAGTCAATCGCTGGCGCAGTTGAGTCCGCGTGCAGTGATCCACTTGCAACAGGCAATTTTCCAGTAGCAAAAAGAGACTCAAAATATTACGGAAATGATATATTGAACCATTTATACAATACAGAGCTGCAGATATTGACCACACTTGCATTTGACACTCATGTCGTTGTTCCATACAACCTATGCCTCGAATACATACTGGCCTTGAAGATTCCAGATGCATCAGACCGAACGGCTTTAGCACATCGAGCATGGGGCTACATAAATGACAGCATGAAGTCAAGAATATCCATTATCCATCAGCCTAATGCCATTGCAGTAACAGCATTATGGCTTTCTACTCGCGAGGCTGATATAGAACTACTGGATGGAGAACGATGGTGGGAAATATTTGACGTCGATACAGAAGACATGGGGCATATAGTTTTATTACTTCGAGAATGCAAAGCTATAGCAATCGAAGAGCG
Source organism: [Lipomyces] yamanashiensis (assembly GCA_030572775.1). NCBI lineage: Eukaryota > Fungi > Ascomycota > Lipomycetes > Lipomycetales > Lipomycetaceae > Myxozyma > [Lipomyces] yamanashiensis. The sequence continues at coordinate 184,424 of JAJMBS010000002.1, forward strand.
CGATAGAATGACAAAGGGATTAAGAGCCTCTCTAACAGTCGATGACGTTAAGGACAGAATACTGGAGGAAGTAAACGCTTGAATAGCTTGTAAGATACAATACAGAGATTTGAAATATGCAATATTCGCAATTATACAACTAAATACGATACCTAGTCCCCGAATTCATACTAAATGCAGATATACAACTACCACCTCATTGTCTGAGAATTGACGGCAGCCTTTCTGTGCGCCCCCGCAACTGTAGATCTAATACAATTCTTTTCGAGTTCAAGTTCACGCCATACTTCACTCCTTTTGTGACCAGTCCCAAAAGTGCCGCCAGCAGCCCATCGAATTGCTGACCCTGGGCTACTACCGTAATATTCTCGGTACTCAATCGTCCAACCATAGCGTTGATCTGTCGTAATATCTCGAAGTCAGCAACAGTGAATGCCTCGTCAGGAAGGGTCAAAACATAATCCAGGTATCGACTTATAACCTCAACACGAGATTGCAACATTTTGATAGCATTAGCTTGACTGTTTAGCTGCGATATAATCTCATCGGCGTTGTTGTTCGGTGTGGCTTCTGTTCCATCCTGCTCGTTATTCTTCGAACTATCCGATCCCTTCACAGTCTGAGAGCTCGATCCCGCACTCTCATATGTGGGCTGTACCACTTGATCTGGCCTGGCAACATAGAGCACTCCAATATGTTCAGCCTCGAGACTGTCAATTCTATGTTGAACTTCAGCAAACACCAGTTTTCCATCTTCCATAAACAGAGTCTCATAAACTGTTATTGGCAATTTCTGACTAGCAGAAGAAATATCCATTCTGGGATCAAGCATCAGTAGTAATGGTGGAGTATCATTATGAAATCTGGTCAGATACTGGTGAACCTGAAGGATGCTCTCCGATGGCTCATACGGGGCCTGTAGTGGAATATAGAACCAACCCACGAAGTCCAAATCTTCAAAGCAGGTCTTGAATTGCTGCAGCTTAGTATCAACTAATTCCTCATTTATCTTTCCGTCTGTAACACTGAACTCAAACGATTGCTCAATTGACACATCGCGACCAGTCTGTTTCCCAATCAATCCTCCAAGTACTAGATTAGGCACGTTAGCTTCAGATCAGAACCTGTAAATCGCAAATCATAATGCATCTAATTGGATCACTCACATTCTTTTCCTGATAAATGTGCACGAGTATAATAATCCGATATGTTCAGGATTGCTAGAGGATGCAGGCCGATAGTTAGATCTGTAGAGTGCGCAGCTTGGTTTCGCAAGACGATCGACGACGCCGGATCGGTTTGAGTATCTTGTGCCATATCTTTCTGAATAGGACTTCAGTATTATAAATCCTCAAATAAAACGATATTTAAAACAATGGCATGCGGGCGCCTCTCCTCTAGTCGTTCCTGTGTAGCTCTATTGCTGATAGAGTCCTAGAGTACTCAGGAGAGAGTTGAGCTTAGTCATTATTCACATACATGGCATCGAACGCGCTCTTGCAGCAATACTCCCATCAGATATAAGGCTCAATGGGCCTAGAAACCCAACAATTACTTGCATAGATGTTTGGAGGAGATACAGATTTATCATGAATCAGGGCCCTTGGCTACCGCTACGTTTATCGTCCTCCACGGGAGCCGTAGCAGCTATTCTTCAGCAATTTCACGCGACGGATTCCTCGTACTCTCTAACTGTCACTGATCTCACGCGAACTTGGATCGATGCGCCAACTCATGCCGATATTTTACAACGTGCAGACGTAATTATTGAATCTGGTTTTATAATACTTACACAGTTGTGCTGACTCGCTATTCTCAAAGCGAGATGAATGCATAGTAGACGTATCACAACAAGGCAACTTCAAGACCCTGATCAATCGATTGGCAGGTGCATTTTCCGAAGATATATCCTTCAATGCCGCAGACATCTCTGCAAAGCTGCTTGGAGAAGATGTAAGTTATCTGTTGAATATCCCGCTGCTGTTGTTTTGACACTACTCCAGTTAAATGTCACTGTATCATTACCCATAGCTGGCTCATCCAAACCGTTGATCTGGATATATCGAATGAAGCCAATTGCACAACTTTACTTTACAAGAGATATTGCTCTTAGCATCTTGGGTCTAGTTGACTGTATGTTTGTCTAGCCGCATGAACTCTTCATGATACAGATTTGCTTACCAGTCTTAGTTTTCTACCAGCAGACTATTGATTTACAAGCTGTTATTGCCGATAAAGACTTCCACATCAAAGCTATCAAGGGCCAGATCAAGGAACGTTTAGGAACAGCGGTTGACTACGTACCTAGAAGGGCTGTCGAGGCTTCACTTGAATTTGACAGCAAAACGTGGCGGCAGAATTGGATCGCTCAGAAGTATAATACAAATGACTCTGCACCAGATATGTTCATGCGTACAGTTTTTCATGCGCGCGATTACTGGGGATACTCTGGAATGGGCCGCTTAGCCATAAAGAGGGACGAGTTCTTAGATATCTCTTCCAGCAGTTCATTTCGCGTAACTGAAGAAGCGTCGAAGGACTTGCACTTGACAAGAGCTACAGAGAATACCAAGACTCGTGGACAAAAGTCATCTAAAACGAAGAAAGGTAGCTTGATAGAGCATTCCGCTATCACTGATAGTAGCGATGAAGATACAAATGTCAGGAATGCGCACACCGGTCGAAGACGGCGCAGACGAAGGCCAATATCAGATGACGATGAGAGCGATGATAATACTCGTTTCAAGCAAAGGAGACGTAGAATCAACAGAAGACGCATGAGCGACTCTTCTGACGAGCAGAATATAAAACCTCGCAAAGTCCTGAACCACAGTTCAACTGATGCCGAAGAAGGGCCAAGGATCATACGCGATGATTCTGATAGTCCTACTGGTATTCCTCAAACAAGGACAAGACAGATACGAAGGCGCCGAATCCATTCTGACTCTGATCAAATATCCAGCGATCAGGATCAATCAGCCAGAAGATCAAGGAACAAAAAGCGTGTAGCTCGGCATAAGGAACATCTGACCCACCACGATACCACCGGGACATCTGACGACGATGTAACACACAAGTCAAATAATGGAAAAATGGAAATAACAAACGTCGGTCAACATAAAATCCATTGTTTTCAGCTTTAATTATTCTATTAACTTTCTACTACAGGATAGCGAATCAGACAATCAAACCTCACAGTCACGAAGCATACCAAAGCAAACCGAACAGCGGTCGTCACCTACGCAATCGTCTCCTGCATCACCAAAGCCTACTCTAGAAGAGCTTGTAGCTGCGAAGAACAGGCGACTTGCTGAGCTGAGAGCAAAACACGTAAACAAGCAATAAACTTCGCTCTACGCTTTACTCTTAGATTCTGAGCCACAATGAGGGTCTGCTTTAACAATCTAACAATTATACGGTGTCCGAGGTCTCTGGAGGCATCCTATTCACAGAAGAGTGCACGGGAGAATGGAAGCCTTGTGAGGGCTTTCACTCCGCGCGTAATAGAACGTACTATGATCACGGTTAATCTTGCAGTCATCGTATATGAATGAGACACTACCGATAATTAAATCGATAGGTCGTCATCCTACACAGTAAACCGATCAAGTTGAGATACGCAGCATTGCGTTGCTTGATCCGAAAGGTGTAGATGATGCCAATTTATGAATTTATCAGAAGCAGCCATGCGCTGCTATTCAAAACTGTTCAAAAATGAAAAAACGATGATAAATAATATACTATAGCAAATATGACCCTAAATAAAACCATAACTCCATAAATAATGCTTATGAATACCAGAATATGAAATATATAATATGAAAGAGACACGAAGAATGTGATGCTGATGTTCTGTGAGGAGCTGGGACAGTGTCTTTACTATGTCACCGTCGTCGTCGCCGATATGTCCGCGACCATGGGTCCGTGGGATCATCGACCGTAAGAGTCGGATCAGGGAACCGATATCTACCCGATTGGCTCGCTCTGCTTTTGGCATCTGATACAGTAGTCTGCTTATTAATAGGAGATCTTGAACGTGAGTCGCGTCTGAAAGGTTTGGAATTAGGATCAATAGCAATATTAGGATCGGGGAACCAATAGCGGCTACGACGTTCTGTAGATACTTGTACCGAAGCTTGATTTGATGCGGCAAGATGCAATGTTCGATCAGGTGACTTCGACTTTCGAGGTTTTGATATCTTTGCTTCCGGATCTATAGCTAAACTCACTGTCGGGTCAGGAAACCAATATCTACCGCGTTGTTCTGAGGCTGACTGGCTTTGTGATGGTGGGAGGATTGGAGTCTCAGGTTTTGAAGGTTTCGAAGGTAGCGGGGTCTTTGAAGGTTCGGGATCAACATTTCCTGAAGTCGAAATTTCGGGAGGAATTGGAGCCAGAACCCTTGGAGTTTCCTTCGCCGGAGAGGGTACAGGGGTCTCAGCAGCACTTTCCGGGAGAAGTTTAGCTCGTTCAGACGGCTTCATCCCCTTCGTAACAAACTCAGGAGAAGGCTTGGGGGTCTCGGCAACATTTTCCCGGAGAAGTTTAGCTCGTTCAGACGGCTTCATCCCCTTTGTAATAAATTTTGGTGGCTCGTTATTTTCAGCAGCAATTGCATGCAGCTTCTGAGTAGATGTGCTGAGCAAATCTGGATTCAAACTATGCGAAGTTGTGATTAGAGTATTATCTCTAAAGTAGTCTTTGAAGTCATGATCAAAATCGCCATTGTGAGTCTCCGAATGCTTAGACTCTGCAGGGGAAGACTTATTAAAATAATCAGGCGGAAGCCGAAATACTTCAGTGAGAATGTCTTTCGCCGTTAGACCAGGAACATATGTCACGGTTGCAATACCTGAAATCGTTGAATCAGTTAAAATGTATATCATCATAATTTAACAAGAAATACGCACTGTTTGCAATTGACTTGATGCAAAGATTAAAATCGCCAGATAAAATGACTGAAGGCTTATTACGCTTGTTCTGATAATAACAGCAACAATCCAGAATTGAATCATCAGCAGTCTCACAAACATCAGTAATCTTTTCGTCCAGTCTTTGTGCTCTAACGGCCGGATGAGAGCTAGCCAGAGCTTGAAATACCCATCGAGTCGCTTGTCGGGCCAGAATACCAATATTAGATTGCTGGTTACCACGACCGTATGATCCCGCTCCCTTCAATCCATCAAGTTCGCGCACCACAACAGACGGAATAACAAGCAAGTACTTAAAGTCGCTCTGCAGCGCAACCAGATCGTCAACGATCTCCAGATGTGATAAAAAAAAATTGGTATCAATTACAAGCAATATCGGAGCTGCGGCAAAGTATTGCTCTGGTATCTCGGTTGAATGTGGAGGTTGAAAATTTGCCTTCGGATGGGTTGAGTGTCAGCTGAGAGTTACACACTTGAAAAGAAGGGACGCACTTCTGCATTCAGAGGATGGCTTTTTGCGTTTTGTTCAACATATTCGCGAACATTTTCCGACTCAAATCCATCCAGATCCATCATATCGATATCATCGTACTGATTCATCGTGTCATATTGATTCTCCATCGCAGCCAGGAGCTGCTCAGCCAAAGGGGAACGTTTGCGCTGTCCTCAAGATGTAAAACTTCTACCACCAGCAAAACAGCAAAACAGCAAAATAGATACTAAAGGATCAATCTAAGCTCTGCTTCTGATTGTCCTCATCAAATCACATCAGTGCTGTAGAGAGTCATCGGCAATTATCGCAGCAAGGCAAAGTGTACACAGAAGGTGCACAAACATCCCAGAGCAAGTAGCTTGCTCACCAAAATTAAGTTTAGCCAACATTCAAAACCCCAACCAAAATAACGCGTCAACGAAACTGAACTTGACCAGGTTGGTACAAACAGATGTGCTAATCCAGCTTACGAACAAGTCTACTCGCTACCAAGTCGGCTGGTTTGCAACAATGGACTACAAAATCACAGTGGCAATATGTTTGGCGACATATTTCTTGATCCCAATCATTCTTTACTTCTTGATCCCAAAGGATCCTGAGATCAGTTCCCGCAAGAGAGCAATTGTGCTGGTCTTGGGTGATATTGGAAGATCTCCACGAATGCAATATCATACCCTCAGTCTTATTGAAACCGGATTTGTTGTTGATCTATGCGGATATACAGGCAAGCTGTCTTTTGTCTCTTTTACTATACTAGGCATTTTCTAACGCTATTGACGATATTTAGATTCGACGCCGCTGCAATCAATAGTCGAGAATCCTGATATTACAATTCACCCCGTCAAACCCGCTGAGGAGCAATGGTTTTCTTCTTTTCCTTTTGTGCTTAGAGCACCTCTAAAAGTCATATACTTAACATATCAGCTCTACTATCTCCTGAAAAAGCTGCAAGGTGCCGACTATCTTCTTGTTCAAGTAAGCTCTGCGCTTCTGATAAATCCAATTACACGTGTACTGACATATCAGAACCCTCCTTCTCTGCCCACTCTACTGGTTGCCTACGTTTTTATTACAATTCAATCTAGACGCACCAGATTCATAATTGACTGGCACAACTTCGGATATACAGTATTGGCTACAAAGATGCAGTCGGAGACCCATCCGTTTGTAAGGATCAGCAAGTGGTATGAGAAGCAGTTTGGACGACTTTCGTTTGCAAATTTCTGTGTGACAAAGTCAATGGCAGATGTTCTAATTAGAGATTTTGGACTCAAGTAAGTCACTAGCGTTGATTGCAACGGATCATACACTAACATTTGCTGCAAGCTCATTCCGTATCATTCCCTTACCAGATCGCCCAGCTCGTCAATTTCAGCCCCTGTCAGTTGAGTCCAAGTCTAAGCTACTATCAACTAGCGAGGTCTTTGAGGGTTTCAATCCTCAGACGGATAAATTGATTGTTACTTCAACATCGTACACCCCAGATGAAGATTTCACATTACTATTGGATGCATTGTCGCAGTATGACGTCAGCTCTACGTCTTCTGTTCCATTGCCTCGTATACTAGCGGTTGTTACTGGAAAGGGTCCTCTTCAGGGAGAGTTCTTACAAAGTGTAAAGGCTCGATCTTGGAAGAATGTCACAGTGAGGACTGTTTGGCTTTCTGCCGAAGAGTATCCACTGGTTGTTGGGGCAGCAGACATTGGTGTTTCAATGCATCTGTCCACCTCTGGCTGGGACCTACCAATGAAGATTTTGGACATGTTTGGATGCGGAGTGCCAGTGCTTGCTAGAGACTTCCCAGCGTGAGTATTTTAGTATTTCATACTGACCGCCAATTATACCCCTCTAATTCATACATTATAGATTGCCGGAATTGGTAAAAACAGGACGCAATGGATATAGCTTCAAATCAGCAGATGATTTGACTAAACAGTTTATAGTATGTATAAGCTATGCAAATTGTAGGGCGATGCTCTAACTCTGGATTTAGGATTTATTCACAGGTCCTGACAAGATGCTCAAGATCCGAGGTGGAGCTAAAGTGGAATCGGGAAGCAGATGGAATGAAATGTGGCGTATCACTGCTGGACCTATATTTCATATTCCAAACAAGGATGATCTGACAGAGATATATAGTAGCAGTAGCAGTGATGATGAATGAATGCTCATGGGCAAATTCCGTGTAACTATTGTATTGTAAAAATTGCATCATTCAGGCCAATGATTTGGCAGCACTACTTAGCTGTGGTCGCTGCTCTTTAATAATTATTCTTGTTTAGGCTAGTTAACATGTATTTACACTCGTAGTTTATATCAGATCCAATAAAATCCGTAATTAAGCGTTAACAAGCGCTGTTGGTTACATGCGGCGCCATGTTCAGACTTTAAAAGAGCGATTGGCATTTTGACTGATTCGACTGATTTCATTCTTACTGACTTCACCCACAAACCAAGCCTTCACCAGCTCTCACAGTCTTGAAATCTCTTGCTAGCTGATAGCTTACTCAAACTGATCGTATAATATTGAAATGCGCGGTTTCAGAGGCACGTTACTCTGTATCTTTCTCAGCGTCCTCCTAGTTCTGCCTTTAGGCATATCTGGCGAGGCCGTTGATGATGACAACCCCAGCTTCCTTGATACCACTATCAACCTAGACTCAATCTCCAATATCACTGATTATGACTCTGTTATATACCTGAAGGAAATTTCCGCACGGATTAATCCGCTTAAGGACCAATTTGTAATTGTATTTGCTGCCGATATGGATCCAAACAAGGTCAAAACCCATTTCAGCTGGCTCGATTTAGAAATATCTTATTCTGGACATGGCATTCGTCAGCGCGTTTTGCGAAGATTTGGAGGCAAGCTTATCAAAGGTTACACTGGGTCATTTTTGCGTTCGACAGTGCATAAGATTGCGATGAGATCCGAAATTGCCTATGTGGAAAACGAAGTTATATTCCACGCTGTTGAGACTCAGTATAACGCACCTTATAATCTGGCCAGATTATCCCACAGAGAAACTCTGACAAATGAAACTGATGCTGTCTTTGAATATAATTCTAACCCTGGAGCTGGAGTTACCATCTACATCTTAGATACTGGAATTATAGCTGACCATGAGGTAAAGATCCAGGCTAAATTCAACTTAACTGCGTTATTCTAATCTATGATAATTCAGGAATTCACTGGACGTGCAACAATGGTAAATTTGGTTCGCATGTCTTTCAATACAGATATAGTTGGTCACGGCACTCACGTTGCCGGGACTACGGCTGGCGTGACCTATGGCGTAGCGAAGGATGCGTCAATTGTTGCTGTGAAGGTTGTATTTCTTTAATATTTTAGTCTTGGTTAAAAGAAACTAACTGCTTTTAGGTGCTAAACGATCGTGGAGCGGGAACAACTTCAGATATCATTGCAGGATTGGAATACGTTGCTAATCAGCACTCTGAAAATGGAGGACCGAGTATTATCAATATGAGTCTTGTAAGCCGCAATCTTTCTCCGTTGCTGATGTATATCTAGTTAATTCTACTCCTAGGGAGGATCTTTGAGTTCAGCGCTCAATGAGGCAGTCCGTACGGCGGTCGACCAAGGCATTCATGTGGTTGTTGCAGCCGGAAATAGCGGCACTGATGCTTGCTCTTCTTCGCCTGCCGGCGAGCCTTCTGTTATGACAGTTGGTGCGAGCGATGTCACTGATGCCATTGCATCTTTTAGCAACGTTGGAAGCTGTGTTGATGTGTTTGCTCCTGGCGTCAATATTTTATCGGCTTGGAACTCTGGAGATACGGCATCTAGACAACTATCGGGCACATCGATGGCATCACCGCTGGTTGCTGGATTGACCGCATACTTCGTCGCACAGCATCCAGATGCCTCTGTGGCAGATATCCAACAGATGGTAATGTTGTCAACTAGCTTTATTGTATCAATTATTCGTACTAACACCAATGCTAACAGATCAAAGATTATGCTACGAAGGGGATGCTGACCAACGTCCCTACAGTACCCTCAGGAACTCCGAACAGCATTGTATTTAATGGCTATACCTCTTCACCTGAGTCCTAAACTATGCTATAAGCTTTCATACCCGCACTCATAACCGCTATACCAGTCACTACTGTTCTACCTACTTTGTAACAGGAGAGCGTTCTGTATATTTATACTGCATCCACTGAAAAAATTATAAAAAATCATTTACCATATCTCATGGGGTTAAATTGGCTGTTCTGCCATTTCTACTGATCTTTAATCTAGGCTACCCTTGTTGTATGCCTGATTCCTTTAATACTTATAATTTGAAGAGATTTTCATTAGAGTATTACACCAGCAAAAGAAAACAAAGTAGACACAATGAATAAGGAGAACACCTTTAAAACTCCAGATAATACTACAATAAAAATGCTTATGACTTATGAACAACATTCATGTACAACCACACTGAGTCGCCCGAGACCTCTTCTAACGCTTCCTTCAGGTCTGGAGCATGCTGCAGAACAGGCGCCGCGGTCTCTAATATATCTACAAATAGCAACTCTTTCAGTCTCGTATTTCGCACAACTGTAGTGACATAAGCTGTAATTGCTCTGTACAGTTGAGCTGAACGCGAATACTGTCCTTCTCTTGAGCGTGGTAGCTGTTTTGGGAACATCGCTTTCAAATCAGACTTCCAGACGGCCTCAAACCGCGAGCTCATAAAGTCGCCAAAATATCTACTAAAATCTTCCATCACCTGCAGCGCAGCAGTTACGACATGTAGTTCGGGATCCTTGAGCCGAGGCGCCAAAGCGGGCCATATATCATTAATCAGCGGTAAAAATTCTTTTTGGCTAGTTGCAAGGACAGGGATGCCAATATGAAGGAGGTCTAGCAACTGATATCTCAGTGCAGACGAAGCGTGAGAAAGATAGTGTCGCACAAAGACAGCGATACGCTTCACAATGAAATACCACGTCTTTGGCAATGGTGATTCCCACACTTCAGGAGGATCAGACGGGCGCTCATCTCTAGAATCTAGTTCTTGGAGTAGCTCTTCCTCAGGAGACATGCCAGGCTTAGGCTCTTTAGCTTCCTGGTCTGGCTCTTCCGTCTTCTCTGGTTCATGCAAGACAAAATCAAGCTGTCTCTGAAGCTCCTGGATAAGCGCTTCTAAATCCCAAATTCCCTCACGCTTCGCACGGAGCTTATCTTCTAAAGTCAATGTCGAGGTCATATAAGCAATTGCTGTCTCTTCCATTACTATCTTCAAGACGTCGAAAAATCCTTCGACCAAACGCGAGTATCCGTGATAGTCATCAAGCAATTGAAATATGGACGCTATGATATCATCTAAATATTGAAAAGTGTCTGGACCAGCAAGCTTTATCAATATAGATAAGATCTTAGGAGTCCGAGGAGAGATATCGAGTGTGTTAATTTTCAGAGAGATAGAATCAAGCACGTAGTCTACATTCTGAACAAGTAGCTCACTCACTGACTCATATCCACAGGAAAGGGCAATATTATGAAGCGTTATATATGCGTGCTGGCGTATATCAGGAGACTTGGACGCTACCATACTCAATACTGGATACAGAACATCCATAATGATCACTTTGAAATCCTCCTTCATGATACCAGCCGACAGAGTTATGCCCTCCAAAGACAATCGTACCAGCGTGCTTTCATCATCAGTCAGCTCGTCTTGATCCATATTCTTTGATATCAGTGATAGAGAAGTCTCGTTCAGCTGCTCGGAAGCTTGAGATATGAACAAGGCGGCTTCATAGTCTTCAAATAGCTCTGTCGATTTCCTGGATCCCTGGACAATGTGTATATACATCCAATAAGCAACCTGCTGAAGATTGATGTTACTTCCAGCATCTATAGCAATTTGGACGCACTCGTCCGCAATACTGCGAAACATGAGCGATGCGCCAATCGCCTCTAGAACTCTCTCCAGCTCTTTAGCTGTCTTATGTCCTACTATTCCTTCTATATCTAGAGGAGGAAACGCATATTTTCCATCAACTTTTGCATTAATTCCAGATTCAAGAGTAGCTTTTTGAAACACACTCGAGTCTGAGGGTAGAGAGACTAAATCTGCTGATGTGATTCTTGTCGGCACTTGCGTTGTCAACGTCACTGACGAGAGAAAATTAGAAATTATAGACTCTTCAATTATACTCATCTCAGTCTCCCACTCTAGCAGAAGCTCGAGTCCAATCTTCATCTGCTGCAGCATTGTGCTCTTAACATCATCATCATGTAATGCAAGCGTGCGCTGTAAAGTGATTATCCAATCGTACACAGCCAGCTTTACAATATCTTGAGATTCGGGAACTTCTCGACCAAATAGCTGCAAAAAATCCCAACTGTCTGAGCTAATTTCTTCGTCTGAATCACAGCAGAATAGAACCAGCGTGACCAGAAAGAGGGCACGAGAATTATCCAAGTTATCAAAGCACGAGCGCAACAGTATAATGCAAAAACTTTTGAGATTTGAGCGCACCTCACGTCGATGATGAGTTCGTAGTGCAAAAACCGGCTCCAGAGCTCTCTTGACCTGACTCTTAGTCGCGTTCAACCAGCTGGATGTTCGAAACTCGGTTGACGGCTTACGCCTATCGACGTCAGCGGTTATCGGCGGATAGCTAATATTCTCTGCGCCATCATGAACCATTGGTACAGAGCCAAATTTGGAGCCAGAGTCGCCAAATGGAGGTGATCTGTAGCTTCCGGAGGGGCTGTCCTCCTTGAAATCGTAATCAGTAAGGCATAGGGAGAGTAATGAGCCTAGTAGTTCCACGGCCTTTGCCATGACTTTGTAGTGCGTTTTCCTCGCGCTTGGAATCAAAATGTTTGAAAGAGTAGAAACACATCCAGGAAGAAAGCTCGCTATGACATCTCCATCTCTGATGACGGTCACTAGAAGCGTTCGCAATGCGTCAAGAGCAGTACAGCTACAATCGACATCGGTTGCGTCAAACGCAATCTTCAACAAAACAGCAACTGTGTGGCCTATTGTGGGAATTTCATTGCCATCTTTGTAAAATGAACGTAGAGCTGGGGATGCTGAAGAAGAGAGAAATAGCTCGTTGAGGGCTCTGCATCCAGACCTCTTTGTTTCATCTGAGACAAATCGCCCAGGGTTTCCTTTTTGCTGTGGGGGATCAAGTAGTAAAATAAATAAAACCATGAGCTGCTTTAGCATTTCAATCTGCAAGTTTTTGCCCCAGCTATTTCGAATCAAGAGTTCAATGCATTGGAGGACAAGCTCGGTTGATCTGTCGTCGAGTCTCTCTCGAAGGCGTAGCAAATGAGACAACGGGAAGAACACATAATCACATAGCTGAGGACTAAAGATATCTGCTGGGATTCCATTCAAAGTATGCAGCAAATCTTCGAGGCCGTCTACGATCTTGAATTTGTTGGCAGCAGTCGTATCTCGAGTTAGCGACAAAGCCAGCTGTGATAGCGGAACGCAGACCTTTTTTGCCTGATCCAATAAAGTGTTAATTATGCAGCATAGAAACCACGCAAATATCAAACTGATATACCTTTACAAACGCATCGGTCTGTGGTTGATCAATCAGATCCGAGCCGGGTCTATTACCACCCGTGATCATGATCTGTAAAAGTTCAGCTGCGTGTGACACACGCGCAGATCATTCCCGTCAATTCAAACCAAATTCCAGAAATATATGATCCTCAAAACCATAAAACAAACAGCTATAATGCCAGGTCGTCAACAGCCAGACCAATAGACACTGCGTTACTTGCGAACAAGGAGGTCAAGATTGTATTAACTTACGCGTTCTCGAGCCTGTCTAGCAAACCCAGCCAAACTTAGTTTAACACCTGACCCTATGAGCTTCCCTGTTAAAGAATGGTGCTCTCTCGAGGAAGTTGTGCATAGTATCTACTCTTCATATCTGTGGCAGGTTCCGCCTGAGGCGAGAAAGACAATTTATGGTTATAGCATTCAATATATAAATCATATATATTTCGAGCTTCTGGAAGCATGGAGCATGTCAAAGTCCTTATTCAATATGTGTCGAGATCATTCTACGACACTCGGCATATCATAGTCTTGGACGCGATCCTGCGACACAATATGTAGAAGACCTTTGAGGAATGATCTTTTGTAATATGGAAGACTAATTGTGCATTACAGTCTAACGGACGATGACTTGTCTCAAATGGTGGGCATTCAGAAGAAGGAGTTGCACAAGTTATGTGCTAAGCTTCGCGACGATCGACTCTTGAAGATGTGAGCTTACTTTTGGCACGGCTCCTTTGCATTCTCCTAATCTTCTACTGTATTTAGTCACTCGAGAGCCGAACCCAAAGAAGGGCAGCAACGTCCGATACAGAGAACGTATTACTATATTCAATATCGGGAAGCTGTAGATGCAATCAAGTGGCGGGTGCACAAGCTGGGAGAAACGTTCAATGATCAAATGAGAAATGTGATTATCGCCTGATTTATTGTCTTCTAGAACTTTATTAATGCTTGTGATAATAGGACGTTGACAGTCAAGGATACGCATGCCCCCTTTGCAAGCGGCGATATAGCGCAATCGAAGTTCTGCCGCTACAAGCTCCTGATTTGTCTGGATTCATCTGTGCAGATTGTGGGACCACCTTAAACGATGACGATGACAGTGACGAATTGAAAATTAGTCAAGAACGTCTTGCAAGGCTAATGTCTCAAATTCGACGGGTAATTGACACTTTGAAGAAGATCGATGACACTTTTATTCCAGAGTATGTATCTTGCGTTTTTGATCTCTGTAGTTATTCTAATGCAGTTTTAGCAATGATTTCGAAAGCTCACTCAAGACTGCTGTTTCCACAAGTATCGACATGAAAGACACAGAGCAAAGCTCAGTTGGATACGCCGCCAAAGGAATTAACAGCAATGCCTTGTCACTTGAAGTCGATCTATCTGGAGATAATAATGAAATGGCCAAGAAAGCGGCCTTACAGGCTAAAATTGAAGAATCCAACAATAACGCACTTCCTGTTTGGTATCAGAAGAGTACTATTGGAGCTGAAGGCGATTCAGGCGAAGGAGATGTTAAGACAGAAGATAGTGTTGACTCGAAGACCGGTATTGTTCCAGACGAAAGCAACGGTATGATTGAAGGTGTACCCGCTGTCGCGGCCGATGCCGAAGATGCTATTGCCGCGTACTACAACAGTTTACAGCAAAATGAAGAGCAAGACGATGATGATGATGACGACGATGATGACGATGACGACGATGAAGACGATTTTGAAGAAGTTGAGGTTTGAAGATCATGATGCCTGCACTTGTTAGCTGGGACAATCTAATTATCTCATTTGCAAAGGATGAGTATTTTATTTTTGTATTATATTGACTGCGCATTTCAAAAGAGCAGTTTGACAGGACGCAGAACAAGATAATAAGAGCATTTAGTTGTTGAGATGACTAATTAAAAATTGCATATATATAATTTTGTACAAATTCCGAAATGAATCATTAATCTATTCATGCTATTACAAAAACTTCCAGAAACATAGGCCGCTCATGATATGCTCACAAGTATTTGGGATGAAACCCGTCTCGTCTCCTTTTGTAAATAATATATGCTACAGCAATGCCTCCTTGTACGAGAATCAAAACGAAAATGGCGAAGTAAATGCTAGGACCTCCCTTGGTGATAGCATCCGAAATCGTATCAGGAAGAGTACCAAGAGAAGATGTGTGCTCCTTGAATACGATGTCAAACTTATCTAACTTTTCAGTAAGGCGATCGATTTCAGAAGCAATTTTCTGCTTAGTGCTTTCGTGAATATTAGTAGTCGCGCCATGGAACTGCGACTCCGTTCGGCCTACTACCGCTTCCACACGACCCCTATATTTGTGCGTGAGACTGTGAAAACATCAGGAATATAATCTAGCTGGCGACTTACAGTTTCTGATCTAAGCGCTCTATTAAAGGCTTAATGGAATGTAGCGATTCAACCTCTTCTCGCAGAGTGACAATCTTCTGCGATGCGGTCTCAAGGAGTTTCTGAAGTGCGGCAACTTGATCCGACTGTAAGAGCATAATTAGCCAAAATATCACTTGACACCAATAAAGAGTAACTGATCATACCAACTCTTGCAAGCTAGAATCCGAAGAAGGCGGGCGCTGAGGCTGTCTTTGAGGAGGAGTGGTTCTCCGAGTGGGAGGCTGCTGATCCAGCTTGACTTTAGGCGGAGTTGGTTGTTTAGTCGAGGTGCCAGTAGTGGACAAAGAGAAAATCTCAAAACTATCAGGATTGTCGTATGAGGCACCCGAAACACCAAGAAAATATCCCGATAATAGCTGAATATCATGCGACTCAAAACAAGGGCGTCCATCTACTTCAACCTAGAGCATTCAGTTAGACATCAAATAATTTCACACGCGCAAGCAGGATATGGCATACTTTCAAGAGCTCGGGACCAACGGTGAGTCTAAGCTTGATCATCGCGCCAGTATTTCTGTAACGCAGCTGACACTGATCAAAGGCCTGGGCTTTGGGATCTGGCAATGCCGCAAATCCAATCGAGCCATCGTTGAGATGACCGCGAACTTGACCCTGCCCTCCCATAGAATCAATCATGATTGCTAAACCATCCCAGTAATCACGAGAGCCATACACAGGACCTTCATCTCTTGCTGCAGCGTACCAGATCGCCATACCTCCACTTGGTCTGTCGCTTCCCGAAACACGGAATACGATCTCTGTAGACCACTCAGAATATGGGACTACACCCAACGACCATACTGCACCACTCTGTCCTTTCTCTCCAGGAGAGGTCAGAAATACACGATCTGACTCGACCTTGACAGATCCTCGTTTTTCCCATCCTAAGAAGACAAATCAGAATCAATTTGACTGTGTCTAGGCTTCACCACTTACCTGCAATAGTACTTCTGTCAGGCGACACCGGTGTTGGAAATGACAAAAGGGCACTATCGGCCTCTACAGATGTGCCTCCAATGGCAAGCAAAGCAATCGCATAGACAATGCTCTTCCCCAGCCGTATTCCAATCATTCTGACCTCACACGGCAAACAATTGGCCAATTAAAAGCAGAAGGTGCTGTGTTGTTCTTAAAGAAATTGCCGAGACTCCGCTGAGATCAAGTTCGAGGCTCGACTCCTGGTCAGGAAACCCTAATATTCTCGTACTCCTGGCCGGTGTCCAAGCCTTGAATAGTCTAAACGCGTATAAACGCGTATTGCAACTGTTATTAACTTCTTTTGTAATAAATATTCATAACTAATTGATTTTATATTATTATACACTTGCTCTATTTCTATAAATTCAGACCGCCAATAAGCTGCTATTCTGATAGCACCGCAAGCGGTTCCGTTTTCGGGTTAGGTCTCTTTATGCGGCTCCAGAATATTAGATAATCGTTCACACTCAAAGTTAATGTACTTGCTCAATATTCTGATATCCTGTCTTCTTCGCGTAATGGAGTCAAAACATTCATCCGCTATGTACGAGAAGGCGTCAGATACTGCGTTCAATGACAGTGACGGTGTTAAAGGTGATCGGAAAGAGCAGGATAAGGGCGATACGAAGCAGACACCGACGAAGCGTACAATCGACAATGCTGAACCTGGCTCAACTGATCTGCCCGCTAAGAAAAAATCATTCAAGCTGTCTAGTTTTTCATTAGGTAAGACAGATACAGCTTACTAACTTTTAAATATGAGTCTGTTCTAATTGTTTGGTCATGTATAGGTCTTGTTGCAGACCCAAAAGAAAAGAAATCAACCGCCACCATTCCGCCATTACCACAGCTACCTACAGGTGCATATAAGCCTTTATTACTACCAGAGCTTCCACCTTTACCAAAACTAGATGTTCTAAGCACAGTGAGCACAGCAGAGTCAAAGGAAGAGCCTGATGTTGCTTCAGAGACAGAACGCAAGGCTCCATCCGCTATGGAGACTCTGGGAAAAGAAATCGGATTAAATGAACAAAATCTTCAAATTTTACAAGGACGACACAGAAGAAAAGACGCTCCAATAAATATCGTTGACTACAGCGTTGATCAACAATACAACTACAACCAGCAGCTTATTGATTCTGGCGCTATTCAGACTGTCCAGCCTGTGAAACGTATTAGCTCCGGAAAGCATCAGCTACGCACTTTGATCAGCTCTGCGAATCTTCAACGGGAGAGTTTAGAGGAGTCGTTTGCAGCTGGCAAGCGGAATAAAAAGGAGTCTGGAGCAAAGTATGGATTTTGATTTGGGAAATATCTGGCATTGTATATAGAAGAATGATCAATTTATCAAAACAATCGGCATGAAAGTAGCAACATAAGCTCGAGTCCAGCTAGGCAAGCAATGCACAGCTTACAGACAGAATGGTATAGTTAAGACGACCAAGTTGGCCAAAACAGATAAAGCAGTAATTCTCAAATTCAATCAAAAGGTGATCAACCTGATTTATTACAAATCCATATAACAGAGGCAGAACCTGACCTTTCCAAATAATTTCATCAGCACGAACGCCAAGATGTGGAACAATAAGAACCCAGTACGCCGAAGCCAGCAATCAAATAACAAATGGATCAAAATAACATATAATTCCCAAGCCATACAATACAAAGTGAACAAAAAACATATTCCCGCAATGCAATGCAATCGCTACGTACAAAAACTCCAGTATCCGCTATACATAAACATATGACCTAGTTCATTTTCTCCTGAACTTCACTTTCTACATTTGCCTTAGCAACATTTATCCACGACTGTTTCCGTTTCAGTAAATCATCCCAAACATTGTTTTGAATTCCCACGTCCCGATCACGCAAAACAAGCCTATATAGTACATGACTGACTTTCTTGTTAATATCTGTGTATCGGTCCTTAGAGATATCTCCTGATCTGTAAAAAGGTCGTAGTACATCTCTAACAATCTCTTGAATCTGTGTCTTCTCTTCGAGGGTTAATTGAGAAGAAATTGCCCCTGAGGGGGAGGTAGCTACGTTTAAAGCAATTGTCGGCGATTGAGCCTGTGTGACAGGATCAGGGGCTAAAGCCATGGCAGGCGGTGAAGAGTCACGATCATTGCATGGTGCTGTTGGACTTAAAACCGGTGATTTCGTGTCTGCAGACGAGGAAGGAATTGAGCCAGAGGAAGGGGAGAGGACTGGCGAGCCCGAAGGAGATCTGAAGAGGTTTACGGGAGTACTTGCCGGACTGCCAATTAATGGAGGTGGAAACATTGACCTTGGAGTTGGAAGGGTTGCTTCTCCAGTCGGCAGACGACTGCTCACCAGACTAGAAAAATGGGCTTCGCTAGAAGGCGACGGGGGGTTTCGAATATCTTGCAGCAGCGACTTCATTAATGAGTGTCCTTCGCTGCTCGAAACTGCAGATATATTCGGTTCGCTGGCAGTAGCAGCGCTAGCAGGTGCTTTGCTTTCAATAGCGTGAACCATTCCCCCAGCATCGTTTCTCCGATGTGATATGCGAGGTCTTTTGAGTTTTCTAGCCGATTCTGGAGACTCTGTCTTAACGTCATGATCAGACGAAGAGGAAGGACGCTTTGTGTGCCAGTCAGCAAATGTGCGAGATGGACGATGACGAAGTCCAGGAGCAGGAGGATGCTGAGATTCCTCCATATCCAAGGCTTGCTCCAGTAAATTCCAAGAGTCAGTCATTTCCTGTGTCTCTTTAACGTCATCAGCTCCCGAGTTGAAAAAGAGTGACGCGGTGTTTCTAAAATATGAGGAGCCTCCATTAGCTTCTGCTATCCGAAGACGGAGACTCCAGACTCTCCAATCGTCTGCCTCCCTTTGTTCTAGAGAACGATTGGCACGTCCGCGATTTCGTGGCCTAGAAGAGCTTCCACGCTCACTGGCATCCTCCTGCAGGCGAGAATTTGACCTCTGAAGCTGCTCCTCATCCAAGTCTGTGTTCAATCGATCCCATACAGTCTGCCAGGCACGATCCCACTGTCCGCTTCTTCCAGTAGTTCTTCGAGAACTGGAAGTGGTTGTTCGGGAGGTAGGGCGACTTCGTGCAGGTCGAGAAGCGCGCGCACGACGCGTTGCCCGCGCAGATCTGGTGTTTGCCTCTCTCATCACCTCCTCAGTCACAACGTGATTATCAACACAAGAAGGACAATACCACGCATCTGCCGGGACTCCGTCCATGCCTAAACAGCTTGCGTGATAAGGAGCATCGCAAGAGTCGCATAGGAGCAGTTCATCTTCGCGACCACCGAAGTCACACACGAGGCACAAGCAAGGCACTTCGTCTTCGAAGTCCAACAAGGACTCATCAAAGGTGTCATCATTTTCGACCGCTTGTACCTTGGTCTCCACGTTGTAAGAGTCCATAACATGCCCTAGCATTAAAGATCAGTAAAGGTGGTTCAACTAAAAATAAGAAATGAGTTGGAAAAACCGTACCTGACACGGTATGAAGGATTTCAATCACGTTGAAGTTCGTTCGACAAGTAGGACAGCCTGGTAATCGGGGGTTGTTAGAGGCTTGCTATGCATAAGATTATAGAATCTTCTTAATAATGGAAATATGGCTTACTGGTAGCTTGTTCAATCCACATTTTGATACAGGTGTTGTGCAGTAGATGGCCGCAAGGAACGAGACGCGCTATGTCATTCGTACCATCATAGACGGCAGCCTCTGCGGATTCTTCCGGAGAACCGGCGGAATCATAATTGTGCTTTCCGGAGATTGCAGTCGACTGATTATCAATCGCTATTTCATTCAGCAGTCTGGGATCCTCCTCTGTGGGGAGTTCCAGCAAGCAGATGATACAAGGGTACTCTTCCATTTGATTAGTGTTCCCCGCCTAATGCGATTAGGTCAAGCCGATTTTGATCGGTATCTCAGCGAGCGCTAGTTCAAAATTTGCGCTACAAAATGTAAGGATAGTTTATTCAGGCTCAGAGAATGCTCACAAGCACAGTAAGTGTGTAATAATTGCGGTGGAAGAGTAGAAAGCGACATGTTTGGGAAAGGAAGAAGGGAAGAGGGACCAGGTCCGCTAGTCCTGGGAGCCTTTATAACCCAGGATCCTATGCACACAGCAGCGCTGCAGATATGCCCAAACCAGCATTCAACTAAGCGCGCTGAACATCGATACTTGTGCAACTACAGCAATCGCTCTTTATTTCATTATGCTTTTCTTGGATGTGTGTACTTATGCGCTGACAGGGTTTGTGTGTGGAAGCACTGTTGCTGGGCCGCGGGTTCTACGGACGGAATCTTTGCCTCTGCGTATTGTCGACTCTAGTTCCATCAAGGAGATGTTGAAGGTGCCCCCAGATTAACACAGTAGACAACGAGAGACACATCTCGACAGAGTCTCGACGTAGAAGTAGCACCACATATCAAACTGCTCGTATTTGGTATCCTTAATAAATAAATTGCCAGCGTACATAAATTTTGTGAAGTATGTGTATTATCCCAACAGGATCCCTAACCTTTTTTATACTACAAAAATACAACAACAAATGCTATTTTTTCCCATTTAGACCTCAGACAACTCTCTCAAACGACGAATGGTCGATCTGACGGTAGCGGCGTTGGTAGTACTGCAAAAATCCGTTAGCTGTAAGTCCTATCGACATAGCACTCTCTGAGCATCATTGCATTGGTTCACATACGAAAGGGTGTAAGCACCGCCAGCCATAGTCTTGCAGCACGACTTGCACTTCCAGATACCGGTAGCAGTTCTCTTAACTGAGGTCTTTCCGCAGAAAGAGCAGAGGTAACGCGAGTGCTGCTGGATTTCGAGCTTCTTCGACTGTCTTCGGAGAGACGAACCCTGTATAGTATCTTGTTATCATCGCAGCTCTTTGATAATAGTTTCGCTCTTTTTCTTCAATCGAAGTAGAATAGAAGGCCACATACGTATCTGACACCGTACTTTCCGGTGATTCCGACCTTCTTAGTGCGCTTAGTCCTACAGCAGATGTATTAGTATAACTTGACCTCCAAGCACCGCAGCGAAATGATTCGAGAGAGGAACAAACATTTTGAAATATAAGAGAAATTCTAGATAATTCAATTAGTATCAGACTCTGAGAGATCCTGGTATATCTGAGCAAAGCAATACGTACCGTTTCTGTTTCTGGGCGAACCTGGAGAGTGAAATCGAAGACTGCGTGCGTGAAGTCATGATGGGCAAGCGTCCGCTGGTCAGACGAACGCCGCAGCAGTATATTGTGACTGTTTATTGTAATCTGTAGGGTTGAGCCCTATAATGATAAATCACGTGTATAAACTTGGGCAAGGTTACAACGCGGCTCAACAGTTTGCTTGCAAGGCTCGTGCACGTGACGAACTTCCACTTCGCGACTGCCTTGCTTAGACAACCTCATAGCTCTTATCATGGTTGTCAGCAGCTTAGCAATGGAAGTCTCGCCTCCGGAGTTGAAATGGCGGTCGAGTACTGACACGTTAAGAGAGACAGCCCGTCTGATTGACTTGACGAGGAAGCCCGACTCGGAGGTTGACGGGACGCCGCTGCTCGTGACCCCGTTGCGATTTGGTATCGTGCAACCGAAGCTGTTTCGAGGACTCTACCCGCGCAAGCTTAATCTGGCCTTTCTGCGGAGATTAAAGCTCAAAACAATCTTGTCGCTGACGCCTGAGCCGTTGAGTGAGGAGATTCAGCAGTTTTGTCGTGAAGAAGGGATCACCGTTATCCACATCAGAACCTCGAAGTCCAAGAAGAAGGACGTATCGATAACCTACATGGAGGTAACACAAGCTATCGAGGTACGACATCTTTCCATCTTTAGTACCATTTACGAAGTGTTTGTTGACAGTGTTCTATAGATCATCATCAGCCAACGTCATGCTCCTCTCTATGTACACTGCTTGAATGGAAGCCAGGCAACCAGTCTCGTGATCGCTTGTCTTCGAAAACTTTCATTCTGGCGCACATCGTCTATTTTCTCAGAATTTAGCTATTTCTCCGAGGTCACCGCTACGGATCACAAGTTTGTTGAAGAGTATACTGCTGAGATTCAACTGCCAAGTGATCCGGTTAGTTGGATCTGGATGGGATTGTCAAGAAAAGGGGTGGTTGACTGTCATCCTACATTCAAGATTAAGCACGCTGAGATTGCGGGCGACGAGAGTTCTACAGGCGAGGTTGCTGCGTCAGCGAATGGTCTATTGTAAATATGTATGCATTTGTTTTGGGCTGGAGTTTGTTTCATTATTGATCGTTTATATTGTATTGGGTTAGGAATTGGGCTGTTTCATTTTGCATCATTTTGATAGTCATTCTTTTAGGGATTAATCGAAACTTTTACTATTCTTCTACAAGTTGGTCGCCGGTAATACATCTAAAATTTTGATAATGTTTACTGCTCGAGACTTATTAAATCAGATATAAAGACATACTAGTGCATTACAAAATCATTGAAAGTCATCCTCTACCACCAACAATTAACACATTAAGCAGAAGAAACAACACCAAATCGTAACACTTTTATCAATGTAGTAATATATAGTCAAATTAAGCTCTTAAAGGACTACTTCCGACGCAGAGTCTTGCGCTCTCCGAACCGTCCACGCTCTTGCGTAGTATCGTAAGCACGAATAAGTCGCGACTGTCCTTCGTCGGCCTGAGAAAACGCAAATCCGCGTTGTTTCCGCATACGCTGAACTTGCCGTACTTTCCGGATAGCTTTCTGGAACTGCTCCATTCGTGGTCGATAATCGGCAATATTGTACTTCTGGATCTCCTGAACATGGTGGTATGACTGTGGATAATACATCCGCTTGGCATACTTCCATGTGAAGTCGCGGAGAAGACAAAGCATCGGTACAACAATAATCATCGCCCAGTAAGCTACCGAGGGGAACAAATGCCCTAAGACGCCCTGAAACTCGAGAGAGAAATCTAAAAGAGGAGCAACCGTGCCGTAGATAGGGAAGAAAATAAGCCACAAAATAAAAGATCCGGGAATAGCAAGCACTGTCCACTTTGTCCACAAATTTGTAACCAAAGCTGCTTTGCCCAATACTGTAACAATACAAGCTGTGTACAATGCAGTTCCCCAGACCCAGTGACCAGACACATAACCACCTGGCTCGTGGTATCCATCTCTATACGTATATACTCCTCCAATATAGAGAATGACAGAGTGGAAGAAGCCATTGAAAATCCAAGCCCAGAATGTCCTCACATTAAACTATCAATTTTCTCGTTAGTATTGAAAAATAAATAACTCTATCAGATCATTATACATACGAAGGTTCCCTTTTGACCTAGCTGATAGAGTTGAGGATAACGATCCAATAACCTGGCGTTCACATACTGATCAAATACGCCGAGTACAAAAGGAGGTGCAACAGTGAAGAAGACACTGTAGAAAGTAATACTCCACGACTCGTAGATTACCTGTCCAGAAAACGCGTTTTGGAACACGTACCAAAACTGCGTCATATACAGTGCAATATTCTTGTAGAATGAATATAGAATGACTTTACTAAGTCTCTGGTAGCTCCAGCTACCATGAACCAGCAAAAGCTTGCGCAAATACTTGAATTGACCAATAGAAACATCGGCACTTCTAGCAGCTTGCATACCTTCCATTCCACTGATTCCGACACCGACATGAGCAGCCTGGATCATACTAACATCGTTGGCACCATCACCAATTGCTAGCAAAATGGCCTTGAGATGACGCTTGACAAGTTTTACTACAAGAGCCTTTTGTAATGGTGACACACGGCAGCACACAACAGCTTTGCAAATGACGGCGAGGTCTAGAAAGTCCTTCTCAAGATCCTTTTCCAGCGCAAATGCTAACGACTTTCCATCGATAACCAAAGCCAGGGTCTAATGCACGCGTTAATAAATCACTTTGAGTAGATCAATCGATTTTAAGAGACAACTCACATCAAGAATAAAAGTTTCAGATGTCTGTCCTTTGATAGCTGATAACTTATTCTTTATATTTGCCTGTGTGGCTTCTTTGGTATCTTCATTGACAATCAATAGACTCATATCTTCGCTAAGAAGTTTGCAAGACATTCCAATATTGATTGCAGTCTCCTGTCGATCTCCGGTAAGAACCCTGAATACAAGTCAGAAACTAATTATAAATTGCAAGTAATGCATATTTGCAAACTTACCATATTTTAATTCCTGCAGTCTGAAGAGTGTGGATAGTATCAGGAACACCGTCCTGCAACTTGTCCTCAATTGCAGTCGCACCGAGCAAAAACATATCCTTCTCAATTAGTTCGGCAGCCTTGTCAAGCTCATCACTTCGATTGGTCATTGTTGTAGCGGCTCGCTCGTAAATAGCACTCCATTCAGCATACTCGTCATCCGAAATAGCACGCATAGCTAAGCACAGTGTACGGAGACCGTCGCCGGCGTACTCCTCAAGATGCTGCAGGGTTGCCTCAACGTAAAGGTTGCCAGGCGACAGACGCTCAAGGATAACAGTATCCGCTCCTTTACAATAAAGTCTGATTCTTCCATCGGGGCATCTGAAAATAGCTGACATACGCTTTCTGGTGGAGTTGAACTCACAAACATTGAGCAGTTCGTATTCACAGTCTTTGCCACGTTCATTAATAGTAACCGATTTGGGTCGACGAGTGGTGAATTGATAGCCAAGACGTGCGGCCCCATCAACCAGAGCTCCTTCGTCAGGAGAAGCAGCTTGGTACTTGATTTTTTCCTCATCAGGCTTGATCTCCGGAATGACAGTGTGACAAGTAGACAGAAGAGTCAAAAACTCATGAATGACATCCTTAGTCGGGTGATTGTCAAGATTATCGTTCAAGACATCAAAACTAAAGACTCCAACCATCTGACCATCTATCTCGACAGCGCGCTTGTCTTCAGGAATCTCATCACCATAGCACACGCCTGCAATGGAGCACTGTTTGAACTCCATGATATTGCGAGTGAGTGTACCGGTCTTGTCAGAAAAGATGTATTCAATCTGACCAAGTTCTTCGACCAAACTTGAAGTACGACAAACAGTAGGCGTATCTGTGGGTTTGTAGTACATATCCAAATCAGAGCTGATCAAATAAGCTTGGTAGAACTTCACCACCTCGATCGTAACGAACATGCTGATTGGAACCAAGTTTGAATACAGAATCCAGTAGGTAAGAATATCTTGAAAAAACAGCTTAGTCATGCTTCTGCCTTCGATATACAAGTATGACAGCTCGGATTCCGACATTTTTTCTTTGACGACGTCTCCTATGGAGGAAATAAGAGATAAAAGAACCAAAATTCCAAACAAAAAAATTATCTGAAGATTTACCATGTGCTCAACCGCAGTTCTCTTAATCGGCGTGGCAGATGCATTTCTCATCAGCTTTGTCTCATGGCCTGTAAACACAACAGCGCCATGAATCCAGGGTGTGTTGCGCAATGTAGCGCCGCGCAAGAGAAGCTGATCAGGGTTCAAAGGAACTTCTTTCTCGCCAGTGGCAGTATTAAGAGTGATAGTTCCTTCATACGTATATAAACTGCTGTTTGGCTGCTCAGATTTTATCGTTCCTTGCATGTTGTTCAAGTCAGCAGGACTGACGCGATCGGCTGTATCAGTGAGACCCTGCTTGATCTTTAAATTTGTCTCGCCGTCAAGATTTGCAGTTTCAATGTAACATAAGCCCTCCGGCTCTGAGGATGCAAGCAGAATAAGATCAGCTGGTATGCTTTCCTCTGATTCTACTCTGACAATATCGCCAACAGCAACATTCACCCACCGGCGCGTTTCAAACACGCCGTCTTTGAGCACCAAAACTGGAGCATTGTTGAGATCCTTATCAGCATTTCGTCGCTTGACGTCCTCAATGCCTTCCTTGACCGCTGATACACTCAGTACAATTCCTAGAGTAATAATTGTCGTCCATCGATTTGTTGGAGAAACGTCGGGAACTTGCTGAATGATACAAGTAAACAAGAAAAATAAATTGGAGTACTTTGAGAATTGCTCGAATAAGAATTTTGGCAAAAAGGTTGCAATGTTGTACTTTGTGGTGCTGATATGGTTGTCCAAGTATCCATTGATCTTATTGGCTGGTGCATCGTTGATGTGGATGATACGCGGTCCAAGAGTGGAAGGGTCGACAGGTTTTCTGCGCAGGATCGTGTTGAAGATTTTACGAATATCGAAATCTCCTGAGCCTGGGGCCTCTTCGTATTTTGAAGGAGTTGCAGTAACTGTAGGCCTACTTGGTTCATCGTCGCTCGTTCCGAAGGCAGCACCAGCTTCTGTTAGAGGTAGATCCATATCAGAATACTGAGGGCCGAATCCAAGTCCAGTTTTCACTCGACTGAAAAACCCGGGAGCACCACTGCCAGTCGGGATCTTTTTAGATCGTCGACGTGATACGCCAGGAGCATAAGAGCTCTCGGCATAGCTGTGGTCAGTTCCCCGATCATCAAATGAGTCTTCGTAATAAGGCTGATACGAGTTGAGATCAGAGGTTTCAGCAGGGTCGTAAAGCGCGCTGTGCTGAATATGTGTGCTAGTTCTTGCCCCTTCAAGCGGCAGAACAACATATGGATCTTGTTTCGCAAAAGGATTTGTAGGACCAAGAGTTGTCTGCTCGTAGGGCGAATCCGCAAACGGGTTCTCTACTGTGAAATCAGTGTCCTCAGTCGTGACCGCGTCGCTGTCGACAAACGGGTTCCTGCTTGAGAAGCCAGGGTCGCTGGAGGTCAGAGGCCGCTGATCCGGGTGACTAGATGTGCTGTAATCGTCGTCCATGATTACTATGGCACAATTGCCAGTAGGGCGTCAATATTCTTATAAATAACAATCTCTGAGTCCAGAAAATTGAAGCTTGATGTAGACGTCTAAGCCCTCCGGGGGCTGAAGCTGAGAGCTGACGTACCTTTTGATTTGTATTGGGTACGGAAATACGCAAGCAGGGTGTTTTGCTGACTGTGCCCACATACTTTCCAGCTTCGCACAAGCTATTTGTCTAATTGAAGCATCAAAGGCAGGACCGAGTGTTTTGAGGTGTGTTTTGAAATGGGGGAGGTCATTTGCGTTTAGTTTTAGTGTCGTGGTGGTGTTTCTTCCAAGCTATTAGGTAAAATGTAAATAATGTATTACGTAATCTTTGACTGGAGAGTATATTAACTATATTTAGCGCTCGTCATGCGTGAAACTCTGGCATTCAATAGTGCCACGTCTTTAGTTAAAGGACATTGTATCAAGAGGGCAAACTAGATATTCTAAAATCGGAAGTCCCAATTCTACACTTCTAATAGCATCTATAAATTAAGAATCGTATCTCACAAAAATCTATGCAGTAATATGTATCTATACCCAGTGCAAGCCTGATCATTCCAAGACAACATAAGATCAAATAACTTCCAAAATAACCAGAACCAGTGTCAACAAAAATCACGCATTTGTTACATCTTTAAAGTTGAAAAGTCTCTTAAATGATCCTTCTCGAGATTGAGCACCGCTACTGGATGCAGACCCTTTAGCAGGACTTCCAAATATAAGCGGCATGTCAAATGTGGATTCGAAATCAAAATCATTCTTTAGCGGAACGCTTCCAGACAGTGGCTGCGATATCTTATAAGGAGACACAAGGTCTATTGATCTTGGGGAAGACGAGTATATACTGTTGGGATGCAGCCGTGAGCTCTTAGCAAATGTGAATGATGCTGCGTAGGGGCCAGATATTTCGGAAATTGACCCACTTCTGCCGGAATATGATGCCGGGTCGGTATAACTGCGTAATGGTATTATTCTGGCATCGGCGTGATTTGAGGAGGATGAATATAATGGAGAAGAGCAGGAGGCATTTGGCGAGGTGGAGTATGATTGCATTTGAGAAGCACTCGGAGATATCGACATGAAACTGCTACTCTTCGCGTCCGACTTTCGACATCTATTAATAGATACAGGGTGTTAGTACACAGAGTTAAGATCTAGTAAAGCAGAACAAAAGCAACTACTCACTTTTCAGAGCAATATAGCAAGCTGTTGCTCGGAACAGTGAGCTGCTTATCGCACACTGTGCTATTGAATGAATCCATGTCAGTAAGAGTCAATGAAGTGATGATAGTGAATCACACGAGTATCGTACCAGTACTGAAGAAACGACATGATGCAAACCAATTGTCTGTGGATGTTCACTCAGCAACTTTTTACGGATTATAAACAAGCACTAGATAAGTTCTAGTCGTCAGGTATTCTTCGGAACGGGGAAGTTGTGACCAGTAGATCCACGGTAAGTGGCTTGAGCTCTTTAGAGCGAGTCAAGGCGACGCGCGAGCCAACATGACTCACAGGACAGGCCTGCTCTTCACAAACCCTAATTTTAGTTACATTAACGCACGTGAATGGAGGCGTACATGACTCGAAGAAGCTTCAATATTTTGTGAATATCAGATGAAAGGGGATTTGGAGACTGGTTAGAGACATAAAAATGGGCTTTGGGAATGCTGCTGATTGGAGTAGTGTGTGGTGGTATGCGGACGGTGTGTTGATTGCGTTATCTCTGCCTCTGGTTATCTGTGACATAGTGTGATCCAATACTGGCTCATACCGTTCACCATAACACGACGTAGAAGTTCTGGTTGGTGGGCTATTACTCTTTAGGAATACAATATCATTAATACATAAGTCAATATAAACATGCAAACAAAATCCTTCACGCCATATAACATCACTATAAAACATCATTAAAAGAGAGATTGCATTGTTCACTGTGGTTAAAACTCACTGAAACCCCGAGGAGCACAGAAGATCAATCTAATTATCCTCAAGCGTCTCGATGATTTTGGAAATGACAGTTGCTCCAGCATAGTGTCGAGTGAGTGAGTCGACATGAAATTCAGACAGCTGCGCGGAACCAGGGTCTGTATCTTTGTGTTCCTGTGCCCGAGAGTCCGATTCTTCGTTGTCTGCGGTTGAGTTGTGCTGCTCAACAGCGGACGCGCTGTATGCTCGAGATTGCGTATGAGTCCATTGCTGCTTTTGGCAAACAGAATTTAAACTCTGGCCGGTATTCGCCATTTAGAACGTAGCCACCGATGGTTGAGATCAGTGAATCTTGGGAATATATATGCGCACACAGTGTAGATGCAGTATGTGTCAATGATCAGTAAAGCATTTCCTGCTCCTCACTGATATCTAGCAAGAAGCAGGATATAATTCGAGTGTCTGGGTTTAGCAGTCTATTTTATATCCAGATGCCAGTTGTACAGGCGACCGTCGAGGTCCGCTCTGCAACAGAGACGCCCATCGACACATGACTCGCAACCTCAAGCGACCTGGATCAGAGCTATTGCAATTAGATAAGGTATCACCAAACAGAAGAGCGCTCTTCTGACACAAGGTAATTTTACGAACAGCCAACAGCCAGCGCCAATTCTCCAGAAAGAGGCTGGGATCCATTCTAGATGGTCATCAATGCCGTCCTAGAGGCCTGCCTGCGATGCGCTGGCAAGCCGTCGTTCTCACACTGTCGCCGGCGTCATCGCGTCATTCTTCCGTGCGCGTTCTTGTTCGCATGACCATGGCCCTTAATCGTTCGTCTTATCGGATTGGGGTCTTAAATGTAGCCAGCGACTGCTACCCTCGATGGCCGCTGTCGGTTGTCGCCGCGGCTGCTGTACCTCCTGTAGGAGCCTGTGAAAGTCGGTATTGATAGCGCAGAGGGCCTTCGTGGGTCCCCCCCTGAGGGACTGGTGGCTTACTCGAAGCGCGGGGCAGGGCGAGCGCTATTGCCTGGACCTGTAAGGTTCTAGTTTCTGTGTCTTCAATCTGCATTCAGAAACAGCGGGATATGTGCTGTATATATTGTTTAAGTGCTCTAAGACGTCATAGACAGACTCACGTCATCCTCCGCGAGCACCATGACTCCAGCACTCCTCCAGGCAACCGAACAATGAAAGCCCAGCACAAGCGCACTGGGCCGAATTTGTCGAATAGACACTACGCCGCACAGCACGTTGACCTTTGCTCCGCCCTCTCACCTACAGTCTTTGAGCACGAAAAGGACGTCTTTCTTCTATTCTGATCCATATCCGAAAAGTTTATAGCTGCAATTGATAGCTATCAGGACTTTACGTACGATTCGTTCACTTTGATTTGCAGAATTTATCCATCATGCTCGTTGGAGTTATTGACATGGGCTCAAATGCCGTCCGATTCTCAGTCACTGATCTGGGCAATACCCCGGCGGCGCGCTGCCTTCCTATCGTGTTCCAGGATCGAGCCAAAATTTCACTGTATGATGCCATTGTCTCTTCATCTGATCGCCGTATTTCCAAAGAAGTCCTTCAGCGTCTCCGAGTAGCTCTACTACGTTTCGATGCTGTTTGTCGCTCTCTTGGTGTTGCTTCTACAAACGTTTCTCTTTTTGGCACGGAAGCTTCTCGTACCGCGGCTAATTCTGATGAGTTATTGAGTATGATCGAAGAAGTTAATAGTGACTGGAGTATCTCTTTACTGCCACAGAGTATGGAGGCAAAGTATGGAGCCCTCGGCATTGCCGCATCTTATCATGAGATGAATGGCGTTGTCATGGATCTTGGAGGCGGCAGTGTCCAGATATCGTGGGTTTCAACCTTGGGTGGCAAGTTATCAATATCCGAGACGGCTGTTTCGTTGCCGTATGGTGCTGCTGCTCTTTCTTTGAAGCTTTCTCGCGCTAAAAATATTTCCGAAGTGAAGGCTGAGCTTGTTAAGTCATTCGCATCATCTTTGCGCAAAATTGAGCTTCCCTTCTCTCTAAAAGGAGCAAACTTGTATTTGTCTGGAGGTGGATTCCGTGCATTGGCATGCTACACCATGAGTATGCTATCTGAGGACGAATATTATCCGATTCCAATTGTAAATGGATATCGCTGTTCGCTGAAAGATCTCGATAAGGTCACACAACGCCAATTTAGCGAGCAAATGGCTCTGAAACTTGAGGACGTTTTCCGCATTTCAAAGCGAAGAGCGATGCAACTACCGAGTATATTCTTTGTAATTCAAGCTCTTATTTCAGCCTCTTCGGTGCTCGGATCTGTATATTTCTGTCAAGGTGAGTTTATCGACGTTGAAGATCGGATATCAGCTAACAGCTTTGATAAGGCGGAGTCAAAGAAGGATATCTATTTACGAAAATGAGTGACCCGATAAGATTCAAAGATCCCCTTATTTCTTGCTCTCTGGAGTACGCAACACCAGCGTCAGAGAAAATCGAGACCTTGTTAGATTTTGCAATGTCTTCATTCACACCTTCATATATATCCAAGCGTATAGTACCTGCTATCTCAAATTTGCTATATGTCCACGCACCATATACCAAGGATGTTCAAGCTACAGCAGGTCTTAATATCGCTATTATGGGTCCTCTAGCGAAAGCTTTTGGACTAACACATGTCGATCGCGCTCTGATTGGTATAATACTGTGTGAACGATGGGGAGGAGAGGTGTTTGATGAGAGGTCATTTGGTAGACTTTGCGACCTTGTGGTTAAAGAAAGTAAGGGAAATTTGGGCTACTCTTACATGTTTTGGGGATATTTTATAGCAAAGTTAGGAGCCGTTCTAGCTGACCTATTTCCAGCCGGCATCGTCGACGATGAGAGCCGGGTCAAGATTGGTCTTGCTGGAGACGAAGTTGACCGTGTGACGATTGAGATGATATTCAAACATGGAGATCCTATGAGATTAGCCACATGGGATAAGATAGAGGGCCTTGAGAAAGCTGTGAAGAAGTTTAGAAAGAAGTACGATATTGAGAAGGTACCCACAATTACATTCAGAAACATTCTTGTGTGATTTTTGTTTTTGATATATCTAATTTTTGTATTATACAACATTAATTTACAATAGAACACACTAGAACTAGTCAGTTCTTTAATTTATCGCTTACGCTGCCTCATCCAGTGTAAAATCATACTTGCTGAATAGCTCCTTGAAGCGTTCTGCATGTTTGATTTCCTCTGCATCTTCTTGTGTGCATTGTCTCCAATCGAATCTCTCAGGAAGATCTAAAACGGTTGCCAACACCTTTCTTCCGAACTGTAAATCGAATCGGATTTCGGGAGATAGCGGGACGTATAGTGCCTTGCCTCCGGTAAGGTATACTTTGAAATAGTCTTCGCTTTCAGAGACCTCATCTTCTGTCATCTTGTACCCATTCATTTCTGCCGCGGTTTTGAACTCGTCTGCCACTTTTTCAACTTTGCTATTCGGAACGGGGATGACTTGAATATGAAAGTGGATACCGTTATGCCGACTGATTTCAAATGAGATTGCAGTGTACCCATGCTCGGCGTACATCTTCGAGATTCTGTCCCTGAATTTATCCATCTCGGCTCGTAATCGTGTCCTACCGTCCTCATTCTCTATCGCTGTGAGTGTGGGCTGGTGCTCAAGTGGGATAATCAGGACATGTGCAGGACATCCTAGCCCGGACGAGTCAGATTCTGGTAGTGGACCCTTTGCAGTCGTCACATAACTCTCATCGCCAATAGATACTATAAAATGCTGAGCAAGCTGAGGGTTCGACAAGCAGAAGAAGCAAGTAGAGGCGTCAACTGGCTTTCGTTGATTTCGAATCTGCTGCATCTTGCGCGAGCTACCTCGTCGCTTTGTGTCTCGTCTTGATGAGCGGTCACTGTCGTCATTATGTTTCCTTTTATTCTTTCCGGTTCCGTAAATAAGATCTTCGTCTGAATCTGAGTCAGAATCGGAGTTATTATTTGAAATCTCTTTTCGGGCAGGCTTTTGGGCGGCCCTGATTCTCGCGCCTTCAATCAACGGATTTGACGTGACATTCTCTGGCAGTGGTAGTGGAACGTACGGAATCGACAGACTAAACGCATAAAACCATTTATTCTTTTCCGAATTTCCAACGGAAGCCAGAGAGATAAATCGTGTTGGCCGCTCTCCACCAGCACCGTCTAAGTTTATGTACCCTTCGTTACGGTAAGGTTCTCGTTCCCAAAATAGTTTGCCAGGCGAGAAATGATAGCGCGGCTGTAAGAGTGATAATAAGTCGGCAATTCTGTTATCTGTTCTCGTGTCTTTGAGGGTCTCATTCTCGGCTGCGCTTGGAGAGAGTAGAGTAATATGATCTGGCCAGTGAGCAGAAACGAGTACATCGACACTCTTTTGAGATTTGAGCTTCTCAATTTCAAACACGCTGCATCCCGGGCCCACCGCAGCTATCCGAACACCCTTTTGTGTGACTATGAAGCCTGAACTGCCAAAACATATAAGATTGTCGCACAGTTTTCCACCTTTGCTATTCTCAAGTGCTTTTCGAACTTTTACTGGAAAGTGATCGTTTGAGTAGAAGTAGGTGGGTATAGACGACACTACTTTGCCATTTATTATATCGTCAATATCTGACTCTGGAGTCTCAGCGTTGAATGCATCGCCTAGCAACAAAAGAGCGTCGAAGGGTCCTGCAGGAGAGGAGCTGATTTGTGCTGCTTTTCCAATTGCAGCCCTGAGATTCTTGCCTGGGCTCCCAAACACAAGACTATTTTAGGAGAACGAGTTAAAATAGAATAATTTATTGAAGGATATTAGATCACTTACATTTTCGACATCACAGCTGTCCACAAGCACAAACACAGCCAGCTATCAGAAATGATTAGGTAGTGTCCACTGTAATAAACAAGCGCGTCTTCGGATCATCACGTGCCATACATCACATGAT
Source organism: [Lipomyces] yamanashiensis (assembly GCA_030572775.1). Lineage (NCBI taxonomy): Eukaryota > Fungi > Ascomycota > Lipomycetes > Lipomycetales > Lipomycetaceae > Myxozyma > [Lipomyces] yamanashiensis. The sequence continues at coordinate 218,521 of JAJMBS010000002.1, forward strand.
CAACTCTCAGACTACTTCGCCTAACGACGAACTGGAACAAATATGACGTCAGTGAAGCTTATCACGTGAGTGTAGTTCGCTTCTCCGGTCGCGCGTCCAGCGTTCGCGCAACCCGAAAAGTGTTCTGAGCAAGCCTGCAGAATATCCGCATCAACTTGCCGCAGTCAACATCAAAGTGGGCCCTTTTCATGTCTTTTCTGGTAACAAAGACCAAAAAGGCCAGCTGTGTGGCGTACCTTCCCAGTGCGTCCTTAGTTTGTTGCGCGCATCACAAGAAAAAACTTTGTTAGACAAAAAAAAAAGATTTTTTTCGTCATTTGTCCCAACTTAATCAATCCCAGTCTCGATATTATCAGCAAAGGAGCCTGCTCGTGCCCTTCTTCCCTTTTCTTACTTCTTGAACAATTCTCTTTGCTCGAAATCTTTTCCAATCCATTGGCTATCGCATCGCTATTCAGTAGAGCTGGTCAATATTATCCTCCACAGTCTTATGTCGAAGAAGCTCTCGAAGTCTGCTCCTTCGCGAGTCAGCGCCTTTCCTGGATCACCACCCAAGAAACAAAATCATGCCAATGGCGACCAAGAGAAAGATGATATCGAATTAGCACTTGAGCGTGCCGTGTTTGGCGATTTAGTTGGGTTTGAAGACGCTCTTAAGGACGCTGCTGTTCCTGAATTCGGCGCTGAAGAAGATGCTGATATCGACTCCTCCGAGTCAGAGGACGATGCTGATGCCCAGGACGACGACGATGTCACCACATTCGCAAACGTCAATGACGACGACGTATGATTTCCTTTTTGCTTTTTTTTTTCGTTTTTTTGCTTTGTGTATTTAATTGCTAACTGTTTCAATCAGCTCTTTGTTGTCGATGGTCTTAGTGATCCGACGATCAATGCGATCGTAGCCGAGGACACCACAATTTCAGCCACTGTTGTTGGGAAGCACAAAAAAGAGCATGGTCCGCCACCGGCATGGATTGATAGTGATGATGAAAGATTAAGTATATCTCTTGCTTCTAGCGATCGTTTGCGGAAGTTACGCTCGACAGAGGAAGATGACTTGGTTGACGGCAAAGAATACTCTTCCCGACTTCGCTCTCAGTTCCAGCGACTGTACCCAACTCCCGAATGGGCCATTCCGTTCTCTAAGCGGAAAACCAACAATGACGAGCAGTCTGATAATTCTTCGGGTGATGACGTTGAAGCTGAAGATGACAAGGAACGTGCGCTATCCGCCGATCCTTTAAAGAAGATGCTTCAGAGCACAGCACGATATACAGAGAAATCTCAATCAGCATTACTTCCCCCCGGTGTTCTGGACATTGCTCGACTTCGAGACGCAAACCAGCAGGCACCATCGCAAGCTGCTATTCAAACACTGTCCTTCCATCCCTCGCTTCCATTGCTTCTCTCAGCCGGTTTCGACAGAAGTCTTCGCATTTACAACATCGACGGAAAAATCAATACATTGGCAACTTCCCTGCATATCCGCTCTTCTCCTATCCAAACAGCCGAGTTTCACGTTGATGGACGTCGTGCTTTTGCTGGTGGTCGTCGCCGGTATTTTTACGTCTGGGATCTCGAGACTGGAAGTGTCGACAAAATCAACCGTATTTACGGACATGAGCAGACCCAACGCAGCATGGAGCGCTTCAAACTCTCGCCTTGTGGTCGATTTATGGGATTAGTTGGTTCAGGCGGCTGGGTTAATGTTCTTGATGCAAACAACGGACAGTGGATTTCCGGTGCTAAGATCGAAGGCGGAGGAGTCGCTGATTTTGTGTGGAGCAAGGACGGCGGCCGGTTGACAATCGCAAACTCTGCAGGTGAGATCTGGGAATGGAGTACCTCTGAACGAAGATTTGTGTCGCGTTGGGCGGACTTTGGTGGAGTTGGTATCACTTCTCTTGCTGCTACTGATAAATGGGTCGCTCTTGGAAGTCAGAGTGGTATTGTCAACGTTTATGACACATCAAAGAAAGACAACAGCCAGCCAGAGCTAGCCTTTTCTCTCGACCAACTAGTCACCCCGATCTCTGGTCTTCAGTTTTCTCACGACGGACAAATGCTTGGTATGGCATCTCGTGCGAAGAAGGACGCATTTAGATTTGCACACTTACCATCTGGCACCGTCTTCAAGAACTGGCCTACCTCTGGCACTCCACTGGGAAAAGTGACAGCCACAGCTTTCAGTGCTGGTTCTGAGATGTTCGCTTCCGGAAGCGAGTCTGGAAAGGTCAGACTGTTCAAGCTCAATCATTATGCTTGATAATCTGTCACCAGGCGGCGTATGTCTCAAATTCATTTGCATCCTTTATATGTATACTTGGAGTTTTTTTTGTATGTGATCGTTTTTACGACGGTGAAGGGCGATGGGATGTGGTGGTAAGGTAAAGTCCCCAGTTTATTTTATTATATATCATTTATTTGGTTGCTTTTTTGTTATGTACAATATGTTTATGGTCAAAAAAAGTCTTTTCTCTTGCTCGGGTTTCAAAAAAATTACATCTGTGGTTCACGATGAAAAAAAAAGATATGTCATTGCTAGAAAAATTGGGAAGAGGTCTTTTGTACCTCGAAGACAAAGAGATTGCAGTGTACGGCTTTTATAATTATTTAGTATGATAGGATATTCTTATGTATATATTTTAAATAAGAAAATTACTGCATTTAGTCAACAATTCATGGCAGCTCTTGATTGGAACAATGGGAACGATTCAGTAGGATATTATGATAATACTTTCATTCATTATAAAAGAACTTTTACAGAGTCAATTCTAATAACAGATAATTCAAACGCTATAGTAACAGCCCACAATCTCAACGGTCTTATAGAACAAATATATACAGATATAACAAGTTGTAGAAGGGGTATTTTGGTAAGGTATTTCTTAGAACAAGGTCAATCCGATGAAAGTGACCAGGCCGATGATGGCAGCAGAAGCAATATTAACCTTGGCAAAGGACGAGATACCAGAACCCTCGTAGATAGGGAATGTGCCATTGCTAGAGTAGTTGCCAGTCGTGTTACCGTAAGCGGCAGTCACATTGGTATAGTTGGAGTAGTGACCGCTGAAGGTGGTGCCAATTGGGGTTTTGTTTCGCTTAGGCTTGTATCCTGAGCTGCTATCATACTCTTCATTTACGTCGTCCTCCTCGGCGTCGCTAGTGTGGTTGGACATCACGGTGGAGTTGTAGTAACTCTTGGGCTCCTCATTGACAGAGCGCGGGATAGCAGGAGCCGGAGTAGGCGTGGCGGTCGCGGGAGCGGGAGCGTATCCTACCATGTGAGGATAGGTAATGGTCATTGCGATATCAGTATCGGTCAAGACAGTCTGCTTCGGCACAAAGACTCCAACCGAGGTCACTGCAGGATGGTCAACTACGACGGTGGGCGTGGATGCAGTATCAGCCTCAGGCGACGTGGTAGACGCAGGCGATATTGCCTCAGCGCCTGCCTTGGCTTCCGGCTGTTCTTCGGGCATAGGATTGGACTCTTTATCAAAGTCAGGAGTCTCTGCGGCAATGCTAGACACTGGAGAGAGATCAGTCATAGTCTGATCGTCATCAGAAGGCTTCTCCTCAGAGACTGGAGTGCCGTAAGTGAGATCCTCCGAGGCCTCAGGGACACCGCTATCCTCAGCATTCCCGACAACAAGCAAGGGCTCATTCTTGTAATCCTCCTCCACGTTATCGCTCTCTTTAGATATCTCATTGTTCTCTTCATCAGCGGCAGGAGCAACAGAAGGTTCATTAGGGTAGCTCAAAAGGGCATCATCTTCCTCGACGTAGCTGTCAGGCATCTTGTCGTCCTTATCGACAACAGAGGGAGAACCATCAGAGCCCATGGCAATTTTGTTGCAAACCTCGCTGATGCTAGTAGCAACTTCCATCAAGATTTGCTAGAGTTGTCAAAGTTAGCAAATGGCCTGCGGAAAGCAGATGCGACACTCCGAGAAGACATACCGACTGAGGGCAAATTCCATAGCAAGACAGCTCAAGCTGCACAAGAGACTCGCATTGGCAGTCGACGTCATCGTGACTGCACTGGAAGAACGCTTTCTGGACATTGTCAACACAAGTGGCAACACCGGCCACATGCTAACCAAGAGTACGTTAGTTATGAAACGGGCTGGGTACTCGCCGTCATGACTGAGCTAGCTGGTTCACAATAGTGACTGGTACATACGCAAGGAAGCTGATCTGGGGTGAAGAGTGCATGTATTCTGCCGTCACTCAAACCTGAAGGCTTGGAATGATGGCCATGATGTCCGGCAACGTATGCCTCGGTCGGGCCTGAGGCGACCTTGGGAGAAGCAACGACTACCGAAGCGAGGGCAGCGGCAGAGAGAGCAGATTTGACTAAAACCATTTTGAATAGACTGGAAGTAGAAGAAAGAAGCAGTAGATTTTAGGAGAGAGAGAGAGGGAGACAGGGGGTTGGTGTGGGAAGAGAGGAAGAGTTCGCTTGGTGCGGGGATGCTGGTTATATGTGGGCGGTCGTTTGTTTACGGTTGTGCCAGTTCAAATCTAAATCGATCCGCTTGAGAAAAAACACAGCCCAAGCCATTTGCTAGCAAGAACTCCAGCTGTCTCTGATCACCATTATCTATTTTTAATCATTACTTTCTAGTAATATTTTACTTTTTTAGCCCAAAAATATACATTATACCTCCTAATCTCTGCCGAAACTGATCGCTCAATCCATATCCAGTCTGAACAAGCTCCTGTCAGGACCCTGACTCTGTGGGTTAGGTTTAGGCTATTAAAGCTTAACATCCCAAGCGACTCTGAGACTCTCTGATACTTCTAGCGTTCCTGATCATATTCTTAGAAAGTCGCTCTTACACTTCTAAGACTATAGGAAGGTCGAAGAGCAGTCAAAAGTATATATTAATAAAATGATCCAACTAAATTCCGGCTAGATCACTCAGCTTCTAACACATGTGTCCCGTTCACTCACTCGAGTTCGAATATCGTTACTGCAGCAAAGAGAGCCGCAGAAAATTCGAGCTCAACATCATAAGATTGCATTTGCTTCACAGTTACATATTCGCTTTCAAAAAATTGAAATACGAGGTATACCACTCTCCACTATAAGAAAGAAAGAGCAAAAACCTCTAGCTGTAATAATCGCACCTCGCTTAATCGCACCTCGCCTGTAATCCCACTCTTCTAGCCCGTCACTTTATTTTCTTCCCGTCTACTTCAGTTCTGGGCTTTTCTGCTGACTTCGTTTCACTAATCTCCGCAGTAGCGGGTGTATATCTAATCGGATCATAATGCCAAGATTGGAATACAATCTATAAAGTTAGTCAGTACTTCCAGTACAATTACAGGAGAAAAACAGGAGAAAATGGACATAGTCTTACTAGATAATCCAGCATAAGTGAGAAAAATGTACCACAAAGCCAACTTGAGTTAATAAGCAAATAATGAAAGCTGTTATCTAATGCCAATATCGACGTGATAAACAACAGGTTACCTCCGGATGCGAAGAGAAAATATATTAACGATGTTCGAGCACATGATTTTTGCTTATAGTTCAGAATAATTTGAGGGATGCGTGATGTAACTAAATGCAAATTAGTACTGTCGCAGCTATTGACAAAAGCATGATATAACTAACCATAGACTGATGCACAAATCCATCCACATATTTGGCCCTGCGCATGGAATGGAATTTGAGGATTGTAGTATTTCATTGGCGAATCGTACAAGTGCCCATCAGTCGCGCAGTATAGTCCAATCAAAGACGACAAAACAATCATAAAAATGATTCCAAATTTAAAGATAGCTACTTGATGTCAGTTTACTTCCTCCTTGACGATTAAGTTAAACAACCTACCTGACTTCCATACTCTCCTCGGAGGAATTACCAGACTCTGGAAATATTCAAGTTCCTCATCATTTTCAATATCCTGGTCTACCTCCTCAATATCGTCTTCTTCCTCTTCGCTCAAGACTTCAGGCCCTTCTTGGCTCGACGCATCTTTACTTCGCGATGGCACGTCGCAAGAGTACATTTGAAATATCCGCCGTATCCGACGTCGTCGGTAATATGTCGCTTGAAAAATCAGAACCAAATCGGCAAATGTGTTGTATACTGCTAGAATAGTCTCGAATAATATTAGTCTCTATACAGTGAGTTATAGATCTATAATATAGTTACCATGGTGGGAAGTGTCTCCTGTAGTATACAGCCAGAGATATTGGCGAGATCACTCAGAAACCACAGCCAAAGAAACGACATTGAGAGATTATCAGCATTTTGTCGTCGAAACTATTTAATAAAAGTTATTAGTAAGTTATCGATCTTTCGCAGGAAGGCTATGGGACTAATTGGTAATCGTAGTTTCCAACGCCGACGCACTTACGATGTCATATAACTGCGGAGAAAACACCAATGCCCAGCAGGCCACTGACATTGACCTAAAACCGATCGATTAGCAAAGCCAATCAAGTAAAAACCAATCACGGTTGAGATCTCAAAGTCTTAAAAGCGATCTTCGAATGATCAACGAGAGATCCGACGCACCCGGTTAGGAGGCTCAAGGCCTCGCTGCTGATGATTATCGATGAATAAGAGATCTGCATTGTAAAGTCGAAGCTCGATAACAAAAATTTATAACTGTAAGATGTTAAACTGTTCTTATAAATGCCTATTTGTGTGTTAAACTGAAGCGTTTATAAAGATTGAGAGCCGTTCATAGACTTTTATCTGACCATGTAGCTTCAGCAGATCAGTCGTTCGCTTTATGGCCTGAATGATCAAGCAGCAGCTGCAATTGATGAATCTTCCAGGATTGATAAAGTCCAAGATCAATTCAACTCTATTGACCTAAAGCCATCGAGAGGATCTTCGATATTGACGGTTTCCGCTATCGAGGGAAGACGAGGGGATTAACTTGTACTGAGAGTTTAAAGAATCAGGTCGCGAGAGCATGATTGTCCATGAGAGAGTCTCTGATCACATAGTCACAAGTCACGCTCTGTAAATTGGGCAATTACAGCGAGCACCAAAACTGAGGCTAGATGGCCAGATAGTCCAGGATATCTAATTTGAGTGTCTATATCTGAACCAACCACCCACATTAGAGATATTTGCCAAAGTACTGCATGCATTAAAAAAGACTGTGTAATACCGTGTTCGCGACTGTCAAAGTTACGGTGGTCGCTTGTTTATCTATGATTTATATATTACCTGTTTGGGATTAGCGTGAGGCTCGTGCCTGTATTGGAGCTGAGTGTTAGCCAATCGACATGCACAACACACACTCAGATCTCCCAGGACATACACAATCAACAGACAATAACCGGCTTACGTTCACTTTCATACGTGTATCTTGACTTTATATTCTATTAATTGAGCACTAAATAAAATGCCTCTTCTTATACAATTACTTCCTCAGCAGAAAGCAACGGTTTCTGTGCGCCTGGCAGATGCGGCAGCAAACCCCGAGGTTGGACGCCTGGTCGACGGTGTCGCGTCTCGAGTCCACAAATCCCGCCGGATTCTTTTTGTGACTGGCGCGGGTATCTCGTGTAATGCTGGAATTCCTGTATGTATATTAGTCTTATTTTTTGTTAAACGAACACTGCGCGAGAAAGAATTTTTCTTCTGTGTTGTGATTGGTATGCCGGCTGGTATGATACTGTATACTAACTGATGATCAGGATTTTCGATCAGAGAATGGACTTTACAACTTGGTGAAAAAAGAATATCCCAATGCTGTAGTCAAAGGAAAAGATCTGTTTGACTCAATATTGTTTTCAGACCCTGTGTCGACGGCGGTGTTTTGCACTTTTATGGTGCGTCTTCGGTCCTGCATTCTTGGTGCGCGGTCGACTTCAGTCCACAAGTTTATTAAACTACTTCACGACAAGAAGAAGCTTTTACGATGCTATACCCAGAATATTGATGGACTTGAGAGTCGTGAGAATTTACAGATTGGAGTAGAGGGTAAGTCGTCGACTGTTGTGCAGTTGCATGGAAATATTCATCGGTTGAAATGCACGCTTTGCTGCAGTGAGTTCGACTGGAGCGAGGAAGATTGTGATTTGCTGGAGGACGGATATATTCCTGAGTGTCAGAACTGTACTGAGAAAGGTATGCTGGATCAGTTATTCATTTATTTGGGACATGTGTGGCTGATATATATTTGTCTGTAGCCGAAGAACGTACAAGCTTGGGTAAACGATGCCCTCGCGTTGGACTCTTACGAGTAAGTATTTGTTTGAGAATCCGTCGAACCCAATGCTGAGTATCGTGTAGCCTAACATTGTTCTTTACGGGGAGGAACATCCGGATGGAGAGAACATCGGCCGGTGTATTCAAGTGGATATGAAGGCGCGTCCGGATATGTTGATAATTGCAGGAACATCGCTAAAGGTTGTTGGAATAAAGAGACTTGTACGTGATGCGGCCAAGGCTGTGCATGAGCGTGGTGGAATAGTTGTGTACATTAACCGGACGCTTCCATCGGCTAGCTCATGGAAAGGGCTGATTGATTATCATATTGATAGTGACTGTGATGAGTGGGTCGAGGATGTAAGAAGAAGACAGCCGGGATTGTTTTTGAAGCAGACGGAGATACCGATGATGCCTACTAAAGTCATCAAGAATGTGAACAAGGCTGAAAAGAAGGCTGGCACTGCAGATATGGCAAGGAAGTTGTCATTTGGACAAGCAGGCGTTTGCAAGGTTGTGATTCCATCTGCTGAGGCAGATTGTACGTCAAAGTTGAAGCGCAAATATGAGGGAGATGGTGAAGCACTTCATGACATTACAAATATGCTTGAGCCAAGCACGTTTACCACGCCGGAAAAGAAGATGAAATTCACAGATGCGGTGAAGAGTGTATTTGGGCTGCCAAAGGTGGGCATGAGTAGCAAACTAAGCTCAGGGAAGTTACAAGTTCTGAAGGATCGTGCGGAGGAGTCAGTACAGGTGATTGGCGTGTATGGTCAGTGATTTGTCTTGTATGGGTGTTGTTTGTGCTTTTTTTATGTTTTAGCTTGAGTGCGAACGGGCGTTGAATTGTACGTTTACTGGGTGCTGGGTGTTTAATTGATTGAAGATTGCTATAGATAGTTATGTATGTGTTGGGATATACCCGGGGTGATACTGAATCCAGCAGTTATAACATATAGTATGTAATACAGCACAAGTTGTACTGTGTTGTGTTTTTGTATCTCTGTAATTTGTTACGTAAAGTAAGCCAGGAAACTTAAGCAAAGACAAACCATAATTAAGGTTGGTCCGAGAAGAAACACAAACAAGGTTCGGGTAGCGAACAAAAGTCTAATCAGGATATTGTGAGCGCGCGTTAAGTGGGTCAAAGAGAGAAAGAGAAGAATACAAGAAGAGTAAAAAAAGGAAGAGAAAAGCAGCGAGTATCAAGAGCACTCCACAAGCATCAGAGATCATCACAAAGACACAGAATGACGCACAGTAATTAGTGAATCAACAGTCAGTGTTTCGGACGCAGTGGCTGAAAACGAGAGCGCCTTCGCACACGTTTTTCCGGGTGGCGTCTTCACAATGAGTGAGCGGCAGCAAAAACTGGCGATCAGTCTGCTGCCGCCGAGAAGGGATTGCGCACCAGAATAGTTGGTGATTGACGTAGTGTTTCAATACATTCTGCTCTCTGTATCCACCTTTATTACTACTTTTAATACTATCACTATTACTACCTCTTCTACTACCCTGCACATCCACATCTCTGCTTCCACCACTCTCTGCCACTGCGGCGCAGGGCGGCGCCGCCGATGATGCGCGGCATCCTTGGCCGGTTTGGATGCACAACTCTCATCGAAAAATCCCAGACATGATTGAGTTATCCTAAACTCACTCTTCAGGGCAGAACCTACGTATGAACCCGCTCTTTACGGCGCCTAGAGCACTCCTCAACTCCGTCTAAACACGAGCTGCAAACCAGGAACAAGCCTCTAATGTTCAATATTCCAACCATGTGCTCATCCTTCTCCACTATCGCCCTCCTCCGCTTGCCGTAGCCTGCCTCCTTCCGCTGTCCTCCCCCCAAACTCTATCACCAGCCTTACCTCGCGCCCATCTTCCTTGTCTTCTTGGCCCTCGCCCTGCCCTCCCAGAAAACTCATTCTTATACTTTTCTTCTTGCTTTCTGAATTTTTTCGTGCTCTGCTCTTTGCCTCGCCTCGACTTTTCTTCCATCCCCAGAGTTTCCTTCCCTCATTCTCTCTTCTTATCTCCCGCATCTCTCTATCGTCTAGGCATGTCTGCTTCCGAAGAGTTCGAGTCCTGCAAAGTTGAATCCTTCAACGAAGCCTCCGAGGAAGAAGCCCGCTATGCCCTCGAGCAGCCCACTACTTTGAAGAAGGGCAAGTTCTGGCCTATCTTCGCCACTGGTGCCGGTCTCTTTTCTGATGGTTACCTCAACAACGTATGTTTTCTCTTCTCGTCTTTCTCTCTTGTTTCTTGTCCTCACCTCCGTCTTCCTAGGCCATCGGTTCGGTCAACACCATCCTCAAAATCCTCTATCCCACTGAGTACGCCGACTCACCGGCTACCAGCAATGTCTCCTCTATCGCTTTCGCTGGTACCGTCCTCGGACAGCTCAGCTTTGGTTACATCTCTGACCACTACTCTCGCAAAATCGGTATGCTTGTTTCCACCGGAATCCTCATCCTTTTCTCCATCCTCTGTGCTGGTTCCTGGGGTGCCGGTGGATCCATCCCCGGTATGCTTGCTGCCCTTACTGCCTACCGTTTCTTCATCGGTGTCGGTATCGGTGGTGAGTACCCTGCTGGATCTGTTGCCTGTGCCGAGGCCTCTAACGAGCTCAAGTCTGGTCAGCGTAACCGCATGTTCGTTCTCTTCACCAACTTTATGATCGACTTTGGCTTCGTCGTCTCCGCCTTTGTCCCTCTCGTCCTTCTCTGGATCTGCAGCGAGGACCATCTTGGTACTGTCTGGCGTGTCTCCCTCGGTCTCGGTGCCATTCCTCCCATGTCTCTCTTCTGGCTCCGTCTCAAGTTCAAGGAACCTGAGCAATTCCGTAAGAACACCATGCGTAACGCAAGGTCGGTTCCTTATTTGCTCATCATCAAGTTCTACTGGTTCAGACTCGTCATTGTTTCATTGATCTGGTTCATCTACGATTTCTCTGCCTACTCCTTCTCGCTCTACTCCTCTACCATCTTGGACCATGTCATCCCCGACGGTTCTCTCTACAAGACTTTTGGATGGAACGTCGTTCTCAATCTTTTCTATCTTCCTGGATCTTTCCTTGGTGCTTTCTCCTCTGATATCATCGGTCCTCGTTATACTCTTGCTCTCGGTGTCGCTGTCCAAGCTATTGTCGGCTACATCATGGCCGGTCTCTACGAGCACCTTCAGAAGAACATTGCTGGCTTCGTTGTCATCTACGGTATTTTCCAAACCCTTGGTGAGTTCGGACCCGGTGACTGTATTGGTCTCATTGCTTCCAAGACCTGTGCCACTCCTGTCCGTGGCCAGTACTACGGAATCGCGGCCGCTACCGGCAAGATTGGTGCCTTCGTGGGCACCTATGTTTTCCCTATCATCATCAAGAATGCTGGTGGTGACGACACCCTTAAGGGCAATCAAGCTCCATTCTGGGTTTCGTCTTCTCTCTGCATCTTCTCCGCTTGTCTCGCTGTCTTCTTCCTCCCCAACATTAGCCAGGAGTGCATCGCCGAAGAGGATGTGCGTTTCCGCGAGTACCTGTACTCCGAAGGTTGGGATATCTCCCAGCTTGGTGATGAAAACCTCAGCACGGACGAGCTCGTTCCTAACGATCAGGTTGCTGCTGAGAGTCTTGCGTACGAGAAGAAGGGCGAGTAAGAGAGCTAACAGAAGAGCTCAAGTTTCCTTCATGATTCTGGTGTCACAGTTTTGATTATCGGCCTATACAGTTTGGCTAATTGGTTTTCTCTTAATTGTTCTGCTTTTTTTGTGGTCCTGGTGTTCTAATTATTGACTATTATTATTTTTTAATACACATACATCTGTGCTAAGCCCTTGTTCCCTTAACACATGAGCCGTAATTAAGTCTCAGACACGGTAAAAGCTTGTGCTTCTTAGCATTTTCTAGGCATTACTGAATCTATTTTGTCCTGTAGGATTCGTATCGTGACATGACTGTAATTGTCTTTATTCAAATGTTAAGAGCAACGCCTCTATTGTACTCAGCTGCTGCTTCGTGAATATTTCCCAGTGTCAAGCATGATTTCGCGCTTTTACAGACTACCCGTAGATCTTTTAGCTTAACACAAAAAACTCACTTCAAGGACACTCACACGTGTCGTATAATTGAGTAAAAAACCTGTTCACGTAAACTTTAGCAAATTCTCTATCAATCCCTATTCTCCTTCAAATCGTTCAAACAACATAATTACACACAATGCAAAAAAAAACAAATGCGTCAGCCCGGAGTCGAACCGGGGGCTCGTCGATGGCAACGACGAATTTTACCGCTAAACCACTAACGCTTTCAATACAAAAAACAATGAAACAAATTATTAACTTCGTCTGATCGCATAATCGCAAAACCTTTGCACTTATATGGTTTAAATGACATACTTTTTATTGATATATGCTTTGCTGTTTATTGTTCTATACGAGCATCTATCTAATATTTATTTGCCTATTATTTTCTAAAATATTTTAGTTAATTTTAGAAAGTTTTATAAATTGTTATACATAAATGGTGGTGCTGTGAGCAGCGGGCAAATTCTATCCAATTTGTGTGTTTTTAAGTCATCGACTCAGCGTTGTCTCAAAATAAGCTCATCGACGCGTAAACAAACAATCTGCTCGCATCTTCACGATCAACATATCCAGATAATTGATCGTCACACAACTAAAAGGATATACCAGCTGGCGAACTGTGGACGGAAGAACTGGATTTTTATCGAGAGTTTTAATTCAGTTGATTCCATTTGTGCAGAGGCATCTTGTGTTGACAGCATTCCTCAAGCTGTACACTCGCACCATTTAAAACATTCACGCTGCTGTCATGGTTGTCGCGCCATTAGTGTCATCTACGAACGGTAATATTCAGTTCAGCACTAAAGGAGGAGATATGTATGGTGTACCATCACTTTTGGACTCGACAATGTCAACAGAGTATAGGTGGGCCACGGACAGTGTGGCGGGCGGGAACGAGCGTTTTCAAGGAGTCGCGTCGCCTTTTTTTGATCACGGCGATTTGAGCAGATTATCTGAAGAAGGCAATCTTGCCCACTATTTTTGTTTTTTGATAAAAATTGTATGATCAAGACTAACTAATTACAGATTCTAACGAGCATCACGAGGAAGCTAGTCGCGTCAAGCATTTGGCGGAACTACTCGATGAGTTCAATATCACACATCCTACAGCCACAGACAAAAAATCGACCGACTCGCCTGCCAAACCAGCAGATTTGGATTTTACCACTAGCACCGGATTTACCTCAACAGCTGCATCTGCTCCTCCGGTAAAATCTGCGTCTGGAGCCGACTATGATCGAGACGCCCTCCATAATGATCCAGCCGATGAACACAAGCAACAAAGAGCCGAGCAGGTGTGTAAAGTTATTTTAAATATATTCCACCAAACGTTCTAACTTGAACAGTCTGAATCGCCATCTTTTGAGAACTCTGTCGCTGGATCTCCAAATCGCCTTCGCTCGCGCTCACTTAGTGATTACGATATTCTTAACAGCACTATCAGAACGTTGAAGCAGAATAGGGTGCCAGGCGAGTCTACAAATCAAGAATCAAAAGCAGGCTTTGGTCAACAATCCCCTGAAAAAAGTGTGAACAATCCAGCGGGCAGTTTTACACCTCTACACCCTGTGTCAAGTCCCGGTGAATATCACGACACAGGCAATATACAGCACGCGACAATTGGAGAAACTACATTTTTACTGAAGCAACTGCGAACTATGACAGCAGAATGCGAGAGTCGAGATCAAGTCATTAATGACCTACAAAGGAAGCAAGAGCAATTTCAAAAGAAAGAAGAGGACTGGCTCTATCAACAATCACAGCTTCAGAAGCAACAGCAGGAGATGCTTCGACAGCAAGAACTTCAGTTTGAAAAGTTTAAAGCGCAATTAGAAGAGCGTTATCAACTACAAAATGAGGTGAAATCTCACGACATAACGAGCATGAACGTAGAGTCTGCCCAGATGCCTAGCATGTTTGTGCACCCATCCACATCCTTTGCGCGAAATCTATCTGAAGTTGCTACTCCTGAAATTGACCACAAACTGTCAGATTTGCCGCTAGCGCAGTCTTCGGTTGTGAAAAATAGAGTGACTTTGGAAACTGCCGGTTCTAGCGATGCAGAATCGATGATTGAGGAGGTTAGTTTTGGATACGACAAGGATACCTCTCCAGTATTCGATCAATCACGAACGGAAATATACCATCCTGCCCGCAAAGCTGGAAATAAAGCTCCCAATATTATTGATGAAGTCAAAATTGTTCAGCCTGTTCCTCGTCGGCCGACTAGAATTGCAAGCCACGACGTTGCTTATCTTGATAAGCAACAAGAAGCTCGTTTGCTCGAATCACTGAGCTCCTCATTTCGACATTCTTTGGCTCTAGAGCAAAACTTGGAGAATGCTAGATCTGAGATTGCTGCATTGAAGGAAGTTGTTGGAGAGCTAACAAAGCAGCGAAGCCGCTCACGTAATGCCGACGTCTCTAAACAAACTCGAGATGAAGTCTTAGAGACGCAGCAAGCTCCGCTAGTGTCTAATGTCGCGCCACTTGGTATGTCTGCTCAGAATGTATCTGCCGGTCAATCCGGATTCAAGGCGAATGTGTCGAAAATATCGGCTTCATTTCGAAACTCCACTCCTCAAGAGATCATCGAAGAATTAGAGCGACTGTTAGGCGAAGCTGATAATGAAATTGTAAAACTGCGCGGTCATGCTACGGTTATGGGACCAGCCAGTATGCCAGGTACGTCTATATTTTATTCTTTTGGATAAGCACTTTTCTAACGGAATATTGTAGATTCACAAAGATATTCGGCGCTCACGAGTAACAAGATCTATTATCGACTTCAGATGGATAAAGTGGACAGACTGGGAGTCTCCGAACTTGGAAATATTATTAAAGTAAGCATAACTGTCTCCATGCTATTTGCGGACATATATTTAACCTTGAACTAGAATATTGTTTTGCAGCTTGATGTACCGCTTTCTGAGCTACAGGCACATATAATGGCACTTCCTACACACTTAATGAACGAAGATCGGTACATGCACTTTGCAAACGAAGTCCATAAAATCTTGTACTCCGGACATCAAATCGACCCTGATGGAACATCACCACTTGGCGAAGGTTCCAAACATGAACTGGAATGCCTTGATGAGATGATTGGTAGGATCAACAAATTAACACGGGCAGCTGCTAGAAGAGAGCAGAGACGGCGAGAGTCATCACGAAACTAACTTGCCATGATGATAATGATTTTTTTACGAAATTAATATAGTTCTTTCTTTGTGCAAAATTGGATTATGCAGAATGTATATCATTTCAGGAAACGATAAATGCTAATTTATAAATCAAAAAATAAAATTAATGCTGTAACAGATGTCTGACTCCTCTCTACGTTTCTCATCATTTACATACAATATCGATTATTTACTTTGTAACAGAAACCTCATATCGAGTAAGACTTCACTGTATGCCATTCTGCTTCTTGAATTCATCCCATGCATGATTAAGCGAAACGAACACAGCTTGCGCAATCATTTTTTGCTCGGTAGTAGCACTAGCAGGTACTTTATCCGGATGAGTTTTCGCAACAGCTTTCATGTAGTTAATCTTGACTTTTTTCGGAATGACTAAATCAGCCATGCCAACTTTCACCCAGCCTGCTTCTTGCCAGAGAACGGTATCAAGAGAACCTAAGAGGGCCCGTAGATTCTCCTCTTTGCCGTGCTTCCAAACTGAGATCTTGGCTTCAACGTCATCAAGCAATGCAAATTTTTCGGCGTCAACTGCTTCATTCCTCCGATTTTCCTCTTGAATCTTTTTAAGCGCTGCCTGTGCAGCAACACTGTCTTCGATTGATGTAGGTTTTGGTCGTTGCACTGGTTTTGGCGTACTTCGTGCTGATGCGGATGGAGTAGGCGTCTTAGATGGCGGGTTGATGACTTTGTCGCAGCGAGCCTTACCGTCCATAGCAGGTTTTCCTCCTTTTCCGGATTGTACCAGATCATCCCATGCATCTCTTGCGTCTTTGAATCGCTCAAGCTGCTCGAGAGCTTCTGCTTTTCGTTGAAGTAGTTTAGCCCAGATATCAGCCAATTTTTTGCCTGGCTCGTATTCTTCGTCAATTCCCTTTCCAGGACCGATGATTGAGAGGCCTTCTTCAGAATCGCCTAAAGCAGCTTTTGTGCTACCTAGCTTTAGAAGCGAAGCAGCACGATTAGATAACAGCACTGTGCGCAGTAAGTGGGGAGAAGGCGTCATATCCAAGGCTTGAGTGTAATACTCATTTGCTGCTTGGAAGTCTCCGCGCTTGAAAGCCTCTGTTCCTTCAGTTCTCGACAGAGTGAGATCGTCAAGCTGCATCGATGAAATGGTAACTTGTGGTCGTGCTGACGGCTTAGGACGCGGAGGAGCAACTGGCGTTGGCTTAACTTCTCGTCGTGGCGCCACCGCAGGTTTTGATGGAGGCGACATTGGACGAGGTGAGGCTGAGGGAGGAGGGCGAGCTCGACGACGATTAGACGAGACGTACTGATCCATGTCGTCAAATTGATTCTTACTTGACGGTCTTGAAGGTTTTGGCGGAAGCACATCTTCACCAGTAGACGCACGTGAAGAAGATGAAACAAGCCGTTCTGTAGGTCTTGGTCTAGGCGGTTGTGGTGGTGGGGGTCCTTCCTGTTCAAGGAGCTTCGCTTCAAGAGTAGCTGCAAGATTAGCAGCATGTGTATGATCTTCTGGAGTTGGCTCTTCAAGGTTAATTGTAGTCGCATCACCGTCAAATCTGTATCTCAACTGATTCCGCATCCATCGTGGATTTCCATCATCAGTAAAACCGCTACCTCCACCATTTCCGTGCTGTTGATACTCCTCGACTGCTTTTGCAACTGTCTGCTTTCCTTGCTTCCACAGCACTTCAGCTCGGCTTCGCAATTGAGCTGAAAATACTGAAGCAATTTTTCCAAGATCTTGGGTAGGCACTTGAGATGCAAACTGAGGCATTCTAAGGCCACTTTCTGTTCGATTCCGTTGCTCTGTACCCGATGACTCGTCACTATATACACTAGGCATTGATCGCCATTCATTTTCACCAGCAGACTCAGTTCTTGTCCGTGCACGCCTTCTGACATCGTCCGGATGAGGTGCTAGTACATCATCATACTCTGTATTATCGATTCTAGCTTGTTGCCGGCTTCGCGGTTGAGAGGGTCGAGTACGCTCAGGTCCATTACTTCCGCCGTGTTGCTGTTGTTGAAGTTGTTTGGCTTTCTCATGCGCTTCATTGATCAGAAAATCCACCGCCTGTTGAACATTGGTGCCTGATTCAGTATGCGCTAATGCCCGTCGCGCATGTGAAGCGGAGAATCCCATATCAACCAATTCAGCCACGTAGACGTCGCCTGCCTCTGAAGTGGCGGGTGGAGTAGACGCAGCGGAAGATCGACCTTCTGATAATGCAGGTGAAAACGCATTTCGCTGAGGCATATCAGGATTAGAAGGTCTTGGTCTGGCTGCAGATGGTGCTCGAGAAGATGCAGCTGGGAGGGAATCAAGCGATGATGATGATG
Source organism: [Lipomyces] yamanashiensis (assembly GCA_030572775.1). Classification (NCBI taxonomy): domain Eukaryota; kingdom Fungi; phylum Ascomycota; class Lipomycetes; order Lipomycetales; family Lipomycetaceae; genus Myxozyma; species [Lipomyces] yamanashiensis. The sequence continues at coordinate 236,308 of JAJMBS010000002.1, forward strand.
GAGATGTAGTCACTGGAGCCGCTGGCCGTGATGACCGTGAGGGGCGCGGTAGAGGCGGTGCTTCTACAGGTTTACCTAATGCGCCTAGAATGTCGTCTTCGTCGGTGGTGTCGAGAGGCGATAATGCTGATGCTGAAGAAGTCGGTGCCGCTACAAATAGATGAGTAAAACTGCAGCCAATTCCTCTTCAAACCATTATTAATACTTACGGGTAGGCCCATTACCACTTGATCCAAAGGAATCCAATAGGTCAAAACTTAGACCGCTTGCCCAATCTGATCCGCCTGCTGATGCAGTAGCTGCGCTCCCAAACGCTGACTGCTGTCTTGCCTTCTCTTGCTCATTGAGAGATCTATTAGCCGCATCACGACTTTTCGAGCTCGAGAATGAAACTAAAGAAGCAAAAGAGTCTATCCCAGCGCCAGATTTCGGTTTCTGTTGCGCGCTGGTTGCCGTGTAGTTAATTGATGATGCAGCAGATGCAGGCCTCGGGGACGCCAGAGAAGCCGGTATTGAGGTCGATAGCAGGTTCAGCACAGCCGGACCAGCACTTTGCTGCACGTTCTGCCGCTGTGCCGAGTTCTCTGAAAACGACAAGTCTAACAGGTCATCCATTTTCAACCAGACTCAGACATCCAAGCAATGCAAAATGATCAATAGCGTGTGTATCTGGAGCCCTCGTAGTGAGCAGTGCCTCCTCCACTGTAGTATTGACATTGAGCCGCAGATACTAACCCCATATATTTATCAGCACCGCCAAACTTTTGACGATTGCGTAGACGCCCATCGAGAATATTACACCCGAGTTTTTTCGCGTGCAGATTCGGTTTATTTGAGATATATCACATACGCACATTACAATGTCGTTTCTAAGAAGTCTAGCAACGAAAATAAGTGCGAGCACTGCGCTTGTATCTCAGAGAGCCCCTATTACTTCTTTCCTTAAATCTCAACAGTGGGCGTCGCCAGTTGCCAGACTTCAACTGCAATTCGTGCGATATGCTACCAAGAAAGCTGCCTCATCAAGAACTAACGACAAGAACTCTGTTGGAAAGCGTCTCGGTTTGAAGGTTACTGAGGGTATGCTGCGAAATACACTGCTGAGAGATGTTTACTGCGGATTCTAATACAATTTGCTATAGGTGCACACGTTAGAGTGGGAGAAGTCATCTTTAGACAGCGCGGTACTCAGTGGTACCCAGGCGAGAACGTAAGCTGCTGACAGCATCTATAATGAATGAATGGTGCTAATTTTGCTAATTTTGCGTATTATAGACAATCGTCGGAAGAGACTACACCATCATCGCCAAGGAACCTGGATATGTTCGCTACTACCGTGATCCATTCCACCCGACCAGAAGGCTCATCGGTGTTGCCTTAGCCCCACATTTACGGCTCCCCTCGCCTCATTGGCAACCCAGAGTACGCCGATTTGGCCGGACACCAATAACTGAACCTGAGGAAATTGAAGCTGAGAAGACCAGACTGACAAGAAAGGAGTACTACGGATGGATTGAGAAGCAGGCCCAATATGAAGCTAGAAAGGCTAAGAGAGAGGCTAGCGCTTCAGCAAGCTCGCCTGAAGCTACTGCCTAAGGATACAGTGTTAATTTGTACATAAAGAATTTCAAAATGAAATGTATGATATGCGAAAACTTGAGAAGGTATATTTTGATTTTGATAAAATATCTATTGAAACTTAAAAATACTCTCAAACTTTGAATGAAAATGCAATGAACTCCGGAACCAAAATGAAAAAGCAATATAGCACAAAAAAAGAGCATTAAATAAGAGTGAGAATATTATAACATGACGGCATCGTCATCCTTCAACACTCATGGTCTCAATCTTTTCAAACATTTTCCTCGCAATCTTGATATTTGCTAATATGATATTGTTCTCTGCTTCGCCAGAGAAAGGATCATCATTTTCCAACAAAGCAACAGCATCAGACTCTGAGATCTCTCCATTAACTCCAATTGGTGCAGACTTAGTTGCCATAACAACCATAATCATAGTGCTGCTAGTCATTGAGTCTAAATATGCCGAGCAATCACTTCCCCGTAGCGACAGACTTTGGAACTGAGATCGAAGTTTGTTGCAACTTTGCTTGAACTGCTTGATAATGTTACTGATTTTTTCGAATCTGGTAGAATCTGACTTGAAACCGGGCGATTTGTTGCTCGTAACGTGTGAAAGCACGAGGAATGTAGTTTTCTCAAATAAAATAACTTCGTCGACTTCTGATATATCCGCAAAGGTTTGTAAATGTTTCTCAAAAATTGCAACGTTTGGAATCAAGGAGCAAACGATATTGGACCATGCCTTATACAGCGACTCGTCCCAAATAGTTGTAGCAAAGCCTTGCACTTTGAAAGAGAACATAGCGGAGGTATCCTCAAGACTGTTCATCAGAGCACGATATACATCTTGTCGCTTCTCCACAACTACTAAATCCATTTTGTGAACTAAAGCGAAAATCCGCGCACCAGGTGAATACTCGTAAAGGTTTCGCAAACAAAGGACAAATGTCTCGATATCCTTGCGAAGCTCTTTGGATTCGACATCAAAGACGAAAATCAAGGCTTCTACCATTTGAAAGATATTGTCACGCTGAGAAGTAAAATAGTTATCCATATATGCGTCCTGTCTGTATTCACAAAATGTTAGAGCTATCCTCTGGTAGAGCTTGAAAGTAATGACGTGCATACCCTCCACAGTCCCACAAATTGAGTGTCATATTGCCAAGAAATCGGAGGTTCTGATGTTCAACTTCAATTGTAGCACCTAATCGACGTGTATCAAATGCCGAATAGTTGCTAAACACCAATGTATTAGAAAGACAGGTCATACGAATAATATACTAAAAAGACGACATACCTGAAAATAATACTCCGCATGGAAGACTTTCCCGATCCACTCCGACCCTTGTCGTAATCAGCAGTTAGTAAAACTCACACGAGAAACCAGTATTTAAAGAAATACCATCAACAACAGCTTCCGTCGAGCTGTTCCCACCATAACAGAAATAAGTAATGCAGCTGTTGCTTAACTAACAATGTTGTCGATTCGATTCAAATGATCTCGATGATTGTCCTTTGATACAGCACAAAACACCAAATCAGCTAATAGAGACAATGCAAATATATATACTGTTGAGTCGTGAAGATGGTCCTTTAATTGTCGTGAGTTTCTGAGATGGCGACACTGACCGCCTACGTCGTCATTAACCAGCAAGCCTTGCACGAACAGCAAGCCAAAGTACCAAACCCACGGGAATGTCAGACGATGCGCTTAATGGCCCGCGCTTCAACGCGCTAATCAGTCAGACTTATCTGATAGGGAACAGGCACTGTTTAATATCTCACATGATTTCTAGACGCTATTGACTAGACATTCTGGTTTGAGAGAGTATGAATAGAGGAAAATGTGTAACTGAGTAAAGATGTCCTGCTTTTGTTATTTTGGATCAGGCGTTTAATGCTAGCAACTAATCGTGATCGCGTGCACTGATCTCAACGCGCGACCTGATAACCACGCGACAGAGTTCCCCGCTTCAAGTTCAATTGTCAAGCACTAGACACAATTGATCAGGCGTATATAAGTTGCAGAGTTTGCATCTATAGACTCCTGCTTTCAGATGACAGAGATATGTGCAGCAGTACCAGCGGCCTCTGCAGTGGCCAAGGGGTCTGATCCGGCAACTACGGCAGTGAACAACAACGATGCAATTGCTACAAAAGATGAAGACTACTGGAGCGTTGTTTATGGACCTAATTTATATCCTGAACGATATGCCGATGAATCTACAGACTATGACATAGATATATACTGGGTAGATCGACCAGCGGTACTATTAAATCGAAATAAGCGCTTGAAGCATGTAAGACGCAGACTCTTGTCAGATTACGAGACTGAACTAAAAATCCGGGACTCTCAAGATACATTTTTGAATAGTAAATTTCCAAGTTTTATAGAAGACGAAAAGTGGGGACTAATAAGGGCGCTGATACCAGCGCGAGACGGGTCATCATATATCATGAAATTGCCTATTGAGATCCTCGAGAAGATATTCTACAAAATGTTTTACTTACTAGCATTTGACCACTATCGAAAATCTGGAATCGCTAAAGTTGCTTGTGTAAATCATGTGTTCAACAACTTGGTATGTATTGCCATTAACTAGTCTGTCTTCAATGTGGATGCTGACTGCTCAGCTGCAACCGATTCTTTTCAAAACTATCACAATCGATCATGTTGGTCACCTACAAGAACTGGCAGATCTTCTGCATTGCTCTCCACATGTCGGCAGACTAATTAAAGTACTCAAGCTGAAGTTTACGTCGTCTACGACTGTCGAGGCTGAGCACATATCGCAGCTTCTAGGTAAAATTGTACGCACAACTACAAATTTAAGAACTATATCAATAAGGATGTCAAGCGGAAAAGAAGGACAAGATTTGGTTATTCCGTGTCTTAGTCGAGAACTTCTTGACGACTTTGCTTCCAATGTTGTCAACTTGAATTTCATTTTCGAAACCTACACGATGCCGTTCACGATGTTTGCGCAAGGCTTTCAGAATCTGCAGGTTCTCCAAATTGGTCATGTGGATATGTCTCGTTTGAAGGTCACAAAAGAGGATTTGAGAATGCGTTTGCCAAACGTCGAGTGGCTGCAGTTGACAGCTCCAAAGCTCAGTCAGGCAGCAGTCAAACTACTAGCATCAGCTCTGCCACGCGTCAAGTCGGTGGAAGCTACTTCAGTTAGTGGTGGTATTATTGAATTGCTCTGTACCATTGTAGATCGAACAGATTCTCTTACTGATATCAAATTAACGAGATGTACCGGTCCCGGACTTCAAAATTCTTTGACTCACAAGCTATGGACGAACTTGCACTCAATTGAGATGACTGGATGTTGTATGCTGTCTTCAAGTGCGCTTCCTACATATCATGGGTTTCAAATCAATGCACTGCCTAAACTAAAGAGATTGAAGATCACGGCGGATATCAAGCTGCCTATCAGTAATGAACAGTTTGACGAGTTGATTACGGCAGTATACTTGCTTCCCAGCATAATAGGCAAGATGTCTCAAACTGAGAGCGAGCAAGTTCCAATAAAGAGCAACACAAGAGCGTCAACTACAGTAGCGCAAGGAGTAGACATTTCGATAGTCTGCGATAACTGTGCGTTTGGCGACACATTTGGGTCGGCTTCCTCGATGCTAACCGCGCAAAAGTACGTGACACTGCCGAATTATATGCATTACACGATTTTAGAGACAGTTGGCCCGGTAGACGAGCCACGCACTGTGAAGTTTATGGATTTGCAGACGACAGAGAGATTCCGAGTAGATTTGGGGATTCCAGGAAGGCAGTCGACAGCGACTGCCGCGCTATAACGACGACCGATGACTTTATGAACACGTTATAGACTGATTTGCTGAAATTACATTACTTTAGAATCAGCAAGAACTATTCTTATACACCCACAACTCTCCCCGCGTAGTCATGAAACCAAGCATCTATTAGCCCTGAATCCCTCCCGGATCCCCGTTGTTCACGGCAAAATTAGCGTGCTTCCACGCGCAGCAGGGTGACTTCACGTGACCAGATTAACAACTGACTGCATTCTGTAACGCCCCTCCTCACAAATAGAACCATTGTTCATCGTTGGTTCGAAAAGCGTCCGTCTCTGATTTTGTTTGTTGGACTGGGCATATCAGATACTTCTTTGCTTCTCCTTTTGGAGTAACTTGCATTTTCATTTGTTTTATTCATTTGCCAAATGGCAATGGCGTCTATGCCAGTCCAATCGACCCCGTCGCCAGCACCGCCTGCGGTCTCACATTTTCCCCAGAGACTGCGGAATCTCTTTCGCTTTTCCATAAACGGACCCCAGCAGGACACGACTACAGCTACCACTCCTCCATCATCGCCTCCATCCTCTCCTGCCCTCGAAAAAGTCGACCTTCCTCCGCCACCAAAGACTCGTTTTGCACGGCTCCGTTCCCCATCGAACCCGAACCCTCGTGCTGCCTCAGCGACCCCGCTGTCGACGCAACCAGCACTTCCTTCAGCACCTTCCCCTCCTCGGACGCCGGCAGATGCCCTTCAATCAGCTAATGGGGGACCATCGATAGCTTCTGACTCTGGTGCGTCGACTCAGCGACCGCCAAAGTCTTACATGCCAGGGCAAGTCGTAAAAAGGTTACGCCGCGTCGCATCTGCTCCCAACGGACTACAAAAGCTGGATGAACAGCAGCAGCAGCAAAGCTCGCTTGCGCAGGATGCCACTCCGGACGAAGCAGATGAGTCTGGGGACTCAGTAGGTGCTCCATCTGTGCCATTATCACAGCCAGTTCCGATCAGCGTTACAGCTGCCACAAAGCCTACCGGCATTTTGGATCTGGCTTCGAAGTCGACGACCCCGGGACCTCTTACTGTGCCTATTCCTGCAATCCCTTCTTCATCAAACAACGACTATTTTGCCGACAAACTATTACCTCCGAGTATTCCACCTACATTTCGTCGGACATATTCATCAAACTCGATCAAGGTAGGCAGTGTCGAAGTCGGACCTCAGAGTTTCGATAAGATCAAGCTGTTGGGCAAGGGAGATGTGGGAAAAGTGTATCTTGTGCGTGAAAAGAAAAGCAGTAGATTATATGCGATGAAGGTTTTGTCCAAGAGAGAGATGATCAAACGTAACAAGATCAAGCGAGCGCTAGCAGAGCAGGAGATTCTTGCTACTGCCAATCATCCGTTTATTGTTACTCTTTATCACTCGTTCCAGTCTGACGAATATCTTTATCTGTGTATGGAATATTGTATGGGAGGCGAATTTTTCAGAGGTATGCTATTTGATTTAGCAATGTGGGTGAATGTGCATGTAACTAATATTCTTTGAAAAGCTCTGCAAACTCGAGTGGGAAAGTGTATCCCTGAGGATGATGCTCGATTTTACGCCGCTGAGGTCACTGCCGCTCTTGAGTATTTGCATTTGATGGGCTTCATTTATCGCGATCTTAAACCTGAAAATATTTTGCTCCATCAATCTGGCCATATCATGCTTTCGGACTTTGATCTTTCGAAGCAGTCGGATTCTGGTGGCGCTCCCACCATTGTTGGTACTCCGAGCGGCAGGGGCAGTAGTCAGCATTCTATGCCTGCAATTGATACCAAAGCCTGTATCGCTAATTTCCGAACCAATTCATTCGTTGGCACGGAAGAATATATCGCACCTGAAGTCATTAAAGGTAATGGTCATACGTCAGCTGTTGACTGGTGGACACTAGGCATTCTGGTGTTTGAAATGTTATACGGAACGACCCCTTTTAAAGGCAAGAATCGGAACGCGACCTTTGCGAATATTTTGAAGCACGAAGTTCAATTTCCTACATACCAGCCCTCTGCTGCTTCATCACCGAGCCAACTTCCACCAATCTCGAACTTGTGCAAATCGCTCATCCGTAAGCTTCTTAGCAAGGATGAGAATCGACGATTAGGCTCGCGAGCTGGAGCATCGGATGTGAAGGCGCATCCTTTCTTCAAAAACACTCAATGGGCATTACTGAGAAATATGACGCCACCGATGATTCCTACCCCCGGTGACGGCGTTGATGCCGTTAATTTCCGCACGTTGAAAGACAGTCAAAGCATGGATATTGGCAAGAAGCAAGCTCCATCCTCGAGTACGTCGACACCGTCATCGGCCAATGGACTGCGTAACGATGGATATTCTTCTGCCAAGAATAAATCGAACGCGGACATAAGTAATCCGGTCGTGTTTGCTCTTCATTCGGGAAGCGCAAAGTCATCGAGTGCTGCGAATGCTATGGCAAGCGGAAGCGGTACTACGAGCCTGAGCAACAATAGCGGAAGTAATAAGGGATCATTGGATGAGTACTATGATCCCTTTCAAGAGTTTAACTCAATCACGCTACATCATGACGACGAATACGGATACATGGATAGTAACTACGGTTCTCTATCGCCTTCTCCGACTTGAGCGTTTGGCAGTAGCTTTCTACCTAAAATTATACTAAAAACTTTGCATGCATAGATTGCATCACTGCATAATTGCACTACAGAGAGACAATCAATATGCAATATGATCATATATTTTGAAAGGTGTTGTCGAGTTCGGTTTTGATTTTTTGTTTGAATTCTATATGATTGCATTCCCAACGAAGAGTTTTTTTATGAGTGTTTGCCTTGGACTTATTGGATTTGGTTATGATTTTGCAAAATGCATGCTTTTAGTTTTTTTATTATCCTTGCATTTGCTACTGCTCATGTATTTTTTGAGTCTCATTCGTGACTTTCTAACAAAATATGTGGATTTTCTTCATTTCATTGCGTAGTCGCAGCGTAGCCGCATTTTTGTATGTAATGTCTGTTCAAGTTGCCGATACACTGCACTGTACAGAACTTCTTGGACTCTGACAGCATGCTTCATGAAGTTCGTATAAGAACACTGAAATGGTTCTCAGCATCAAGAGAGTCTGGGGGACTATGTAAAGAACCTCATCGGCTTAGGGTAATGTCTACGCGTGTTTCAATGAGCCTTCCCCTATTTTGAAACTTCTACCGGCAATTAACAGTGGTTGGTAGCAAGAGAAATCCTTTTCATTGCAAAGACATTGATTTAGAAACTTCTACCAGATCGAGGTCTGCGTTTGGATTTTTGCAGCCTGGTACCTATTTACGCGTGAGAGTTTCAGTGTGATGGATCAGTAAATCGCTGCAACTGGTCTCCTAGCATCGCCCACAATTATGCTGTCCGAGAGCGCGAATGGCAATCAAAACGAAGAGGAAATATTGATTGATAGTGATGATTGTACGAGCGAATTGCAGCAAAGTAGTTTTCATGAAAATTCAAATAATCAAAATGGAGTTCATAGCAATGAAAGTAAGAGAAGAGCAAGCATATCAGTAGGCTAGGTTATGAAGATACCCGACTCAGCAAAATAGACACGGATGAGTTTGTAGCTAATTTTTTTGAAGAGAATTGTGAATTGCTCGACCGGCAGTGGAAATACCACTATGCTAAATATCATTCAGCTGAGAAATGGAGGATCGGTCAGGGCCACAGACTCGATGCTGAACGCGAGTGTGACCCTTTTCTTAAGCTGCAGGATGCCATTGATCCGTCTATCAAGGAATATATTTTTAAATATTCAGAGTCGCCTTTTATGCGCGTGTTGGAAGCAGAGCGGAGGGGGAAGTTGCTGATCCAAAGAACTGCAAAACGATGGGCAATTATTCTGCCATATTTCCCACCCGAAGACCCGCAGTACAGCCCGATGTCACGGCTTCCGGTTGAAATACTGGACATGATTATATCATATTCCTACTATGCGGAAATACCCATATCAGCAGTGAGCAAGTTTGGAAGCGTTTGCAAGCAATTCAATTACTTGGTGAGTGGCTTTATTCAGATCAGTAGAGCTTAGCTGACCCAAATCTGCTGGTATAGATGCAGCAAAGATTATTTACTCAAGTTGACAGTCGCGATGTTCAGCTTACCAGGCTTGCATCCATTCTTCGGGTGTGTCCAACCTTGCAACGGTATCCACGAAATCCGCTTATAGTTCCTCAATCTTACACTGTACAATCTGCTGAATGAGCAGGGAAAGCTCTTGCAACGATTTCGAGTCTTGTCCTAGCTTGATTTCCATTAAATTTGACTGTCGAAAGGAAAGCTTCTTGGCCAAAAAGACTGTCCACTTCGCTGTACTCATAAGCACGTGGAAATAGAATATGACGATGGGACTGGTCATCAGATTTCCCCAGAAAGAGATTCGCCTCCTTTTATTTCACGGCTAGATCCCAAGTTTAAAAATTATGGACTAAAGCAACTAATTTTGTCCTACACGGGTGAAAGACTTTTTGGGGTGGTCGAATTCATGAGCCACTTCAAATGCTTAGAAACTATCTATCTGCATGGCGCTGATATGGGCGAGAAAATGCTGTTGAATAAGGCTTCATTATCGAAGCGTAAGCTGGCATGGAGACATGTGAGGGAGTTAGTGCTGCCTGGTTGTCTAATAGATTCCAAAGTGGTGGGAGTATTAGGATCTGCTTTGCCCTCGCTAACAAGCTTTGAGGTTGTAAATATGGAGTGTGCGTAATGTTTCAATTATTTGCATAGCTTGATCCTGTCTGATCTTATTATTCTTTAGATGGTCCGCTGCAACTAGTTGCCCAATGGTTGCGTCAAGGCGTGAAATTGCAAACGCTTTCATTGCATGATTGTCTTTCGTGTTACACAAACCGAAATTTCAGGTTCGGTCTCTGTATTTGGAGTCACCTTAACGAAATTACAATCATTAATTGCATTCCGGTTTTGCCTCAAATTTTTCCTGAACGGGTAGGTTCGGTCGCTCTACTGGCAAACCTCCGGAAGTTGTGCATAGATTTCCGCTTAGACAAGTGTTATTTGTACGCTGTTATGGACATGACTACAATAAGACGAGGGCTTTACCAACTATCAAAGTGCTTTCCGTTTAACGATGTCATGAATGAAGCCACTGGTCAATGTGAAAGGCCACGAGTCAATGTGAAAGGAATGTAACAGCTAACATTGACGTGAAAGTTTGCTGCAGTTGGAAAGGCTCTTACTATTCTGAAGAGAATGGAGATCTTAATGAATTTGAACATAATCGAAGAGGGAAGAGGCTTAAGAGCCCCCTAACGTTGCTGAGCGTTTGGGATGGCGAGATAAGAATAATTTCTCCTCAATATTTCCAAAAGTATAGCAGAGTACTTCTGAATCTGCAATGATTGGTGAAATATAGATTTCAAGAAAAGCTGATATCTTGCTATAATCTTCCAAGAGCAAAAAGATCCATTTGTTTGCAGCCAGTAGCACTACAATACGGGGTGGACATAACATAGCTTGCGCATAGATCAAATGTTTAATCTTGCAGACAGCTTAGATGAAGACAGGCGCTAAATTCACCATCACCGAGCCAGGCAGTTTCTCAGACTTGCGCATTGTAGGGTTTCTACAATTACACACCGCAACAACTTGAACTTATACCTCAAGTTATTACAGATTGCGATTCATTTGGGTGAAATAGAAGCTGTTGGTTGCATCTTTTTAGGCGGGGAGACAATATAAGTGCTTGTAGTAGTGCAATACCGGGTAAGGCCGCTTATTTACGCGTAGATCAAAAGCCTAGTCGTGATGGCCGGATAAGGGAGCGCTTCGCTGCTGCCACAACTTACACCGTCACACCAGGTTATCGTTCTGATCTACGAATCTTGACACGATTACTACAGCCGCTTGAGTCGTGCTTGATAAGTACACTGAATGTGAGGTGTTCAGAGTAGATAGTTTAGTAAGGCTTGCTCGGTAATCAGTCTTGGGTCAACGCAAGCCAGACTACAAGCGTCAATCTCGGAGAGTCGACATAGCCGTTCCCTTGTTCTCAACAGCGAATCGCAATATCTAAATCATGGTAGAAGATGATAACTCTCCTGGTGGTGTAGTTCGAATGCGGGGTGGGAGAATATATTTCGAACCGAGCGAACCTCAGCAGCCAGAACAAAATAGCGACCATGACAGCTGGCCTGGCCCCGGTGATATCAATATTGATGAAGTAGACACCGACAAGTTCGCAGCTTATGTCTTTAATGAAGACAGACTTAAGACAGAACGTGACATGGATGTCAGTCATTTGAATTTCCCTTCAGTTGAGGAATGGAGGAGCGCTAAATCTCAGAAGTTCAAGCTGATGCGCCAGGACTGTGCTTTTCATAAATTGGAAGCTGCGATTGATCCATCGATCAAGCAAGATATTTTAGAATATTCTGAATCGTCTGTGGAGCGTGTGTTAGAAGCAGAACGACGAGGGAAATTGCTGATCTCAATAAATGCCAAACGATGGGCACGTATTCTGTCTTATTTCCCGCCAAAGGATCCACAGAATAGCCCAATGTCACGAATTCCTGTTGAAATACTAAGCATGATTGTTGACTATGCTTACGGGCCGGAATATTTTCGACAGACGAGGCATATTTACGCAGAAGCGAGTAGTTTTGCCAATGTCTGCAAGCAGTTCAACAATTTGGTGAGTAGCTCAATCCTTTTTCTATCTATTGAGCTTGTGTAGCATTTAATCACTGGTATAGGTTCGGCCAAAACTGTTCACTAGAATCAGATGCTCATATTCTCAGCTCGGCACACTTCTCTCTGTCCTTCGAGTGTCTCCTGCCTCACAACAATATCTGCAAGACTTGGGCGTGACGTTCCAATCTTATACTACACAATCTGCGGAACGAGCTGGAAAGGCGCTCACGAGAATCATCAACATGTGTCCTAACTTGGCTTCATTGAATATATATGTCATATATGCAACTCCCTGGCCGTATGATTGTCCGACTTTCTGCAAGCACAGGCATGTAAAGCGACCCCACGGAATATTTGACGATTTCGAAGAGCACAAGCAAGCTTATCCGCTATCTTTCTATCCGCGTTTAGATTCCAGTCTACGAAATTTTGGAGTCAAGAACTTGATCGTTGGCCGATTGGGTGGTATAAGTCCTGGGATAATTGAATATATAAGCCATTTCAGAGGCATAGAAGAGCTGCATCTGATAACGGCTGATCTGAGCGACCAATATTTTCTGAACCATGTCACAATACCAAAGCACAAAATCAGCTACAAAAATGTGCACAAACTGCGCCTGTACTACTGTACACTGGGTTTCAAAATGGTAGATGTATTAGCGTCTGCCTTACCATCGCTGACAAACTTAGAGATTAGAGATATGCAGCGTATGCGTGCTTCACAAATTATTGGCATTTGATTTTTGCTAACTATTTTTAGAGGGCCCACAACAATTAATTTCCCAATTGCGGAGTCAAAATGTGAAATTACGAACGTTGTCATTGGATCGCTCTTTTACATGCTATAAGAACCCTGCATTCGCACTAGAGTCCTCTTTCTGGGAAGGCTTGGAGGAGATCACAATTAAGGACTGCTTTCCAGTGCTGCCTCAGTTTGTCCCTAATCGAGTAGGTGCTGTTTCTCCACTGGCAAAGCTCCGGAAGTTGCATCTAGAATTTATCTGGGACAAGCCGTATTTGTGGGGTGATCTTGACGTAGATCTTATAATAGAGGCAGTGTGTCAATTAGAAGACTGTCTTCCGTACAAAGTGGTTGAGAATGAAGATACCGGAAAATTACAAAAATACATTACGGCTGATGTGGAGGTTAGTTGTAGTTGGGGAAGCAGTACGCGACATGACCAAAATATTTCAATAGGCAGTCTAATCTTGCTGCGCGTTGCGAACGGCATCGCAGAGCAAGCTACAGACGATGAATTTGGAGATCTCGAATATATACCTGTATCCCATGGAGTAGAGCTTTTTATGTAAAATAGCCAGTTTTTTGCTCAAATTTAGTAATATATGATGCCAGTTATCTGTAAATGGGAGCGTAGATCAAAGGCTAACTCGAGGGCCATTCAAGCGAAAGCTTTATCTACAAGCACCTGATAATACAGCAACAAAAAATCTCTTACTGCTTTTGGTATATAGAAATTAATATTTGTTGCTAGAAGTACAATGCGTGATATAATTAACTGATGCAAAAGCCTAGTCTCGAAGACGGGTCCATCCTTTAGCAAGAGCTTTTTCTGCTCCCAACCGCTCATTTTCTAATACACTGAGAAGATCTCTCATAACCACTCCAGGTTCTTCCTTCGCTTCTCGCATTCTAATACCATGACTAGTGCTACTTGAGTCTTTCCTTGTAAGTCCGCCAGGGGAGGCGGCTGCTGGAGATGGCGAGCCAGCATTTCCCCCGGTCATCCACGAATATTTCTTGCGACCTCCGGAAACCATTAGCGCTGCAGTTGCATTGGTTTGTCTATGCATGACTTCCTCAGTTGCATGGCTAGCACCATCTCCGGCTTTTCCGCTGCCTGATGCTCCTCCTTCTGTAGATCCTCCGAAAGCTCCACCAGATCGTATTTCTAATCGAGTCTTCTCCATTTGATACTTGTCTTCCTTTTCTTTTTCTTTAATCGCTATGTGACGTAGAGCTTTTGCAACGTCCGAGGCATTTGACGTGCTACTGTTTCTAACTCCAGATTCGCGCCGGTATCGAGCTGTTATTACAGCAGCTGTCAGTATATCACTCAACCATTCACGACAAGCCAAAGATATCAAAACCAGTGCGTCGTTATCTTTTGTTTCCCCATTGGCTACCTGCATAGCAAGCTGAGGTGGTAGAGCTGGAATGTGGACATCGGATCCTAGAGCAGACTCAGCAGCCATATTTCGAACGACGCGCATGTCAAGAAACGGAGCTAAGCGATGCATTTGAATAGGATCTTGGGGGTACAAGTCTGAGATGTCCTCTCCCAAAAATATGTTGCCATCTGCAGAATATGACGGCATCCCTAGTCCTGTTCGACCTCCCAGTGGCTGTGACAAAATAGGGAGAGATGACGACAGTAACTGCTCTTCTGCGCGCAAATCTACACCCGCTGAAAGCAAAGCATCTGAGAAATCGCCAGGATCTTCTTTTCCAACATTCGCAGGGCCGCTAGCTACTGCTGGTGTTGGTACTGTGGGATTGCTAGGCGGGAGTGGGGATCCAGCGGATGCCGGGGATTGAATGCTGGGCGGACGCATAATGGGAGAACCTGCAGGACTGGTGCTGCGACTTAGACTTCGATTCAAAGGAGTAGGTGTGCCTATATTGCTCATAACGGGTGAAAAATGTGCTGGTGAGTTAACAGCTGATTGATGTGAAGACTGAGGCGCAGGCATGATTGGAGAAACCAATGATCCAACAGCTGGAGGAGGCATCGACAACGACGTAGCCAGTTTCGGCCTTTTGGGTATCATTTCATTGTCTGTGCTATCGCCTGATGATGGCGATGATCGCTTCATGGCACCAGCTGTGCTTTGGATTGCCCCAGGTGCCTGAGGAGGGGGCGAGGGATCGGACATGAATGACTGCTTCTCTCTCAAATTCTGATCTCGTTTGTAAAAATCCTTTCAGCACAATGCTTCGAAATATATGATTTATTTTCAAGATAATGAAACTGCCTGCTTGATCATCGTTAAGACGAGTGCTTGTTGTGATGACCGATAGGAGTTGCGTTGTACTGGCCATCCGAACTGCACACAAGTTTGCAGTTGAGCTTGCAAGAGAATAAAGTTTGCGCGTGTAGTTATATAATAGATTACGTCATACTTGCTTATTAGCTGGCAGCTAGAATGTAGTTTGAAGATGCAATGTAGGCCGCGTTTCGCCACGCAGAGTCAAGATAAGAATGTGAACAAGCTGAGTAGAGTTTGAATTATGTGTGAACATGATAAGAACCCGATTGAGTGCTTATTATTTGAGAGCAAATCCAGATCAGGACTGGCGCTGTTTGGTTTGCGGTTGCCTAATATCCTATCAATTCCCTAATTGCTACAATTAAAACAAAATATTTTTAGATTCTATGATTACTCTGCAGAGATATCTCTTACTATTAATAACCAATATATCAATTGCATTGCCTTCGCTGCAACTGAACAATGAACTCAGATAGCAAGTCAGATGCCCTAATCCTCAAATGATGTGCTGCTCATACTACAACTCCAACCTAACCCAATGAGAGATTGTGTTACTAGGCACACGGCTGAATCTGGTGAATAATAGCGAAGAAGGCTACTTTTGATCCTACAGTGGTGGAAAGTTGAAATAACTAGATATCTCCACTGTAATATCTAGTACTGTAATATTGTGCAGAATAGTTATCTAAGTTTGATGTAATATACATTTTCATCTACTTCAGCCAATTAAAATTTACCTTCCACAGACCATCATTACCGCCGTTCTAGATCTCTATCAAGGCACTATATAAAAACCAAACACTCAATTCATGCGCCTAAGCCACGACACAGCTCTTGATACCGCAGATGCCCGTGTTTCCATGCGCCTAAGCGACGACACAGCTCTTGATACCGCAGATGCCCGTGTTTTCTTCAGTGCGGGTAGTAGTGGTAGCAGCAGCAGGTGTCGACGCCTTCACCTCAACAACCTTGGAAGAGACAACATCAGGAGTCACTGACTCAGGCGTAGTCTCAACTGGGGTCTCTGTAGCATCAGACTCAGTAAGATGTGCTACAGCGCTCTCATCCTCGCTAGATTTGCTGCCATGTAGTCAGAAAGACTTGGCGACGATCTTGTAGAAGGCCTCTCCCTGCTTGGAAGCAATGGTCTTCTCGAGATCAGAAGGCAACCGGGATCCGTCGCCAGCAGCCAACGAACCAGCGCCCCAAGGTGAACCACCGTGAGCCTCAGTAAGGACAGACAGTTCACCAAAGGCAGAGGCGAAGCCCAATGGGACAAAGACCATGCCGTGGTGAACGTAGGTGGAAAGCGAGTTCATGACAGTAGCCTCCTGACCGCCACCGAGACCAGCAGTGGAGACGAACTGCGAAACAAACTTTCCAGCAAGAGCACCCGAGGCCCAGAGGCCACCGGTAGCATCCCAGAAAGTCTTCCACTGAGCAGGGAAGTTACCGAAACGGGTGGGGACACCGAAGATAAAAGCATCGTGGCTTTGGAGAACGTCCAGAGTAGCAACTGGGTAGTCAGGCTTAGCAGGAGCATGCATCTTGAGAAGAATCTCCTCAGGAAGAGTCTCGGGGACCTGGTAGATTGTGGCCTCACCACCGGCGGCCTCGACGCCGGCCTTCTCGGCCTCCGCCATGGCGGCGATGTGACCGTACATGGAGTAGATGATGATCTGCAGGACAGATGTTAGCGAGACGAGCACCAAGACAGGAAATTCAAGCTAAAGGCAGTGAAGAACATACAGCAATCTTAGGAGCCATTGTTGAATAAGATAACAGGGTGGGCAGGATGAAACCAAAATGAAGACGGTTGGTGCCGAGTGCGTATATATAGACACGGCGGTCAAGGTAGCCTCGACCGGAAAGTTTAACTGTAAAAGGCGTCCGAGCTGTTCTTTGTAAGTCTGACAAAAGCTTCCTAACTGATCTCGTAATGAACAAAGGGATAGGGCGCTTACTGACAAACCAACTACGTCACATCAGTCAGAATTGGTGACAATGCGATGCAGTAGTGGCACTGCTTATGAGAAGCCGACTCAGGATTGCAAATCGTGAAAGCGCGGGAGTGGAGGAATACAGGATACACGAATTTCGTCTTACAGAGAAGAATGACGGCTGGTCTTAAAGGAATCCAGTAATTGATATACGATGAGTTAGGATTTGCGTCAATTTGATGTATCTTGTACTACTTAGCGTCAATAAAATCTACAATAACAACAACGACAACAATAACAATAACAACAATAGCGTAGGACAGCCCGTGGGTGGGATATTGCTTTTTTGGGCAACAGTGCCTTCTCGGATCAAGCATCACCGACTGCTTTTGACTTCCATCCTGTTTCACTTCCAGATCACATCCTAATCAATCACAACCTAATCAATCCTAATCATGACAAGCTCTTTATTCATTGTCTGGGATGCTCTCACTCCACGTGAGTGTCGGCATTAATCACGGTGCTGTTCAGACTCGATCCTTATAAAGTGCCTGTCAACGTCTCGTAGAATCTGTTCTGACTCCACAATTCCTCTCTCTTTGTTTGCAAGTCACCATCTAAACCGCATCGTATAAGCAACTACAGATACAATGGCTCCTCGCGTCGCAATCATCATTTACTCTATGTACGGCCATATCGGCTCCCTCGCGAAGTCTATCCAGACCGGTGTCGAGGCTGCTGGTGGACAGGCAACCATCTTCCAGGTCCCCGAGACTCTTCCTGCTGAAATTTTGGCAAAGATGCATGCCCCTGCGAAAGGAGATTACCCCGTTGCAACTAACGAGACTCTGACCTCGCACGACGCCTTTCTCTTCGGTGTGCCTACTCGTTATGGCACCTTCCCGGCTCAGTGGAAGTCTTTCTGGGATGCTACCGGTGGTCTCTGGGCTTCGGGTGCGCTCATTGGCAAGTCTGCGGGCTTCTTTGTATCCACTGGAACACCCCAGGGTGGACAGGAAACTACAGTCCTCAATTCTCTATCTACAATTGTCCATCATGGAATCACGTTCGTCCCTGCCGGATATCGTGCATTCGCCCAGATGGCCAACCTGGACGAGGTGCACGGAGGCTCTCCCTGGGGTGCTGGTACCTACGCTGGCGCTGATGGATCAAGATCTGTTACTGCGTTGGAAAAGGAAATCGCTGAGATTCAGGGTCGCGAGTTCTACAAGTATATCGAGAAGGTTTACTAAGAGATAAATTGCTTGGAAGAAGAGCTGGGAGCTGGCATCCTGTTTGGATGTTGTCATGTGTCTGGTCTCCAAGTGGGCGGCACTGAAATCACCACACAGGTCCTAAGATAACAGTCTTAAACCCTCTCATGGCTATGGCTATGAAATTGAATAAATAGAAGCCAATTGTTGCGAGAATACAAAACGCGTAGGTCTATTAAATCAGAGTTCATCCTTATGTACAAACGTTTTCTATATCGTGTTTACGGTGTTTTTCTGGAAAATCCACACTTCAGTACAAATAATTTGTTGTTTGTAAGACATCATAAATCCTTTATTGCAACTATTACTGATTAAAAGGAACAATGCTTTGTTCGTTCGCTTTTAACAATTAAGTCGCTCAGCTGCGAACACAAAATTTCGATTACGTAATTTTTGGTATCGCCCGCCGCACGACCGTGGTGGTACTGATAGCCAGCAATCTCTAATTCACAGCAGGTCTACCTTCATCTCTAATACTAGCAGACTCCCCAGATGGCTGGATCAGGAAGTCGCTGGGCGGGACGCGCCTTTGTTAGAGGGTCCTCTGAGACAACATGTATGCTCCTGCTAACGATATGTGTTGCTGGGCTTCAATTCACATGGATATGTACTCCTTTTCGCTCATATTGATAATGGCTTTTTTGTACTGACTCTCCATCTACGGCGTTGAGCAGACTTATGTCAACGTCTATCTTTTGTCTTTAGGCATGTCCAAGTCTCTTCTATCGTTTGTTTGGGTTGCTGGACCCCTGTCGGGACTGATTATGCAACCCGTAGTTGGTGTTTGGTCTGACAATTGCACCTCACGATACGGACGTCGACGACCATTTATGGTAATTGGCTCTGTTCTAGTCGGCGCGTCTTTAATGCTTATGGCATGGACACGTGAGGTAGTCGACTTGTTTATTTCAACTGATGAATTGGCTGCAAATGTTACAATCGTAGCTGCTGTTCTTTCTGTGTTTGCCGCAGATTTCAGTGTGAACGCAGGTATGTAGCGATGGCATGCAATATCGCAACTTAGCTTTGTTCAAACGCTGACGATTTTTTTCAATTGTATAGTTCAAGCTTGTTGCCGTGCTATAATCGTGGATTCCTTGCCCAAGTCGAAGCAAGAACTTGCAAATGCTTGGGCGGGACGAATGGTTGCCGTCGGCCATCTCATTGGATTTTACGCTGGCTTTCTCGATCTTCGCAATTATATTACATTCCTCGGCGACACTCAACTCAAAATATTATGTGCAATCTCCTCCTTTGCCCTTTTGTTCTGTGTGGGAGTCACGTCATGGGCAGTCGAAGAGCGCGTTCTGTTGCAGACTGCCGAGGATGCGAACAAGCATACTATCTACAACATCTTGCGGGCGCTTCTTCACACTGGATTTCACTTACCGCGTCGCATTCGTCAAATTTTCACTGTTCAGTTATTTGCATGGTACGGATGGTTTACATTTTTGTTTTACTCGTCTACTTGGGTGGGCGAGATTTACGTACGCTACGAGGCTGGTGATCTGACGGACTCCCGCGACCTCGTGGGAGATATTGGCAGAGTTGGATCACTAGCTTTGACCATATACTCTGTTGTCACTGTTATTTGTTCGCTGATTCTTCCATTTTTTGTGGTGCCTCCTAACTCAAATAAGCATACTTTGAAGTCCACATATGAGTCGCTTCCTGGGCCAATTGCTGAATTCATGTATTTCATCTCTCCTTATAGACCGACTCTTGTATCTACTTGGATTATTGGACATCTCGTCTACGCATTGGCTATGTTTGCTTCAGTTTTCGTTAAGTCTGTGCGTGCGGCCACGTTCATTGTGGGTATCTGCGGAATTGCATGGGCGTTAGAATCTTGGGCACCGTATTCTTTGCTTGCCGAGGAGATTCGGAAAATCAACATGCCAGTAGCTGCAATCAACGAGGAAGGGTATGAGAGTTTATTGCCTGCTAATGACGATGAAGAAGGTAGATCGATGGATGTGGAGAGAGAAGCTGGCGCGACTGGTGCCACTTCGGTTGCACGATCGCGTCAGGGGACGCACAATGATCAGTCCTTCGGTGCAACTCAAGCGGAGGCATCAGCTTCTGAAGTATATTTACCTGGAGCTGCTGCAGTATCTGCTGCAGTAGATGAGGTTGAAGAGCTGGAGGAAGAAGGCGCGAGTTCTGAAGACGAGACATCAGATCAAGCCGGAAGTTATCTGGGATTGCACAATGTCTCAATCACGATTCCTCAGTTTATTTCCACGTTTGTATCATTTATAGTGTTTTCCGTTCTTGATCCGGGAAAGTCCGATGAGTTGACTGGAGGTACTGAGGGAAAGAAAGGAGTGAATGCAATTGGAGTCACTTTGCAGCTGGGCGGAATTACGGCACTTGGCGCAGCTTTCATGACATACAGACTGAAGAAGTCTTAGAATTTAGCAATTTTGTTTTTGTATTTTGTATTTTGTTTATCGAGTTTGTTGGATTATTTGAGAGGTATTTGTGTTTTGCATTTAGAGATAGCAATTTATTCTGTTTTCATGGAAGTTTTGTCTGTGCCTGCCAGGATTTAAAGGATTTAAAATATAAAGTTTGGCTACTATCTCTTTCGGATATACCCTAGCCCAGCTTGCAGTACGTATGAATAACAATTAACCCTACATTGTAGCCCTAACGCAGTCACAGTCACTTTCCTCTGCAGCAGACTGCGGTACGTAAGTTTATCGCTGGCAGTGCTCGTACCCGACACCCACACAGGACTCATCAACGCACTCCGAGATCGAAGTTGAGAAGGCTCAGTCCAGCGTTAACGACCAAGCAACAATCTGCGTTCCCTTCCCTTCATCGACAGGATATATTATAAAAACAAAAAATGAGCACGGTTACTAAGGATATTGGCGGTGTAAGTGTTTGATTTAATTCTATTTCTATCGGGCTTCAGAATGTGGAAACGACGACGAGAGGATTGCAAGTTATGATGGCGATGGTGGTGGTATATTCTGGACGAAGAGTGACAAAGAAGCAGCGACAAACAGCTTTAGTGTGGATGTTATTGTTGCTCACCATTTTGGTGTTTTTACGCAAGTTGGATATGCTATGATACTGTTATTGTCGTCTGTTTTGGTCACCTTCGTTTTCATATTCAAAGTGTTGATAATCATCTCCTCTGGACAGCATCACTAACAGTTTTCTGATTTATAGGCTAAGAACGGCGGAAAGCGTGTTATACCAGTCACCAAGGCCTCGAAATGGTACCCTGCTGAGGATATCCCCACTGCCAAGAAGGTAAATAGTTCTTGCTGGATACCGCTGTGGTTGCGGGCAATACTGAAGAAAAAGAGGATTGACCCGAGTTAACTCTTCATGATAATGTTTTGCTTTAACCATGGCTCGAAATTTTTAAAAAGATATTCAACAGTTTCTAATAATCTCTTTGTAATAGGTTCGCAAGGCTATCCGCCCCACCAGCCTCCGCTCCTCCCTCGTTCCCGGCGCTGTTCTCATCATCCTCGCTGGCCGATTCCGGGGAAAGCGCGTTGTTATGTTGAAGTCCCTTGAGGACGGTACTCTCCTTGTTACCGGCCCCTTCAAGGTCAACGGTGTTCCTCTGCGGAGAGTTAACGCTCGTTACGTCATCGCCACCTCGACCACTGTCTCTGTTGAGTCCGTTGATGTTTCGAAGTTCACTTCTGCCTACTTCGCTCGGGAGAAGAAGGCTAAGAAGGAGGGTGAGGCCGAGTTCTTCGGTGATGAGGAGAAGAAAGAGAAGAAGACCGTCAGCGAGACTCGTGTTGCTGACCAGAAGACTGTTGACTCTGCTCTGTTGGCTGAGATCAAGAAGGTCCCTGCCTTGAAGGCTTACCTTGCCAGCAGCTTCAGCCTGAAGAAGGGTGACAAGCCCCACCTCATGAAGTTCTAAATGCACATTGTCTATGTTGAAAGTGAAGTAGAATAGATGATTTCATTAGGACTTTGTCAGTGAGTGTTGAAGAAAGAAAGGGAAGGGCTGGAGTAGCCGGGAAAACAAAATGGAAAAAACTAGGTTGTTCTCATAAGCCGAAAATTTTTGACTGCGTAAGGCTTTTGTTTGCAGGAGTATCATATTCAAAGAGTATCAAAGTGTTTTGCTACGTCTAGTTACTTTTTTTTTGTACAAATAAGTATTTAATGCAACTTTTCGGATAAAAATATGACAATGAGTATGAGATTATTCTGATATAGCGATGGAGTCAATTTGCATGAAGGTGTAGTGATTGTAGAAGTAACAATAGATCTTATCATTATTGATTGCAACTGATGACCAGATAACGTAACCAGATGAGAAAGCAGAATGGATGATCATGTCCGTTCAGGATTGTAGACAGAGGCAGACTTGATGTGGCAATACCCTGTGCAGTCAGCACTTGAGTTGCAGATAGCCAGCTACGCTGCTTTTTTCGGCACTATAACCGATATCTATTCTACAATCCAAGATTACATTATGTTACTCTAATATATCCCATCAACCTCCTGGTCGTCGATCATGAGAGCAGTGCTTGATGCTGATGCACTGCTTACATAGTGAGCAGGTGTAGCTCGTATTCGGTCCCGTATCTGGACGTGTGCGGCAATCATGCACGCACAAAAGCTGGGAACTCCCAAGCTGGGCGCGCGCGTCCACCGCTCGCCTCTCGACCCTTTTATCTATATCCTTCTGCCTTCGTGTGCCTTCCCTTCTCCAGTTTTCAAGCTTGAATCAGCACACAAGTATGGTCTATTCTGTTGAGATCGACTCTGAAGGAAATTTCCGTGACCGGGACAGCCGCGTGATCACTTTACGCGGTATCAATCTGTCAGGAGACTCAAAGCTCCCCGCTACGCCTTCAGTTCCATCTCAC
This sequence comes from [Lipomyces] yamanashiensis, assembly GCA_030572775.1. Taxonomy (NCBI): domain Eukaryota; kingdom Fungi; phylum Ascomycota; class Lipomycetes; order Lipomycetales; family Lipomycetaceae; genus Myxozyma; species [Lipomyces] yamanashiensis. The sequence goes on from JAJMBS010000002.1 coordinate 259,469, forward strand.
GTCTCAGACAACTTCTTTGATGGCGACAATGTTTCCTTTGTTGGTAGACCGTTTCCTTTAGACGAAGCGGATATTCATCTTGGTCGTATCAAAAGCTGGGGTTTCAATATTGTGCGGTTCATCTTCACTTGGGAGGCGCTTGAACATGCCGGGCCGTATGTACCTGTTTGAGCGAATATCGACAAAGTGTGAATGCGATTAACATGCGGTTCTTATAGAGGAAAATATGACGAGGAGTTTATTCAGAGCACAATTTTGTTGCTACAAAAGATTAAGGAGTTCGGATTCTACTGTTATATGGATCCACACCAAGATGTGGTAAGTTTCCAAGTCGCGCTATTGTCGTTGGCAGAGAATTTACAATTCATGATATAGTGGAGTCGTTTCTCGGGAGGATCTGGAGCACCAATGTGGACATTGTATGCTGCCGGCTTGGACCCAACTTCGTTTGCATACAACGAAGCTGCGATTGTCCAAAACACATGGCCAGATCCTATTTCTTTCCCACGTATGACTTGGGCGACCAACTATGAGCGATTGACATGCCTGACAATGAATACCTTGTTCTGGGCTGGCCGAGACTTTGCACCAAATGCTATTCTGGATGGAGTCAATATCCAGGACTATCTACAAAATCATTTCATAAATGCGATCAAACATCTAGCCGAAAAAATCGTTGTTTCTGGTATTAACGACGGCTTCATTTTAGGCTGGGAAACCATGAACGAGCCTAATCGCGGATTCCTCGGATTTTCTGACCTCTCGGCCAATCCTGAACATCAAAAGCTTCGATCCTACACCTGCCCAACACCTTTCGAATCTCTTCTTCTCGGTACTGGCATGGCACTTGAGATACCTCTTTATGAATTTGGTGCTTTAGGTGCTTCTAAGGTGGGCTCTAAAATAGTCAATGAATCTTGCAGATCTGCCTGGATTTCGGCTGATTATGATGATTCGCGCTATGGCTGGAAGCGCAGTCCAAGGTGGAAGAAAGGAACCTGTATCTGGGCACAACATGGCGTTTATGACGCAGAGCGGGGCGAGCTTCTCCAGCCCTACTATTTTACACGATCTTCGGCTGGTGCCGACCTTACTGGAGAAGGGTGGACAGATGTCTACTATCTTGAGCACTGGCATAAATATGTCGACGAGATCCGAAGCGTAGATCCCGATGCTATAATGTTTGCTCAGACCCCTGTGTTGGCGATCCCTCCTGACTTCTTGGAGTTGGGAGCTGTCAAGCCCCGAATGGTTTTTACTCCACACTTTTACGACGGTCTGACTTTGGTTAGAAAACACTGGAGCAGTTACTGGAATGTTGATGTTGTCGGAGTATTACGCGGCCGATACTGGACTCCCGCTTTTGCTCTTCGATTTGGTGAGCGATCGATTCGCAACTGTCTACGTGATCAGTTGACATGCTTGAAGCAGGAAGGACTTGAGAAGTTTGGCAGAGGTGTCCCATGTCTTATGAGCGAGATTGGAATTCCGTTTGATATGAACGACAAAGTTGCGTATGATACAGGAGATTACAGCACGCAGATTCGCGCTTTGGATGCGAACATTTTTGCGCTGGAAGGTTCGAAGTTGCACCACACGTTCTGGACTTACGCTGTTTGCAACACGCACAAGTGGGGTGATCACTGGAATGGCGAGGATCTTAGTTTTTACAGCAAGTCAGACGCTGGTGCCAATTCGGTAGAACCCTCTCAAATGTCCCAGTTCTCTCTGCAGTCAGATTCAAGCTCCAACTTGTCACTGATGTCGATGAAGAAGAACAACCGTCCAGGTGTCTATTCACTTCGTACTGATTTTGTTGGAAGTAGAGCAGTGGAAGCTTTTGTGCGTCCTTTCCCTGTTCTGACTGTTGGACTACCTGAAGTTTATGGCTTCGATATTACAAAGGCGGAGTTTAATATGACAATAACTGCAGATGATAGCACAACAAAGGAAATTGCTACAGAGATTCATGTACCTGATCTTCATTACCCTAATGGCGACTTGGATGTTCGAATCTCATCTGGAAGTTGGGAGTTGGATAAGGAATCTCAGATTCTTTATTGGTGGCACGAAAGTGGCACTCAAAGCATCAGAATTATTGGACTTCGAGGTAGCCAGCTCGCTGTGAGTCCAAAGGAAAATGCATTGAATTCTATATGTTCGTCTTGCGCTTAATCCCGTTTATGGCCGTGTTTTGTTTTCGTTTTGGGTCTTGATTGTGAATTTGAAATAGTATTATGGCGTAGTTTTGGAAGCTTGGTTTGTATCGAAGACAATGTTAGAGATATAAAGTGTGTTCACTTGTTTGATTAGACACAGTTCCTGTTTTGCGTTTGTGTGGTAGATGCTGAATTCAATATTATTTTCGGAGAGTTCCAGAATTTACCGTTTGGCTCTAATGTTACAGACAGATTGGAGTCTGTATCATCAAATAAGGGCAACAATTTATTGTCACATATGCGCTTTCATTAACCTGTAACCACCCCTTGCATCAAACCCAAATTAATCCTACTCTGACTTCTCAAGCTCTTTGACTTGCTTTCTAACCTCGCGCTTTATGGCGAACTCATCCTGAAGGCCCTCAAGGACAGCGAAGGATGGAATGCGGGATCTAGAAGGTGAGAGCGCGTTAGAAGATTGTCATTTACCCCCCAAGAAAACGTAAATAAAAAGAATACATACCGTCCGTCGTTGTAGGCAGGCTTGTTGTCGGCCCAGTCGGCATGATCCTTCATGAGCTCTCTTTCACGCGCTTCAACAGCAGTTGATCTACGCACGTAATCACGATCAGCTTCAGCCTGGATGAGGGGGAGAAGATATATTCTAGACCACGCCTTCTCGCGCTGCCATTCTCTGATAGTGAAGTGAGTAATTTGAATATTAGTTTGATTTGCGGACAAGAAAATACCTTCGTTCGCGGATGCCTTGTGTCAGAGGAATAACGCTCACTAATGAGATAGCTCCCATGATAGCTAAGTAGATTGAAGGTCTGAATCCTCGCGAAGGCAGATGACGCTATAAGAATACCGTGTCAGTAATACTCTTAGAAAACAAAACTCGCTCTCCTTCTAATTCGACACAAATAGGACTTCAATCGCGAATTGGATGTTTGAATATGAATCCTTCAAATGGATTCTTTCGTACCTTCCACTGAACATCGGGGTATCCTCCCTTAGGCGGTAAATCCTGATACGACATTATTGACTGAGTATAACCCTAGAACCTCTATTCTCTGAATAGAAGCTGTGAGATTGCTGGAAAACGGACTATCAACTTGCTGTATGGTTTCTACTTTCGTTTGCACCAACCCGGGCTTTGTGGGAGCACAGCTCAAACCAATCAGACAAAAGGAATTATGTTGATCATGTGATTTTTTGGCGTGATTGAATGGCAATTTGCAGGTCACGTGTATAGTGGCTGGTAGCAAGTCAAGCCCGTGTGGCACAGCGAACGCGTCGAGCACAGAACGCGTCAATGTGTGGAGTGCCTGCAAACACAAACAACAACTGGCCACATCAAGCATCTGCCATGTCTAGAAGTTGAGTATGAATTGCATCAGGATACATGGGCTTTGATAAACTGTCCAAATGGCTTTAATAGACGCATATGTCTCGGATTCAGAGGGCAGTGACGTGTTTAGCCTTGATATCAGAGACTATCTTCTCAGCGAAGATTTGGGAGAATCTGACTATGATGAGCTCGACTTCCTTTCAAATACGACCTCGAATAAGTATAAGGTAAGGAGACTTGACTTCTGCTGTATATTATTAGTCAGATGTTAATTTCTGTAGGCTCGAGGGACAGCAGCGTCAAGAACACGGGAAGCGCTAGGACAACGCAAAGATGTAAGTTCTCACGCGTCTTTTTTTTCTATAAATTTGCTGATTTTTGGACAAGTCTGCTTCTGCTGCGCTGAATTTGAAACATATACCAGAAATCGGCCAGCTACCTCTGTCACAAACTGCTGATAATGAGAGTCATGATATGGGCCACAGTGATGGCTTGATTAGTGACAGGAGCATTGGAATTCCTGGCCGGGCTACGCATGATCCCGGTGGTATTTCAACAGCCGATTATACTACAGTATCAACTACACCTTCCACTCCTTTAGACATGGATTATCCGATGCTAGAATCACTCTTCTCTCAGCGCTCGTTAGATCTTCCAATACATACCAATTTAGAGACATCATCTACTCCGATTCAATCATTAGAGAGAAGACTACAACATTCAGCTTCTTCTTCAACTATGTCTAGTCCATTATCTGAATTATCTTCTATTGAGGAATTTGATATAGATGAGCTATTTCTCAAAGCTGGACAGGGGCGAGAATCAAGACAGGCCAACAATGCCACAACATCTACAAATGGCAACAGCCCTCCACCTCAGCGACCATCCGAAAGTCACCGTTTATCACAACAAATAGTCGAACTGGAAAATTCTGATCCCATGGCTATCGTTGAAGCTAATGAGGGCACGCATCACTTTTTCCGCAAGCGGACCGCCAAGCAGATTATGCCCTATCGGTTTGATCGCCAATTATACGAACAGCAACTGCGTCGACGAGGAATCCAACCTATCAGAGTTTCCGTTGAGAAACGGATAAGCAAAGCTGCTGGAGGAGATAATGAGGAATCTCAATTTGAGCCTCCTTCTACGCAAGACGGAGTTAGCGATAGTGCAAGCCTGATTAATTCAACGCAGACCTCTGGACAATTTTCTTCTCTCGGGAGCGAAGAAACAAATTCTGTCTCACGTGAAGAGAGAGAAAAGAAGCGCAAGTCATTAAGTTCTGCGGCTGCGCGTGCCGATAGGGGTACAAGCTCAATGAACAATAGAAGCACAGCACATAGTTTGCATAATTCTTCTAGTCTGTCGAAGGATAGGCGTAGAGGAGCAGAGTCGTCAAGCTCTGCCGGAAGGGTTACTACTACATACTCTAGACGGCAAACGGCAAATGCACCTGCAGTTAATAGTCGCCAGCCTCTACAGACGCCTATTAACATTTCGGATGCTGGCAATCCGCGCAATGGCCACGTTACTGAACTTGAAGCTAGCACTCAGCCAAGAACTCAGCCTGGAAGCACTCAGGATCATGCGGAGTTGATAATAACCTCGGAGGAGTCAAACAAAAGCGACGATTCCGATGAAAGCTCTGATAACTCGTCTGATATAGAATTGGAGCGCTTGAAGAGACGAATTCGTGGTGTACTTCCTCCGTCATTTCTGACTTTGGAAAACGTCTCGAAGCCTAAGAACAAACGTCTTTTGCCCTCTCAAATGAACTCTCATGATGAGAATCGAAGGGGAGTTGCTCGTCGCAAGATAGGCTTATCTAGACTTCATGACACAGCCCCGCGAAATTTTATTGGTGATAGCTCTGAGGCTGATAACGATATCGGAAGTCGTGCATCAAGTGTATTACCTTCATCCCAGCTGTATATTAGGAATGCGACACCTCGGAATTTTTATGATGATTCGGATAGTGATGACATGGAGGTTGTAGACCATATCGACAGAATGGGAGGGCGCGTTAACAGGACACCGCGTAGCAGTCAGTCATCTGTTGGGCAGAAGCGGCCAAAGAAGAAGTTTCATGGGGAGCACTCGCATGGTATGCCGCGCACGAAGGTGTCAAGCTCTCGAAAAGTCAAGCGGCACAAGAAGGATAAGCACAAGAATCATACGCGTCGACAGCGCTTACCAAATATTGGTATTTTGGATGCTTTTATTGCTTCTCAGCCAGAGCATCCTACTGATTGCGAGAGGTCGCCCTCAATCTCTAGCTCTGCTCCTCAGTTTTTGCGGGTTGCAGCACGTGAAGCAGCCAAGCGACCAGACTTTGGAAGAACCTCGCCTGCGCGTAAATATTTCGACTTTGACGACTCGGATGACAATGAAACTGTATCTGAGGTTCTTCATAGATGGAGAGAAGGTACACATGAAGCCTTTGAGACCGCTTCTTCTACTTTCGAGCTCGCTAAACCGTCTACTGAATCCCCTACTACTCGCACATCACCCGACAAGGAGAAGAGCACAAGGAGAAGACTTCCTCCGGGTGTAATTGCTGTGGTGCCTCCGCCTTCGGGAGTTATTCAAGTTATGGGACCCCCACTGCTTCCCTTCCGGCGACAACGACTACTAGGATACGAAGAAGTTGAAAGTGGAGAGTACGCGGTTAGACGGCGGCAGCGTCAAGTAAAAATTGATTGCGTATTTGCCAGCGGCCCTAAGCTTGTGTCGGAAGAAGAGCTGAAGAGGCACAATATATTGCCACCAACTCCATCCAAGTCAAAAGCAAGAAAGCCGAAAAAGCAAACGCTAATACCTCCTCAACAGCGCATCCGGAAACCAGCTGATACTCCTAGTTTTGTGAATATAATTGATGATGCTAGCGAAGACATCCCGGACTATAATACAAGTTCGACATCACAGACAGTTCACATCTATGATCTGCCTTGCAGTATGAGTCCATCTCAGAATTTTGCATCTTCCGGCACTCAGAATAACCAGGCAAATATGCAGGAATTAATCACTGAATTCAGTTTTCCTGTGCTCAATTTCTCTGTAACGTTTGATGTGTTTCCGCTTCAGAACCACACGAAGTTCACGCAGACAACGTTTACAGGACAGGGAGGTCTGGACAATTCTCTCCAGATATGTAAGTCTTTAGAGGAGAGTCGTGAGACGATGCAATCTATGGATATCTATATCTCTGCCCGCGATCTAGTATTTGTGTGGAAGAATGTGAATTCCACCTTGCTATCGGAGCTGGAGACCGGCTTTACTACTATATTGGATTGGGCTTTGAACGAGCAGCATAATACAAATCAAGTTTCGGAAGAGCAGTTCCGCCAGGCCTATGAATTCAGCAGTTTCCTCGCCCGCTACATTTACAGAAATTTAGTGAAGGAGAACTATGATAATATCATGAAGTTTGCCGCTGTTATCAAACGACTAACAGTACGCGTGAGTGATTTGTTCACCCAATTTCACGGTCGTGTTACGACATTTTCTCGTCTATCATTTTATATTCTTGTATTTCAGCTACTGTATATCTACGAGATTTGTGCATTGCTCCAAACGCACTTCGATGACTATTCTCATCTGTCGCTTGATCGCGAGTTTGTCAATATTGCGCGTCTTTTAACTCAGGTTCTTCTGGAATACGGAATGAAGGATTTGTATCAGTTCTTAAGAACCTACAGAAACAGGTTAGATTTGCAGATTGACTGCGATGCCTATTTTGTCGAAGCGTGGATCATGTCTATCAATATAATCGACAGAGCCAGCAAACTTCAAGCAACCAATATTCCGAGTTTTTGGGAATTGTTGTATTCAGTGCTTGACAGTAAACTCGCGGACCATGCCTTTGATATCGACAAATATGAGAAAATATGGTACGCCACATTCAGTATTTGTCCCTTATATCAGTTTGATACAAGAGGCGTATCAGATATTGAGCGCAGCGCGGCCAATTGGATCGCCGTGGAGACTATGATGAGTAAACTTCTCAGTATATCTCGGGAGAGTACTGATAGTCGCGAATATAGCTCGTACTGTAGAGCTAGTTTTTCTCGCTGTCTTACTTTGGCTTTGACATGGAAATGGCCCGGTAGAAAGAGTTTGGCGACAGTGATGTATCGTTTTTTCGCAACGCGGAAGCTGGAGAACCTGGGAAGCGAGACAAGCATAGGCTTCCCAGATTTTCTGTTGAATAGAGATCATACTTTGGAGTTATCGATGTCTGATTCAGTGTTTCATATATTTTTGAAATATTTGGCAAAGTTGATCAGAGATACGAGCGAAAGAGCAGATGCCAGAAAGGTACTACCTGGACTAGTCGGATTGGTAACTCCACTGAACGGTCGATTATATCCAAGAACAATGGAGCTAAAGGTTAGCGATCTCGAGGCACTGGAAAACAACTACAGTCTACTTCTGACTCTATTCTGGGCTTCTCCTCAGTATTTGCGTCCGCCAGTCGGACACTTACGCGATGTTATCATACTCGGTCAAGCTCATGCGCAAGCGCGAATATTGAGTGCAAAGGCTTGGTATTATTTAACACGTCTGTTGATGAACAACGATCGCAATTGTGACTTGCTGGAGACTGGTGAGTGGTATGCAGACTTGATCCGATATGGCATAGACGATTATATGCAGATGGAAAAGATAGTTACTGGAATTTCAAGTGAAGAGTCCAAGAGGCGTCGGATCAATCTGCGTGAATCGGAAGCTCTGCTGAGGGACTCGTTGAAGTATGTGCGAATGCTATTTCGTGCAAATAATCTTATTCGTACGCCGGAACAGGCTATTGAAATTTTGAAGCACGGTAAGCATTCTAACTCTCATCTCTTTCGTGCTGCATTAGGCTGATATTGGCAATCATAGCACAACTGGCAGAGTTATTCGGCAATGGACTCAATCTTCCAAGCAAGGTTATTACAGAAACTATGCAGATTACAAAAGACTTTGTTGCATTAGCAGGTCGGATTGTACAAACTCCGCTTCCATCACATAGCGAGGATGATAGCCCAGACAGCTATGCGGACGACAGTCTTGCAATGTGCATATTTGAAGAAGAGAACAGAGAGTTCAGGATACAGAAGCGCAGCAAGCTTGGACAGGTCAGTGGTCATATTTTCATGATTTTTGTGGTGGTTATTTTACTAACAATATTTAGGCATTGGCTGATTTGGTACTCAACCAGCTTCATCAACTTCTGTCTAATCTTGTCGGCGACACTCATGAAAGTAACAACGAGGAAGATGCAGACACAGAAGCAGCTGCAGTTGTATCCGCGATTGAGACTTGGGCGCTAGTTGCAAAGTTTATAACATCTGCACATATCAAAGATTGGACGTATTTTATGGAGGGAAGAGGTGCTTGGTCTTGGTTTGCTGATACTAGAAGAAAACGAGAGTTTGAGAGTGTCTGGCTGGATGAAGTTGAGAAATTGAGAGTGATACAGGGTCAGGAAACGGATTAATTATGGAGATTTTGTATGATATTGATGGTTGTACGATATTGATGTATCATGCTGCATATTAAAAGGGTTTATTTGTTGCTTTGCGTCAGTGATCTACTTGTTTGTAGTCTTCATAGTATTGCTTTTGTAGAACAGTCGAAATCAAATGACGACGCGTCGAGACTCGTGAGCCGCACTCATGTTTGCAGAGGAGACGCGCGCCGCGAGATTGTAAACACATTGTTTTCTGGAATTGATTGTGAAGTAACATCGGGCTGCTGTAGTATTAGCCATGGCATCTGATTCCACACTGCCGGCTGTGGCTCTCGACGGCTCGTCCGTCTCCGTGTTGCCTGGTACCAGCGCAACTGCGATGATAACCTCACGCGAGATGAGTGGACTCTACACCAAAATCCGACTCTTGGAGAAACAGCGAGAGGAAGATCGAAGTCGTTTGCTTGATTTGGATAGGATGAAACAAGATAGAGAGAAACTTGAGCGTGTTATAGCAAGGCTTGAAGGCAAAATTAAGCCAATGTTTGATTCGCAGCAAGAACTGCGAGAACAGATTCGCGCTTTAGAAGATCAGAAACGGAAGCTAGAAGACATGCTTGCGGAACGGGATGAAGTGGTTGAGCTCTTAACAGTTGAGCGAGAGGTTGCTGAACAAGAGGGTGAGAATTTGAAGGAAGAGCTTGCGGATATTAAATCCCGACTAGAGGAAGCTACTCTCGAAGTCGAAATATTGAAAGAAGAAGCTGTGGTCTTGAGATCAACTGAAGAAGCAGGGGACAGCTCACTTAGTGAAAAGACCGATGTTGCAACTGTGCGCAAACTTGAAGAGCAAAACGCGAGACTGAAAGAGGCACTAATTAGACTACGCGACCACAACTCCGAAGAGACGCAGATTCTACGAAACGAACTTAAGCTCCTTCAACGAGATGCTGAGGGACTCATTGCCTTGAAAGAAAAATATGAAATAGTCAAGAACCAGCTTCAGCGAGCAGAAGAGATTGCTGATAATCTCCGTCAACAACTTGAGGTTGCTTCGGGTGCTGACCAAATGCTGGACGAGCTTACAATCAAAAATCTGAATCTGAGCGAACAAGTTGAGCAAATGAGAATATCAATTCAAGATTTGGAAACTTTAAAAGAAATAAACGAGGAAATTGAGGCCAGTCATTTAGAAACTGAAAAGCAGCTGCAGGAGGAGATTGGATATCGTGATGTCTTGTTACGAGAGCAGGCAGACAGAATGATGCAGATTGAAGATTCAAACGCGGATTACGAATACACTGTCAAACGATTTCGAGAGCTTGTCACGGCTCTACAGAGGTATGGAATTATTCTATAGCTGATTAAGAGAAAAGTTGAATGGCTAACCTATTTTCTGCTCAGCGACCTTGAACGACTACGAGAAGAGAAATTAATTGAAGAAGCTGAGTCTGCTGACATCTCACGCAGAACTCGCGAAATGTTTGATTTAAATCGAAAACTGCAGGCATCGGCACAGCGCGGCCAGGTCAGAGCAATTGAAATGGAGTTGAGAAGACTTGAGGCGCAGGAAGCTATAGAGCAATTGTCGATTATCAAATCATATGTCCCCGAGTCCCTTGCGACGGTGACTGAGTCGATTAAGACTCTTCTACGTTTGAAGCGTATTGCGTTTAAAGCCGGGCTGATTATATCAATTCTAAAAGATGCCAACTCTCCAATGAGTGATATATCTGTGCAGGCTGCGCTTGGCTCTGATTTGTGCGATAAACTTGCGATCGTCACAATGTATGCCAATTGTATCTCAGCGGTAATGAGCATCTCTACTGTCCCTGAATTTGAAAACTATGGTGCTGTTGTCAACTCTGAGATTCAGATTGTGGAAGAAACGTTAGATTCATGCTTAACCAGTCTTAAGGACAGTGCCGAGTTTGATAGAGCGAATCAGGTACTTTTTGAGTTAGACAGCGCAGTATCGGTGCTTTCAGAACTATACAAGTCAAAGGAAATATCAAAGAAGGATTCAAAGCTAGGAGGGCTATCAACCGCAATAGCACATGAAATGGTGCTGTTGATTAGAAATGATATCGATAGCGCTATAATATTGGTTAATAGTATTGCTTCTTCTGTTGTGTGCGCGGGTGATGAAGATACTAGTATTTCCGGTCAAAAATCGTATGAGGTCGAATTAAGGAACAGCTTTAGAAACACAGCCGAGGCCGTTGTCGCACAAGGGAAAAGTATGAAGGTTCTAGTGACCAAGATCTCCACGTCACTCGACGATTTATTTAACGACAGAAAATGCCCGAGCGAGTCTATAATACAGAAGTTGGATTCTGTCGACAAAACAATGAAGAATCTTACATCTAGCATCAGAAATATTAGTTTTACAATCTCATTGGCGATTAAGCGCGAAGGCGAGGGAAATTCTGTTGCGTTCAACGAGATTCAGGAGATTATGGGTAACGAGATAGAAACCAATTCTACATTTACAAATTTGAATAACATTGGGTTCTTTGAGCCTTGGGTTACTACAATGAAGACTTTTGCAGCACAGCTCAGGGAGATGTTGACTCTGCTGTCAGGCTCTCAGGATGTGGAACCATGTGAGTGTAATATGCGTACGGTTATTTTTGTGTAGCATGCTAATGATTGAACCCAGACACAGTAGTTATTGCACCATGGACGGTCAAGACGAAGGACTTAAGACAGGAAGAAGGTGACCATAAGAATGCTCGGGCGCTAGTGTCGCGGCTGGAGCAATCTTTACGCGAATTGGCTGGTAGTATGCGAAGCAAAGAGATTGAGCTAGAAGAACTAGCGATTAAGGATAAGCTCCTAGAGTCTCGACTTGAAAAGAATAGAGAGCGCCTAGACAGGCTTCAGCTGATTGAGTCTGAACTAGCTCGGCATATGAAAATCGAAGATGATTTGAAAGACAGCGTTGGAAAATTAAAGGCTAAGGTGAGCTCATTGGAGGAGGAAGCTGCAGTTCTTAGACAAATGGCCGCGCAGAATGCGACAGCAGAACGTGAGGTTGAGCGACTGAAAGGACGAGTCCAGGCCGCCAGTGCTGAGGAGGTGGACGGACTATACCGGCAAATCGCGGCATTACAGTCCACAGTGCGATACCTGAATTCCCCAAAAAGTCAAGATGTGAATAAAGTGGTGGAGTTTCTAGAGAGTCCGTTGTTACCGAACTCTCCACGGATGGCGGAGAACCGGGATGACAAAGCCCGCACTGATTCTATTTTGGACGATCTGATAAAGCTTACCTTCAATTCAGATGTGGTAATTATTTCTGCGGGAGAGAATGCCCGTGACTGGCGTATACGACGCGGTCGAAACGCCTATGCAGCTGCGACTCAGGCACAAGCTTATCGGCAGCTCATCAAGAGAGCAAGTCTGCTAGCCCAGCATTGAATGCCTCAATAACTGGCATCCACTACAACTACGGACGCCAATCCTCACTATTTGGACTCAATTACAATCTGATCAAGGAAATTACTGTTGGTTCCCGAGTGGCTCTGGGTGGCTTGTCGCGATAATTTAGGCGAACGGGCGTGCGGGGAAATGGCAGATGATCAATCGGGAAATCGATTGGCGGGCGACTTGTCACCGTCGATTTTGCATCTGACCCCGCGACGATCGCATTTTCGCTGAGTATGGGTCTTCCTAAGGGGCACTAATTTCAGAGAAGCATAGGAGGAGTTCTCTTTTACGTCTCTTCCGACTTCTCCTGGCAGAAAATCGCAGAAAAAGCAGACCTGAACAAGGCAAGATGCTGGGAGCATGACAGTGCGGCGGATGAGTGGCTGGTGCTGTGGCGCGTGCACGTGTGTTTTGGGACAAGGTAAACAGTGGCTGGTGCGGCGCCCACGCGACTCTTGTGCGATATTCTTATTTAAGCCCCCCAGATTCCCCGCTGCTGCGCTTGCGCTGTGTTGTTGTATATGGTCTTGTCAGTCGCTCACCATGGCCACTCACGCCCTCGCAAGCTCTTCTCCTCGAAAGCGAGAGCGCTCACCTTGCTCAGGCGTGCTCACACCAAAACGCATTCGTGCAAAGCGCGCTGTCCCTCGTCCTTCGGTAGTCACGCCGCTGGGAAGCTCTCCTTCGCTGTTTGACTCGACACCAACTTGGCCGCTCCACATCTTTCGCCCTGGCTCTGATGAGTCGGTATATGTCAGTCCTGCGCAGCTATTGCGTGTCCCGAAGCAACACTGTACTATTCTGGCCTTTTTTGACCAGTCAGATGACCTGCATGTACGAGCCGCTGCAAAAATTTCTGGGTATTATGGTGCTGTAGTGTATGGTGTTGCAGTTTCTCTCCCCGCTATCTGTAACGATTTTGATATTCCTCTATTGTTTGATCCTCGTGCTGCTCTCACACATCACTCTCGCGCGACGCATCCTCTAGGGGGCGGGAGAGCCCCTATGCCTGTTCTCCTAGTTCTTGATCATTGTCTTCGTCGCCGTGCGTTTCTCCCAGTCGGCTGCGGTAGACAGACAACTAGGCCCTTGGGTCTAGATGATATTACATACGTTCTTGAGGATATTGTTACATACTTGCATTATGAGCAAATGAATGAGCGGGATCTGGAGGGTGATGTAATGGTGGTTGATTAGCGGAGGGGTGCATATTTTTACGGCGTTAATAGGTGCTTGGATTGTTTTTACTTGCTACTTGCTTCTTTTTTGCTTTGATATTTTGTACGACCCAACTTTTGTAAATAATGTCTACAATACTATATCGCAAAATGCATTCTCATTTATCTGAAAGAGAAATATACCAAAAAACTTGCACCAAACGCCATTTCCCTCCAGCTACACTATTCACTATCCTTGGAGTTGCCGTGTATAATCTGCTCCCTTTCTTCCTGTGAAAATACATTTGCACCTGCTGCCATCGCATTACTCAGCGCATTTTCATACTCTTTTTCGCTCTCCGGATCTTTCACATGGGATTTGCGTAATGCTTGGAGCTCATTGTAAAAATCCTTGCTAACACTAGATTTGTAGTACTCTAAAAAGGCATTCTCATCGGCAGTCTCGGGATCTGGAATTAAATTCATTGCTACTTTATCCTAAACAAATACAAGAGTTAGAATATGTATTCATGAAGCTGTCTTGTAAATCATACCTGCACGATCGGTGCCGCTGACGGTGTCGATTCTTCTAAGGGCAGCGCATCGGGAAGATCCAAGTCGCTATTTCCCCCATCGCTTGACTCGTCTTCGCTAGAACTATCTTCAGAAGACGAGGATGCATCTGGCTCTGATGAGGAGGAGGAATCTGACGAAACATCTAAAATCGTAGTTAGCAAAATATTCCGTTCAAGTTGGCCAAAAAAACGAACCTTTTGTTCGCGACTTGCGCAATCTCTTTCTTCTGTGACCTTTCTCTGTAGCTTCCGCTGCCATATTTTTTTTTACTGAGAAATAGGAACTCTGCTATCTATTCCTGATATTCAGAGTCTTACAAACCTCTTCGTATCTGAAAAAAATAGTACTCAACCTCCCAGCTCCAATTCTTATCACGTGATTGCGGCTCGTTGAAAGTCGGCGCTGAGCCTCGTCGGGAAGTCAAGTGAATTCGAGAATTGAGCAATTCATTTACGCAGTCCTCAGTCCCGGATTACTTAAGTTATCAGTCTCGATTTGATGTGGTGGCGATAGTCTGTCGCATTACGGTAGTTTAGTGAAATTTTGTGTGTCATCTAGTCTACGTTTTCTGCTCTGGACTGCCATTATATTCCTGACTGATGCTGTTGAGTGGAACTGGGAGATAAAAAGCTGAGTTAGAAGATGGATTTTGCTACAATTGCTGCAGCTGTGTGAGTACACACTTGTGGTATAGTCTACATTCTAGTTGACTGACAGTTTATGCAATTTAGTGCTGGTGCGGTAGGCAGTCGGGTTGCTTTTCATCCGCGTATGTCGTTTCTTTGTTATGTCTCTTCAAATCCGCCCACTAACGTCCAATTGAAGTCGATACTATTAGGACCTTGCAGCAAACTTCTCTGGCTACAGGCTACAAACTTCCTTTTGCTCAATATTGGAGAGGATTGCCTGCAGCTGTTGGTTTCACTACACCCGCCTTTACAATCTATCTCGTATCCTATCGTCAAGCAAAGAAAGACCTGGCTCCATACCTCGGTGCCGACACAGCTGTGAATTATGTGGCCAGCGGGGCTATTGCAGAACTTTCTAGCAGTTTACTGTGGACACCTATGGAAGTTGTGAAAGGAAATATGCAAGTGAAAGAGTCTAATATCGGAGGAACGTTTTCAATGATGAAACGCATGTACGAGACTCAAGGACTCAGGGGATTTTATAGAGGATACTGGATGGTGGGTTTCTGCTGAAAATTAGTTGGCTTCTTTTGTTAACGTGGATCAGGGCCTTGTCGTCTTTACGCCTCATTCAATTGTCTGGTGGTACTCATATGTAAGTCTTCTATGCTTCTCTCTGTTTTGGCATTAAGCTAACCCTATTTCTACCATAGGAAAAAATGAAAATCTTTTTGCGCAATCAAAATATACAAAAAAGTCCTGAATCGACTGACCTGACGGCCTCACAGTATGCAATCGCCTCTGTCGTATCAGGCACTGCAGCTGGAACAGTGTCAAACTTCCTTGACGTGGTCAAAACCCGTCAGCAGCTGGCAATTTCCGATGAAGTCGCTCGTCTTCGTCCCGATGATCAGATGGGATTAATGAAAGTAGCGAGGAATTTGATTGCGGAGGCCGGATTCTTCAAGGCCATGTTTAAGGGCTTGCATGTTCGACTCATGTACAGCTTGCCATCCGGAGTTCTGAGTATGGTTATTGTCGAAATGCTGAAGCCCGAGGATCCTATTACTGAGAAGAGGACTCTTGATGCCTAGAGTCCGTGGCTTTTTGTATAGAAGGTTGTATAATATATATCTTAAAGGTGTGCCATGTCACGCGAGGCCTTGAGGGGCCTCTGTGGAGGAATGCACTATGTAAAAACTATATTGCAGAGCCTGCAATTAATTAATTTGAATAACGAAATTTTCTTTCATTTCCTTATCTTATTCCTTCAATCATTGTACTTCGGTAAATTCACTAAATATTCAATGCATTCACATGTGAAATTTAACGACGATTGTTTTATTATTGGCGATGTAAGCCGCACGTTCAAATTCAGTTTTTCAATTATTTCGACTCTGGACACGAGAATTGCCTCCACAATATCATTTATTAACACTGACAACGACAGCGCAGAGTTGCATCAGACAGTGACCATGCTGCGAATATAGCAAACGAAAGGATTCAATAGTTTGGTGCTTGTTGATCAAGATACCTAGGGAACGACTGAAGAATCGGCTGGATTGGCCAATTACTTTGGAGGATACAGATCCGCACAAAGTATTTTATTACGTTCCTCGCTATGGCAGATTTGGGAACAGTGGCGGCAGCAGTGTAAGTACCGCGACTGTAAATAGGTTTGTAAATATTTTACTAATCGCGTTTTTCAGAGCTGGGTCCGTCGGTAGTGCGGTTGTATTTCACCCATGTAAGCAACCGGTCGACTACAAATATCGCGACGAGCAAATGACTGACAACTGAACAGTGGACACAATTTTGACATTAAAACAAACATCAGTCAACAACAAACTTATTATTCCCTTCAGTCAATACTGGAGAGGAGTCTCAGTCGCAGCGTTATTATCAGCACCGGCGTTTACCGTGTATCTGGTATCCTATCGACAAGCAAAGAAGGAATTATCAGCGAGCTATGGCAAAGATTCAGCTCTTACATATATGCTAAGTGGAGTATTTGCTGAGGTACGAGCACATAAATATTCACGGGTTGGTCTGGTTATCGCTAACTCTTTGTGCAGATTGCCAGCAGCGTACTATGGACCCCGATGGAGGTAATTAAAGGTCGAATGCAGTTGGTAACTCGCCCGGGAATAGTATCCGCAACGAGCACGATGGCACAGATTTATAAAGAAGAGAAAATCAGAGGATTTTTTAGAGGTTACTGGATGGTAAGTTTCACAAGTCAGAGTCGTGTAGATGAATTTGTGCTGACGCTCACATTATTAGAGTCTCGCAATGTATACACCAACTACGATATGCTATTGGTATACTTATGTAAGAGACCCTTTATACAACATTTTGTGAATGATTTTACTCACACTTGTTTCAGGAAAATGTTAAAAAATTCTTGCGGAAGCGAAATGGCCAGCAAGAACTGACTACTACACATTATGCCCTTGCGTCCTCAGCTGCGACAGTCGCAAGCGAG
This sequence comes from [Lipomyces] yamanashiensis, assembly GCA_030572775.1. Classification (NCBI taxonomy): domain Eukaryota; kingdom Fungi; phylum Ascomycota; class Lipomycetes; order Lipomycetales; family Lipomycetaceae; genus Myxozyma; species [Lipomyces] yamanashiensis. The sequence goes on from JAJMBS010000002.1 coordinate 276,713, forward strand.
TGCATATCCAATTCGATGGACGTTGTCAAGACACGACAACAACTTGCTCTCTCCGATGAAATAAAAGCTCTTAGACCAGACGACGCTACGAGTTTGATTCGGGTTGCCAAAAATTTAATCAAAGAAGCTGGAATCTTTGGTGCTCTTGTCAAAGGTCTTCATGTACGACTGCTATACGCACTTCCTACAGGAGTTTTGAGCATGGTTATTGTTGAATCAATAAAGCCTGATATAGACGGCGATGAATATGGTTTTTAATTGTATATATATATATAGAGAGAGAGAGATCTGATAGATACCAAAAGTTATGAATTTTAAGTGCATGATCAGCATGGTTTAATTTCTAGTCGCAAGTGTGTACAATATAATAACAGCCCTACTTTTTAAGTGTAAATATATACATCTGAATAAGTGCAACAAAATACATAGATCATAGCTATTAGATTGCAAGTGAATGATGGTTTCAGACCTGCAACTCTTCTGACTGACCAGTAACCCGATGTATCGAATTTTCAGGTAACGGCCCTCTGCTGGCAAACTCTTGGGTCATGCTTGACAAAGTGTCCCACGCTCGTTTGCTCCCTGGTGTAAGGAAAACTGCCTTTATAGCATCAGAGAACGTGCCGACGGCCGCTAACTCATCACTTAGTTCACTCGATCGTATTCTACTATCGAGAAACGCTGTCTCTAATGCAGTCTTTCGATCAAGATGCTTCCAAACCCTGAAGTTAGACGGTTTGAGCACAGCCGACTGAAGCCAAGGACGCTTACTCGGAGTCTTATCCGGAGACTTGCTTCCCTCCAATGCAGACATCAGCAGTTCGATAGAGCAATCGTTGACGTAATTCATTCTCCGATCAATATCGAAGTCTGAAAGTTCAGCTTCGATAGCATCGATGATATCCTCGCTGTCATCAACGAGACCAATAGTGCCTAAAAGTAGAATTGACTTCAGATGCTGAGGATTTTGCTCTATACTCTTAAACAGCTCATCAGACGCCTTTTCGCGATTTTCTCCACCCAAAGCATAAAGAACTTGTGCCAGGAGTACAGTAATATCTGGATCGTTACTTGATTCTGCACTCGCTACCGCAAACAGTTGCAGAGCATCATCATACTGCTCCGTATAATAATACGCAAGTCCGGCAGTCATGGTAGCAGAAAGTCTGCTCAAATGCAAGCTGTCGTCGCCTTCAGACAAGTCAATCACAGTAATCGATGCCTCCAGCGAGTTTGCATAATCTTTCTGAGCTAAATACAAGCGAGCTAATTGAGCTTTGGCAATCGCAAATTCGATTAGCTGCTCAGGTGATTCCAAATCATCGTAAAGCTGCTCTAATTTGTCGCATGCCACCTTTAGAGTTGAGATGGCATACGAGTAATCTTGATTTCGCTCCAATATGTGAGCTTTGTACTGCATAGCAGGAATAAACTCTGGATCAAGAAGCAAAAATTTTTCCAATGCAAAAACAGCCACTTCCGACCGTACTGTCGATGAATGATGCGCATTAGATTTTGACATAATCGTAAGTGCAGTCGCTGCATACATTAAATGTGCCAATTTCTAATGTCTTCGGTTAGCAAAGTGATCTTATCTATAAAAGTAAGAGATACATACGTCGACACCACTGCAGATTGCAAAAGAATGCTCAAACAGTCCATTCGCATCGGCTTCCTCACCAAGAGTTGCCGCGACAAATCCTTGACCAATCCACGACGTGACAAAATCTGGATCAATAGTTCGCGACTTTTCAAACGCCAGATTTGCAAGCTCAAGGTCGCCTTTGATTAGATACATAGTACCAAGATTTGCCCAAGTTAGCGCTTGCTTGTGGTCAATTATAAGCGATCGAATGAACGCGTGCTGCGAAATCAAAGGGAATCGAGCAGCAGTAGCGATACCGTACGCGTTCCAAAATACTGAATTCTTAGGTTCCAATTTGATAGCTTTCTTAAAACTCTCAATAGCAGCTTGCTCATATTGAGGGTCTTTATCAAACTTAAGCCCAGCGTTCAGTTCAGCACATGCAATATTAAACCAACCCACTGCCCTACTTTTCTTGTTCTCAAATGTCTTTAAGAGGGAAATTTTGTACGCCATGATGTAGAAATAAATCGCTGTCTGGCCAATATTAAATTTATCCGCAGTAGAAATCTTGTCATATGAGACTCCATCAATTTTGTCAACGCTCGCGGTCTCATCCAGAATCTCGGAAGGTAGCTGCGACGACTTGAACAGCTCCATAACTGTAGCCACAGGGAACTTTGAAATCATTGCTTTGACCAGCAAGAAAATTTCAATGGCATCACCGATATTCTTCCATAGATTGAATGTACTAGATTTAATCTTCGAAAGTCTCAGAGAGCACTCCAGAGCTTCCAGAGCGTCTGAAACCGCTTCTCCAAAATAGCGCCTGCTCATATTATTGCGCGCAGACGCAACCAGGGTCTCGCATAGATGATCCAATACGGCAAACTCATCGGGCCTTCCCGCGAGAACTTGACTAAAAATTTCCCTGGCTTCATCAAATTCAAGCAGCTGACGATGAACCATACCTAAAAGAAACCGCGCGTACCAGTTTTGTGGGTCAGTCATATTGGCACGAGTGAATGCTTTCGAAGCGGCTATATATCGACCAGACTCGGCATATGCTTCTCCCAAACCTGTCCACGAATTCGAGTCACTGCTATCACTTCGTAAGGCGATCTGGAAAGATTGTATAGCCTTCACTGTATCCTGAGATTGCTTGAATGATATAATTAGCTCAAAACATCGGTTGACAACCATAACGAAAGAACATACCAAATATGCGACACCTAACACTCTATATGGCCAGGTAGCTTCATTTCCAGGGACACTTCTCTTTTTATCCGCATCGGCAAATCGAGACGCAATCACTTCCACTAGCTCCCATTCACGAGCATCAGCAAAAGTTTCACTAAGTCTCCGCGCTGCTTCGGCATCCGACGCATCGAGCTCGAACGCTTTATGAAAACACTTCCCAGCGCGCTCGCTCTCGTTTGCAATATCGGCAAAGTAGAGTCCAAGACCAGTGTAAGACGCTGCGTAGTTTGGATTCTGTTTCAAGCTCATAACAAAGGCATCGTATGCTCTCGATTTATCACTTCGAAGATCAGCTAAACAATAAACTTCAGTTAGAAACACGTACTCCTCAACCAATAACACATAAACGCTCTCTCTTACGTCGCTCATCCCACAGACTCTTTCCAATCTTCCACCAAATATTAGCTTTCAAATTTCTTGAAAAGGGATCTTCCTTAGTGATCAACGTCAGACACTTTTCCAGTCCTTTTCGACCTTCATCATGCTCTCCCAATAAAATCTGACACCATGAAAGCTCTGTCTGAGCTGCGACATTGCTGCTATCATCTGAAACAACTAGCCGTAAAAGTTTACGAGCTTCTGAAATTTGACCTTGCTCCTTAAAAATTAAGGCCTTACCGATAAGAGCCTGCATATACTTCGGATTTTTATTTATGATTTGGTTGAAAATTTCCAGCGCTTCGTCGAAATGACGCGGAGCTTGATAGTACACGTAGGCTGTACCCAGCGTTGCTGAAATCGAATTCCGGCAATTGAACAAATTCAAAGAGGTCTGGGCCTTTAGTTTCGACAGAAGTTTCAGACCAGATAACGACAACTCTACAGCATTCTCGTACTCTCCAACATGTAGGTAATACATTGCTAGAATTCTGTTCGACAAAGGAGAATCAGGTTTCATTTCATATCCCTCCTAAATTTGATCTAGATGTTAGCAATAGCTCAGGAAATACGAAACCGGAAAATATACCAAAAAATTCCCCAGAATTTCAGTCTCATCCCAGCGTTCGTCCTCTACTGTCAGCCTTTCCTCTTCTGGAATATCATCATCAGACTGCTTTGTGACAGCTTTTTTGAAGGGAGAAATATCAGAATTCAAAAATGCTTGTATCACTTTCGAAAGTCCACTGGTAGGGAACAAGCCTACATATTCCCATAACAAGCCTTCGTCAAGCTGAGATAAATCCTCACAATCGTTCCACTCTAGTGTTATGGTCCATGCCAACTCCACGGGTGATTTGACAACTACCATTCCAGCTGCTGTTTGCCGCACAGCATCCCTTGCTGATTTCTTTTGGGTCCTCAATTTTTCATTTATCGACCGCATTTTTTGATATAAGAAAGTAAGTAGTTTGCCTTCTATCTCACGGCGTTGCTGCTCGTCATCAGACCAATTAAGAAGATCCTTGTAATATTTCTCGAGCTATGCACAAATGAGTCGGACGGGTCCGTGAAATCAAGAAATATAAAGCACACTTACTTCAGAATCATTATATACGTCCCGCTTGATCCTATAAGCAACCACTCGAATATCGGTACCCAACTTATTCCTTTGTTTATTAATTGTTCCCTGGATCAATTCTTGCTCTTCCAACTCAATTAGATTTGTGAGTTTTTGTAACGTCGACGCTGGATGCGGAACCCGGCCCTCGAGAAACTCATATATAGGAGTACCGGGTAGAAGCGATTTAAGCATTGCGATTTGCTAAACATAGAATTAGTACTCATAATATTGCAGAGTATAGCCATTTACTTCACACACGTCTTTCCTGGTACCGTTGTCCGTGGCAAGATTTTGCATCTTATTAACCAGGGTTGTACATCGCTCAACCTCATCCCTAACACTCTTATCAGATAACTGTTCTTCAGCTTATCGCAAACTCCTCACTTACATTGTTTGATACAATACAACTAGCTTATTACACGTGCTAATGTAGTCAGATACGCGATCAGCCTTCTCATAGACTGTTAATAATCCTTGGTAGGCCATTGGTGCCAGCGGATTTAAATCAGCGGCACATAAGTATGCAGCTTCCGCATTTTTCAGCTCTGACAATCCTGATTCACAGTAACCTAAAAGAATTTGTCTATAAAATTGGATCAGTTTACTGTATATCACCAATTGACCTAATAAAGGAAACTAACGCATTGTAGGACTTCGGATCAAGCTGCAGAGCATTTCGACAAGCATCGCACGCTGCTGCAAAATTCTTCCTTTCAACCGCTGCCTTTGCTGCGTTCAAGCAAGCCTTTACAGTAGACATTGCGGCAAGTAGGTCTCTGTATGTATACAAGAGCAGCAGCTACGCAGTAGATGCTACGTTCTACCTGTATATGGGAGACTCGATTCAGAGCTTTCTCATCTTGAAGACGTTGCTCACGTGAACTCTAAAGCGCGTTGGCGCGCTCGGATTCTCTTACATGACCTAACTACAGCAAGTAGATACAAATATCTATATGCTTCACATATCGCACTGCTAGAAGAATAGTTTAGTTGTACATTGATCTCAGACGCGGATACAACAAATCTTGCGGTATTATTTTGGCATGATGCTTTTCGTTACTCCAGGACATCGCAGTGCAGTGCGCTGTGTTTGCAGACTGCGTACCCGGCGGTTCTACAGTTTATCTTCTACTTCCTCGGTAAGACCGTCTGTTAAGATAACCTCGGATGAACAGCTGGAAGAAGTTTTGTCTGAAAATACGTGGACGGTTCAGTCATTGCTCAAGACATCTACGAAAAGCTCACAATCCGAGATCAACTCTACATCGCTGCGACAACTTCTACGACGCTCCGGTTTACAGTTTCCAAAGAGCGAAGAAGAGGAGCAAAAGCTCCTTTCAGATCTTCACAGACAGCTAATATTTGTCGATCACGTTCAAGATGTTGATACAACAGGCGTTGAGCCTTTGAATAGGATTGGCGAGGATGGTGATAAACTACAGTGGAAGGATTTACAGGAAGAAAATGGGCAGTATGACATCCTAGACAGCAAGCACTTTGGTGAAAAACTAGATCGAGGATATTATTTCGTCCGCGATCAATCAGGCGCGCGAGACTAGTGTATCGGTGCCTGCATAAAGAACAAAATAATGTACAAACCAAATTCAGCAAAATGACATGTTTCCTGCTTTTTTTTTCTTCCACGAAGTTCCCATCACCAGTTACAGCGCGATAAACAACTTCTGAGCTCTGATGCAGCTAAATTTCCACATGAGAGACAGGGCGTTTATTCTAGTAAACGGATTAGAATGGTCTGTACGGTTGAGATCCCGGACTGCGGCCAGCGATTTGGAACCACCTTGGAAGGCAGCTATACACATGCTCGTCAAATGACTCCTGCCTGTTGCACAAACATCTTCCTGAGGTGTAGGACTCATCATCTGAAGGACATCGCATCCACGGCGTATGCTTGTAGCCGATATCCGCAAAATGATGAATTCTGTCCTTAGGTAGAAGAAGAGCAGCCGCTAGCGAATGAACAGGAGCGTCTCCCTATATATATTATCAGTTTCGTAATTTCAAAGATAGATAAGACTGGAACTCTTACCCAGCGCTCGTAATAGAATCCTCCTTCCTCATCTAACCACTCAAAGTATTTCATATAAGCTTCTCCGCGCCAAAAATTCAAATCTCCAATCTCAAAATTACTCCAAAAATGACACATATTATACTGTCCCTCGATTCCTTTATGCCCATCGACTATAAAATCGATTGCGTTGTTTTTGTCGATATACTTTGGGTACTTGGCCGCAAAGCGCTGAGTAGCATCCCATAGCGATGTGATCGTTTTTGGATATTCTGGCATCGCAATAACGAAACCGTACGATTTATGATTGTCTTTCATAAATTTGAAAGGGTCACTATACTTACGTCAGTAAAAATTGCTGGAAAATAAGTCGTAATCACGAATTTGCCATACTAATTCAAGTCACAGTAAAACTCAATGCCAGGTTCTACTCGCCAGTAATAATCGTATTGCAAGAGGAGCGGATGTCTGAAAAAAAATCCAGAATTGTATCGGCACATATGTCTATTTTCAAAATTAGTATATGCACAAGATCAAGCAATCGCAACCACTGACCTGTAGGTGACTGATCCTCCATAAATTACACCCTCTTCTTCTAACTGTCTCATATTTGTGCGCGCCTTGGTGCGATCAATGAGTTCAGGCCAAGACCATTCTTCTTTAGGAATAGTGCCATAGTCTGCATCTCCTGAAGCCATGCCGCTTGTAAGCTGGATGAATTCCTCCGTGAATTCTTCGTCATTGAGAAAAGTCCACGTATACCGAAACCTCCTATTGAACCTGTCCTCAATTTGTCGCATACTGCTCAGGGCCTCTTCAATCTCAAAATTACTACACACAAAATCAGCTCATGAACTCATGCAAAATAGTAAGAACAGTTGCTTACCGAACAAGCATAACTAATGTCGCGTTCTGCTTTGGTGGATCCGGATCGCAATGCATCTTCTTTCTTCGCCGCTGAAGAGGCTCTTGAGCAACTTTTTTTTGTAACTTCAACTGGTCCGCCTTCTTCACCTTCTCCGGAGTCGTAGACCAAAGCAAAAATAACAGTCCGACAGCAAGGAAACCGAGGATGACCACGGTGATTTTCAATCTATTGGGCTTTGAACGCTCCCGTTTGTACTTCAAGAACGGACTATCGAAGTCGCGACTGGTTTCGTCCTCGAAAGTGTCCCCAAACGCCATTCTTATGTACAAATTATCGACAAACAGACAATAATAACATCAGGACGCGAGCAAATCAAGATAAATTGTTCGAAGGTATTGTGGCCTTCACAATGCTCTCTAGTCGCCTTGTTCAAGGAGTGTAAGAACAGACGCGCACGCGTCAAAACTGTCAATTGCCGGTTGCAGCCACTCAAACCTTAATTCTACTCTTGTTACAGAGAGATAGTCCTACACAAACTGGATACGGGCATGAATCAAGAAGACTGCGGTCTGGCAAGAAATGCAAAGCCGTTTGCGTATTCCGAGTCAGCCAAAGCAAGCCAAATAATAGCCAGACAATACTGTTGAGCCACAAGCGGTTAAACCGTTGCCGAATACCAAGCGGTTAGCATCTGTAATATATCACGTGATATGACGTAAATAAACTGGGGATGCAATTCAGGGCTCAGTCAGTTTGAACCGAAATTGCCTGAGCCTTTCTTATCCTGATCTCACCATCGCCTGACTTCCCCATATTCCATACCTGTCCTAGTACAACATGGATAGCAACCGGCAGCATAGTCCTGATACTGAAACTTTGTCGAGAAAGCAATCAGTCTTTCGCAAGTTCTTCTCGCGTACATTTGGCCGTCGGCGCGGTAAAAAAGGTCAACAGAAACGGTCCGTCGACGAAGTCTTTGGCAACAGATCTGGTAGCGGCTTGAAGCTTGACACCGGCGATGCTGCTTGCATAAGTAATGGTGACTGCTTGAAATCAGATGCTAAAGTGCGCCAGGATGAGCGTACCGAAGAGTATCAAGAACCTCAAGAACTTCCTTGGTCCTATGTCAGTCATCCACCAGCTCCGTTTTCTACGCCCATCGGCCCCTCTGCCGCTGAAAGCGATGGTTCCTTGTTTTCAGCGAGATTGAATGGCAGTGACCTACTGAGAAAGCTTTCGACATCTGCTACTGTGCAATCTCTCCTTAATGATCAGGGCGATAACGACAGCATCGAGGACCCCGAAGACCGCAGCCAGCAAAACATTATTGTAGCTACAGTTGCGACCGAGCATTACAATAATTTCATGACAAATTACGCAAATAGAGTGTATAATATTTCTATGATTCCTCCAAAGCCAATCGATTTTGTCGGCGAGAGCTACTTTGTACCCCCAAAGCCAGTGGATGAAAGCTTGCGTATTGCTGAAGTCAAACGATACAGATATGCTTTTAGTCGCGACACTAAGAAAGCTCTAGAAAAATTTATAATATCTGCTCGCTCACATTTCAAGATCAAAGGTGCTACTGTGTCTGTCATGCTCGAAAACAGACAACTTATTGTGTGTGGGGCTGGTATGAAGCGCATTAGCGAGATTGCTATGTCTGAGTCGCTAGAAGGTCATACAATTCTTTCACACTCGCCAATTGTTATTTTCTCTACTGCTGAAGACTGGCGTTTTGATAATCATCCGATGGTTAAAAATTTTCCTCATATTGGATTCTGGGCGTCCGCGCCTTTGATAACACCTACTGGACATGCTATTGGTGCTTTCAGCATTTTTAGTCATATGCCTCGATCTGAGTTTGACACTAGTGATTGCCGAAAGCTGCAAAAGTTTGCAGAAGATAGCATGGACTTACTGAACCAGGAGCTTGCAAGCCGATCCTCCCCATCGCCTAAAGTTCGCGTTGGAGGCAAGTCATATCTCGATCTGTCAGACTCAGTCAGCCTATACTCTGCCGAAGAGTTTGATATGCACCTTCCCATCTACAGAATGACTGATCGTCAGATACCTTTCAAGTTTCTTCCGCAAGAAGCGAACGCAATTCCCACGGGCGCGGGAGATGCGTATAGAGAGACTGTTGATATCTCCAAGGTGTTCAAACTATTTGCTGAACTTGTATCATCCAGTCTCAATTTTGATTCTGTTATTTTGATTGAACTCAGAAAGATCAATACCCCTACTACTGGAACGATAGAGTTGGAACTTTCCGATAGCGAAGATAGGATTGAAATGGTTGAGCTGGCGAACTATACCTCTGAAAGAAAGACCTTTAACCCATTGCTGATTTCTGAAAAATTTGCTTTGGATGTGCTAAACTCTGAAGCCGGCCTTCATTTACCCCTTCTGTTCGTTCACGTTTATACCCTTACAGATTTTATAGCCATTTATTAACATCCTTTTCTTTTAGTGGTGACGGATCGCGCACTAGCTTTTGCTTGCCCATGAGGCGATACTTTTATGCTTCCGCAGACACAACTGAATCACCAGCCAACGACGAACTAGAATATCATGATCATTCAACTATCCGTCAACAATCCAAAGTTGCCATCGACAGCTATCTGTTTGCAAATACCGGCAAAGCGAATGATGGCCAAAAGCATTTAGATGTGTTTTCTAAGGAGCTTGTTGCTCTGCATAGCAGAACCGACCCTCCTGTACCTCTTGTTCCGCCGCCTGCCCCGCCACGAGAGAGCGAGAACTCGATGAGCAATGAAATTAGGGTCAATCTTCCGCCTTGTGCGCCCTTTTCTCCAGAAGTCGCAGTGCCTAGCACGGCGACAAGCTCAGATTTATCAGCTATAGGTACATTTAGCTCTGAAGCGATGTCTAATGGCACCAGTGCGGTTGCAACCACTATGTCGTCCTTGTCATCCCCTGCCAAATCTGAAAGACGGGATCGCGGCGGTGTGCGCGACTTTCCTAATGAGGAAATTTCTGGAGAGCGCTGCGACGATGTTCCTTTTCTTGTGCGTGCTCATAGTGCCATTAAGGATGAATCGATTCTGAAGAAGAGAAAAATTGATCTGCCTCCAATTACCACCGACATGTCTCAACTTTCGATTTCAAAAGATGGAAAACAACGACAGCAACCGTACAAATTGCCGTCACCGGAAATGACTGAAGATGAATATAAAGAAGCAAAAGCTTTTGCGCACCAGTCGTTTTCGTTGCATGTACTACGTGAGCTCAGTGCGGAGGCGGCAGCTTTTACCTCTCCGATGTCGCTGCGTACCTTTAAGAGGCGACGCTCTAACGATGAGCATCTGACAGAGTTCCCGGAAAGCTACTCATTTCATTTAAATGAAGAAGATTTTTTTAATGGGCCATCTTTGCCGGATCTCCACTCAAAAGTTGGTGTAAAGTCTTCCTTCCCAACTCCAATCCTTGGAAGCGACTCTGAGCTTGTGAAATGCAGAGGAGGTATATTAGCTGTTGTAACTTCTGATACCAAACGCGTGATCACGAGCAATGATATTGCCACATTTAACAAAATCAGAGATATGCTTTTCAAAACTGTTGAATGGGTGTGAAATAGTCGCTCGTTGCGTGTCTGGAATGAATGAACACTATGATTGTTTTTGTGTTTGACTGTATTATTATTTCGACTAGAAATGCGTTGTGTTCTGGTCGCTTGAATTAAATTAAATGATTTTCGATTAATAGTAGAGACAGAAATGTAATGATTTCTTTCATGAGTTTTAGTGTACACAGTTGCATTAAGAAACTAGAGAAGTTTTAAGCAAACTCTGCCTAAAGTTCTACTATACAAAGATTCAATAATCTAACTCAGCCGCCGGAGGGGCGATATCTTCATAACTCCTCAAACTTCTTCCTCTGGGATCTAAAGCCGCATTTCTGGGATCATCCCGAGGATGCCTGTCACGCTCGCGCTCGCGTTCCCGTTCACCATGATCACGTTCACCACGACCCCGGTAACGATCAATATCGCCTCGAGGTCGATGATCGCGATCACGACGATCATCTCGATAGTCCGAGCGATCCCGATAGTCGCGACGGTCACGGTCACCGCGGTCACGGGGTAAAGGACTGCGCGAACGTCGTATTTGTCGGTTGCGGTCACCGGATCTCCATTCTTGATCTCGACCCCTACCTTGTGGTGTATTCGAGTTATGGGTCATTGAATTTCGCTTTCCTTTCTGGCTAGTGGGGAAAAATGATGACATTTGGCTAGCTTCAAAAGGATCAGCCAAATGGAAACTAGAGCTGTTATTGCTCGTTGGCCGACCAGAAATTTGGGTAGAAGGCGGAAGAGCAATAGAAACACCACCAAATGTTGACACGAGTTTTGTGCCTGCGAAAGGGCGTTCATCAGAATCTGAGGCATCGCCTTCGACAGTGTCCGGAGGCAGGGGACCATCTGCTCGAAATGGTAAAAGTCTGCAGGCATCCAAGACATATGCATTCAGGAGCCCACCCTCGACTTCCACATCTGTGACAAATTCAGGATGCTTCTTTTCGATATGCTTGCGAACGAATTCCTCGCCTTTGAAAAGCTTGGTGCAAGTTCCCACCTTACATCTATATTTTTGTTCATCTTCTTGCTTAACGTGAAGTGTGATTTCACGCTCCACCAGCTCAGATATTGGTAGCCCGCCATATTTCTTCACATCTACTGCCTCAGGCTCCAAAAACAAACTGAACTTTTCATCCCACGCTCGCATCCATTGCTCAAAACGGGAATCAGGTGTTGTAAAACTTTGGATTGTCTCTTCGTCAGCTCCTGGTCCTGAAACAGCTTTACGCAGGTGGCCAGCCGGACATTTCTTGCTAAGATCGCAAATAGAACTGCAGCCTGATATGCAATAAAAGCAAAATGCGTAAACTTGTCGTAGATAAAAGTAAGTCAAATCCAGCTTCTTCTTACATATATGTGTCTGTAATCGAGATCCATCATCTTCCTCAGCTACCATTCCCTCTTCATCCTGCTCTTCTGTCGCTGATTTTTTCGTCTCTAATGATGCGGTGTAACTATGAGTGGCTACCATCTCGGCACGTTTCAGAATTTTCTCTAAAGCGCCAGAATACTGTGGATCGTTAAGCTCTTTTTCAAACTTAGCTGCTGCCTTCTTAACATTTTCGCAGTCCCTCTTTACAGATACATCCGATGAGAGGTACGGATAGAGGTATTTGCGCTTCATTGGCCGCGCCATCGAGTGGATTCCAACATGTACAGCGAACTCAGTAACTTCATTTGTGGTCTCATCTGTCGAGGAAATTGTTTTACCTTCCAGCATCTCGATGACGGCTTTGGGATCACTGTCCTTCGATAGCATTATCCACCCAATTCTGTAGTAGCGCTTTGTCGGATTGGGATCTGAGAGTGAAAGAAATTGAAATCCAGGGACATCTTTGACGAGTTCCAGCAGCTGAGCACGTGAAATATTAGGCGCAATTGATTTAATAATCACAATCTTCTGCTCTGTAGCACTTTCAGGTTGTTCGGATGCAGGGATATCTTCCTCAGCTTGTTCATTGTCTGGCTCGCCTGACTCTGGCTTTGTATCGACGTCCATTGCTTCTGCTTTTGAATCTGCTTCTGAGCTTTCTGTCGGTTCCGATTTGGGTTCTGTGTCCATAGAATTCTGGACCGGTAGTTGCGCTAATATTATTAATTAGCACACATGGCAACTGCAAAGAAAATGTAACACTTACGTCGACTACTGTCTAATGAAAATTGATCAAACAGTCCCGCCTCAAAATCTTTCATAAATTCGTCGTAGCATAATTTTCGGTAATCAATTTCACTTTGCTTGATTTTGCTAGCTGACGCAGGCACGTATCGCTCTTTGAACCAAACGTCGTCGATATGCTGTACTACAAACCCACGTGCAAGCCTAGCGTAAAGATCACGCTTGTACGCATCATATTTGGCTTGAAGATCGTCATCTGAGGGAACGCTGTCTTCTATAGCGATACTCTGCTTGAACCATTCGCTGAATTGATTGAATGGCACTTGGACCGACAATTTGTGAGGATCTTGATACTTCACAGGCAAAAAACTTGATCCATTCTCTTCAGACCTTGAGGATCTATAAGTTTCTTGAGATCGGTGTGAACCACGAGAGGAGGGAGAGTTGTAAAAATCACCATCCCTACGATCCCGACCATCGCGATCCCGCGCGTCACGGCGAAGCGCGCTAGTGTAGCGGTCTATACGAGACTGCGGCGCACGACTTTGGTACATAGCTGTATGCTATGATAAAATTCCTGAGTAAAAACACGGTTAGATCTTTGATAGAACAGGAGATGGAGGAGTCCTCGCGCATCTTGAAGGAAACCAGTTATGGATTGGATCGCAGACGACAAAGCAGAAAATCGAAAGAAGCAAATTAAAATGCAAATAACAATCGCAGAGCAATTGTTTAAAAAAATGATTCAGTAAGAAGGCAGGAAGGTAGCAATAGAATCGAATAAAACTGATGCAATATAACAGAGGATGCGCTGGGTAGGGTGACATAAAAATAACTAACCCTTTCAAGTTGCTAAAAAGCTATATAAAAAGAGGATCTATCGTAAAATATCAAAAGACAGATAATTGCAGGATGAAAATGCACGAATGGCAACTGCTCAAACAATAGGAGGGATGAGGAGGATAAATCTGGAGATCAGGGAGGACAGTCGATGTCGCTGAGCAGACGAGACGAGCGGCGGTGTGGCTGATCAGGTGATATTAAGGGTGACATTTTGGCTGTCGTGCACATTACACAGTGGATCTTGTTTATTAGATGTTTATTGATTATAAATTACAGATAATTAGCATATGTTTATAGTACTATGCACAAGCACACAGCAATTACACAAGCAACCACCACGCTTCCCGCCCTCCAGCTGGCGCCCGCAGAGTCCATTGTCTCGTCTTGTCAAAACCCATCCACATTTGTGCCACTTCACTAACAACCGCGAGCTCACACGTGCTCAGCGGCGGCCGAGACGGCCATCGACGCTCTTTTGCGTGTGAATGTTTACTGTCCAGACCCGTCTGCTGTCTGGCTATCGACACATCTGCTCGCATCGCCTAGGAATTCACTCCATTTTGCCACAAAAAACTACTTTCTGCTGCTTTCGGTCGATAGAATAGTTGCCGACCAGAACACGCAATGTACGCGCACCAGCAGCAGCGGCACTTTCAGGGCCCGCCTGCCCAGCTGCCGTTTTCCACTTCGCCCACTACATCAGCTGCTCAGCTCCAAAATCTTCCGGCAATGCTGAGCCAGCAACATGTTTCTGCGGTTCTTCAGCAGCAGCAGAGACAGCACCAACAGCCTCACCAAATGCAGGGCCAACTGCCTAGTCAACATCTTCCTCAGCACCACATCAATCAATCTCTGCACCTCGACTTGGCTCTTGCCGACGACATTGTCGATGAAGACGATATAGAAGAAGAGGACACTCACGACCCACGCACAGAGGAACAGCTCTACGATGGCTCGCCAGGCTCATCCATGGCTTCGCCAATGCAGCAAACTCAGCAGCAACAACCTCCAGATGACTCAGATCAGCCACTGTATGTTAACGCGAAGCAATACCATCGCATTCTCAAACGGCGGCTTGCTCGTGCAAAGCTTGAAGAGTCTCTTAAAGTCAGCAAAGGTCGTCGCCCTTATCTGCATGAAAGTCGGCATAAGCACGCCATGCGCCGTCCGAGAGGCCAGGGCGGACGCTTCCTCACTGCTTCAGAGGTCGCTGAGATGGAGGAGAAGCGGTTGAGAGACGAAGCAAACGCTCAAGGGCAGGGACAGGGACAGGACCAAAAGTCGCAATTACAATCTGATATGAGCTCTTCATCAGTGCCGTCAGATTATCTGCAAAATGGCGATAGAAACGTTCATGACGACGACGTGACGCATGGCGTTTTGGCTGACGTTGAAGATATAGATGGATCTACTTTCAAGTTGTAGAATTGTATTTTGTTGATGTTGTTAGCTGCTTACGGATTTGTTTTGTGTTTTGTTAAAGTGGGAGTATGGGAACTTTGTTTGGAGCAGCAGATGAGAAGCAAGCTAAAGCTGGCAATTGCTTGCAAACCTCTGCCCTGTTCCGTTTTGGCTTGTATTTTTTAATATCTGTTTTGTAATCTGTACTCTATGTTTTTGTCTATTAGCTTTGTGCTTGAATATTAACGTTATGGCTATTTTAATTCAGTGTGTCTTTACGGTGCAAGTATCTGCGAAAGTCCCTGCGGCTTATACTCCGTTGGCCATATATGTTGAGTGAATCGGTTGCTTGAGTGCTGAGTAGTGTGTAAGATAGAAAGTAATTTGCCTCTTTTTTCTTACAGACAGGCCAGCAGTTGGACATCTAAAGAGTATTGTAGTTTGTTACCGTTTAGTGGTTGATATATGGAACCAAGTAAAGAACATCATGTGTGCCTTGCAACCTTCATACTCATAAAAGCGCCTTCGGTTATTACAATCTCAATCCAGCGAGCGGTCACACAACCTGCCTGCTCATCCACCGTCATCTACAACAATCCATTGCTCTACTACTCTTCAAATGCCGCTGTTTCTTTGTCGCTGCTCGGGTTCTACGCGATCCGGAGCGAGAGTTCTCCAGCTCTGCAGAAGCCCCTGCATAACTCGAATATCGCTGTTGCTTCCATTGTTCCAACCGACGCGCTGCCTATTTTGCACAGAACGCAAGAGACCCGGGCTCATTCAACCAGCCAGCAGAGCTTATTCGAGATGGATTCGCCTTCGAATTCGACATTGCCACCGCCCGTTGTATTTCAATGCGCATCGTGTCTTCTGATCGTGGCAGACTCGATGTCGTGGGTACGCGCGACTCCAGAGCTGCGGACGTTCACGCTCGCAGCCGCGCCAGCAGGTACTATCGAGGTCTCGGACACGCTCTTGACATCTCATGACGGTCATGATCTTGGTTCGACGTATGCTTCTTTTGCTTGTGCTGAGTGTCAAACTTCGCTGGGCCGTATATACCGTACTACACCGCGGCATCTGGACGATCTGAGAGACTACCTCACATTTGACGCGGGCGCGTTGAAGAACTACCAAATTGGCTCCGAGGACGCGGCGCGAGGTCCTCTTCCCGAAGACGCAGATCTTGAGATTTTAAAGCCTGAGCCTGGTGCTATTGCTCAGAGACTTGCTATTGTATGTGTTTACAGATATGTAAAGAACTTTTTGCGTTGTTTCTAACAATTATTGGCAGATGGAGACTGTCATTATGGCAATGCATGACGAAATCGAGAACTTGAAGGCTCAGGCTACCTCTATAGACAAGGTAGATGACGGGGTGACTCAGCCGACTTCGGCTCGTCTAAAAAAGCGCCGTTCGTCAGGCAGGTAAAGGAACCTGCGAGTTGTATGTATCTTTGTATAATAGGGATGGGATCTGCATGTGCTGCTATTAGTTTTTGGGTTACTATTTATGGCGTTTATAGAATTGCATTATCAATCATATTTTATCCAGCTGGTTCTATTTACATGTCCACCGCTCTATTCTGCTGCTGCTGCTGCTGGCTTGATCGCAATGAAACTCACGCCGGCTCTAGCCACTTTCGCAGCCTTTTGCAACTGCTGCTGTTCGACATCTGTCCACTGTGCGTCAACTTCGTCCCACTTCTTTGTCTTAAACTCGTTGTGAAATTGTGCTCTAAGAGCATTCAGCCTAGACATCTCACGTGGATCACCCGAACCGGAGAGCACAATCATCACAGTCGTAGGCAACAGCGACTCCCAGATTTCCTCAAGTCGTGTATTCAGGTTCGTCAAGGAAGTCGCTATCTCAGCGGTCATTTCTTCTTGCACTGGCGCTTTCGTCGTGTTATCACCAGTCACATTATGATGTACAACCCATCCCCTTGCAAACTCCAGCTCACGTAAACGCGACCATACAAACTCATACCGTCCAACATTCTCTTTGATGCCTTTTACTACCTCATCGTCATTCTTGCAGCAAACTATACTCCGCGCATCGGTTCCGTGCAATTGTGCGGGATTGCCGTAATCCACAATCGCACCGGTTCCTGTCCTGTTTCCTCGTTCTGCGCCGACCGCACCACCGTGAGATGACTCGCTAGCACGAGCGAGTCTGCGTAGAAGAGGCTCGGTACTCTGAACAGTTTTGCCATAATCGATTCCATTGGTCAGTTTTTTTCTGACGAGCTCAATACATGTTCTTGCATCCTCTGCCGAGTCATGACCCAAATTTCCAGATTGCTTTTGAATATCCTTTTTCAGAAATCTGTTGGCAAGATATTTCAAAGCAGGCTTTTGTGAAAGACCACGAGCATGTGTGTACACGACCGCCGTGTCAATTACCTTCGGGTGACGCATTTTCAACGCCCGGAGATCATTTTCTAAGGAATGGCCGGCCAAAATATCGTCCTTACCAATTAACCGCGTCAACTTTTCTTGAATATCTGACATCCTCGTAGTAACACCTTCAAGCAGCTTTGGAGTGATGCCCGAATACCTGGTCAAATAATCTGTGATCTCTTCATCCGGCAACACAAGTTCGTCTAAAATTGTCTTCATATTCCAATCGACGACAGTAACACGCGCTAATGATGATCCACTTGCTGTCAAAACCATTTCGCAATCAACACCGAATACGATGTATTTATCCTGTACAAGCTCTGCTGAAGCACGTTCTTTTGAATCTTCGGCAGTAGCAGTTTCCACCCAGCCTTCTGGTAATGGTTGCTCGTCGTTCAACTGCAGCAGCGTATCAGAGTGTAGCGGATAGTCACACGCCAAGAAAGTATCAGCATTCATAAGAAGCTCCTCAATATCCAATAGAGGGTTACTAGACGAGCTCTTCCGTTCAGACCTTTCGATGTTCTTCTTTTCAGTCTTTGATAAAGGCGAGTTCAAAAATGTCGTGCCGGGGCTATAGAGCTTGGTGCGGTCACCTGGTGCTCTTGTAGGCCATAGATATTCGAAATCGCGTTTCCGAAAAAATGGGAATCCTTCGGGCATTTTGACGGAGTCCGACTTGATAGGAACCGGGGCTGTTGCATCTAATGATACTCCAAACAGATCAGGCGTGAGACCAGGTACGAGAACGACAGCTACATGAGACACCGCAAGACGGTTCTAAATACAAAATATTAGCATCCAAAATAATAAAAACATTACTAGAATACGAACATTAATACTGAGCCATTTGGGTGCAATTCCATCGCCCAAGATGTACAACGTCAGATCGCGCAAGTCCTAATTCAACATTAGCAAACCGAACAGGCATTGATCTCAAATCTGATTGGCATACTGCAACATTGATTCGTTCTTTAATAGAAGTTGCATCAGCTGCTATAGTGGGAAATAATCTGCTTTTCCGCTTTTCCTTCCGCTGTTTCCGCTTCTTTGGGAATTCGAATCCATCTGCCTCCATATCGACTTCCTTCTCCGTTTTCAGAGAACTTGTTCCATCCGCTATGATCCCAGCAGGCAGCACTGATACTCCATTATCATAAGAGAGCTTTGATTTCTTCGAGACATGATCTTCGAGACTTTCTGGACTGTTGTTCGTTCTGCTCGATTTCGAGTCAGACTGTGTGGGATTAGACTCCATTACCGCTGCAGTCTTTTTCGAATCTTTTGTTTCGACTCTTTTGCTTGTGAACGCAAAGAGTAAAGCAACCAAAACAAATCAAACTTCTTTAAAACTCAGAGAAATTCTGCAAAAGAATAATCATAAGAGTATTCGAGCTTGTCTAAGATCTAGTTGCTCGCATATATACATGTTTTTCAAGACTGAAGAGCGAAAAACCTCTAAATCTTGTACGGCCCTAACCCACAGACTTGAGCAATCCACACTGTTTAAAGATTCAGTGTTGACTGAATAACTGATAGATTTGGTTTAACTATGCGACGATAATTCTATACACAGTAGTTCAACATGTCTAGACGACCTCCACTGGTCACTCATAGCCCGCGCCAGCCACGGCTGACGCATTTTCTCTCGCTTCCTCTCTCATTCAGCCCGCGCGCTCTCGCAGCTTTGACTGCATCTTTACAACAGCTTGAGGCAGATATTCGACGAAACCATCCTGATATCCCAATTCTAGCTTTACGGCCACCGAAGACGATTCATTTTACAATTGGTGTAATGTCGCTCACGAGACAAGCCGATCTTGAACGAGCGTGTGAATACGTTTCAAACTTATTCGACAATGACGAATTTAAAGATCAACGCCCATTAACAGTCTCTTTGCGTGGATTACATATGTTTCCCGAGGCAAATAAAAAATATTCAAAAATAGTATTTACAAAGCCACCGTCTGGGTCAGTAGAAGCGCAAGAATTACGGTTGTTTGCGAATCAGGTGTTGCGATATTTCCTCAGGCATGGTCTTGTTCAAAACGAAAATAGACGTTGGAATCACAGGCAATCATCATCGTCTTCAAATCAAAACAGATTTTCAGATATACTTGAAGGTGACGAGGAAGCTCTCGCATCCGTTGTGATACATGCGACGATTCTCAACACAGTATACGCGACTCCCAGATCATCTTCCGTGGCCCGCGACATGAGAGACGAGAGACTAACTTTCGACGCACGACGACTGCTAAGGGACTACAAAAATTTCTCGTTTCTCAAATCAGTTCGGATACCTCGTTTGGAGCTATGTAAAATGGGCGAACAAACGGAAGAAAATGGAGGCGGATATGAATGCGTTGCATATGTTGATTTACCTTGAGACATCTCTTTACTTAACAATATTAATATATTTCCCTTGGTATTTCAAACATTACATCACAAAGCATTATAACAAATAACCACAACAATCAATCTTTATTATCGAGAATTTAGTAGTTCTCCTTTTCTTGGTCGTCTCCAAAGCCCCACGAAGCAGTGAACTGGCGGTGCGAGGTCATCCGAGGCTGAAATCTAGCCCGCTGAGCCTGCTTCTGTGCGGGCTGCTCTTCGGCTTCGGCCTCCCACGCCCATTGAGTCTGACCGCGTCCACCCATTCCGTTACCGGCAATCTTGATACCCTGGAAACGTCCGATTGAATCTTCCTTCTCACCGACGGTAATTGTCTCTCTGTCGGAGTTTGAGACGGTGCGAGCTTGCTCTGCAAGCGGCTTTGGCTCAGACTCGTCACTCTCCATTCCGAAGAGGTTGAGCTGGGATTTGGCGCTGTTGCTTCCCATGCCGTTACCAGCAATCTTGATACCGCCCTGTCGGGATCCGTTAGACTGCTGCTTCGCCTCCTCTTCCTCGCTGTTAGAGAAGTCTAAAGTCGAGACCAAGTGTCTCTGAAGAGGTTTTCCAGTGCTGGAGTACTCCTCTTCATTAGCAGCACCAAAGATATTAAGCTGCGATTTGGCACTGTTGCTACCCATACCATTGCCAGCGATCTTAATACCACCCTGTCGAGATCCGTTAGACTGCTGCTTCGCCTCCTCTTCCTCGCTGTTAGAGAAGTCTAAAGTCGAGACCAAGTGTCTCTGAAGAGGTTTTCCAGTGCTGGAGTACTCCTCTTCATTAGCAGCACCAAAGATATTAAGCTGCGATTTGGCACTGTTGCTACCCATACCATTGCCAGCGATCTTGATACCGCCCTGTCGGGATCCGTTAGACTGCTGCTTCGCCTCCTCTTCCTCGCTGTTAGAGAAGTCTAAAGTCGAGACCAAGTGTCTCTGAAGAGGTTTTCCAGTGTTAGAGTGCTGCTCCTCCTCAGCAGCACCAAAGATATTGAGCTGCGGTTTTGCACTGTTGCTACCCATACCATTACCAGCAATCTTGATTCCTCCAAATCTGTCCTTAGGAGCCGGGGATTCATCAGTAATCTCAAAGCTGTTTGACATACTTCTGCGTCCATTTCCGATTGGCGCAGGCTGTCTCTCGCCAGTCACGGCGTCATAGTCCCACTTAAGCTCGTCAGGCTGGGGGTGCATATTGGCGCGAGTCTTAGAGTATGGGCCAGGCTTTGAGTCAGGAGTGCCGAATTTAAAGTGTGGCTCGAAGTTCTTAGAGTTAAAGTCGCGCTTAGCACGTACCTGCTCGGGGGTCTGCGCTACCGGAGCGGGTCCCTTCATATGGCGCACGGGCAAAGGAGCCTGGTTGCGCTCATCAAAGATGTCATAAGACTTCGGTGCGTCTCCCATGCGCTGGGGCGAGGCAGGAGCAACTGCGGACTCATCCATGAGATCCTGGAGATTGCGGGGCTTGGGTCTTGCGGAGGATGCAGCCGCAATGACGCCCGGGCGAGGAGCTGGAATGCTTTGCTCAGGCTCGAGGTCCGCAAAATCAAAGTGCTTACGAGCGTTTGCAGCATGTCCAGTGGATGGAACAGCACTGGCAGAGTACGACGCTGTTAAGCTGTTAGTATACATGCAGTTAAAATAACTGTCAATAGACATACCATCAGCGGCCATGAGCTTTTCTTGGTCAGCGCCGCTGAAGATCGGCCAGATATTTCCTCTGGTGCCGATGATGTTGAGCTGCTTAAGCATAGTTCCCTGATCCCAGAAGAATTTAATGCTCTTGATCATGTCATTTTCAAATACAACGCAGTGGATCTTTGCAATTCATTAGCTCTCGAACATGCTTCGTAGATATTATTAACTCACAATAGGAACGACGACAGTGTTGTCGACAACAAAGTTCTTGTCAAGACCTTGAACATAAGCACCAGTACCATTCACAAACTCGATAGTCGAGACAGTCTCGAGCACGATCGAATCAGCGCTAATATGAGTCGAGATGATATTCTCTGAGCGCTTGTGCTGGCGGGCGGCCAACAGGAGGTGGGAAATGATGCTCTCGGAACCGTCAAACGCCTTGCATGAGGTCACGTAGGTGAGCTTTGCGCTGAGTGCAAGCTGCGAGGCTTGTGGAGAAGCGAGGAAGCGCTGGTAGAGCTGAACACGCGAGTCAGTCATTTCGAAAAGCAATAAAATGCCGGATAGTAATAGTAACTAGAATCAGGCCAACTCTCAAAAAAAATCAAGCCAGTGCAAGTGGGTATAAGTGTGGTGGTTCCAAAGTATACTGACGACAAGTTAACACGGAGGGGCAGGCGAGCGGGAGTATACACAATAGACCTCTTTTGTTTACACTCTTCGAGCCACCATACACTATAAACGCGCCTCCGTTACCGCAGCAACGCAAGCCGCACAGCTCTCAGTCTCCATTAAGGTGTTTCAGGGTGAAGGGTTTAAAGTGAAGTAGCCAATCATAGTTTGGCGAAAGGGTCGAAGGAAGTTGAGCCTCGTAGCTGTTGCCTTTCTCGAATAGCTATTTCTCCACGCTTTTTCATTTAGAAAGTTCCAAGAAATCTCTTTAAGGGAACAGTTGTCGGTAGTATAGGTGTTTGGTACATTTGAGAAGAATCATAGAGATCAGTAATAAGATGAGCGAGTCAAAGTCTGCCCCAGCAACGGAGCTTCCCGCCGATAGCATTCCCTTCCCGTTTGCTGTTAACGACAAGCCCGACGGCTCAAAGAGTATGTTCTTTCAATTCTTGGTAATTTGATGCGAGGAATTTATTATTGTTTTGAATTATTTGAGAATTGGCGGAGCGATGCTAATGTGAGACTGGTGTAGAATTCGCACGCTGGAAAAAGGTCTCGTTCGATGATATCAACTATGACGATCCGAATGCCCTCCGCGCCGCCCAGCTGAGTGAAGTTCAGCACCAGTGGGTTAAATTGTACGCTATGCGAACAGTGCGCAAGGCTCTTATGATGTGCTATGAGACCAAAGGTGTTAACAGCATGGAGGATTGCCGAGAACTTGCTCGTATGTGTTTTTCTTCCGCTGTGCGTGGTGATAGTGACTTTGGTAGACTAACGACGTAATTGTTTTAGTGCGATATATGGAGATGCTTCCTACTCACAGACTTCATGGATACACTGCTCTGCAGAGAAATGACCCCTCGAAATAAATGAACCGAACGAGAGGAGGGTGTGCGTGGTTTGACAGGATGTGTGAAGAGAAAAGAACATAAAAATTGGTAGACTTTTACTTGACGATTTGCCGGCTTTTTTGATTGCTTTTGTGCTACTGTTGTAGCAATGTGTGGATTTGCAGTCCGTGATTGCGATCGGTTATATTTTGTTGCCTCCAGCGAGTCCGGAAAGAACAACGAACAATGATCTCTTGGATCTAAGCTGCAGCACTCTCTCGGCGTAGTCTGTATGCATTCATTTATACTTATCATCTGCATTAGGATTAGTATTCTATTTTTTAACATTTTGGTTTTATTTTGTTAATGGCGCGTTTATAATTATTTAAAGAGAGGTTGTTTTTTGCTGTCTTTGTATCTATATTTGTTAGTCTTGCTCTGGGTTTTGTGCTCTTTAAATAAATTTAAGTCGTATAGCATTTTTTGTATGATTTTCCAGATTTTGCTGCTATATTTTATATGAGATATATTGGATGTCTGACAGATTGGTGTAATATAGTGGTTGATATCTTGCCCTTAGTAATGCCGCCAAAAAAGGGAAGGGGCGTAACTGACGTCTAAAAGCCAACATGCTCGATCCCGTCCTCGAAGTTGCTCGCCTCAGCAACGTATCCACGAAGACCGCTAAGCCCAAGTACTGCATATATCCAACAAACCGACTCAATTGAAACATATAGACATTATTTATTTTATTTTGTATATATTAAAAAGAAAAAGATGGCCCCAGAATTCGTGCGCGATAAACACATCAAATATATTCAATCTCTCGATAAGGTACTGATTTGTTACACGATCCGGATATTGCAATTGGATGTTAACTTGAAATTGTGTGAATAGAAGCAAGATGAGCTGGAGTATTGGTTATCAGAACATTTACGGATGAGTACGCGAATAAAGAACTATATTGCATTGTATGATGGAATGCTGACTTACGAGTTTAGACGGTGTCTATTGGGGTCTGACAGCGCTTGATCTAATGGGAGCTCGAGACGCACTTCCACGGGACGAAATGATTGCATATGTCAAGAGTTGCCAACATTCTAATGGTATGCTTAACTATGAATAAGCATGAGAATGACTGAAAACGCTAATCAATTTGAAATAGGTGGATTTGGCGCGAATCCGGGGCACGATGCACATATTTTATACACGCTCTCTGCCATCCAGATATTGTTTATACAAGGTGCAATGGAAGAAGTTGATGCTGATTTAGTTTCATCATATGTTTGTTCACTGCAAAATCCAGACAACGGTGCAGTACGCGGCGATCTGAACGGCGACGACGAAGATAGTCGGTTCGTATACATTGCGTTACAAATTCTCGCATTGCTAGACAAGCTTCCAGAATTTGACGTCAAAAAAGCAGTGGAGTATATTACTGCGTGCAAGAATTACGATGGTGGATTTGGGATGTGTCCTGGGGCCGAGAGCCACGCGGGTCACATATTTGTGTGCGTAGCAGCACTGGCGATTGCCGACCGACTGGATCTGGTCGACAAGGATTTAATATGCTGGTGGCTTTGTGAGCGACAGGTTCCATCAGGAGGACTGAATGGGCGGCCTGAGAAATTGCCAGATGTGTGTTATAGCTGGTGGGTTTTGTCTGCACTGGCTGTGCTAGGACGGCTAGACTGGATTGACCGAGACCGGCTACGGGAGTTTATTCTTGACGCACAGGATGATGAATTAGGAGGAATCGCTGATCGCAAGGGAGACGCGGTTGATGTCTTTCATACAGTGTTTGGTATTGCTGGGCTGAGTTTGCTGGGGTTTGAGAACCTCGAGCCTGTTGATCCTATTTACTGTCTTCCTGTTCGGACGACTAAGAATCTTAAATATCGCCGGTAGTTATTATGTTAATATGGATGTTAGAAGGAGTAGCTATGAGAACTGCGTTGGTGCTGAATGTGCTGGTGAAGGATACTGTAGAATGCAGTGAGGAGATAGGAGTGTGCTGAAGCTCATTTGATAGCAAATTGATACACAGTAGACATCTCCTTCGAACAACCGCCACAACAGACACCAACACAAAAATTCAAAAAGGAAAGAACGGCTCAATTAGCAGTTCATGCATAAAATGAAACATAAACAACGAAGTAAAAACAAAGTCAAATAGAAAAGGAGAACAAAGCAGAGAACGTAAGTGGCGGGCTACGCAGCGTAAAATCGGGCCGTTAATAACCGAAGACAACGAGACATTGGGCGGTTTATACGGCGCTTCGCCGAAAGCCAGATATCGCATGACGAATGTAATTTAAATAGGAAACGTTAGGAGTTGATAGGATATGATAATGATGACTGTAAGAAGAAGAGCGTTTAGAAATGCTGTGTTAAAGATTAACAAGAGAGTGGATTGCAAGAGTGTAGATCACGAAGTCACAGGCAGATCCGAGCCATGTAGAGTGATCAGCGGACAAACGAAAGTCCGACGAAGATCGCTCGATGTGCAGTCCAGCCATTAAACCAGCCATTGAGTGAGATATCAAGTGATTTATACACACAATCTAACAATAATAAACAGTATTAGATCTCTTGATAATCGAATATGGCGACATGGCTGGTTTGTTGATACTGGATTGGGAGAGCACGTTGGGAGTTTTTGCGGCGCACGCGACCTCAAATTGGAGTGACTCACATCATCACATCAAGCGAGGCAGAGCTGTATAATGAAAAAGAATATTAATTAGTTGCATAGTATATCACGGAGAGATGTAACATGACAATATTATGCCAGATATTAATGAACAGTATGTAGAGTGTAGACAGTAGTAAGTATATTAAGCGGCGAGAATACCCGCGATAATCCAATCCAATCCGATCCCAACCGAATAACCAAAGATACAAATAATACAAAACAAGAAGCAAGTTTATCCGAGCAGGATAGATTATCATGGCTCGCAAGAGCCGAGTGAAACAAGTAGACAAAAACACAATAAAACAATATAGAAAAGCAAATCCCAACCAAGCGGGCTCATCGACGTCAACAAGAATAGGAGTCAAGATGAGGCGCTATATGCAAATAGAGAAAGCATTATGCTCTCGGCGCGCACTTCAGGCTTAGAAGGCGCGCGAGGCAGAAGAACTCCGCGGAGGAAGAGCTGAGATATGGCTGCGACGAGAAGCGCGGGGTGGCGAGGACGAGCCGGAGGAGACGATCAGGTCACCACCCTCGATGCCAGAGTGGTCGGGGAGCAAGTGGTACTGTTCCTCGTAGGCACGATGGACGGCCTTCATGCCTGAGGCGGACTCGGTGACGCGGTCGAAAACGCAGTTGTCGCCGACACAACCGCACTTGAGGCGGTGGGAGGCGTCGGTGGTGTTGTCCTGCATGATGAGGGTAGGATGCTGGACAGGGACCGAAGCCCGCTTGGGAGCGCTGCGGGGAGGGATGTAGTTGTTAGACAAGAAGTCTGATATTCTTGATGAGTCCATGATGTGGAAGTAAAAGAAGCAGATAGAACGAGAGACTTGTAAGAGCTGTAAAGCAAAGACAAATGAAGGTAGTGGATCAAGGAATCAGTCTGGGGAAGCAGGGACAAGAGGGTGGGATTATATACTGTTTGCCACGCGTTGTAGCGCGCTTGCTTTGGACTGAGTTGTGAATAGAGTTTTGTTGACTGAGCCTCACTTTGCTATTCTTGGACGAGCTCAGCCATGGCGGATTCACGCTGCGCCATGGTCTTTATGACTGTTATTCTATTCCAGGTATAGGATAGGATAGTAATAGAATAGAATAATAATAGAATAATAATAGAATAATAATAGAATAGTAGACAATATGCCATGACAAATTACTGCTATTGCTCATGTGCACAGGGTACAGTGTACATGTACAGTATGAGGTCATCCGACTCACGACCACGCGCCACTCGTCCAGTTTCCCAGCGTTGTCCTCTTCCTCGAAGCTTCGTGAACAACTTCAACCCTTTCCCGCGACTGTCACTGGCAATTCGAAAAAAAACAAAACAGTGCTCGATTGGGCAATAAACTGGGTTGCCTTCCAGGAATCAATTCAGACACGTTTAAAGTGGGGCGTTCTCACGAGCTGTTCTGCATCTTTTGTATTATTACTGCTATTATATTCCATTAGTATGCTATTACTATTCAATTTCTTGATCTATTCTGTCTTCTGTATTCACCTACTAATCTTTTATATCCTCAACTACATCATAGACTGTCCTCTCAACTCACAACTCAACACTGCTCGCGGATCACGAGTCGGCCTATGCACTAAACCTTACAGGCAAACCCTGTCGCTGCTGTCTATTTTCAGACGCGAACAGCGTATTCAATTGCCCCGAATATCTCTAAAAATATGCAGTCAAAGGCGAAATAATGAAAATATATCGTACAATTTTTACTACTATATTTCCATTAAACATTTCTTCTGCAATCGCTGTGCTGTAGCTGAATCCGCTACACTACTCCATCCCCCGCGTTGGCCCCGTTGCATCTTCACCTCTTGACCGCCCTCGCTCAAAATCTCACATCGAAGCCTCGAAAGAAAAAAAGCAAAAAAAAAAACACCATCAAATCGTGCAAAACCCTAAAAATACGCAAGGACCATAAACGTGTGTGGTTAATGCGTTGATTCTGCTCATTCTTCACCACTTTTGCTTGCCCAAACAGGCACTTGAATAGCATCACCGCTGAAATGACTGCACACAATTGCTCATTCAGCAGTGCAATCCAAACACATGCTCACCTTTCGATCGATCCTATGACCTTAAACAGTCTCAATCACTCGCAATTCCTCTTCCACTTCTCACGACAATCTTCGTCATCGTAAACATGACAACCGCAATTGTTCGCCTGCTTGCGCTTCTTCGAACCACCTACCTCAACTTCCTCGATCTGCACACATAAACGACTTACCTCCTCCGGATCTCTTAATCAAGCGTAGGTTTGTGAGTAGAATGTCTACATCCCTTTTTTCCACTTTCCTGTCTTTCTTTTAATATTTTTCCCTTCCTTTTTCCCTCTCGCTGCCTCTCAGCCATTTTTCTGTCCTTTCTCGGCGCGTAATGACGCACTTGCTGCGCTCAAACCACTCAAAAAGCCACAAGCGAAGTTACAACCACTGCAAAAACTTCTCAGCACAAGTGCTCTCTTTTGGCTGTTTATGTGATATAATCTGCATTATTTTGTTTATTTTTACTCAATGTTGAATTATTTATTTTAAATTAACAGATCATCCAGATCATACACGCGTAACTCCACCGGAAAAAGTCTCCTCCACACCTTCTGGATCGTCAACGTCCCGTGCTTTCTTCCTTCTCTTCCACAGCCTAACAGTCCCTCTTTTCGGCTGCTCCCACTCAAGTAACCCAAATTAAAACCTAGCTGTTGGTACTAATTATGACTCTCGCACCAGAAATACCACCCGTGAACCGTCCATGAACCGTCCATGAACCGAGCTTCTGCCGAGACACTTTGCCGCTGATCCACGGGGCTGTACACCTGTGTTTACTGGATTGTTACATCGCCAACTCACATTGCATCTGTTGCTGTTATTTGCACGCAATATGTGTTCTGATTTAGTGACTCACTGATTCATTGATCCACGCGTTCTTATTAATCATATCTGTCAAATCATTGCGCACTCACCTTCAACCTCTTTAGTCTCTTATATTTCAGAACATCATTACTCTCAGTATTTTCATCAATTCATTCTCCTTCTTACACACCCCTTTCTCAAACAGTCCTACAAGCATAATAAATCTCAAACGCATGTAACCAACAGCAGTCTAATTCTTTGTCATTTGGCCCTGTGCACTTTACGCTTTTGCATATATGCTTGAACGCCGCACGTACATTTTAATGGGTTTAGTTCTCTCGATCTGTGAATGTTCCCCATGCTCTTGTTCGGATAAGTCTTGTATTCTACAATATCAAACAGCATATCCTTGCCAACTCAACAGCCCGTATTTCTGTTTTCACAGCCTACTCACCCCCTTTTTTTTTCCAATTTGGAGACCTAGTTTTATGCAAGTTCTTCTTATCTGAGGATTGCAAACTAGCTGCTTCCTCTTATTCTTCAACGGAACCACCTACCACGATCTCTCTTCCTTCTTTATTTGTTCAACTACTTACACCAGCAGATACGTGTACTTTTGTACTCTGCAAAACTATCACAAGAGTGCAGTCGGAGCATGACGCTTTTCGCTTTTGATACTCAAGCGCCATCGCTATTCGCCGTATTTTCTGGTGCTGGCCTGTCGCGCCTTGTCAGTAACGACCTATCTACCCCGACTCTTATCCTTATCGCCTCTACCCTCCTCTTTATCATCTTTGCTACGTTACTCCTTATGTCTACAATTATTAGACTTGGGGCCACGGTCGCGTTTGGCATGCCTGACTTTGCTAGCATGTGGAACACTCCTATGTGGAGCGGTACTCGTCTCGGTCACGACGATGGCGAGGATTTGGACTCGGCTGGAAGTGGCGACGGTTCAAAGTCTGATCTTATATTTGGTGGTTTAGTAAATACCGGCAATACATGTTTTATGAACTCCGTTCTTCAGGTTTGTTTTTCTTCTCTCTGTATTATGTTATGTACACAAGTGCAAGAACTGACAGCTCTCAAGTCTCTTGCATCATTGACGAGTGTCACCAACTCCACCAAACTCCCTGTGTCAAACAACTTACGCGTCACTGGAGCTCTTACTGATCTTTTATCTGATCTTAATACTCGTTCCACTCAACGACATAGCCATACTCCAGACGCGCTTCTTCGCGCTCTCACCTCCAAACGGTTTACAGCTGACGCAGATCAACAAGATGCTCATGAATTTCTCCTTGCTCTATTCGACTCAATCAGAATCGAGCAGAATGCACAACTTTCTCGTCAACACAACGCAAAAATTGCGTTTGACGCGTCTACCCGCGCTATTATGGATGAAGGCGAAAAAATCCGTCGTAGTCTGATAACTTCGGCTGCAGATGATACATATGATCTTCCCACTGTCTTTCTCCCGTTTGACGGCTTGCTTTGTACTCGAGTTCTTTGCACACGCTGCAATGAAATGCAATCTCTAAGGCATCAGCTTTTTTCTTCTCTTGAGCTTGCACTTCCTCCTTCTACCAATGTCACCTCAAGCACAAACTTCTTTGCGTCAAAGTCTTCTGATACCGCAACACTTGAATCTATGCTCGACGCGTACACTGCTCCAGAGGTGCTTAGCCAGGTTAATTGCCAAAGATGTTCTTTAGTTGAGGCACATGCACACGTTGGCCGTCTTATTACAAATGCTCATCTTACAATCTCTTTGGCGTCATCGTCAGACACGACTCAACCAGAACAATCAGAGGGAGGAAATTCAGCAGATGAGCAACCTCCTGGTACAGTTCCGTCAAAAGTTGCAACTGCGCGTCAAATTTTGCCAATCCTTGCCGCCCGTCGTGACGCTATCGACGATGTTCTCTCGAGCGCAACCATTCTTGATTCAGAGTTTGAGAAACTCAAGCCGCCACATCTGATCGCATCAAACAAGACGCGACAGGTGACACTATCGCGCGCACCCGAAGTTCTTGCGTTGCATATTAATCGGTCGGAATATGATATGCGGAGCGGGATGGCTCGAAAACGCAACACCGCTGTTCTCTTTCCTGAACGCGTGACTGTCGATCGGTTTTTCTCCTCTTTTTCGGCAAGTGATAGTGATGGGCGAATAAATCCATCAAAGTTGAAATTGGATGTCAACGGTGGGGATATACGGTATCATCTAATGAGCACGGTTGTCCATTTTGGAAGTCATTCTTACGGTCATTACATTTCGTATCGTCGAGTCGATGAGGAACGGTGGATCCGTATTTCAGATCGTGATGTGCGTAATGCTGGTCTTGAAGAAGTGCTTTCTCAGGGAATGGTTGTTCTTCTTTTTTATGAGCTTGAGAAAACTCAGTTGCCTATTGAGGAGAGCGAGAGTGAAAAGCTGTTGCGTGCTGTTCGAGAGAAGCAAGAGGTTGACGAAATTGTCAAGTCCGAGACTGATGTACCTTTATTCGACATCCATGAAAACGACTCTTCTGATGGATCGTCTGATGGCGGCCTTGAAGTACACTCCTCTTCTTCTTCAAGTGCTGCCGACATCGCTTCCAGCACACTCTCTGCATCCACTATATCCCCTTCCACAGCACCATCAACTACCTCATCAAGTAGTGCCTCTCTGACCACCACTACCAGCGTCCGCTCTCGCCACCAAAACCGACGTCGACATCGTAGAAAATCGTCATCGGCCACGATAACTTCTAAAGCACAGGCAGATCGTGTGTCTGTATCGGTGCAGCCTATTTGTGCTAACTGATTCTGCATGGGTTATTTCTTATTTTATTGCGGCGTATAGGTTCCTTTTTTTTATATTTTTTTTTTCAGTTCTTTAGCATTATCTTGTGTTTTCTGGAGTTTTTCTATTTTTGTGTACTTATGGCTTGCTTGCTTTTCTATGTGGGATACCTTCATAGGTGTGTGTTATATAGTTTTTGTGTTCCACCACTGGAATGGGAAAAGAGTTTGTATAGCGATTAAGGGTGTTAGTATAAATAGTCGTTATTGAATGGTAGCTTTAACAAGCCCTTTACAGCACATGAGAGTAAAAGTGTGTAGAAACGGAAGTATTATGCTATATAATTTACAAAAACAAACGCATCCAAATTCACAAACCATAATACAGCTTCATAATCGCAACATGACTGCTTTACAACAGCATATCTCGCTAATCATTCTCCCCTCTTTTTCTCTTCTGTAATTATTCGTGCATTCAATCCTCGTCTCGGAAGCGAAGATATCATCTAATTGCTGATAAACTTGTTGGTGATCTTTGCAATGATATGCAACGCAACAACGCTCAAAATAAAACCGATAGAGAGCACCATGACAACCATAGGATCGACAATCAAGCCAGCGGCTTCGTCAGTGTAGAGTTTGAGCATTGTGGAGGAGGAACCGCCGGCGCCGGCAGCGCGGGTTGAGCTGGGACGCTGGTTTGCGACGTTTTGTTGGTGCTGTTGGGTTGCGCGACGGCTGTTGGACGTGGAAAATACAAGGTCAGTAATTTGAACTTCTAGAAGCTTGGATGCTCGGATGATGGAGTGAGAGACTTCGAATAGGGGGATCTGACAACTTCAGACGTCCGCACTTCAAACATCCACATCTCCATTCACCAAAGATAGAACATACCGAACAGCGCTCCGGGCTCCTCCAGGAGCAGCAGGTGCAGATGGTGTAGACTATAAACAAACAACAAATTAACATCGCTTTTTCTCTTGCATTCTCGACATCATAATGTTGGTAAATGGCAATCTCAAACTATCCATCGCCATCCACGCGATCTCTCCTTCACATTCCACAACTAGCAACCAACAATCGCATTCAAAATCACAAACATACCATTATTTTATCCTATGTATTATCTCGTCCTCAAGAATCTCAATTTATACTCACACTTAGTATCGTGTAAGCTCGTGGGATCGTAGTGTGGGACTCCTGCTTTCGAATTCAAGCCTCGACTCAGGTCGCTCGCTGCCCGACAGAAGAGGACACCACAGCAGTGTAAAGTACACTAAACCCTTGCAATGTCACCACAAGCAACTTTCAAGACCAAAGCAAACTGTGGAAAAATTATTCTAGCAAGCTGCATGTGAAAGACAGTAAGTGAATTCATTGATATGAATATAAATCACAGTAATAATAGCCCAATTTTGATTACTCGATTTACAAAAGGTCAACGATTACAGAGAAACCTACAGGGGACTTGCAAATATCGGACAATGACGACTATATTATTGTATACAATTACAAAAACCCACATTTTGTATCCCTCTCGCATTTCATTTACAAAACAAAAGCAGAAATTTTATTTTTTTGAACAAAGACACCAAATGTGAATCATGGCAGTTTCCGTTTTTTAACCTTTTACATCATGCACCGTTCCACGCCAATCCTTACAATCCATCTAGTAGAAGCTATATGCACTAGTTAGCGGCCATTACTCTTCAAAACTAAAACACAGTAAAGAACTTACGTGGAAGGTCGGGAGTTGGCAAAGATCTGCTTCGACTTAACAATACGGTGAGGAAGGGGGAACTTGAGGTTGGGGACGAGAAGCTGCTTGATGTACTGACGCTTGACATCCTCGGTCTTCTCAAGCTCAACGACCTTGAGAATGTGGATGCTGCGGAATCTAGCACGGTGTCTGGCAGCCATGTCCTGGTAAAGAGCCTCGACAGCGGCGGTGCGGGACATGTCACGGTACTCCTTGTACATGTTGTGGGTACCGGAGCGCGAGTCGTATCTGATCCAGAGACCAAAGTTCTTGACCTTGTTGGGGTGCTTCTCCGAGATGACCTTCACGCTGACAATCTCACCAGTCGATTTCTTGACCTTTCGGAGCTGCTTCATGAAGTACCAGTATCTCGACTTGGCAACGACAGTGTTGGGAGCGAAAATCGAGAGACGGTAAAGCTTAGGGGTCGGGTCGGTGTCGGTAGGCAAATGACGGCCAATGACCTATATACTAGTCAGTTTTGTGTCCAGTATTTGTTTGCAGTTTGGAGGTTGAATTGAAAGCAAGATTAGTTCGGAGGTGTATAAGAAGAGTCGAGGTAAACAATTGCAGACTCCATACACTACAAAGTTCTCAAAGCGTCGAATTCACCAATCCACTCTATCCTGCTCTATAATTCCTTCATCACACCGCATCACGCATATTTGTTTATTGATTTATCATACCTCGTATTCAGTAAGACGACCCACTAAAAAAACTTCGTTAGCACTCATGATTCTATCTCGTGATACACAGCATCCATTAATGATTCTTTGACCCGAGCTAGAGCGCACCCAGACGAGCCAAAAGACAAAAAAAAATAACACCAGCTGATATCAAATTTATATAACTTCAACAACGTACTTTTTGTTATGATCCTTGATGCCGAAAAGGGGGAAGTTGTCGGTGGTTGTCGTGGGGATGGATGGGAAAAGCAAGAACAATTCAACGACCTCCAAAACTGTCGCGATCACTGTGCACACTACGACTTGGACGAAACACAGACTCACCGGGACGCTCTGAAAATGACGCGTGACTGTCATTCAGTAGCCCTATACAACCCTACATTTGACGGTTTTGTGTGAGCCGCGTGAGCCGCACAGAAACTCTAATTTGTATTTGGCTGATGGAATGGAATCCTGAAGAGATACGTGATTATTGATGATAATTGCTACGTGAATTGGTGATAGAGTAGTATATTAGACACAGAATTTAAACAACAGCAAGTGGAACTTTTGGTTCAGTCAGTTTGTTTCTCAGTTCCTCCTTCTTCTGAGCGACCACCTCGAGCAGATCAGGATACCATCTCTCTGCAACGTCCTTGTGCGACTTGACTCTATTGAGCAATGTAGCCTCGCCAATATGATCAAACATGTCGTGCTTGAAAGTCATCTCGACGTTGTCTTTGCTTTGGCGGAGTTCGTTTTTCAGTTGCATGACACTCTCAGGTAGATCCATTTCGCCAAACTTTGCGTCGTAGGACACTCCTTGGAAGAAAGGGACAGAGTATCGTGCGCCAGAGCCAGCAGGCGGCGAGATTACCTTCAATTAAAAAAAAATTGGTAATAGGTCCACAAATTTAGTAAAATAAATATATCTCACCTGATGAGTGGTACTGACACAAACACCTTTAGTCAGCGCCTCGAGGCCCTGTCCAATGACAACAACTAGAGAGCATGTGAGTATGTCTATCGACAAAATTTAACACAATAAAAATACGCATACCTAGAGTTCCATCAATTGGCGGGCAATCAATCCACTCACCCTCCGAGTTCTGAGCTTGAAGGCCCTTATGATCCGAAGCTTGAAGTAGATAAGATGTCAACATCGAGTCTTTATGCGGTCCAACTAGAATGCAAAGTTAGCACTACTCGCCAATTGCAGACATCAAATTATAAAGATACCTCCTTGTCCGGTTCCAGATCCCTGAAGCTCAGCCAAGTCAGGATATTTGACAATCTTGAGCTTGTGCTGCTGGTCGTGATCGAAATACTTGTCAAATGCTGTGGATTCCAGGCCGAGGGACTCTGCCACAAGTCTCGTAAAATCAACTGATCTGCAGTAGTTAGTAATAAGTCAAATAAATATACAATGAATATCTCTTCCATACACTTTTGTCATCTTCTCAATATATTCCGTATACGTGTCTCGGAATCCAGGAAGCACCTCCTCACTCGGCCACAAGTTAGGCCCTCTAAGCCATCGATATCTCGGTTCGTCCTTCCCCGGCGCTGGAAGCTCAGTTGCCAAGTCAATCTGTTCGCGCCAGTCGACCTGCTCTTTTGTGATTTCGTTCGCAAGTTTGCTGTACCCCAGAAAATGCGGGGAGTTTTTCATTTCGATTTTCAGTTTCTCTTCTTCGGGAATGTCAAATAATGCTTTGCCTTGCTTTATTACGTCCTGGATAAGATCATTGGATATGCCGTAGTTTTTGATATACAGAAATCCAACTTCCAGCAATGCGTGCCGAAGTTGTGTGAGCAGCTCGCCTTTCGTGTCCGGGTTCTCGGCCAGGAAAAGGTCCAAAATTGGAATTTCGCTGAATGCAGCCATTTCTTGTTCAATCAGAAAGATATCAGAACAAATATAATATTTTAAATACGCTCCTTTGAACAATTGGGAGGTGTATTCAGAACTTTACATTCTCTAGAGATGGAGAGTGGGTTGACAACTCAGTCGCGCCATCTTGCGCGATCCGAGAACTGCTCGTATTCGTTTGGGCCATCGCCAGCCGATGCCTGAGCTCGGGTCCTCGCTCTGCCTCTACACTGTGCAGCACTCTCTGGCGGCTGAGAGGCAGACAATTGAGCTGTAATAACAGATGAGTATACTAACCAATTAACCAAGTCTGATCTCATACGACTCGACTACTGACTACCAGCTTGGCTTGGGGAAGGACAGTCCGTTGTTGTAGTTTTGGATTCAATCGTGCGAAGATATCTAAAGTTTAGACTGTGTAGATCTCGGTGCGCGGTACACCAAGGTTGTGCCCGAGTCTCTGCCAAACGCGGACGGACTCGACTGTCTCCCA
Source organism: [Lipomyces] yamanashiensis (assembly GCA_030572775.1). Lineage (NCBI taxonomy): Eukaryota > Fungi > Ascomycota > Lipomycetes > Lipomycetales > Lipomycetaceae > Myxozyma > [Lipomyces] yamanashiensis. The sequence goes on from JAJMBS010000002.1 coordinate 312,993, forward strand.
ACCGCCGCGTGAGCAGTCTCTGGTTTGGACTCGTTGACTCAACAGGCGTTTTTTTTGGCATAGTTTGTGCAGAAGAGGATTCAGAGTGTATTGTTGCGCATATTATTGGACATCGCTACAGGCAATAGACAGTGACTAGTTCGTGTCTAAGGAAGAAACAGTACAGGAGTTCAGTCAAGTATAACCGACCATTGTGTATTGTACTCCAGATACTCAAACACTCCGGTATACCGCCTCATGATATTATAATCAAAACAATAAAGATTCTAAGAATTTTGTTTTGCTGATTTTGATTTATAGGTTTCCGCCGAAATAGGTTCGATTTTGCGCCAAGTCTGTGTGTTGATTTTGATATCAGAAAATCCACTGGAGCCACTACGACTTTTTCTGTCCGTCTATACAGCATTTATTCAGCCTTAGTTAGAGAGTTCTTATAGAAGAAGAATTTAAATCTGAGCTTTTAGCTGTCAATTATAAGGATAAGTCGCCTATTCGCCGTCAAGCCGCTCGAAGTAGAATATCGCTGTTCTCCGGAATCGTCAACAAGTGATCAACCCTGCAGCTTAGAGGTTCTAGTCAAATAGCCGTTTACAGTTTTATAATATTAAATATACAATATTTGCGGCTCAGTAGCAGATGAATTGAACTTGGTCGACCGAAAATTTAGTTATTTATCACATCACAGCACAGAACTTAGACGCGAGCTTTGAACGGGATAATACAGACATCAGAATATGTCTGCCTCAGTTACACCTATACAGGTGACAAAGAGTAAACATAGAGCTAGAGCTCTATCGAATGATTCAGAAAATAGTAGTAGAATTTCACAGGATGTGAGTGCAGTTTGTTTATACTTTACATAATCTGGGATTAACTCTATGCTGCAGGATAATGTGTACGATTACTTGGCCAAAATTATTTTAATTGGCCCTTCAGGGTGTGGAAAGTCGAGTATTTTACATAGATTTGTTGAGGGTCATTGTATGTGTGCCTTCTGCTATTGGATAAATCGGAGCAGAACTAACGAGTGCACTATTTAGGGAAGGTATTGACATCTTCGACTATTGGTGTCGAGTTTGCTTCCAAAGTCATCAAAGTAGGAACTGGCACTCGAAGGAAACGGATAAAGCTTCAGGTATGCCAATATAACTAGCACTAACTTCTACAACTAGCTAATGTGTTTCACAGTTATGGGATACAGCCGGTCAGGAGAGATTTAGAGCGGTCACTCGATCTTACTATCGTGGCACAGCTGGTGCACTACTTATTTACGATGCAACGAATGCATCGACCTTTCAAATGCTTCCCCACTTTCTCTCAGACTTAAAAAATCTTGCAAACCCCACAGTCTCTTTACTTCTTGTCGCCAACAAAACTGACAAGTTATCTTTGGCTAATGCCGCTGACATTGTGCCTGAAGCAGATGTCGTTGAATTCGCTAGAGAAAACGGATCAATCCCAATCACACACACTTCTGCTCTCAGCGGTCAAAATATCGACGAAGCTTTTACCCGACTAGCAAATATGATTCTGACCAAGATAGAGCTCGGTGAGATTGATCCTGACGATGTCGGTGCCGGTGTTCAATACGGAGATATTCCAAGCTGGGGTGCTGATGGAAGCGTTCGGAGACCTGGCGGAAGAGGAGGTACTCGCGGCCGAGGAGTTGTGAGTTTAGTAGGAGGTAAAGGCAGTAATGCGTTAGGCATGCGCAGAGGCACATGCTGTTAAAGCAACCTATATTCTTTCTTTGCTTTTATTTTTTGTCCCTGGTGTTTATGTTTTTGGAAACAACTGACTGTGTGAATGTTTCTTCTAAACTTGCCCCGTTTAGAAACGACGGTGGACCACAGCCTAATGTAATAATTCACAGGTGGTTTTTGTATCGCATTTGGAGAATAATTCGGGTTTTTCGCATCTGTAAACTTATAGTTGTTTCGTGTTGCATCTTTAATATTTTCTTTTTTGTTAACTCCTTTGAATGTGAAGTCCAAGGTTTTTTACACCTCTGATAATCAAATAATTAGTTCCAAATTTTTGCGTCGCTGTAAGATCAAAATAAAGTTGTATCTCTATTTATTCGCTATAAAATTTATCTACTGTATTACCAAACTTAACCCAGCAAGTTCTATCCAAAATAGTGTTGTACAAAAGTAATCATCTATCTAAGCAAAATAATATTTCAGTTTAGATCTATAATGCCACCAGTCTATGCTTCCTGAGCGCGCTCAATACTGTGTGTACTCATGTACTCTTCAGGTTCGTCGTCCTCGGAGTCTGAGTTCTCTGGGAACTCATCTAATCTCGCGAGCGCATTGTCTACTTCCTTTGACCAGTTCGTGGTAAGAACTGCGGCGAACTCCAAGGTTCCAGCAATGTACAAAGCGATGCATTGACCCATCCACAGTCCTGGCAAGCCTCTTCCACGGAAAGCAAGAGTGATTCCTAGAGGAAGAGCAAGTATGTAGTAAGCGGCAGAGTTGATGAAGGCACCGATATGCTGACGGCCCATTCCTCTGAGACTTCCAGAGCATGATGCATTAATACCATCAGCAATTTGGAATAGTGCGACGTATGGCACCACAGCGGCGGTAGCCTCAATGACATTGATATCGTCACTGAAAAGTTTGCCGTAGTAATTTCTCGCCATAAGCATGATAAACATCACTACAAATCCAACCGATGCGGCCAACAACGCTCCAGTATACGCAGCACGACGAGCAGCCTGCGACCGCTTCTCGCCTAAAAGATTGCCGACGCGGGTAGAAACGGCTACTCCGATTCCGAACGGGATAGTGAAAGTGACTTGGTCTGATGTCATGACACAACTTTGAGCAGCCAAAGCAATGTCTCCAAGACGGCCAGATACTAAGGCGACAATCTCAAAAGCCCACCACTCGGTACCGACCATAATAATTCCCAAAAGAGCAAGCTTGTAGAAGATTCTCATATTAGAAAACGCACGCATGGAAAATCCTCCCCATGCATTACTGGCTCGAGAGTACTTCGCGTATAGCGCCAGACCCCAGAATGACAACCAGTATGTCAAGCCGGTAGCAAGAGCAGCTCCGTTCAAGCCAAATCCAAGCGGATGAATTAAAAGATAGTTAAGGAGCACATTCAAAGGCGAGGTTATGAGTAAAACATAGGTACTAGCGTGCATAAGTCCCTGGACCTGCATGAACTTCTTCAAAGCCTCGAAATAAATGAATCCAAGACCACCGGGGATAAGACACTGCAGAAATTCGGCAGATGCCTTTGAAAGTTCCGGAGTCTGGCCGAGCAGCATTAAAATCGGCTCCGCAAAGATCCAAATACCGATAACAGGAACGTACAAGGTTCCAAAGACAAAGAATCCACGTTGAAGTAATATTCCAAGTCTAAATGGCTGCTATTAGAAAATGGCGTCTCTTGAAGAAAGATAACTAGACATACTCATATGGATCTTCACTAGCTGTGTATGTAGCGGATCCAAGGGTATCAATAGCAGTAGTGCCTCCCAACTGAATAAGCCAACCAGTACTCATTGCAAACATATAACTAAAGGCAGAAACAGCGAGCTCGAAGGGACCAAGACGGCCAACGATCAAAATCGAAGCGGTCTGCAACGAGTTTTGAAGCATGTATGAGAAAATCACCGGCAGTGACATCTTCAGCAATCTCCGGTACTCCTTAGCTGAGACCTTCAACACAAATCTTGCTAAAAAGAAGGACGGTGTCGCTGGACCATTAAGATCAGTCGCCGCTGTGTCGAATGGTCGAAGATGCGAATTGTTGGAGATGTCCTCGTGCACAGTCGAGGCAACACTGGCAGACCTCGGCCGAGGATTAGCATTACTGTCAAGCGTACCGATGGACTTTGCATCTGCATCCACGTCTTCTATAAGAGGGTCGCTTGATTTGCGCATGGTTGCGGCAGCTCCTTCGAGAGGATTGTTTGATGCTCCGGTCAAATTAGCTGAGGCAGCTACCGAATATGGAGATGACATCTCGATAAGCTGTTTCTATGAGCAGTACAAAAAATATCCAACGCTTGTCCGGGGATTATGCGAAGAAGATACTGCGCTGTAGAACACGCTAGTAGAGAGGCCTACCCAAAAAATATCTCGAAATCTGGTAACGGACGATGTTTTATCGATAACAAGAGCCTTGCGGGAGCTTTTGACTTTCGACGGGCGAGTTGCCTCCGAATAAGGTTTGAAGATCAGACTCTTCTTGGTAATAAGATTTCTGGAGGAAGACCACGTTGAGGGAAGGCGACTCAGACTCATAGCGCCAGAGGGTGCTGTCTGCCGAATAGTCGCTGATTCTGCGAAGATCACGACGTCCGACAGACATTTCCTGAGAGTTATATTCTGTGGTTAATAAAGAGCCAGACTGTCAATCAGGGCTTGTCCTGCCGCTATGACCGAGTTTGCTATGTCGAAAAGCGTATCCGCGCCCAGAATTTCGCGAAGCTTATCGCGGAATTGTTCAATTGTCCAGTGCTGGTGGTTTAATTTGTAAGAGCTACTATCGTGAGAGATATATCTAACAAAAGACTAAGTATCATTTGCGGCAAATACTCAGAGCGACTGCAAAACAGAAATATCCATTAAACACGCCCTAATCTTCTTTGCAAAATCAAAGTATTATTAGTAATATATTGGTCATTTGTCACGTGCGTATTGAGCGACGTGTAAACCGTCGCTGGTAAAACCAGTTTTGTTCCTCGAGCTTTGTTTACCAACGCATTGTTCCAGTGCTCGAGAAGACTTAGAACCGTTATAATCAGCCAATGTTGGGTTGGATTATAGCAGTTTTTGTTGTTTCCCGCCATTACCGGTTTTCACATAGTCTGAACTTTCTTGCTTCTGACCAGTATCTACCTCGGATCATTTATATGCTGTCATTGAAGGTCACTTACTAGCCTCTTATCTCTCAATATACTATTACAATAGCGTGAAGAGTCAGCCATGGTGAGCAGGACCGTGTTAACTATCAGATTATATGAAGTATCTAACCGTGTATGTAGAACTCATTGTTCAACCACGCGCTGAAGCAATCGCAGTCGTTAAAACGGGATCTGGAGTCCTTCGCCAGCTCCCCTGGAACGACCAGTTTAGGATTACAAGGTGATTATTATTTCCTTCACTTATAGATAGCGTTCAGTCAACTAAGCGTTTTGAAGGCCAAATTTCTGCCACTCTCGCAACATTACAACGAACAATTGAAGAATACGATGCGGTTGCTCGACGTGAACTCGTGCCCGCTAAGCAAGACAAAGCGTTTGCCAGAATCCGAAATTTTCGAGCAGAAATCTCTGATGCTCGTACACAGTTTGATAAGTTGAAACGCGAGCGCGAAGAAATGCTCAATGCTCAAAATCGGACAGAACTGCTCGGTAGAAGGCCTCATGCTACAGCGACCCCGGACAATCCTTATGGCCTAAACAGTGAAGGTGGATTTGGCGTAACATCAGGCACAACCGGTATTTCAGATAATATACCAGCAGCTGCTATCCCGCGTGAATTTATACATCGCACAGGTGATCAGCTGGACGAATTTATTGAGCGAGGAAGAAGCGTATTAGGCGATCTGGTAGAACAACGGAACATGCTGAAGTCGACCCAGCGTAAGCTTTACAGTACGGCCAATACTCTTGGAATATCTAATGATACTATAAAGTATATTGAACGACGAGCACAGCAAGATAAGTTTATATTTTGGGGTGGTGTGGCAGTAGTACTTCTGGCTTTTTACTTCATAATACGGTGGTTCAGATGATAATCAATTAATTTATGACTTTAACATATTCAGTACATATCATAAGCCAAGAGTCATGGTCCATGAAATTTCTCCAATAAAACGCCTTTAATAACCCCTTAGTTCGAATTAGTCGCGACATCACCATGCGCGATCGATCCCGTTCGCTTGATAACAAAATCCTGCAGTATCATGCGTCTATCAAGCGCATGCTCAATCATTTCCAAATCTAATAATCTTTCAACCTTTGCAACTAACGCTAGACTGTTGACTGTGTCTAGTTTCTCTTCTGTAGGCGCATATCTCTGCTCCATAAGTGGCTTTGTTTCAAGACGTCTGAGCATCTGTGAGATGGAAGAGACAAGCGATGACGAATCAAGAGATAAGGATGAAGACGAAAGTGACCCACACAAACTATCATCTATATTGTATTCCTTGTTGGAGCTTTCGTGCTTTGGTATGGTAGATTGCTCATCCATTTCTGTAGCTGATGAGCTTAGGCACGTGGAACAGTTGCTCCGCGCATCGAACGTAGTTGATAGTGATTTCTACTCTGAAAGTCAGTCAAGCGGCACATAGCTAAATACATGATACAAATAGCATATGTAATACCTCAAAATTATGAATAGTAATCGTAGCGGTATTTGCCATCTCGTGAATACGTCGCGAAGACCTGATCTATGTGTTGTTGGTAGGTATATGTCAATGCGGCTCCTTGGCCTCTGCTAGCCTCATCTCACAGGACCAGAGAACTCCAAAACATGGCTTACGGGCAGACTTACAGTTACAGCCCCAACCAGCATGAATCATAGAGAGTAAATATAGATTCTATTACACAGCGCAGTAATATTCTCTAGATGACAGGTTCGAGCCTGTTGTGAGGCAAAAGGAAGCTGCAATACCACAATGAGTATGATCTAATTCGGTAAAATTTCAGGCTCAAAATATTTGAAAATCTTGTGTTTTTGATAGACATCCGATTTCTATTCCATTGATATTAACTATACATACATAACGCCAACTGAGCTGATACAACTAATCAAATAGCAAAGACACAAAGCAACACCAATACACAAGCAAATCATCATTAACAATTACAGACATTAATAGCCACTCTACTTCTTTACACACCAGTACGATAGACATTAGATCTCTGATGTCTGAATTGAATTGTATCACGACGCTCTGCGATCATCAAAGCCTTGTCCAAAGCATGCTGAGAGTATTTTTTCTATATAAAGTAAGTTAGAAATTTAATAATTATGTGAGATGTCAGAGTAGATGGTGTACTTACGCCGTCAACAAATTCACGAACAAGAGTCTGATAAGACGTGCTCCAGCCAATGGGTAATCTACGCTTCAACTCCACCTCAATTCTGTTAACCTGTTCAACGAGTTCAGTGCGCGATCCGGCACCTTGTCCGACTGCATCCATAGTCGAGGCAGAGAACAACCGTAAAGCTTCATCCACATGTTCCTCTCTGGCAACTGGAGACAGCTGAAGCTTAGCGAGCGACTCTGTAATGCGGATGATAGCCTCAAGCTGACGAACAGTAATCGGAATGCTAGAACGTTCATTTGAGTCCTGCTCAACCTGATGAACCTGCTTGCGGATTCCAACAAAGTGACTCGAAAGCTTCTCCGAAGCCTCAGGAGATAGTCTTGGAGCGCACTTGGTTTTGCAGTACGAAATATATCTTCGCATTTTCTCAATAGGAATTTCTCCAGCTTGCTCCTCAGTGGCTGCAGAGTATTGATTCATGTGAATATTCATAACGTGCTTGGCAATAGACTGATCCTTTGTCTCGTCGTGAGCATCCTTCACAATAAAAATCATATCAAATCGAGACAAAATCGTAGTTTGAAAGTCAATGTTCTCTCCCGGTGTTTTCATATCATCATATCGTCCAAAGATAGGATTAGCAGCCGCAAGGACACTTGTACGCGAGTTCAGAATCGTAGTAATGCCAGCCTTTGCGATCGAAATTGTCTGCTGCTCCATAGCCTCATGGATAGCAACACGATCTTCATCACGCATCTTGTCAAACTCATCAATACATACTACACCTCCATCAGCAAGAATCATCGCACCACCTTCCAGATAGAATTCACGAGTCGTACTATCACGTTGAACTGAGGCGGTCAAACCAGCAGCAGATGAACCCTTGCCAGAAGTGTAGATGGCAATTGGTGATACTTTCTCGACAAACTTCAAGATCTGTGACTTGGCAGTACCAGGATCTCCTAGGAGGAGAACGTTGATATCGCCACGAAGTCTCATTCCATCAGGCAAGATCTTCTTCGAGCCACCCATAAGCAAGCAAGCAATCGCTTTCTTGATATCAGAGTTACCGTAGATAGAGGGCGCAATACTGTTAGCAAAAATTTCATATAGTCGAGGATGACGAGAGAGAGCAAGAAACTCTTCCTCTTCTTCGTCCGTGAAAGATGCAGCGGACTTGCTGTTGTGGTCGTGCTCAACCTGAAGACCGATAACACGAACATAAGGGTTTCTAATAGCAACTGCTTTTCCAGTTCCTCTGGAGGCAGCTTTGGACTGATAGATTGAGTAAATTCCCATGATTGTGCATCTGCTGCCTGGTACAACTTGGTTCGTCAGGTATCGATCAGCAGACAAAATGATGTGACGCGGAATTTCACCAACAGGAACCATATCGGGTGCTTCCTGAAGCTTTAAAATCTGCTGGTCAACAAACTGGCATTTTTCGTGCACAATGATATAAGGGTCCTGAGGACATTCCTTCCTTCCGTCCAATAAAGGAGGAGCGTCACAAGTTCGTGGTAGGGTGACACCAGCAAATCCTCCGCCCACAAATAGCTTCTTAACATGACGGCAGGCTTTGCAAGTCAAATGAAGCATGGTTGCCTTTGATGACAGAGTAGAGGCACCAATGACTATACCAGGGATACGGATAAGCTTGGAGATATAAGTAGAGTCCAGGTCACGAATGGGAAGAGGGTTTGCGTTCGATGTTAGGATAATCTGGCAGTATGGAACCTGCTTGCGAGACTCTTCTTCCATTGCTACTGTCTGACTGGCCTCGTCTACATTTCCATTGTTGCCTGAAAATATTAAACGACCGCCGACTTCTCTAGCAGCTGCCTCGAACTGCAAACATAATTAGATACTTTTCAATACGAAACATAATTTAAAGTAAGCTTACCAAAGGAAGCATATCAGCAGGCTCATTCACTAATCTGTGGGCAAGTTCTTCGTTGTATGAGATCAAATGAGCCATTTCCACGGAGAGGCAGAACTCTTTAATAAGGATGTTCTCTCTCAGGTTGTCACTAGTGAATAGATTAGAGCCGGTTGCATTAGAAGTTCAATGATGCAGCATACCGATAGATGAAATCGCTGTCGATTCTGAATTCGAGAATAAAATCTCTGAAGCTCTCCTCGATTTCCAATCGGGACTCATCTCCAGGGACCTCGCTGGGAGGCAGCACAGAAGCGGCATACACCCTTGGCTGATCAAAAGACATATTCTTTGGTTACACTAAAAAGAAAAGACAAATGAATAAAAATATGATGAGAGTGATCAATCAGTATGAGTGAGAGGGAAGAGGTGGTGGTGGAGATGTGAACAGAAAAGGGCATGGGAAAAGCTAGGAAGAGATAGTGAAGAAAGGGATAGCGCGATGCGACGCGTTTAATTGAAATTTTAAATCTTAACGCGTCCAGATTAGAAAACCTTAATTGACAACGCGACAGAGATTACCCGGCTGGTGTCACGCCACAACGGCTGTGCTTAAGTGGCTGTGCAGTAAGCGCTCCTCGCGTTTGTTCAGCTCAGGCAAAGCCAAAGGCAGGCTTGAGCGAGGAGCGGCTGCTGCAAACAGAGGAGCGGAGACAGCTTGCTGCGATATCAATTGTGTGTGTGTTGAACTTGCTATTCACCTCTATAACGATCCAAACATAGTGTCTCTGACTGTCTGTGTTTGTGATTTTTGAATAGTCACGACAGACGCGGTTTGGTCTTGCTGCAGATGGCTTCGCTGCCATCAGGGTCGCCGAAAGACGTACCTAATCAACAACATCTGAATGGGAACGGATCTGGCGATGCAAGTCATAATCCTCAACTGACAATCACAGAACCCAATGGCAAGAAGGCGTCTTTAGTGGGAGATCAAGAGCCTAGTCTTGGTACTGGGAACAGCAAGAATGCTGATTCAATGTTGGAACGGCTAAGCTCAGATACAGTCGCATCCGATAACCATACAGATGTATCGCTGTATGCGTCAAGCACCATCAGTCGAGAGAACTCACCAAGTCCTGATGCAAGGAACTTGATTCCGGTTTCTCCTGCTTTATCGTCATCTGCCTTTTCCTATGACTCGGCAACATTCTCGCCCACTCAGTCGTTAATGTCTCCTTCGAACCTTACACTTACAGCTCAATACAACGGAGTGGGAAGTATAGGAGGCGACAGCGGGAGACGAGCGTCGACGGCCAGCAGCACATCAATGCTTAGTCTACGACGAGATCTGACCTCCCTTGGCTTCAATCAGAGTGGTGTTGCAACAAATGGTATGAAATCCTCTACCTTGATGTCGTATACTGGTTCTTACATTAATCATTTTCTGCTAGCTATTGCCACTCTGCTCAATTCTCCTAGTGCACGTGCATCTGTTTGGTCTCCAACAATTCGAGATATCCCTCCAGTAGTTTTGACGAATTTGAATATTGTCCCGCCGGAAGCTTTTGAGCCTTATATACACAACATCAGCTCTGAATTTGAAAAATACAGAAAAGCGCGCGCTTCCGCGGGAGACAATTTTCATAGTGCGCCATTTACCTCACAAAAGGGAGTACCACCACGCGGAGATTCATTAGCCAGTCTATCAATATCATCCTCCCGAACAGCATCATCCTTGGTAGACTTGATTGACAATCGATTCGTCCAAAACTCTGAACCTAGCGGGTCAGCTAAATCAGAATCAAATAAAGCAAGGCGCCCACGCCAGCGCAAATCCGAATCAATTACACCATTATCTACAATTCCTCAAGTCTATTTTGATTCTAATTTCAAGCTGGAAAATCCCCGAATTTTTGACGTCGTTACTGAAAAATCTGAAATTCTGTCTGCACCCACCCCTGCTACCTCTATACCTGGTACTCCTGCGGCCAACTCATCTTCTTCAACTTTGGTTTCATCTTTAGACCAGTCGCGAAGTCCAATTAGTCGAAAATCTTTAGCGAATAATGCTATGCTGCAAGAAAAACTCTCTTGGTATTTGGACACTGTCGAGGTGCATTTAATTAATGAAATTTCAAAAGCTTCTCCGTCATTTTTTGCTGCTTTGGGTGATTTGAGGAATCTGCATGTTGAAACAACCAGTGCGGTCGGCAAAATTTCCGGACTGCGAGAAGACCTTCGTCGTGTCGATTTGGAGCAAGCCGAGGCTGGTCTTGAGATTGTGCGATTACAAAAGAGAACAGAGAATGTACGCAAGCTAGAGCAAACCGTATCTCAGATGGCATTGGTATCCGAGATCATGACAGAAGCTGAGAATTTTTGGAAAGCAGACGATCCAGATGCCTCCTGGGATACTACATTCAAAGCTGATACTATCATTGAAGGTAAACTATTATTACCTGACTTACAGAAACAGCATCCTCAATGTCAGTCTTGGAAATTTCCCTTATCAGATCTATCTACTGTTCCAGGAATCATGACTGTGAAAGATCAACAATCGAATTTACGAAATCGTGTCATAAACGAGTACCAAATTCGCTTCACTAGTTGTCTGCTTGAAGACATCAGGCGACATATGGCTTCGGTCCCTACGCAGGAAACCCTTGATCGATTGAGCAGGACATATACTACATCAAAATTGAATCGTTCGATTCCCACTCCTTCTGGTGCTCCTCCGCCAATCAACAATTCGTATTTGAATCTTCCTGCCCGGTTAAAACCTGATGTGAGTTCTTATATGAAGGGACTGGCTAAAATTGGAGCGGTGGATTCTGGAGTTCAACGGTATCGCGATGCAATCATGCGTGAGGTGAAAAATCTGATTAAGAGAAATCTACCGACAAACACTAATGATGATGCATCGTCGGTTGCCAGTAGCGCCACTGGAAGGACGGCATCAACGGCTCAAAAGTCTGCTACGCTGGAGAGAATGCTGCGAGATATGAGACCGCTGGAGTTTGAAGATATGCTTGTTGATATATTCACTGGTGTCTCGGAATTACTGCGGCGACTCTCTATGCATCAGAAATTACTTCTCGATATCACCTCTTCCATGGCAACAATTCTTGACATCTCAGACCTTTTGACGAATGTTGCAGATATTACGCAAGCCCGTACTGTGCGTCTTATCAATGTACGAAGAGATTTGAATGCATATATGGATCCGAACTTGTTTGCCAGCTTCTACAATTTGAACAGAGTTTTCCTAGCGGAATGCGAGGCGATCACAGGAAAATTCGGAAATGGATTGCTTAGTGTTGTCATGTCTTTGGTAAGTTGATATTTACCTTTTGTGCGATGTGTGAGTTTTTATTGATTGAATACTAGCAACCACCTCCCCCTCCGCAGGTGCAACTCCCTAGCGGAAGAATAATACAGTGAGCATAGTCTTTATGAACGTTATGCAAAATTGAGGATGCAGAGTGATCTTTATAGAGGATTTCTTTGGTTTTTTGCGTTCATTTTCAAGATGGTTAGTCAAATAGTGCTTTTTCTTGAAGCAAAATGTATGGTAATTTGGTGAATGTATGAATGTAAATATTCTGTGTATCAGGTTAGGAGTAGGTCGCCTGGATATTGATAAAATGAATTCTTTTATTTTTATTAGATTTACCTTGCTTTTTGTCAGTTATATGTCGTATTATAACAGTAGTTTACCATTGTAAAGGTACAACTAATGTTGAATTCGGTCAACTCATTTGTTTGACTCAGGGGTAGTCTTGCCGCGAGCTTTTTGACACTCGTGCTCAACCTCGCAAATATCAATTGCAGAGCTCCCAGATTCTGTATTCACAGCATCCAAGGACATTTATACGCGATGGGGAGCGAATCAGATACAGAGAAAAATAATATGTCGAGTTTTAAAGTAATAAAAAGCATGGCGAAATCTGCCGTGAGACTGGGATCTTTCAATGCTTCGAGGACGGAAACAAATTCAATTCCTACGCCAAATTTCATTCTGCCGTCGTCAAGAGGAAGCGTGCCTCATATTACACCAGAAATATTACAGAAACATGTGGATGTTCCAGCAGTTCACGTTGGCCTTGAAGACTGTATGAAATGTGTGGATTTTTAGAGGTCGGTGATATACTAATTGACATTTCCAGTTCTTGATAAAGTTCCAATGAAATCGCCACTTTCATTATCTGGCTATTCAATAAGAGATTACGTATCTATGCTACCCCCGGCAGACAAATCGAAGCCACCTATTCCGATATTCCTGAGTGCTCGGCGGTCAAATCCTGTACCAACATCACAGCCTAATTCAGATAACACGCTTGCAGTCGTAATCAACGATGGCTTCCGACAATTTGCGATTCAAGAATATTTCCATATGGTGAAGCAGGTTAAAGACGAAAATACAGTAGTCATTGCGCCGATGGATACGCCATTGCTGTTGATTCCAAGTGGAGCCCGTGGGTCTGGAATCACGGTGCGCAAGTCAAAGAAGGTTGGTGGAAATCGCGCGCGGAAACTTGCCACGCGTAACGAGCTATGGAGTATGACCACATTAAAGATGTTTTCAAAAGAATCTCCTATTGTGATTCCCATTATTCCTGGTATTTCATACTCCCAGCAGCAGTTCTATTTCAGCTCTTTGCTGGGTAAAGACAATGAATCCGACCTCAAAGAGACTATCGACGGACTTGCAGTTACAGATTTGACTTCACCGCTCTTAGTGGAACCTGAGAGTACAGAGGACGATATTGATATTTTAGGACAGAAAGAGAATGTTGAGCCTATGCACGATTCCATGCTTACGGTAGCACAGACGGTCGACTACAAACCATTACCAACGGAGCTTAAAGAAGTTGTGCGACTGAACTTGGCATATCAGTATGGGCCCCATAACGTTTTGCAAGCAATCGAGAGAGGATCTGATTTGGTTAGCGGAGATTGGATTACAGCTACTACAGATGCTGGAATTGGCTTCTCATTCAAGCTACCGGATGATGATGCCTCTGTTCACGACGGGCATGAGAAGAAGGACTATGCTGTAAATTTCTGGGACAACGAGAAATATGCAACAGACTTATCGCCTATCGTTGAGGGCTGCGGATGCTACACTTGCAAGAACCACCACCGAGCCTACATTGCCCACTTGTTGAATGCGAGCGAAATGCTAGCCTGGACACTTTTACAAATTCACAACATTTATACAGCAAATGAGTTTATGTCTTCAATCAGATCCGCAATTGCGAACGAAACTTTCAAGTCTGCCGCTACATCTTTTCGCCATGCTTACGTAGAGCATATGTCTGGTCCATTGCCAAAGCCTGGTGCTCTTAGAGTCCGAGGGTACCAAGTTCGTCTAGGAGGAAGCTCAGAAAAAAAGTTGAACGAGAAGGGATTCAAAAGATTGTCTGACTAGTGTTTGTATAGATAATGTTATTTTGATAGAAATGCCTGCTATTATCTATTGATTTGAATACTTGAATTTAGAAAGAAGTAGCAATAAGTTCAATGATTTTAAACACCTAACTCCAAGACCCAAATGCGTAAAAAACGCTAACTAAAACTCCCAAATCTACCCATGGTTATTGATTCAGACTCAATCTTCAGTCTTCATTCCTGCCGCAGCATCTGCCTTATCAACCGGCACCTTTGGAAAACTAGGCCCAGTATTTTCAATAGCAAGATCAACTTCTTTCGACAACTCTGGATATGTTTGCTTGATTTGTGTTGCTAGCTCGTCTCTGAAATCTCTCATTGCGTGCATCTTGCCATTCACAAACTGATTCTGTTTTGCCAATAACTCGACAAACTCTCGAGTATAGACTTTCGGATTTCGACCATCCTCAATATACTGAATAATCTCTCTTGGAACAAGTACATCAGATATGGTTCGTTTCGAGGCCTCGTCAAGAGTAGATAATTGAGCAGTCAGGAGATTAACACGAGCAACCACTGCATCTTTGCTGTGAGCTACAGACTCGTAGTCATGTATTCCTATAGCAAGCTCAAGAATAGTTTCGATAATATGACGTAGTCTGTCTTCGAGCTCTTGTAGCTCAGGTGTTGTTGGAAGATCAACCGCCGACATGGTAAGTCGTAAGTATCTTACTCGTTGAATCCTTGAATCATATTCAATCCACTACAGAGATTCCACAAAGCAAGTTCAAATCTGGTCACGTGAATATTTTGGTTGTTGTGGCAACAAGTCGATTTGTGACCTGATTTAATGTAAACAAAGCGGTGACTCGTGGCTTGAGGCATGTGGAGGCAGCCCTTTTTCCTGCTCTCCAAGAATCCAGTAATCATTGATTGTTTATTTCGAAGGCTAATTCCAGCTCAATGATTCTGTTTTATATTTTATAGCGCTATTTGGAGTTAAATCTACAGTATGGAATTGGCTTGAACTGCAGATCATGAGCAGCCAACGAAGAGGAATTATGTCTAAAGACGAGTTAAGTATGTTACCCCTGCAGGTCCCAGATCCCAATATTTATATTGTCTTTGTGAAACTGGGCCCCAAATAGAACTCCCTTTTTGACCAAAGAAATAGGACGCTACTTATCCGATTTGGAAAATCGATCCATGTCCCATCCACTGCCAGCAGAGCCACGCGGCCAACCGAGATACAAGCAATCAAGCATATCGCTACATAAGCTTGGAAGTTTAGACTCGAGAGACATCAACTCTCAGAGAAATTTTGGGAACGAACGCAGCGAAAACACAGTTAATGCTTATGCTCGCAAGGAGACTGTTCACGAAAATCTTGCTGCGACGCAGGGATCCCGTCCACGATACCCTCTGTCGTCGGTAGATCGCTCACCGCCATCTTCAACAAGCACAGACAACCAATACGACTCCTCATACTCTTCTCAAGGGAGCAGATATAAATTGAGTAGTGAATTAGATGGCTACTACTCTTCAGATCGCAGGCATCAGTCTCACGAATCGAAACGAAGTCTGCCAAAGCCTTTACCTCTAATTCACTTCCCTCCAGATCATCCTTACTATCAAGGCGCACCTCCTCCAGCTACATCTGCTCGTGATTTACACTCTAGAACTGCTTCTAAAAATACATGTGCTGGGTGTAACGGAACTTTATCATCATCCAAGACCGTGTTGACTGCCTTAGGCAATCAATATCACCCAGATTGCTTTCAATGTTGTTACTGCGGACTATCTCTCGAGCACGCCGCTTTTTTCCCACACGAGGGAAAAATATATTGTCATCTAGATTATCATGAGCAATTTTCACCAAGGTGCAGCCATTGCCACACTCCTATTGAGGGTGAGGTTGTTAATGCTATGGGAAAAACGTATCATGTGGGACATTTCTTTTGCGCAGGTTGCGGCGAGGTAAGTTAAATTATCAGCACTCAACAAGTAGGTCGGTGAGCTAATAAATATAATAGGCCTTTTCAGAATCGTTATCATACCACTCTAAAGACAATTATGCATGGTGTCATAACTGCTTCAAGAAGAAGTATCTGACAAAGTGCTGGAAGTGTCGACATACGATTCCCGAAGGCGACGCTATCATCAAAGTTCTTGGAAGAGAGTGGTGTGCCATTTGCTTTGCTTGTGAAGTAAGAAAATTGCCAGTTTACAATCACGAATCTTGATACTAATCTAGTAGTATAGGAATGCACCACACCGTTTGATGATGATGGATTCGTCTTACGAGATGATGGAACACTTACTTGCATGAGGTGTGAGGAATTGCGGTTGAAGCGGACTGTCTACAGTCTTTAATTTTTTGCATTATGAGGTTTTTAAACTGGTTTTATTTCTTTTGGTACTAGTTTTATGGTGTTTTATTTCCATTACGTTTAACGACGACAGTCTTAAAGACCGTTATGATGATTTCTTCTTTCGATTTACACTTTTATGACGCAATTAGGTTGGTTGAAGATTTTTGGATTCACGAAGCGCTTTTCATTTTAAATCACGATTTCTTTCTTTAAAACATTTGTAAAACGTACGATACTTCATTCCACCAGTGAAAAATCAGATGAGTAAGTGACGGGGGGGAGCTTAGCCAACCATCTGCGGATTAGGGCACGGAAAACCGAGGATGCAGACAACTACTACACTGCCGGATGCTAACTGAGATTTCCTAGTAAAACGAAAAATATGGGGAAAATCCAGGTAGTGCATGATATATCACGCGCTATTTTCTTGAAGGAGTACTTGAGACGAAGTATACCATGTGTATTCAAATCACAATTCACGCATTTACCAGCATTGAAGAGCTGGATTCAGCCGAGTTTGACTTCGAGCAGCGATAGCGTGAATCCTTCGACAGCACTAGATCTAGACTATTTCTTGCGTTTGATCCAAGAGAATGGACGGGATCCTTTTGTTGATGTTGAGACCGGACGGTTTAATTCAAATTCAGAGAAGCCGTTGGAGAACCAGTTTACGCCTCCAATGCAGACAGTGATACAACAAGTGGGATTTACGCGGACTGAAATTCCGCTGTCGTTGTTTTTGCAAATACACTCGGCGAACTCTGAGAGTTTACCAGAGGACATGAAAAACATTTATCTTGCACAAACACCGCTTTTGGAAGCTCTTCCAGCGTTAAAGGCTGATTTTCTCCCGCTACCGAAGTATCTTCCATCTATGGCCGACAAGCATATTTATGGCTGCAGCGCATGGATCGGACGTAATACATATACACCGCGACATTTCGATCCGAATGAAAATTTATATGTCATGGTTTCCGGTAAAAAGAAGGTCACGCTATGGGAACCTGATTACGATACAAAGGGCGTCAATTCATCGGATATGGAGAAACTAAATAAGAATCGCAAGAAAGGAATACTTGGCAATCGAAATTTCGGAGCGCCGCGACAGGGAGAAATGCCATATGGGGACTGTATACTAGAAGCTGGAGATGGGCTTTTTATTCCAGAGCGGTGGTGGCATGAAGTAGAAAGTATAGAGGGAGATGTTACAGCTAGTGTGAGTTTGCAGCTGTACGTCAACTTTGTCAAGCAAACACTAACGAAGTATTATAGGTCAACTGGTGGTTTAGGGAACCATCCGAAAACAATGCCTAAAGTGGGATTAAAATACAACGATACTGAATAATAGGCATTAATGCTTTAATTTCGTGACTAAATGACTGCTGCTCAACCAAATTTCAAATTTCAACAGACATATTGCACATGACTACCACCTGATCAATCCAACTCTTCATCAGCAATTCTTTGAATTGTAAAACGTCTACCAACATTTTTCTTGAACTCAGCCTGTAACTGATCCTTGCCATGCAAAGCACGCATTTCGTCTCCACCGCCTAAACTCTTACCGCCGACAAAGACGTTAGGAACAGTTCTACGACCTGAGATCTCGAGGAGTGAGTCCTGAAGCATGGATCCATGAGGATCAAGGTCTAACTCTTTAATAAGAGGAGGGGGGTTCATGTTGTAGCGAGAAGTGAGCAGAGTCTTAACGAAGCGCGAATGCGGACTATGCGACAGTAATTAGATCAGGCCCAGTGTACAGTATCATAACAGAGCGCAGTTTATGATTCTTACCAGTGAGACTTCGAGAAGATGACAACTGAAATAATGAGTTAGAGTCCCATCCTCACACATTAAATGATTGAATCGACGGTAAATGGAAACTTACCAGGAGATTTCAGAAGCATGCTATGGATATCATCGAGAGGCTCATAGGTACCAAGAGGCTTTTGAGCAGACTCAGGTCCTAAGGTCTTATCACGAACTAAAACACACCAACACAGTTAGTTTCCTCAATATTCCTCTAGTATTGCCGTTGATCGTAGCATCTTACTCGCTTTGAAGTCAGGCACCTCATAGCCATGTGCACTTTTGTTAATGAGGCTCTGAGACTGGCGGTAGTTTACTATGTAGTACGTGATCAGCGCAGTCGCGCAGATAAACAGCAAGATGCGCTTTGTCTTAACAGCTGGGTTAATCATCGCTATTATCCCTTTGCTTCAGTTATAGAAAATCCTGCGACGTGCAACGTGTCTAGAGGAAGATAGATGTACAACGTTCTCGCCAGTTGCCTGGCTGTACCAAACTCCTGGTTCGACGGCGCGAGATAGCGAGCACGTGTTGCGTCTTCACGATGACCAAATAAACAACCGCCACACTGAAATCTCAAAACGGAGATTCAGTGCTTCGACAAGCTCACGCAACACACACACAGGATGCCGCGGGTTCGTACACAACGGACGAAAAAACCCCCAGAAGGGTTTGCAGATATTGAAGACACCTTACTGGACTTTGCAAACCGTCTGAAAGACATCGAAACAACTCCTCACGAAGGCAAGCGCAAGAATGAATCTCTGTGGCCGGTTTTCCAGATCACGCACCAGCGTTCTCGGTATATCTACGATCTTTACTACACAAGAGAGGCGATTTCTTCAGAGCTGTATCAGTGGTTACTTAAACAAGGATATGCAGACGGAAATCTGATAGCCAAGTGGAAGAAGCAGGGCTACGAGAAGCTGTGCTGTCTGCGATGTATCCAGGCAAAGGAAAACAATTTCAACGCAACTTGTATTTGCAGAGTGCCCAAAGCAAAAATGGCAAAGGACAAGGTTGTCGAATGCGTGACGTGTGGCTGCCATGGATGTGCAAGTTCAGACTAGATATTTATTACGGTATGGTTATACGATACATAGTGTGGACGTCGGCGATGTACGATAGCAATATAGGTTGGAGCATATGGCCATATCATTGGGAACAGTTTACAGTTTGATTTTACTTAAAAGAACATAGTCATGTTAAAATAATGATAATAATACAAAGGCTAATCTCTCTGATAATCATACATCCTCTCATATCATACACTATTCATCTTGGAACATTAACAATTAGGAAAAACTCCACCTAAAACACGGGCAAAATTAAAAAACACCACGAATAAACTCATAAACGATAAAACTTGACAAAAAAGCCCAAGACTTAAAACTTAACAAAAATTTCGACTAAAAACAAAATTCTATAACAAAATCAAAACGTCATAGTTCTGAACATCCCGTGTGACCGCATTCCATATACTTCTTCTTCACCATCAGCAGCACCACTAGTCCGTTGTCTTTGTCTCAAATCACCTTGAGCGTGGTTCATACTGGCAATAGCAGCGATATCAGCCTTTGCAGAGTTGAGTGTCATACCTTGTGCGAATGCCTCCTTTTCGCGGTTGATCTCAACTGCACGCTGCATTACACCACACACGTCGACGCCAAAGACTTCAACACCCAAATTGGAGTCATGTCTCTTTTCACTTTGTAAGTCGTCTTCGGTTTCAGCATCACTACTCCTCCGGTCAGAATCAAGCATGCTACTACCATTTCGTCGACCATAATAGAAGAAGTCGTCGAAAAAGAACTGTGGTCGCGTCCTTGTACCTCGCTTATCAGGAGATGAGCCGAATTTCAGCAAGTCGTCATCCTCGTCATTAAGAGAGATCGCACCGGATCCCATCTGCTGTTGCAGCAGTGCATGTGCAGGCACTACCGGCGATCCTGACTCGTTAAAAGTAAATGTAGAGTGCGCAAGCAGTTTACGCTGCGGCGACATAAACTGCTGGTGATGTTGACGGATGTAGATGGGGGAGCCAAAAGGCGACGCGTTGCCTTGAGGACGCAGCGGAGAGTAAGTTGTAGACTCATACAATTGCTGCTGCTTTTGTGGCGTACTGTTGCGCAGTGGCGATTGCATGAACGGCTGGTGTGTAGGATGCAAAGGTGCAGTGTTTGGCGGATTGAAGTAGAGACCGCTAGCCTCATCCCTTGGCACGACCAAAGAACCAACGACAGGAGAAGTCATTAACCGCACATGAGCACGGTGATTGCGCAGAGAAGTGTTTGGCGAGTTCGATAGCAGCGATTGTTGATCAACGTACGAGGACTTGCCGCCAGCATGCAACTCGTCGTCATCCTCGTCAAAAAATCGATCAGCGTCATCGTCTTCATCAGTGTCCAGAATATCATGGGCAGAGTCAACTGAAATTGGAAAGCTGGATTGACGGCCAGATAAGAGTTGCTTCTGAGGTCGATTTGCGTTTGATGTCTTTGCATTTCCTGTCTTGCGACGAGTCGATTTTGCCTTCTTATCCGTGAAGCTCGGTACAGGCAGAAGTAGTGATCGCGATGTGGGGTCACCAGTAGCTGGAGTAGAAGGTAATCCAGAAACAGGAGAAGAGGAAGAAGCAAAGGAGAGGTCGGGAGCTGCGCCTGAGGAAGAGACCGACATAGACGCATGGGCATACGAAGCAGGTCTCATTGGAGTAGCAAACTCATTTTTGACTATTTGTGGGAGAGGATGCTGTTGCTGAGAAAAAGACGAGTCTAAATCTGCGCCAGCGCGAGCCCTCTTTATGGCAACATTTGGCGATGAAGAAAGCGCGTTATCGGCAGCCCGTTTTGTTGTCGGAGGCTGTAGGACCGAGGTTTCTGACTTTGTGGCACGCGCAGCTGCCAAGGTCGGAGAGGGAGCGGCAGCAAGCGAGGAGGTCGAGGAGACAGCTTTACGCGGCCGACTCTTCATGAAGAGATACTGAGAATCGGGTTCAACGATCCAATAGTTACCCTTACCAGGATCGTCTTTGGGGCGCTCTTGCTTTGAGAATGCTTTGTTGAGTGAGAGATTATGGCGAATGGAATTTTGCCAACCCTGATCGCAGGAGCGGTAATAGACGAACGTGTCGTTGATCCATTTGTAGATTTGAGAGAGGGTAAGTCGGCGGTTGGGGGCGCGTAAGATGGCCATGCCGATAAGAGTCGCGTACGAAAATGGCGGTTTGTCACCATCGTCGTCGATCGGCGGCATGAGATGTGGCGGAGGAATTTCGCAAGCAGGTGACGGGTCATCGTTTTCTTTTGAAGCAGAAGAGAAAGGGGAGACTGCAGATAGAGAAGGAGTTGAGAGGATGTGTTGGGCAGCTGCCGCGTTCGAGGCCGGCGCGGGTTGAGGCTGGAGCTGCGGACGCTTGACGGGCGGCGGTGGAGGGCGGTGAGCGATGTTGACGGACACGGACGAGAGAGGCGGCGGCGGGAGATGGACGGAGGAGAGAGAGCGCATCATGTTGTGAGAGGAAGGAGCCCTGATGGTGGTTGAGGAGAGGGACGAGGACTGGCTTCGTCGCGCAAGCTTTGAGGGCGAGCGCTGTTGCATCTTGCCGGAATGCACGGGAGCGGCTGAGAGGGTGCAGGAGGAGCAGACAGACTTGTGGCGGAGGACGTGAGCAGCGAGACGCAAGGACGACGAAGCAGGAAGCTGGCTTGGGAGAGGGTTGAAGAAAGAGCGGTGAGAGGAGGGACGGGAGAGGGCGATATGAGGAAGGGCTGGGACGCGGGAAAAGAGAGAGGAAGAGAAGTGGAAGAAGGAACGCGGCGGTGTGTTTGCTCGTGTCTCGAATAAGGTTTTTGTGCGTGCCTCACACGCGCCAGACGTGTGCGAAACGGACTAAAAGTAAACAAATGACGCGCGTGGACGAGTACAGCCACTCAGCAGGCGTCCGACAGCGATATAGTGTGTCTGTTTGCGCTGGAAATGCACGCGTCGACGAGGGCTGCTCTACACGAGTCTGCTGCCTCTGCTGCCTTTTCTCTATCTGCCTCTCCCTGGATGCCTCGCCGCGGTAATCGCGACCCTCGCAGCGCCCACTGAGCACGAGGATGTGACAGGTTCGCTGGGAAATCTTGGTACCACATTCCTCCCGCCAACCCTAATCATCCAATTGCAATCTCGTCCAGGCACAGACACAAATCTCGGTGTCTGCGGTGGCCGAAAAGGGCAAAATGCTCTGCAGACTCTGCACGCCGTAGTCGTTGACAGCATTTCCGATTCAGGCCGCGGTCTGCTCTGCTCATCCCGTTCTGTGACGAGAACGGTGCGCGCTGAATGCTTTTCTTGTCGCTCTTCGCGCCAGGAACGAAGTTCACACGACGCGTTATTCAAAAGACGTATTGCGTTTGGGATATCACACGCTCGCTCGCTCACTGCGTAGACCAGCCCGACAACGTCCTCGGTGACTGACTACGCAGTGCCAGATATTCCGCTCGTGACGCCATGGCGGACGCAGACCACGACTACTTCGCTGATGAGGCCACCGAACAGGCAATCGCGGAGCTCGTCCGCGCAGACCACCGCACCGCCGCTCCACTCTCATCGCGACCCGTGTTGTCATCAACCGCACCACAGCGACCGCCTCAGCAGAGATCTGCCGTTCAACCCCCACGGACCACTCCCCAGCAACCAATTCCTAAGCTGGTTTCTGCCGGCACTATCCTCGTTAATCGCAGACAAGAAGGAAACCCTTTGCTACAGCATATCAAGGGTGCTTCGTGGGAGATCGCTGACATCACCGCCGACTACGTCCCTGCTGAAAATGTCGCCATTCTCTTTCTCAGTCTCAAATATCACCGTATGCCATTGTCTCTCTTTTGCATTATTATAGACCAACACTGACGGTCCACTTTGAACAACTTTAGGGCTACATCCGGAGTACATATTCAATCGCATGAACAAACTGGGCCAATTCCGAACTCGCATCCTACTAGTCGTCGTCGACATCGAAAACCATGAGGAGCCCATTAAAAGTCTCTCGAAAGCTGCCGTCGTTAAAGAAATGACCATCCTTCTTACTTGGTCGTATGCCCTCCTATCGCTCTTTTCTGTCTGTCTAATCCATCCGTGATCCATGCTGACAACTCACAGTCCTCGCGAAGCTGGAACTTATGTCGCTCTTTTTCGACGCCTTCACAAAGTCTCCCCAACTGCGATTCAAGGCAAAAAAGATGATGACTACAGAAATCAAGTGGTGGACGTTTTACGAACCATTCCTCGCGTCAATAAAACCGACGCTGCAAATCTTATCGCAAATTTTGGATCTATTGCTGGTGCCGTCGATGATTTCGGACACTCCCTTCATAACATTCCCGGCTGGGGTGATCAAAAGGTTCGAAGATTCAAGCAGGCTATTAATGAGCCTTTTGTTGTCAAGAACAATCACGCTGTTGCTGCATACCGCAAGAAGGCTCTCGACACCTACTCTTCTTCTAAGAATCGTCCAGTACAGCCACAACAGCAGCCGCAATCTGACGCAGATGCCTACAAGGAAGAGAGCGAAAGTTACCAGACAGAGGTTAGCAGAAAGCGCGCCGCAGCAGAACCAATTATAAGGGATGCAAATAGTAGAGCATTCGCTGAAGGTATGGCCCGCATTCGTGATGAACGGTGATATGCGCGCGTAACACATCCTCCGACTTGCAGATTACACTATTTTGTCATTATTATTTGTGTTGCTTTACTATCAAAAGCAGCCTCAGCGTTGACTGGATAGAGAATGCAGTCTTGTACTTGTGATCTCTAGTCGCGCATCGCTCTTGACAAAACAGTTTCGTGCTCGTCAAGTAGCGCTTCAAATTTCACGATGCTGCCCTTGGGTTTTACCTGATTGAGGGAGCAATCACATATATGAGATCAGTCGGTCTGCAACCATAGACTACGAGATCTTCTTCAACTCAAGAGCACCGCAGCCAATTTCTGCACGGTGCTGATTTACCCATCCGCGGGTGCTATTCCTGCAACGCAATAGTCGTTAGGTGTTAGGTTAATTAATTACATCATACGCTACATTTTTCATTTGAAGTTGAAAGTTGAACTATTTTGCCTCATTTAAAACGATATTATCGCGGTACGACAAACAAAGAGAACTGACTGTAGCAAGCCGGTAGCAATTAAAGTTTGCACGTGACATAAAAACGTTAAACTCCCAATGAAAAAAAAAGTAGAGCGAGTTCAAATCCAAAATATTTTACAAAATCTTGATTTATTCTATTTTGTATGACTTGTACAGAACAAAATGGCTGACGACAGTGATATTCCCAGCGATGTGCTGATATCAGAATTTAATACTGCCACGGAAACTGTTGGTTCAGCAGGTGAGATTGAGAATACGACGCTGTTCGTGAGATCGATCCCATTCTCTGCTACATCTGAATCGTTCTCAGATTTCTTCTCGCAAATATGTCCCGTAAAGCACAGCGTCATTGTCACTGACCACAAGACGCATGAGTCGAAAGGATTTGGATTTGTCACCTTTGCTCTTGCCGCGGATGCTGCCAAAGCTATGGCAGAGTGCCGTAAGACCAAATTCGAAGGTCGGCTGTTAAATGTTGATTTAGCAAAGAAGCGAGAGCGGAAAGAAGCCCCCAAGCAACGTGCCGTTTACAACGAAGAAGGATCAGACGATGAGGATAATGAGCTGCGAACTGACAGTAACGGCGAACTTATCGAGCGTCGTCGACCACGTCTGATCATTCGCAACCTGCCATGGTCAATTCGTGACCCTGACGAGCTCAAGAAACTGTTTATGCCATACGGAAAGGTTACCGAGAGTATTATTCCGAGAAAAGCTGGTCGAAGAATGTCTGGATTTGCGTTTATTACTATGCGTAAACGTGTATCCGCAGAAAACGCAATCAAAGCAATCAACGGCAAGGAAATAAACGGCCGTCCTATTGCTGTCGATTACGCCGTGCAAAAGGACGTATGGACTCAGCATCAGAGTTCAGAAGTAAAGGTCGAGGAGGAGGAGGAAGAGGAAGAGAATGAAGATGAAGATGATTCAGAAGATGAGGAGATCAAGTCTAAATCGGATAATGACGAAATTTTGATCAAGGATGAAGACGATAGTGAGACTGAAATCAAGGATGAGTCTGACAGTGATCTCGATATGAAAATGGAAGATGAGGACAGTGATGAAGACGGCGAGGAAGAAGAAAACGACGACGATGAAGAAGACGAAGACGAGGAAGACGAAGACGAGGAAGATGAAGAAGAAGATGAGGAGGAAGAAGACGTCAAGACTGCTACGCGCCGCTCTGAAATTGATACGAAAACGCCAACGACTGTCTTCCTTCGCAATCTTTCTTACGCTACAACCGCAGACTCTCTCAAGGCTCACTTTGAATCCAATTTTGGACCCGTCCGTTACGCTCTCCCAGTTATTGACAAAGAGACAGATATGCCTCGCGGTACAGGCTTTGTTTGCTTCTACAATGCTGCTGACCACGCCTCTTGTATTGCTTCCGCCCCCAAGCAAATTGCCGACAACTCTATCTTGATTGCGGATGATGTTGATCAACGTTATGTTCTTGATGATCGAGTTCTTTCAGTCGCGTCTGCCGTTGACCGCGAGCGTGCCGAAAAGCTTCAGTCCGCTGGTGCTCAGCGCAGACTCACTGCTTCCGGAAAGGACAATAGTGGCGCCCGCGACAAGCGACATATCTTCTTACTTAACGAAGGACGTATTGCACCGGACTCTGAGCTTGGACAGGCAATGTCAAAGGCTGACATGGATATTCGCCAGCAGTCACTCACTGCCCGCAGACAACAACTACGAAGCAACCCGTCTCTTCATCTCTCTTTAACTCGTCTTGCAGTTCGAAACATTCCTCGTATAATGACTGAAGCTCAACTCAAAGCACTTGCGCGCAAATCTGTCGTTGGATTTGCAGAGGATGTGAAAGCTGGTACGCGTAAACCACTCGCAAAAGAAGAACTCGAGCGATCTCGCGATAACGAAGAGCAGCGCGGATTACTCGGCAAGAAAAAGAAGTTTGGTGTTGTGAAGCAAGTTAAGATTATCACCGAAGAGAAGAAGACTGGCGCTGGTCGTAGTCGAGGATATGGTTTTATTGAGTTCTCGACGCATCGAAGTGCGTTAATGGGTTTGAGATGGCTTAACGCGCGCGAAATTGGTCCTAAGGATTTAAACGCTTTTCAAGTTGAGCTCGATAAAATTGCTGCTGCCAAGGATGAAGCCGCTGCTGCTGAAATCGAAGACACGGAAGTCAAGAAGGCCGAAAAGCCTTTAAAGAAACAAGTCATCAAGGATGCAGAGGATCTACGAAAGCGAAGACTCGTAGTTGAGTTTGCGATTGAGAACATCGAGGTCGTCAAGCGCCGAGAAGCTCGGGAGTATAAAGCGCGCTCTAGAAATGGACAGAAAGACAAGGGCGAAGAAGGCGACGAGGAAGAAGAGAAGCCTGCGGATGAGCAAGACGAAAAAGTCGTTGTGTTTACTAAATCTCGTGGTTTCCGAGGAAATGGCCGGTCAAATAGCAGGGCATCTTCTGCAGCCATTGGAGGCAAACGGAAACGCGATGGAGATGGAGATCAGCCTAGAGCTTTCAACAAGAGGCTAAATTTTGGTAGAGAAAATGGTAGCAGTGGAAGAGGTGGACGTGGAGGACGTGGAGGACGAGGAGGACGAGGAGGACGAGGTGGACGCGGAGGAAGAGGCGGAAGAGGTGGAAGAAACTAGAGTGGCTAGAGTTGTAAATAATTTATACAATATTGCATATAATAAAAGTATATCAATAACTAATTGTCCAAGTCCCCGAATACGCTATATTACAATATCAAAGAATAGTCATATAATACAAAATTTCAATTGCATTCGTTACATGCTCTCTCCCCGGTTACGGCCAGTACTTGTAACGAAGACCGTCTTCATCAATTACTTGCAGCTTACACTCGCCATCATGATCAATTGCCCATTTCCGAGGTTTCTCGACAGACTTATGATTGTTCAAATCATAGAGCATAATTGAGTCATGATATTCCACTACAATCATAGAAGAATGTAGAAACCATATATCATGAACACTGCTCTTTCCGTGGTCTGTCGATATCTGAATTGGAAGCTTGCGCGACATAGTTGGTGTCCGGCGATCGCGCAGCTCATGGCCTATTATGAGGTTCATACATCTAGAGAGAGAGTCCAGCTTTTC
Source organism: [Lipomyces] yamanashiensis (assembly GCA_030572775.1). NCBI lineage: Eukaryota > Fungi > Ascomycota > Lipomycetes > Lipomycetales > Lipomycetaceae > Myxozyma > [Lipomyces] yamanashiensis. Next base: position 340,698 of record JAJMBS010000002.1, read on the forward strand.
ATCATGCGTCCTACTACTTCGATAGTTTTGTATATAGGTCAAGTAACCAGATTCTGATAACGAAAACAGCCGAACACTTCTGTCAGTCACTACCAGCATGCGAGATCCATCGTCACTTAGCACTACTCTGTGAAAGCACCTTTCGTCGTCTGCTAAGGATACTAAAAGCTTAGAAGCCTTTACATCACTTTCATCCTCGTCTGCATCACGAATCAACACATCCTTTTCGTCGCTGGGTGCGTTTTCAATTTCGTTCTCCAGTTCCTCGTCGTCGGCAATGCACATGAGACGCAGTTCCTGATTGCTTTCCAACGTGTGATCAATGAAGGAGCTATCGTCCGGTGCCGGCGGAACATACAAAGGAGTATTATCATGGCTCGCAACTTCTGTATTTAACGCTTGCGGACTTGGAGCCAGCTCTAGTTGCTGAAGAGTCTCAGCTGCAATTACGTTGTGTCCATTTGGCGCATTAAGTTCTAGCATACCCCCCACATTATCAGCACTGGCGACACTCCCAGCATCCTCGTTTCCCTCATGATCATTTAGATTTACAACCCGACCAGCAGTTTTGTAGCCGACAAAAAACCTGCGAGAGTTGACTCCTTGTGCAAGTTCCATCTGAACATATCGCGTTTCTGTGTTCTGAATAAGCTCTTCGTAGTAGCTCCATATACTCTCTTTCTCTTCCCATGCCTCAGGATCGAAACTTCGCATCACTATCGTTTCGTTCCACCCACTCATCATCAGTGCCTGGTCACGCACTTGAAGCTTGATATGTAGATCAAGTCTATAATGAGGCAGATCTAATGCTCTTCCGTTCTTCAGATTGACGATCGTGAGCCCTCCCAATCTATTGCATCCCAGGACCAAAACCTCAGCATTTGCAGTTACGCCTATCGAGTGAACTGACGAAGGATATTGATGATGGAAAATTCTCTCACATGTTGAGTCTCTATATCTCATCTCGCTCAATGATTCAAACCGGTTGCCTTCAGCTTCCAGCCTTGCAGAATAGGTAATTCCTGAAGGTATATCAAGATCCAGCTTGTATACCACAACGTATGCAAATCCAAATACAATTGCAAGAGACTGCGAGTCGCATCCCAAAACAGCTCTTATCGCGTGCCGCTCAGATTCAGTAGTGAATACGAAGGAATAGGCTAACTTTGGCTTAAAGACTACACGCCGATTTGCTTCGTCGTACGCCGGTGCGCGAAGATCGTATATTTTGATTGTTCGCAGTCGGACAGGAAGTGCGCGATGGTCAAAAAATATCATGACAAGAAGTCGACCGTCGGCCGAGCGAGTTGAACATTCGTAGGTCAGGCTGCCATGTGTACTTGAGCGTGCTTCTATAGCGTCAACTGCAATGATATTCAAACCGACAGATTTCCGACGAAGAAAATATAAATAGAGATATTCCAGCCAACTTTCAGTGTCTTTTCGTTTCGGCCAAGAGTCTGCGCCATCATGTGCGTAACCACATCTAATTTCACTGTTGTCAGTCACATCAATCACGTATCAAAGACATGCACATACGAATGAGGCACAATATCCAAGTATGTCAATTCTTGAGCTGTCTCACATAACTGTGTGCGAATATGTTTTGCTAACACGGGATCAAATCGAGCCAGCTGTCGCCAGCGCGAGCAAGTCTGCGCGATACGAAGAAAGCTGTAGCCATCTAGAAGATCAAATATTGACAGCAATATCTCGTCGGGGAGAGTGTCCATAGCATCTGCTTCACAGCCTACAGAAAGTCATGCACAGCAGCGCAATAAAAAAGCGTAGCTGCGCTTGCGTTCGCTATATAAGCTACCTCAGGCTGTGAAGAAGCAGATGATTGACATCAAAGAATCCAGCTGGCTTTTGTAGTTAGGGACAAATAGTCGCTGGGCAATGTTGGGTTGCGCGGGGGAGCCTAAGCTGGATAAGGTTTAAATTTTGGCACTGAAGCACCGGCAGCGCACGCAATTTTAGCATGCATAATGTAGTAGAATTATGCCCAGTATTGTATTAATTATGGTACTAGCAATACAGAATTAAATAATGCATTTCTTTGTAGTATCAATACCAGTTCTAATTCAATATTGCTGAGCATCGTAGACCAGTCGAGATACTAGATAACTGTTCAATCTCCATCCCGAGGAATACAATCAATTGATGCCAGTACTATAGTAATGACCGCTCGAAATAACACCTTCAAGGCTTGATTTTATAGTTATACTGTATGATACTTGAACTGGAGAAGAACTGTGCAGATGACCTGTGAACTATTGTTGCTACATCATCATTCAGACCAGAGCCGTTTACAGAATGCCGACCACGGGATCTGAGCCATCGCTATCAGCTACGTGGGCTTCTCAGACTAGTCCAGTCAGGAAAACAGCATCTTCAGCCTCTGAAACTTCAAAGCTTTCGCCAGGTCGTCTTAAACCTTCGTCAAAGCCGAGCCATGAAAGTCATATGCGCTCGTTTTCAGAAGCTGTAGGAGCGCTCTATGAAGCAGACCCTGAAATAACAGGCACTTTACCATTCCGCATGAAAGACTTGCGCCGATGGATAACTTGCTTTTGTGCTCTTGATTTTAATGTTGAGATTGGTCCTGAATTCGAATGTATATATCCTGCTGTCCAGTTGTCGGAACAAGATCTAAAGACAATGTGAGCTCAACTTATCATTATCTTTCGTGTTTATGTAACCAATTGACTCAATAATTTGCCTAGTTGTTTTTCGTCGTTTCCAGAGCAGAGCTATGCGGAAAATACCGAAGCTTTTCACACATTTCGCTTCAAGTGCACAACCAAGGACCTGATATTTCCTCCTGCGGCCAACAACCCACAGCTTGCTCGTACTTATACTGGACGGTATCTTTATGGTTACGTCTTATTTCAACAGCGATATGATAAAACTAAAGCACGAAACTACTCACAGAAGAGTATAACATTGCTGTCGCCGTATGAATTTCCGTCTCTTTTTGAGCATTGTGTTAGGAAAGCTGCTCAGTACTGCTTTGGTCCTGCGCTACTCCCGACTTTACAGACAGCAGCGGGACATATTGCAGCCTGGCCCGCTCCTGAAGCAATAGTCAGCAGATTCAGCTGGAGTTTACAAAGTAGTGGAAATAATGGACGACCCAAAAAGCGGCATATTGAGTTGGCATATTTGGGAGAAAAAATCCGATTACAGGCAGCAGCGGCTGATCCTCGCATACCTTTGGGCGACTACAGCGAATCAGAAATGTTCTTGTTTGGTAAAAGTGGTTCGTGGGGTGTACTGATAGATATGTTGGAGGATCCAGGTGACATTTACACAGTATACGAACACATATTACTCGGATACTCAATCGGCGTATTTGCGATGACGCCTTCTGCCTGCAGTCAGTTTGTGGTTAATGCAGTGGACCTAATCAAGCCTGTGCCATATACGGGTTTGATTCGTGAGTATATTACGATGCATGCTGATCTCGAGTCGATGAATGTATTGAGCAAGAACCCGGTTCCCGGAATTACGGGTTTTACCAATCCGTTTCTTTCGCGAATTGTGGATGAATGCGACGGGGCGGTAAGCTTTCTTGACCTGTCCTTGTCCGAGAAGAGAAAAGGAGGTAAAACCGGACGTGGCCGTTTAAACAACATGCCCACCATGAACGTTAGCTTTTTGCCAGTACTACCAGATCTGATGCCTTCTACGGCATCCACGCAGGCGATGACTATAGATTTGTTATATCCTGTGACAGCAACTATGGAGTGGCAGCGAAGGTCTTTTAAGAAAATGCTGACAGGAATGGGAATTTCAAAGTACCCCACATCCATTACATCGACCAAGCCCAAGTTGCTTGTTCGCGACAAAGTGTTCATCAAACAGCTGCGATTGATGCTTGCTGAGGCTAATAGCTCATTTTCTACAGAGTCAGAAAAAATGAGATCAAAAGTTGATAAGTTGGTTCGGATGAATTTTGCCGCACTCACGGCTAAGATCATGGCTCCTGTTAAGCGATTTTTGTTTGTAGCGGAATCCTCGCCCAAGAATTTTTCATATGCTGAGTTTATCTACTACTTGTCGCAGATTGATGGCAAAGGTGGCAGCTCAATTGGAAGCACCACAATGAGCGGTGACGTGTTGAATGGAATGATTGAAAGTACCGGGAAGGCGGCAGTGAAGTCTGTACATATGTTCTCTACGTGGGGTGCCAATCATGAACAACCTCTATCAGAAACTGCGGAGGACCAAGAAGAAACAAAACCCGAGACGGAAGATTCCCGTCCGGGAGGGGATAGATATAATGGACGGGATACTGAGACTCTTGCTAATGGTGCCGCTGAAGGTGATATTACTAGCTCGAGGCTAGAAGCACAAAATGGGGAGGAGACAGGGAAAGCAGCGCTACAACACGATCTTTACGCCGAGGCAGTTCAGCCCGATAAGAATGTGTTTATCAATAATGAAGGTGCATTGCAGTTTTACACTGCGCTTTTGAGGTCGGGCAATTTTGAAGCATGGTGCTTTACATAAATTAGATTTTTTGTTCATAATGGGGAAAGGTTGTATAGATAAATAGACTGCTGTTTTAATCTTTAAGCTGGAAAGACTGTTATGTAATGGCTGAGATGCAGATTTCAGAAAGACTCGGGAGGCGTCGGCGTCGGCTAAGGCTAAGCTTCTCATTGTGGGGAAAGAGAGTCTGGGAAGGGGGTTTGCTGAGCATGGACAGTCTGTCCAGTGTGCTGTTGCAGGAGTATATCCGACTTTAACGGGGGTCCCTACGAGAACTGCCTGGTCTGTGGACTACCGACACCGTGAGCGCCATCCCGACTAAACTGCGCACACTCAGAGCACCGCGGCCACCCCGGTGCAATACAATCTATAAACCTTCACACACGTAGACTGGCTACAATTCAGTCTGGAAGCGCTCACAAAAGCAGGCAAAGCTGAGCCTGCTGAGCCTGCCAGCAGCCTCGCTCACCGCGCTGCCAGCAGGTGCAACCACTCATAATCCATCTAAATCAGAATCCACTCTAAGCGACAACCACAGCGCCGGACAGCCCGGTTCGCCGATGTCTAGAGTGATTTGCGTATAGTGCATAACCATCACGAACATTATCTCAGGCGGAGGAAGCGGCGTTGGTGGAAGCCGGCAACCGACGCCGGACCGACGCAGACAGCCCCCAGGATCCCTCACGAAACCTCTCTCCAACACTCCCTCAAGGCCTCACCTTCGCCAGAGAAATGCAGCCATATGCGCAGTTGAGGTCGCCCTACGCGCTGTCCTCTCTTATTCACCCGCAGGAAGCATCCGCAACTGCCCCAGTCAAACCTGCTGGCCGCCAACACTCCGCCGGCATTGTGGGCGCGGGGAAGACTGGCGCCGAGCAGCCCTCCGGCTCCGACGACCACAAGCGCTCTCGCGCGTGTGATAACTGTCGGGCACTCAAGGTCCGATGCATGCCTCACGATGATAACAACGCATCTGGATCGTGCCATCGTTGTTTCAAGTCGTCCCGGAGTTGTGTGTTCACTGTGAATCCGCGCAAGCGTCAAAAGAGAACCGATACGTAAGTATATCTGCTATTATCTGCAACGCCGAAGTTATCCTGTTGTCTCTCCGAAGATTCAATCACAACTCCTAACGCTTGGCTCATTTTATAGTCGCGTCGCGGATCTCGAAAAGAAGCTCGATGAGCTCACTCAAATGCTCAGTGCTGCGCGCGAAGACGGCGAGTCAATCGACTCAGTGTCACCAGAGCCGGCCGATGGTAGCAGTAGACCAACTGCTTCCTCGACTCAGCCTACGGATGCCGCTTTGCGCATGTCTCCTCCTACACCACAGTCCCAGATCAGCACTTCACATCCGCAGTCGTTACTACCTCAAACATCTGTGGATACGACCCCACGCTCTCAGATACCATCTCTACCAAGCGAGTCTGAGCACTCTAAAATAACGGATCTTGCAGAACTAGCAGCAATGAAGTCTCATGAAATCTCATCTTACCAAAAATCATTTCATTCCTTTTTTACTAGACCTGCGCCTGAGGCAATCCATCTACGCTTTGTCCATCCGGAGCATGTCAGACAGATACTTGCTGTGCATGGCATGACTGCCGAAACTGCTCAAGACCTGTTGAGTTTCTTTGCAGAAAACGTGGTTCCATTTCATGGCCTTGTACATATTGACGAAAATGTAAAGTTCGAAGAGCTTTTACAATCAAAACCCGTGCTCACGTTGGCCATCTGCAGTATAGCCTCCAACAAGAGCAGCAAGAAGAATGCCGAAATGGCAGCCAGCCTGATGGTTGAGCTCTATAAAATTGTGTCCGAGCAGGTCCTTATAGTGGGAAACAAGACAATTGATCTGGTACAGACACTGCTCACATTATGTTTCTGGTACAGTCCACCTGAAGTGTTTGAGTGCCATAAAGTGCACGTCTTTACTGCATGTGCAGTGGCGATGGCAAACGACCTTGGAATTGGACAGCCATCCCGCCCTAGAACCAAGCTCTACTATTACGAAAAAGTAGGACAAAGAGCTCCTTTGAAATCCGAACTGACTTTACCGGAATTTCGTCGGATATGGCTAGGGGTATATCTAGCTTCAAGCGCACTCAGCATGCTTTTCAGACAGACCACGCTTCTTCAATGGTCGCCATACCTCGAGGAGTGTTGTAATATTTTGGAGACCTCACCTGAGGCCAAAACAGAGTTTGACTTGAATCTATGCAGTCTAGCCAGGTTACACGCAATTGGCGATGAAATTAGCGTAGTTCTCCATCCCCCTGATTACGCCGAGTCGGTCGATATAAACGACATCCGAATAATGCATTTGATCCGAATGTTTGAGAAACGGCTGGCTCTATGGAAAACAACTTGTCGCGACGATCGTAAGCTTCAACGCTCATATTTTCCCTCGTATTTGATTCCTATACTGACTTGAATGTAGCGTTTTTGTTAATATGTTACCACAGCACACAGGTTTTTATGCATGAGGTCGGACTGCACAGTAATACAAATCGCTCTGATTTTGTTATTCCATTCACAGAGTCATCTTTGCAGCCAGATGGCCCGATTGTTACCCCACTTCACGCAGAGGCGATATCGTGGTGTATTGCATCCAGTCAAATGCTGATCGATATCTTTTGCAATTGTGAACTTGGATTGCTATCTTCTGCTCCTACGCACATCATTAGCAGAGTTATATACGTATCAACTATCTTGCTGAAAATCTCAATCATGATTTTACGGACAACGCGCATGGCATCAGTATGCTCAATCAATATGGTACGCCCGGAATACTACCTTGGAAGGGTATATCAACAGCTATCGCGTCTATGCACTAATGGTCCGTTTTCACTTGTTGCTGTGAAGTTCAAGTATGTTCTCGGCCATCTCTACCTTTGGTTCCATCACCGATATTGCCTTGGACAGCAGAGAGGTAGCACGTCATCACAAAAGCCGAACGGCGAGTTGCAGCCATTACTTATCCAAACAGCAGAGGCAAACGATCTGCGTAACGCTAACTCTTACAATGAGTTTGCAGAGTACGATTCGAGTTCGTCCACTTCATTTAATGAAATCCATGCCTCGACTTTGGATATGCTGAGCTCAGTTGCCGTTCGTGAGGCAGATCAGAGTAACTCACCCTCTGCAAAGCCAGTATCTTCAAAACCTCCAAATCCCAAAGACGCTGACTCTGCAACGGTTCGCGATGGCAATGTACCAATTGAGGCGCCTGATGAGGAAATCAGAATGCCAGATACCGGACTAACTCTATATGAGCATATTTTCCAAGAATTTATGGGAGGCGAGTCCAGTTCTGATGGTGTCAACGCAAAGAGCGATCCATTATCCTCAACTGCTACACAGGCTCCTACCACTAATTCTGCAGGACTTGATAGTTCGCTCTCTCAGGTATTTCCAGGATCTACAATGGAGAAGTCACAAATCGACTCGGGATTGGGACAGTTGGAGACGGAGGACTCGGAAATGAATGCTTACGAGTACTTAGCCAGTCAGCCGGGAATGTATGCTCTGAGTCATTTTATGGACGATAATCTTTGGAAAGATGTGTTTTATAGAAGAGGTAATGGTCAGATACCAGGGTTTGCAGATTTGCAGTAGAATATTGAGAATAATTGTTGTATATCATTTACAAAAAGGGATGGTGGATTTTTGCTTATGGCGTCGTATTTAATTGCATAATTGCATAATACATTTGTTTGTACTTTAGACGCATTTCAAATGAAGCCCTACTATAAGCCGTCACAGTAGTGTCATCTTTTAAGAGCAATGATCTTTATGTTATAAAACCACAGAATTTATATATTTATGTAGCAAACCACTGAAATAATGAAAAGAATATTCTCACCCAAGTTAACTCCAATAATACCACCAACGTTTCACCTGAGCCTATGTAAGAAGCAAATATACCAAACACCGAAGACGATCAATTACACTATACTGGAGGAGCAATTCCGCCGTTATCCGCCCACGGTGACATCGTATCTGATGCATAATCGTTGTACTCGCTAGCTCCGCTATAGTAAAAGCTCTGCATTAAACGATCGTATGAAATATCAGAAGCAACGCTAGCATAACCGGAGTTCTCGTTCATTCTGGATGAAATAGGAGAAATTGAGAATCCATCGCTACTGTATCCTTCATTTGCGACTACAACTGCAGGCTGCATATCGCCAGCAGGCACTTGGCTATCAGAAAGAGAAACTCCTACCGTCGCAAGCATTGCGGCATCAGCCTCAGTGATATCAGCATCGGTAACAATTCCTCGTCTAATGCCCAGTTCACGGCAAACGCGTTCGACCTCGACTCGACTTTTGTCACCAAGATATACCCGAATATGCTGTTGTCCATGATCGCCAAATTGCACCATGTAACTAAACTCTCCCAGAATCGAGAGATTTCGCATGTCCTCGATGACAGCAGACAAGTTTTCATAGTGATTATTGGACCACTTTGGGAATGATTTGTAGACAGTCTCGGCCGACAAGACGCCGCAAGTGCTGAAATCAAACGTAGGAGTAATATCGAATGAGATGCAAGCAATCAACCGCGACTGAGGAACCTCAGTCTTCACACCGGATGCATTGTAGCTAATCAAGGATGAGGATGTAAGATCAATCTTGGGCATATCGCCGAGTACGACGCGGACTCTGTTCTCCCCGGATACGGAAACATTGATCTTCTGAGTGTGCACATAAGAAGGGCCAACTCTGGAAGCCTTCGCAGCAAGCTTGTTAGCACCGATACCACTAGCACAAGCACCCATTGATAAGTTTGTGATCACGTCAGCCATAGGACGGATGTTGTAGGAGAAGTGTCTAACTGAAGCCCGGCCTCCGGGAAGAGAGTATCCCAAGGGTGATCGTTGCAGAGTACCACCAATACGCGGACGAAAGATAGGGTGGGCAAATGTTGTGCCGTGACTGACGTTCGACAGACGGGCACTGACAGACGCGAACCGTGCTGGAGCACTAGTTGTGATGTTTCGAGATTGCTGACTCAATGCACGCCGAGTGAATGCGTCGGTGGAAAACCAGCGATGAGCAGGAGCAGAGAACCATGACGACGACGACGACGACGAAGGTCTGTTAGGAAATCGTGGGCGGTTGTTGACTGGAACTGGCACTCGTACAGGCACATACTCGCGACGGCGGCCAAACAGGCCTCCACCTCCGCTACCGTTGTTGCCTGGCGGCCAGCCTTCTTCGAGCGCTTCGCGAATCGCCTGGCGGCTGGATTCAGCGACCCGCCGCAAGACGTTCGAAAGCGTCTTTATCGCCCTTTCACCAGGGGGCATTGTATGGATGTGGTGATTTGATGAGCAGTAGATGATGAAACGTGAGTAAGAGTAACGTGTCTCGCTGTGGCGAGACGTTAACCGACGCCGCCGACGGTCACGTGCACGACTCAGTATCCATTGCAAGGTTACATTCATCAGTTTACTTTGGTATAACTAATTACACGAAGACATCTTATTTTCATATCTTACAGATTAAAATTACACTAAATACAGTATCCGATGTGCAAATATAAAGACACATGCAACCCACTGCACGGTCAACCACCTTCCGCCGTTCTATCGAAGACCGGGCACTCCGCTGTATCTCTCTTCCCTATCGGCCTTGAACAATAGTTGCAGGAAAAATTCGTTAGTGTCCTTATCGTAGTGAGTCCAAAATTTCCCGGGCCTTCTATCAATGTCCCTGTTTGGTATCTTGAACGAGACTGTGTCGTAAGGCTCAGCTGCAACAAGCAAATACTGGAATCGCTTATTATCATTTGGATTTTCAATTCGTTGCTCGAATGCGCTCATAAATCTGTGTCTCGGTATAGTCTCTGAATTGATTTCAGGATACTGTATCTGAAATCTTAGGCCATACTGATGAGTGATAGGTTCTCGAATCTTGGTGATTCTATATCCCGGCTTCCCTATTTTCACGAAATTTTTTCTTACTTGAATAGAGGATGCTCCTACATCAGCTGCTCCATCCGGACCATTCGTAATAAGCCCTGTAATCGGATCTGCCCTGCCTTCTCGTTGATCTCTAGCCGCGCGTCTTGCAAGATTTGTTTGATGCTTTCGACCTTGGGTGTGTGCAAGATATGAGCCATCGTTGATATGTACAGTCAAGCACAGCTTGCATTCAAAAGATCCTAAATGATTTTTGAAAAAATATGGATCTTTCTCGATATCTATTGTTTCAAGAGCCAATTTGCGCAGACGTTCCCTCCGGTCTGCATTTGTCTCGCTGAATCCAGCCACGCCACCACCTGATTTTACACATTAGCACTGTAATAGCATAAACTATATCAAAAACGATATTACATACCTCCTTTCTTTGATCCTGCTCTATTTTGATAATCCATACCCGCGAACTCTGTAAAGCAGTAGATTCCCAAGCGCCTCTGTGATCTCTCTCAGTGTCTGTGTTAAGACTCCAACAGCTCATTTCAACCCTAGCCCTTATATCAAAATATTATCGCCTTGCTCTTGCCTCGAAAACTGAAATTTAACCCGCAAGGACGAGCAGCACGAAGCAGCAGCCTTGATCAATGCTCGCCGACTAGCACTTTGAGAGACCGGATAGTTCAGTTGATGTCAGATAGTTGGCTTGCTTGATTAGTGGATTGGAACAAAAATGGCGACCAGCATACCTAGATGTCAGGTACAACCACGATTTTCACGAGCAATACCGGGACTGCAACTGCCAGCGCAACAATTGACCTGCAAGTCTTTCGCTATTCGGGGTAGACGACCCAGAAAGCTCAACTATTCTACTACGGCACGCAAATACTCTGAGGACACGCATGACCTGCTGCAGTACATCCCAACAGAGAGTACGGATAAAGAGAGCCCGTTATCGGCACTCGCGCTCATGACGAACTCCTCCACCACAAATTCTCGGGGGAAAACGAGATATAATTCAAAAGAAGAGAGCTCTAAGTCATCGCCCTCACCGTCAGAATTGATGTCAAAATCCGGTACCGGGAATGAAAGGAGAGGGTCTGACCTGATTGATTACGCGGTGCGCTCCTCTTTTAATACACGAGCTTCTTCAGCAAGAGCCTCCCCAGGAAAGCTTAGCGCACTGGATGCTCTTTATGTTCAAGCGCGTGAGAAGCCAAGGAGGTCCTTCATGGATATTGCAGGAATGAAGTCTGATATTAGTTCATTTGGTGCCTCCTTCAAGCCAGCCGGAGCTAGACTAGCGACACGCGAGCCGACTCGCGGTGGCCGCCTTCCGCGTCTGAAAAGCTTTAGTGCTGCATTGGCAGGACTTAATGCCGATAGAATGGACAGAAGAAGGGGTGTTATTGAAACAATTAATAGCGAAATGAAGCAAGGCATTAAGGCAATGGGTAGTGGAACTAGTGGTTTACTGAGCGGCATAGTGAGCAGTCCAAAAAGCAGTTTAATGACTGATCGAGTGATTGCTCCAGTGATAGATTCAGCCTTTGATAGGATTATTGCTGATCCAGTCAGTAAACGGCAAAAACAGGCAACACCTCTCGTGCAAAAACCGAACTCTTCGAGCTTGAGGGTGGCAGAGCCCGTGGCTCCACCCACACAAGCATATACTGTCGATCTTGGCTATGATTTTTTCAAAGAGCAAATAGTAGAAGTGAAGTCTTCATCTAAGAACAAGTCTTCCAGATTTGCCTCCAAGAACAAGGCACCTCAGGCTGAAAAAGCCGTATGGACTTGGGAGCAGAATGCAAGACAGACGCTCTTACTTCACAATTCTAATGTTGTTGATTTGATTCTTGAAGATGGCACTCACAATAAGGATATTAAGTTTTCTAAAGCCAAGGAGTTATGTCCTCGGTCGCACTCTCTCGTTAAGATTGGCGAAAATATGGGCACACCTATTCTTAGGTATGTCCTACGACCTCAGTCAATATCTGTGGAGGATCTTAGCAGTACCACAAAGCAAGCTAAAGTGATGGCCTCCGCTCCAGTTCCACAGAAATTCCAGAGCTTTAAGAGTTTGATCGGCCAGGATTCGACTGCCCCGAAGAAGGTTAAGAGAACGAAAGAGACTGTGGTATCGTGGCTGATTAGCAACAACGACTTACAGCAACAAAAAGGACGTGCTATTTTATCAGCAATGAAGAAGAGATCGACTATTCAAGTCACCTTGGGCAAATTCGCAGAAAGGGCAGTAAGTGACGAGCGCAAAGAAGAAATCGTTGCGGCCGTTGTTGCATTAATGGAGAAGAATGGAGGAAAATTGACGAACTCTGAAGTGCGAGAGCCCTTGATTGTCTTAACGTTCCAAAATCTTGAAGTGAATAACGGAGCTGATGAGGCCGACGAGGTTGACGGTGGAGATGAAGTGCAGCGGAGCTCAAATATCTTGTAGCTTTGCATGGATTGTAAAGAGTAGCTTGCAGATACGAGGTATTTGAGCAATTGCTGTGGTCCGCAATAGTTTAACTGTTCATTTCTTAAGAACCTTCCGCTTCAGTTGTATATTTTTGGAAGCTATGATTATATGTGTCTATATTTAAGCTGGTGTGAATAGATTACTTTCCGAAATTATAAACAGTAACCTGAGGCAAAGTTTCAGCCTCGAGACGACAGAGCCGATTATATGAAAAATTCAAGCACAAATTGAAATATTTACGAAATCGACGTTCGGAATGTCATTTGCGGTGCACTAGTTGAATCACAGTGCTCGCAAACTCTTCAATATAGCCAGCGATTACCATATTTATAGAAAACTGCTTTCCTGATTTAGATGTCTTCGTGCTTATTATGTCATATACTGAGGTTATCTTAAAATTATGCCACTAAATACTCATACTAGAGGTGATTTAGCTCTATTGCAATAACTAATCTGAAAATTCGCGATTCATTCAAATAATATTTTCCAGTTATGTTATAACTTCTCATTCCTCTTAATTTCTCGTTTTTGGGGTTCAGGCAACAGCTATATACTCTTTAAATCAATAGAAAGTAGAAGCAAGCTCAAGGTCATCAGCATTGAGCAGATCGGTTCCAAGGCTAATGAGCTGTCTGTAAAGAGTGTTGCGGGTAGCAACGGGCCACCAGGCGACCTCCCAGAAGCGAGTCTTGATGTCGGCCTCGTGGGCGGTGTCGATAAGATCCTTGACAAGAGCCAACTGGGTCTTGTTCAATCCAGCAGGGTCAATATCACCGACAATGGTAGCGAGTGAGCCAGAAGCAATAGGGTTAACAGTCACTGGGTATGAGGAGTTGAGGGTAGCAATAGGACCGTCGTAGAAGTAGTAACGATCAGGGTGGTCGATGATGTAGTCGTAAGGAGTGTTACCGGTTCCAATAACGGTGATAGGACCGTAGGTAATCTCAGAACCGTTAACGGTGGTAAGGTATCCCAAGTCGTTGAAGGGCTTGAGGGCCTCAACGATGTAGGGCCAGGTCACATCACCGCCAGTTTTGAGATCAACGAAAAGGTAAAGGGTCTGGGTAGAATCAGTGTCCCAGATACCGCTAAACAACGACAAAAATTAGAGAAAAATCTAGAGGAAGATAAGAGTGTTTCATACTTGGGAGTGGTCTGGTCGGCAGTGAAGGTGTTGTTGGGGTTGTTCTGGGTGAGGATGTCCATGAGGGGATCAAGGTACAGGTTGTTGAAAGTACGCTGAGCGTTCAAAGCAGCCTCGTGGTGACCGACCTATATTTTCTGTCAGATTCATATCAAATAATGTAACAAAGAAAAAAGTCTCACGTAGATAGTGTCGTCACCATCGTAGTGCCAGACATCGGCCTCGACAGAGACTACACCAAGGGAAAGAGCAGTGTAGAGAGGGACATCACGCCAGTAGTCATTGTGAGAGTGAATACCCTTGACAAAGATGTTGCTATAGGGCAATCAAGTTAGAGATGACCTGCGCTGTGTAAGGAAAGATCAATAGTTACCGAGTGATATCCGAGGAGTATTTGGTGTTGATGCCACCCTCGAGCGAGAGGAGCTGGGTAGCAATGGGGGTAGCCGAGACGGCACCAGCAATGGCAGTAAGGGCGATGATAGAGGCCTTCATTTTATATAATGACAGATTGACTTGTTGGTATCTACAGAAAGGAAGAGGGAATATAATGAAAGAACACAGTAGTATTTATATATCAATCTAAACAGATCATGCAGACATGCGAGTTACGCATCTAGATTTAGTGTTCGCACACATTCAGGTACCAAAGACTCGACCACAGTTTCGGCACGGCAGGTAGCAAAACTGCATCAAATAAACTGAACAATCTATAACGTTCTTCACTGGTGCCGAGTCATCTTGGTTGTCCAAGATAGATGAAGGCGTGGGAAGGATGCGTTGACGCTGTTGGCTGGAATACAAGCTGGCTTCTCCAAAGCCTCCGGCGCCGCACAGCTGAGCCGCAGTCGCTGAAACTCAGCTTCCTATAAAGGCAAAAAGGCAATAGAAGGATTCATTGTATGGTAGGAGCACCTCAGAGTACTCAGAGTACCTGTGCTGTATCATATTTCATCAAAGCCCCTATATATATCATTCAGATATCACATATGTTATCTGCTTTATTTTTATGACAGCTGCCGTTTTGTAGCACAGTGACTGTCCTTGGCGAACTCTAGGACAGTCGAATCAAGTGAAGCAGACTTGACAATATGCCACACGTGTCAACGCGAGATTGAATGAGAGCAGTCAGGCTATCACCATAAGCCGTCTGATATTGTTCAAATTGCGTAATGTATTTAAAAATTACATATTCTACAATTGCATATCTGACCTGTGCTGTCATCTCGCACCTTCGTGTAAGGCAAACCAATAGCTTGATCTAATCATTCAGTCCATAAGCAGTCACCATTGTGATGATAACTGTTATTGTTCGGACAGTTATGATCCGTGGAGTGCCACTTCAAACTCCGGAATAGGTGATTCCTATACTCATAAGACATTCCTACATTAAATATATTGTTAGATAAACAAGTTTCAGCCATTGAAATAAAAGTGAACTTACATGTACGTATCCGTGAATGCCGACAATTGAATATCCACGTGGGGGAATCAAATTGATAGAACTTCCATCAGATACATTTCCGTAAAACTCACTAATGAAATTCATATCTGTCAGTCGCATAATTTTTTGCAGCTACACAAATGACGAAGCAAAAGAGTAAAATAAGCTTACCTTCGTCTGACTGACGTGATAATCTGAATGGCATCAATCCATATACCATGTTGTACATGAAACCCAACTAGCTTCTCTTTCGGCCCAAAATCGAAATCGGAAACCAAGCCTCCTCTGTTTCCAAACATAGCGGATCCGCTCTCAAAGAAGAATTCTAATCCATCAATTGCCATTCCATGATACACTCGAACTCGTGTCATTTTTCTGAAAAGAACACGGGTTTGTGGTAAACTGGGAGGAATGGCTGGATTCTCCTTTAAAATGTTATCAAACATCGTTCGAGCAGTTTCCGAGTTAGAACTTTGAATTGCTTGTCGATAATCTGTAATTGAAAGTATCTGCTGCCCCAATCCGTAGATATTAAGACCCATGGGCTCATGCCGTCTCTGTGATGGTAGCAATGATCGAAGCTCCTCTTCGAATAAGAATGCTTCTTTCTGTGGGCCGTCAGGATACTCTATATGAGCTCTGCAAGTGCCTCCGCTAACAATTTCAATCAAGTAAATGCCCGCAGGCGAAGAGGCAATTGCTCCATTCTCGACTGGGAAAAACACCAGCTCGCATGACTGAACTCTTGGCTCTACTGACAATTTGAACATCGGATGGCATCTTAGTTTTAACAGATCCGTTCTAATAAGTGCTTTGTCAGAAAAGAAGTGTATTTATAGAGTAATCAGGGTAAACCTACCGGTCAAAGGCTGGTTCATCTTTAGACAGGTATTGGCTATCCCAAGCGTCCTAACGATACTCTAGTTAGTTGTGACTATCACAATAAATTATGAAGCCTACTTTAACACAAAAAGAGCGATTGAACTGTAAAGATTCTTCTGTCTTGCCAATACTCTTTGCAAATGAATATCCAAGAAGAAAGCCGAGACCCTTTAGAATATCTGTCATCGCAGAATTTGCGGCATCAAACGGGTAGTCGCATAAATGCCCATTGGATAGAACAGGCGCATGATCAATACTATCGGTATCTGTAAACTATATGTCTCTAAATTAGCAAATTGAGCATCTTAAGCAAATTAAAAGCACACTTACGCAGGACACGACGTCTTCTAGGTATGTCGGTAAATTATCTACAGACTGGCTACCGTACATAGCAATCCGAACATTTTCAACCACTTGGAGATTCTTGTCAATCGTCTTGAAAGTTCCAAGTGGCTGCTCCCATTCAGAGTCCCAGATAAGAACCAAAAAACGCTCCTCCTTTGACTTGTCTCCAAACTCCTGAGAGTCGATAGCAAATCTGGCGACGTCACGAGCAACCGTTTCGTACAGAGATACCTCTGGAATTTCCTCACCATTATGCAATACATCTTCTATTTTTGTCTCTGATCGTATCATGTGGATTTTGGCAGTTGTTCGGAATTCTGAATCGAATCGTGATAAAGTATCAGACTCCCATGTCTCATTCAACCGAAACGTGCGTCTACCCATTCCATTTCTTGACATTTGCTCGCCAATGAAGGCTTGCATCAAATATCCCGTCATTCGAAGTTTCGTCTTCGCGGACAAAAGTTTCTCACGGACAGGCGTATCGCTAAAACTGGTCCACACTAGAAGATTGAGAGGTTCGTTCTGTAAAAGTGGTGTGTAATTGAGTACCAAGTTTGAGCCAATCGGATCAAGACGCGAACCGACAGGTGGGTTGAATGTGAATCTGAGCTCATTTGATCCGGGGGACAAATGAACCAAAGCTTTGAAATAACCCTCAGAAACCGGAAATGTTAAAGATGGAAAGTCTTCTAAATGATGACGCACAGTAATTGTAGAATCCATCGATCGGTTTTGAGGACCTGCTCGGCCGTGGATCAAAACAACACGTTGGTGAAGTCCAGACTTTTGACGAACATTAAAAAACTGGGGAGCATCCGGATTTATCGGAGTAGATGAAGGAATCGAAGGCATCGGTTGGTTTACAATCATATAAGGAGTAGTAGCAACGATTGAAATTGGAGGTGAAACGAATAGCGTGCTCTCTCCCTGTTGATGAGCTGATGGACGATTCGAGGAGATGGACTGGGATATATGGGTATCTGCAACCGCCTGCGAAACAGCGTCTTCGTTGGATGAAGATTTCTTCTTTTTCAACAGCTTCATAGCAGCAACAATTGGCTATTCAATTCTTCCTCTTAGCCAAAGGAATACTCTGCAATAGACCTTATATTACTGGACTCTACCCGGGAATCATTACCCATTTATCTTGGCTGTTGGCTACCCGCGTTCCAGCCGCAGCTCAAACTCAAAAGAATGCACTGCCCTTCCGTTCTCCATCCGCGCCGCAAGAGATGCGTTAAAGCTGATCAGATAAGCGGATGGCTTACGTCATCGCCCAGTCTTGGGTGGTTGGTTGCTTACGAGCAGACGAAAGACAGTAAATCAGTCATTTATAGAATCAATTATGTCATTATATTTAAAAAAGGTATTTAAAAAGCAACTAATTTTAACACTTCTGTTCTCATACAGTTAAGACTCCAACTTAGATCTCCCTATCATATAATCTCTCTCTTGTCTAAGACGACTCCTCTGGTCGCTGTTGCTGATTTTGCTGGCCATTGCGAGCATTGTTAATGATTGTAGCAAGATCCTGGTTTTTTAAAGTAATACTCTTGGTCTAAATAAAATACTTGTTAGCTTTAATTGCTTCAGATGTATGTGAATAAATTAGAAAAGAATTGCTTACCATGTGATTGACTTTGTAGATACCAACAAGCTGTTTGGCCAACTCAAACATGTTATTTCTAAGCGAAATAACAATAAATTGAGCATTCTTCGTTCTCTCTTTAATGTAATTGGCAACAATAGAAACATTTCGGAAATCAAGCGCAGCATCGATTTCGTCCATAACGTACAGAGGTGTCGGCTTGAAGTGATGCAGAGCAAACACAAGAGCCAAAGAACTAAGCGTCTTCTCACCACCAGATAAATTCGAAATGTTCTTCCAGCTCTTCTTAGGTGGCATCACGCTGAACAAAATTCCTTCAGAAAACGGATCCAGACTGTCGACTAGCTCAAGCTCAGCATTACCTCCCATTGTTATCATCTGGTACATCTCTTTCAGCTTCACCGAAATCTGACTAAATCCGTCCATAAACTCGTCCAAACGACGAGTTCGCAGATCTTCATAGCGCTGCTTGACTGCATCACGTTTGGTCACAGACTCATTCAGATCCGCATTCCTGCTCTTAAACTCCTTCTCACGACGACTGTACTCCTCAAGAACGGTAAGATCAACGTTTGCTTTGTCAGTCTTTTCTTCAAGTAAAGCAATCTCCGCTTTGAGCTCATCTGCATCCATATCTTGTAGCTCATCTTCACTGTAGACAGGTAGTTCAGTCTGCATCTCGTCTTCGCTGCCTGTATCTTGCAGAGAGAGCTCACCAAGCTTGTCAGTCCAGTGCCGAAGTCTTGCCTGGTTCTCACGAAGCTCTTTCTGGTGTCGCTCAATCTTGTTTCCAAGCTCGATTTCCACCTTTCTAAATTCGTTGATCTCTTTTGTGCGCTCATCCATATTATGCTTGATTTCCTTGACACTTTCTTGCATTTCTTCCAGAGCAAATGCAGAGCGATTAGCCGCCTGCTCCAGCTCATCAACTTCATTTTGTACACGCAAAAGTCCTTCAGTAACAGAAGCAGCCTCTGACTCAATCTCAGCCAGCTCCTGTTCAGCGGAAGCCACCGCAGCATTCTGCTTCTTAGCATCTTTCTCTGCCTTGACCTTCGCCATCTCGCTGTTGGAAATCTGCTCATTTCTAATCTCGATCTGCTGTTTAATACCATCCACTTTTGATTTCTGGATTCGCAGCTTGACACCTCCAATCTGCATAATTTGCTCTTCAAGGTCCTTAATATCATCTTCAATAGATGACGCCTTTTCGCGGAACTGTTCTACTTCGAGTTCAAATCCTGCAATATCTCTCTCAAGGTTCTTAATAGACGAGTTATCAGTTGAATTCTGATCCAACTCTGATCGCAGTTCAGCCAGCATCTTCTTCGCGTCAAGTAGATGAGTACCCATAGCATTGATTTCGAGCTCAATCTTGGAGATGGAAATTTCGAGTTTTGGCATTCGTCTCTTTAACTCCTTCAAAGCATCCTCCATTGCGTTGACCTTGGCTTGTTCCTTCTCAAACGCTCTCTCGGCATTGGACAACTCATTTTCAATCTTCTTAAGATCTTTCTCAGAGATTGCGTCGGAGATGTTGCTCTTCATAAGACCTTTCGATACTCTGCTACCACCTCCACTCATCGTTCCAGAAGTATCAATAAGTTTTCCATCGAGAGTAACAACTCGCCATCTCTTCTTGCCATAGGCGATACGATTAGCCTGCGCCATATCCTTTGCAACGAGTGTGTCACGCAAAACACTGTAAAATGCCTGCGCAAATCTAGGATCTTTGGGTCGAACAAGATCAAACAAACGAGGTGCGTTCTCAGGAGTCTGAATGGGAGAAAGGTCTCTTTGAGGATTATTAGCAAGCGATATAAATATAGCACGTCCAAGATTATTTTTTCGCAAATATTCAATACATGCTTGACCGGTTTCAACATTATCGACAACTAGATTGTTGAGTGACGGACAAGCAGTCGAAATTGCGACATCAAATTGTGCGTCGATAGCACCCAAGTTACCCAAACGACCATAAAATCCGCTGATACGGCCAGACTCTTCAAGGCGGGTCAAACTAGAGAGCACCTTGCCCTGGCTCTGAACAGCGGACATCTGGTCGCGGGCATCATGCGCCTTCTGACGGACAATCGAAACTTGTTGACGCATCTCGTCAAGAGTTGAAATCGCTTTTGAATACTCATTCTCTCCGAGGCCAATCTGCTCATCGACATGTGCGAGCTCCGTCTTCAAACTCTCTATTTCTTGCTCCTATGGATACAGTTAGCACCCTTCAATTGTGTAATTACATATAGGCAGCCTCACCTTTGCACGACCATTAACCTTGACGGACTTAATCTTGCCTTCTTGCTCAGTAATCGCAGATTCTGCAGCAGCTCGCTTATCAAAGAATATTTGTAGCTCACTCTTTGCGACATCAAGCTGAGACACCTTCTTGTTGATTTTCTCGTTCCAGGGCTCAAGAAGTCGCTTCTTCTTTTCGATTTCCTCTGAAATACCTCTTGTGTTTCCCTCGAGGCTCTCCTTGATTTCCTCTAACTTGCTCTCTTCGCCTGCCAGATTATTTTGAAGCTGGGAGATTTCGGAAGAGAGTCGCTCAATTTCCTCATCATGGTTAGACGCCCATCCAGAGGAGCTATTAATCGAAAGCTTTGAAGTGGCAATAACTTTCATGAGCTTCTCCTGCTTTGCTGCTATATGCTTCTTCTTCTCAGTGAATTGAACGACATCACGCTCATGTTTGGCATGTGCTTTAGCAGCAGCCTTTGCTTGGCCCTTGAGCGTCTCAAGCTCCTGAACGGCTGTCTCGTATGTATTTTTCAGCATTTCAACTTCGTCCTGGTTACCTTTGTTGTTTGCAAGCTGCTCGTCAAGTTGCGTAGATAGTTCAGTCTGTTGTTGTTAGCTCTTAATCTCAAGGAAAGTTATACAGTAGTAAAAATCTTACCAAAACCTGCTCTGTGACAGCGATATGTTGGATGCTGGTTGCAATATACAACTGATACAACGAGTTTCTCTTCATGACTAGCTCATTGTTATCTGTGATGTATTCCATGGCAACTTTTCGGGCGCCCTAATAAAATGTTAATTTATATGAACACATATTTGAAGAATGAACTTACCTCTAGCTTTGCCTTTTCTCTTTCAACAATTTCAAGGCGACCATGCTTTTCATGGCAGATCTCGTTCAATGCTTCCACTTCAACAGCAGACTCATCAATCAGCTTTTTATATTTTGCAGTACCAATAATGTCTTCCAGGTACTCGAGTAATCCATCATCGCTTTCGCTTTGAGCTTTTGGCTTCATCTGAGCAATACTCTCTACCTCACCCTGCAAAATCAAGAATCGCTTATGGTCGAGATCAATGCCCCTTTCACGGAGCAAACTAGTAACTTCACTGTAGTTGCTTTCCCGTTCATTGATCGTGTATTTCGATGAGTTGTTTTTGTAGGCACGTCGAGCAACAACCAGTTTCGAGCCTGGCACAGGAGAGGTAGACCCGTCCGGCTGAATATGTTAGTCTCAATTAGATTCTTTATAAAACCTAGTATAAGTATCTTACATTATCGACTACATTCTCAAAATGTACCTCCACACTGCACTGATTCAAATCAGGATGTGCGGCCGAATTGTGAATCAGGGCTGACAACTTTGCCTGACGCATTTTGCTGGCGCGAAATCCGAACACGAAGAGCAAAGAGTCAATAACATTGGACTTTCCGGATCCGTTAGGGCCAACCACCGCCGAAAATGACTGTATAATGCTATTAGCTACCTATTTGCTAAACTCAACATCTTGATACGTACACTATGAAATGGTCCAACTTCTTGACGGCCGGCGTACGATTTGAAGTTATTGAGCACCAAGTTTGTAATAACCAGCCGTTCCCCAGGAGCCTCAGGAACGCGAGTCTTCTCGGTGACTGTTGTGTCAATGGATACACTGAGCTTTGGAGTGGCAGGATCAAGAGAAACAACAGACATGTTCATCTTCGATGGGGTAGCAGTATGCAAAGGGACCAGCTGGGCTCCAAACTGGATCTCCTGCTTCTTCACTGATACAGGTTCTGGAGCAACATTCTCAGAGTCGTCGTGGTCACTATTGACACCGGGAGACTCTAACGTCAATCGTCGAAGGCGATCAATATTTTGGTTTGAAGGAGAAAGAGGACTTCTTAGATTGTTGATATTCTGAGCTGATGCCGCCAGCGGTGCCAAAGGAGTGCTTGCACCAACTGAAGAAAGCTGATCTGACATGACAGACTCTACAGTAGTATCAGCAATATGCTCATCTTCGCTTTCTTCAATAGCCACTTTCTTCGTGCGTCGAGGACGAGTGGTGGCGGCCTTTGTTGTGCTGGTTGAGGCAGCAGTCTTCCTAGATCGCGTAGTCGTCTTCTGCGTGGCTACAACGGGAGAATCCGTCGTCGAAGCCAATGAGGAACGCGTCACACGCGTTGACCTCGTCGACCGCGAATCCATGAAATTATATTTGGGGTAGCTTAAGGTGATTAGGAAGTGGACTGGGAGGAAGAGAGAAAAGACGCGCCAAAACACGGGCAGTCAGGATGGGAATCAAAAACTGGGGTCGATAGTACAGAATATCAACAGTCGTGTTGCCACGGCAACACTGTAAAGAGCCAATACTCAATCCATGCTACGGCACCAGCAATATTTTGTCAGATTTTCCTATTGAATTATTTAAATTTATTTACATGACAAAATCACATTAAAGAATAATGCATGCAGCGCACTCTCAGCCTACCACAGCCCCTCACCCAGCAGTCCAGGCGGTGTTCGGTCGGGTTAGGGCACTCCACTGATAGTCGGTACGTGGCCGGGTAAGGTCGAAAAGAGTGAATTGGTATCGATGATTTCTAGTTGGAATAGAGTGTGAGCCACCTATCCCCACGTTGATTAGACTGGCATATATATTGCCGTTATCTTCCGGAGACTTGTTCTAGCTGGGATTTCACAATTTATACCCAAAGATTTCAATTCAATTGGTTTTTTTGCACTTACAAAAAGATAATCAAAGATGTCGGATGCACAGGCGTTGCTGTTAAAGGTACGCCAGCACTATCCTCAAGTTCAGATCGATATCACGGACAAAACTAACGATGATACTTCTAGGCGGAGAAAAAGGCGTCGTCTTCAGGTTTTTTTGGAATGCTGGCTAGCAGCTCCAGATTTGAAGAAGCTGGAGATCTCTATATCGAAGCTGCCAATGCATTTCGATTGAATAAGGATAGTACGTCCTAGATATTTGTAACTGAGAGATTGTACTGGTACTTACCAGCCTATTTTAGTGGCCAGCGCCGGCAAGGCTTTTGAAAAAGCCGCTGAGATGCAGTTAAAATCTGAGGCAAAGGATGAAGCTGCAAACACATATGTTGAGGGATACAAAGCTTATAAGAAAGTTGATCCTTCTGGTAAGTACAAATAGTTCGGCTTAAAGAAATGCATTATTGGTAGCTGACGATGGGTTTATTTGAAAAGAGTCAGCGCGCATGCTAATTCAAGCTATCACCCTATTCACAACGAAGGGACAATTCCGGAGAGCTGCGACATACAAGCAAGATCTTGCTGCATTGTACGAGGTTGACCTTAACGATCTGGATCGGGCAATGGACGCATATGACAACGCTGGTGAATGGTTTTCTAATGATGGAGCCGAATCGTAAGATATTTCAGTCTTTTAGTCTTCTATTTACCATTTCTGACCATTTTCAAATAGACTGGCAAATAAAGCTTGGTTGAAGGTGGCTGAAATTGCCGCCTTAAAGGAGGATTATGTTAGAGCAATTGCAAAGTACGAAATGGTCGCCAAGAACAGTCTTACCAACAATCTTACCAAATGGAGTGTTAAGGATTATTTTTTCAGAGCAGGGCTTTGCCATATAGCTAATAAGGTATATATATATTTGTTTGACAAACTGATCTACGAGCAACCCACTAACAATTGATAACTTTGCACAGGACATCATTGCAGCCAAGCGATCTATAGAAGAATATGCTGATGCAGACCCATCTTTCTTCCAAACTAGAGAATTCACGCTATTACAGGATATAGTCTCGGCCTATGAAGATGGCGATCAAGAGCGGTTCACTGATAAGATCTTCCAGTTTGACCAGTTCTCCAAGCTGGACAAGTGGAAAACCACTATTTTGCTTCGGATCAAGAACTCAATC
Source organism: [Lipomyces] yamanashiensis (assembly GCA_030572775.1). NCBI lineage: Eukaryota > Fungi > Ascomycota > Lipomycetes > Lipomycetales > Lipomycetaceae > Myxozyma > [Lipomyces] yamanashiensis. Next base: position 365,185 of record JAJMBS010000002.1, read on the forward strand.
TCAGAGGAAGATGAGAATATTTTGTAGGCAGGCGTATGTCGATTGATACCATATTATTTCAAGCAAGACGAAGAATTTGTACATGCTTATCATGCATTTTGTTTGGGACTGGGTATATATTGTAATCGAGGCAGTTAACTATTTACACTAACACATTACTTGTATCACGTAAATGCGTGCCTTAAAATAAAGCTTTTAGCAATACCGGACCATTTCAAAAAAATCAAAGAGATCCATTCAATTAATACAAAAAGTGATCTATTAAATTACACGAACTATATCTGTGCACGATCTTTAGAAAATCTAAACCGTGAAACCACTCATATCGAACAAAAAAACTGTTTTTACAATAAAACAATGCAATATGCAACAAACTACAAAGTGACATAGTTTATTCTGTCGTAGATGGTACGAGCGCGCATATAAGGATCCAAGCCAACATAATCAAGTCTTAGGTTCTTCGCGATATCAAAACGCGCCTTTCTTGCATCGCCTGATGAAGAGTAAATCCAGTTATACGTAGCATCTTCAAACTCGCGTACAATCTTCGCTCGCTCTTCTAGAAGCTTTTCACGAGTCGCGACATCCTGAAGAAGATCGTCCTCGCCGGAAACAGGCTCGATGTATTTGTATTCCCAAGGATCCGAGCCGCCTAGATCCTTCCACAACTTGTCTCGGTCAATGAATTCCGCCATCTGATCGACGTTTCTCACAAAGTGAATCTTTGATGCGACGACGGGATCTAACCAGCCCTTAATGATGTTCCAGATACCCTGGAAAATCCAAGGCGCCTTATACACCAGACAGACACCGAGACTTTCCGGGTAGTGAGCCTCAAAGCATTTAATCATGAATTTGACTGGGGCGTAGTCCATGTTGGCAAGCTAGAATCAATCCATTAGTATTAACCTAGAATACAATATGAATGTTAAAAATCTTACCGAGAAGTCACTAAGATCGAAAATGACGGTCGCTGTGTCGATAGGATCCTTCAAGCACATGCGAGCAGTCTCGATGACGTAGATTGTATATCTATTAAGCGCATCCTCGGACTGGTCTCCTTGTTTGTGTAGGCGTGCTCGTACAACGCAAATGGGTCTTCCTTCTTTGTCGGTCGAGTGAAGATATGATTTTCCCAGTCTAAGTTGTTTCAAAAATCCTTCGTCATGTTCGGCAAGGGCGGCACCTTCACCCTTGAAGAGAATTGACTGAACATTGACTTCTTTGAGACGCCAATGCATGGTAGAAACCATCATTACTAGAGCCTTCTTGACGTCCCATTTGCGGGCACGCAGAAAGCGCAAGAGTAGACCGTCCGGGTGGTCAGCCTGGACCATACTCCAGAATGCAACACGTAGCTCTTCGGGAGCCATCTCTGCCAGTGCTGTCTTGAATTGTTTTGACTGGCCATATTTGTCATTGTCATCGGGACCGGTTGTGCTTCCAATTGTGGGACTGGATATTGTTGAAGAATGTGTCTTCTCTTCCTTCTTGTCCTTCTCCTTCTCCTTGTGCTCTTTATCCTTCTTTCTAAACACACCAAATCTCTTCTTCTTCTTTTCGCCATTAGTTTCAGCGGTAGGAGCCTCTGAGAGAGTAGGAGCACTGCTCAAGGACTTCGTTGATGTAACAGCGGTAATTGTCGATGACTCCAAAAGAGAAGGTGGTGGCTGGACTCCAAAGGTCTTCAAGACTAGGAGCCAGAACTCTTTGAGTTTTGCTTCCTGCTCGGGAGTCAAGTTTCCGGGACGACCGGGCATCTGGTTAGCGGGAGGCATGTCGAAAGGAGGGTATATTGAAAGGAAGTCAGGGCAGGGTGGATATCGAAGCGCTGCCTGGTAGATGGCGATTGCTTCAGAAGGATGACAGTCTCGGAGCTGATCGGTCCACGAGGCTGATTTTTTGTGTGAAACAGCAAACAAAGAAGCAGCGAAGGCAAATGCAGTCGGTCTGAAGGGCGAGAAAGTCGAGGATGTTGAACGAAAGAACTGGGTGAAGATGCGACTAGAGCCTTTGAAGACCATTAGGAAGTAAGGCTCTCCGCGCTCTTCGCAGCGAATGTTTGGCTTTAGCGCATTTCTCCATTCCGTTTCACGGCTATCGCTGACAGCTTAGGTAATATCTTAGATATGGCGTAAATTGGGCGCTGTTTTTGTAAGTCGCGTGCAACAGTTGGAGCTGGGTGATCTAGACGCGTAAGCAGCTGGCTGGATGGTTTGAGCATGCCTGGATGGAATAGTTGAGGAAAAAGTTGATACTGTGGTTAGTTGTAGGGTGTTTGTGTATTATGGTTGTTGTGACTGAGTGCTGGCTACTCTTGCTACAGTGTGCAACTAGTTAATTACTGATTACTACTCAGTACACTTTGCTAATTCAACATAAATACATTAACAATACTTGCGTACTCAGCAGCTAATGCGCTCACTATCAAACACAGCCTGCCGTTCTTGTCGCTCTTGTCTGCCCCGTTCGCAGCCGAGTCTCGTCCAACGCTACAAATTCCCGTTCGTGAAGTGCGTTCACTTCCAAGTGCTCCGCCTCCCTTGGCACCCCAGATCGGTTTGACCTTCCATTTACACTTCTGCTGTCTGAAACTGTGTCTGAATGTGGGTTCTGACTGTAAAATTGTGGTTGGACTGTTGCAGAGTGTAATTTCCAGAACTTTTCTTGTGAATGCGTAGTCTCGTGGGAACGGTGGCCGAGTTTTGGATGCTGCAGAGCTCCACATGGCTGATTCCAGCGCGCCTTCGACTCTCTCTGTGCTTTGTATTGTTTACTGAACCATCCACTGTCTGCCATAAAATTTGCACAAGCATGTCAAGCAATCAAACTACTAACTAAACTAGTAGTGGAGCTGTAATTTGTTTATTTCACAGATGATCTTGTAGCATGTCCATCTCCAGCATACCAAACCGCATACAGCATATCCTCTCTTCTCAGCTCTGCCCTCTCCTCCACTCTGTCTACAGATATCACTCCCATCTATATCGCTGCCCAGTGCCTACTACCACCCCCCGCTGTTATGATATTATCCTCTACAAATACCACTAACTCTTCACACAAAAGATACCCAGTGACCGGCAAAGCGGCACTCGCCGCACTCAAACTGCATCGCCAGAAGCCGCAACCGTCGCTTACGATGTGTTCCCATGATGAGAAGTCGTTCCTGTCGTTTGACAAGCTCTGGCTTATCCAGAAACAACCCCCTTCGACTGATCAGTACTCGGTTTGCTTAGCAGTGTCTGCTCGGCAGAACTGTGCCGGCCAGACTGTCTCGTGGATTATCTCGCGGATTCACGGCACTGCTCTCTTCTGTCGGCACTGACAAGGCAGGCACTCTGCCGTCTGATCCGCTCATACCACGATCTAGTTAAATCGCCATGTTTCTGCTATTCCTTATCCTGCTGTTCTGTTCTTCTTCTGCTCTATACTCTGTTGTTGTCCTGTTATCGTCCGTCTCCACGATCCGATATCAAGCATTGCTGCTCATCAGGCATGTCAAATTCAAATACAGATGAAAACTACTCCAATGACTCGACAGACCTAGAGAGTCAGAAGTCCTTCAGCAGTGCAGACGAGCACCAGCCTTACCTGCACAAAGCCGCTACGCATATATCCCCTCTCGATGCTGCAAATTTCCCCGTCGCGGCTGTTAGCTCTGAAGCAGACTTGACAGAATACATCTCACCGCAGAATGCTGGATACTTTGTCGACAAAGACGGACTCAAAATCGTCACATTTGCACCAAATGATCCTGGTAATCCAAAAAACTGGTCCAAAGGATACAAGTGGCTTTGTACACTTGTTGTCTCTTTACTCTGCTTCGCGGTCTCCTTTGGATCTGCCATCGTCACTGGAGATATCGCAGGTGTTGCTGACGAGTTCAACGTGTCACAAGAGGTTGTTATTTTGACTGTCACCTTGTTTGTTGTTGGCTTTGGTAAGTATCATTCAAGGTTTTATATTTTTGATGACCGTCACACTGACACGCACTTAAAGGTGTCGGTCCACTGGCATTTGCTCCCTTGTCTGAGCTGTTTGGTCGTCAAGTCGTATATATGACGACCCTTGCAGTAGCCGTGATTTTTGTCATCCCGTGTGCGGTTGCTCAGAACATCGGTACTCTGCTTGTGAGCCGTTTGATTGATGGAATTGCCTTCTCGGCTCCTATGACGCTCGTCGGAGGCACGCTTGCCGACTTATGGGACGATAAAGAGCGTGGAGTTGCAATGGCCGCTTTCTCCGCAGCACCGTTTGCTGGTCCTTGTGTCGGTCCTATTGTTGGTGGGTTTATTGGAGATACTGTGTCATGGCGCTGGATCTATTATGTGCTGCTCATGTTTTGCGGTGCAGTTTATGTCTTGATGATGATCATTATTCCTGAGACTTATGCACCCGAGATTCTGAAACGACGAGCTCTCAAGCTGAGAAAAGAGACCGGAGATCAAACATATGTTACCGATCTTGAGCGGAATAGGCGACCTCTGGGCGAAATGATCAAAGTCAGTTTGTGCCGGCCTCTGGTGCTGCTCTTTCGCGAGCTGATTGTGTTTTTGATGTCGCTCTACATGGCAGTGATATATGGGCTACTCTACATGTTTTTCTTTGCATATCCGGTGATTTTCGAAGAAGGCAAGGGAATGAGTAGCGGAATGGTCGGTCTGATGTTTCTGCCGATTTTGGTTGGAGTACTGATTGCCGCCTGTTTTGCGCCGATGGTGAACGAGAGCTATCGTAAAATCAGCCTGAAGCACAATGGATGGCCTCCAGCCGAGGTGAGACTGATTCCAATGATGATAGCCTGCTGGTTGGTGCCGATAGGAATGTTTATTTCGGCATGGACATCATACCCTCGGTTGAGCTGGGTAGGACCGTGTCTTGCAGGTCTGCCATGCGGAGTTGGTTTCTCGCTGCTATACAACTCGGCGAATAATTACATTGTGGATTCGTATCAGCATCATGCAGCCTCTGCTCTGGCCGCGAAAACGTTTCTGCGGTCGCTCTGGGGTGCTGCGGTGCCATTGTTCACTGTTCAGATGTATCACAAGCTGGGTAATCAGTGGGCAGGCTCACTGCTTGCTTTTATTTCGCTGGGATGCTGCTTCATTCCGTTTTTGTTTTACTGGTATGGCGCTAAGATTCGCTCGTACTCCAAGTACGCGTATTCTCTTGTGGACGAAGAGGCAGAAAAGGCGGTAAGAAGTGAGTAGAGAGGGCGTGTGTGTGTTTGAGTGGCAACAAGTGCGAGAGGATGCACGGCTACGGGGATATTAAACAGAGAAATGACGGAAATTAATTAATTGCGGATCTAAGGTAATGAATGACACAATAGAGCAAATAGTTTCACAAGAGCAGAGAACGGCAGATAGTGAATGAGATTGTCTGGGCGAGGTGCCGCGGACACTAAGAATAAACAGGCGACGCCGAGAAAGCACAAGACGAGGAGGAGGGCGGTGTAGAGATTATGCTGCTGGCAACAATAGCAGCAGTTAGGCAGAGAATACAGCGTGAATTTAAACAGTAACTATTAGCTGAACACACGAACAATAGAAGAGCAGAGTTACCGAATACGGCCCCGCAGTGCGCTGTCGCTGCTACTTCGTAGCCGACCGGGCTTCACACTGCGCACCCAGCTGTTTTTTTTAGTGGCAACGATGGACTGGGCGAGGCGCGCTAGACGAGCGCTGCGAGAACGCTGTCCGCGCCTCTGCTTCGTGTTGTCGCAATACTCGCAACCTGCCGGGAGAGCTGTGTTCGGCCAGTGTCTGCCACACTCGTCCGGACACCTTTGCGACCATTCTTCACGACCTCCTTGTGAATCCCCCAGCCTATTTATACTCATCCTTTCTCATCCTCCCAGTCCACTCCTACTCATTCCTCTCACTCCTGCTCACTCCTGCTCTCAAGACAGAGTTCGCACATCGCCAAGATGCCAAGCATCGCTGCATAACCGCACAACTCTTCCACAGTTGTGTCACGCACCGCCGCTGGCTACAAAGCCTGGCTCTCCCCGCGCCACCTAGCCAGCTCGCTCTCCCTCTTCTCTTCCTGAGAATCTCCAGCAAAACATGTCCACGGTAGCGCAGTACTTGCCGACCCCGGCCTATCCTTCGATTCCTTCTCTCATCATCGACCGCACTTCCGAGGGCTACGCAGCAGCAGCCTCCTCGACTTCACCTACTTCCTCGACCGCCTCTGTTGCAACTTCCTCAAGAGGCAGACTCTCAACATCCTCCTACTCTTCAGCTGCGAACTCCCCAACCTACAGACTAGGTCAGGATTCAACCTCTCCGGCTGCTCAGATGCCCGCCATGACTCAGTCAGCGCAACTGTCGCATTCGTCCAACTCTTCGTCCTCGGAAAACCTTTCGTGTCAGTGGGCCTCTTGTTCCGATACCTTTGCCTCCGCAGAAGACCTCTACAACCACCTCTGTGACCACCACGTCGGCCGCAAGTCCACAAACAACCTCTGTCTGACCTGTGCCTGGGGTACCTGTCGCACCGCAACCGTCAAGCGCGACCATATTACCTCTCACCTCCGTGTCCACGTGCCTCTTAAGCCCCACCGTTGCGACTTTTGCTCGAAGCCCTTCAAGAGACCCCAGGATTTGAAGAAGCATGTGAAGACTCACGCTGATGATTCTGCGTTTATTGGTGCTAGCCGTGGTCAGCGTGCTCAGGGATCCGGCACTGCTTGGAAGGGCCGCGAGAGCTCGGCTTCTTCAAGCGAAGAACATTCCACCTACGCCATCGGATACACCCATTTGCCTCTCCCGGCTCCTGACCACACTCACCAGCAAATGCAGCATTATTCCATGCCCGTCTCGCACCATGACGGCACTGGATACTACCCTCATCCTCTCGGTCTTCAGCAACAGCAACAGCAGCAACAACAGCAGCAGCAGCCACAGCAGCATCAATATGTCAACGCCGCTTCTACTTATGCTCATGAGTATGCTCCTCAGCCACCGCTCGTTTCCGCTTTAACAACAGACCTCCCCCGCAAGCGCGTGTATGATGCCGCTAACGACTTCGTTGAGGACGTGAAGCGCCACCGCGTTGCACCCGTGTATGGGCATGACATGGCCTCTCGCCTATCTGCTCTGGAAGCTTTGGTTGGCGTTGCTCCACCACCACCTGCTACCGAGTACGTGGTTCCATCGGCCGGATACCAGGCTCACTCTCATTATCCTCTTCAGTCACATTCGACTACTTTGCCTGCGCTGAAGACAAAGCAAGAGATGCTTGAGACCGAGCACTTCCTCAACCAGCTTTCTTCTTCCGTCTATAACTCCGCTATTACTGCGACTGTCCAGCCAACTTATTCTTCTACCTCAGCATCTGCGACCGCTCACCCTCAGCAGTCGAACGCGACTTACATGTCCGCAGCGCTTGCGCAGCACCAGCAATCACAGCCAGCTTCCTTCACCCCTATCACTAACACCAGTCCTCACATTTCTCCTTATGCTGCTCACCAGCAGTCGCAGACGTTAAGTGGGCTTTATCCATCTTTGCCGGCTGTCGTCGGTACTGATCTACACCAATCGCACGCGGCACTCGGTACTCGCTTTGATCTCGACCCTACTCGCAGATTCTCAGTTGGTGCTTTGCAAAAGGCTGCTGTAAAGTCCGCTCAGGAGACTAAGGCTGATGATGTTGATGATTTAGTGGGCGAGATGAAGAGCAAGCTTGTTTTGCAAAAGTCCGCGCCTGCGGAATATTCCGAACGCCAGCGCAAGATGCACGTTTTGGTCATTGAGCGTTTACGTGATGTCATTCACAATATGCTTCTGACTGTTGAGGCTTAATTTTTTTGTGTAACTTGTCTTTTTTCCGGCTGGTTTGGAGGACGGAAGTGTTATATATAATCTGTTTTGGTTGGTTGGGTTTTACGTGTGTGCGTTAAGGTTTAAAGGTTTGAAATGGCGTTATATGTATAGTTGAAAGATGATCTAAGCACATTTTGAATTTCCTGTGGGCCATATTAGGGTCTTGTATTTATATTTTGTATTTTGATAATGCAGTATGATTCTTACTTTATAAATATTGCGTTAAAGTAAACTGATTTCTAATCGACGTGGTTAGAAGTCCGGCAAAAATCTGGCGGATGGCGGAGGGTCAGCTGACGATTGAGAGCATTGGAAATTTTCACTCCTACTCTTATTCTGCAGAATACCAACGAGCCAGAAATGCAGGCCATTCAGCAGCAACCAGCTGACAGAATATTAGACCATTCTTTAGAAGAATATTTTGAGAGGAATGAGTTAAACGGCGACGAAAGTAAGAGAGTTCGAAAGAGAGCGAAAAGAGCTCATGTTCCTAGGATTTCAATCGATAAACCACATCCACTTGGAATCCAACCTCTTGGGAACATTATTCTTTCGGCGGACGCAGCAGCAACCGAGAAGAAGAGCAATGAGTTACGGAATAGACAGCTAGGGGCATTTTCAGTGTTATCCGATGAGTTGGTAAATGTTTTTCTGCAGACACTTTGTGTCGAGGATCTGAGGACCTTGGGATTTACTAGTCGGATATTTGCAGCATTTGCGAGCCAGGATGATCTCTGGAAACATTTATTTGTCGCTAAAAGAAAGGCGCCTTCTAAGTGGTTTGGTACCTGGCGCAGAACTTATTATTCACTTGAGGACGGTCAAGAAGCGCGGTTTCGTTGTGATGGGTTTTATTCTGATGTGCTGTATCGTCCGTTTTTTTGCACGCACATGCGTGGGACTGATTACATCCGAGAGTGCCTGGAGGAGTATTCTGCGGCAGAACTACAGGTACCGCGACTTGCCGCTTGTCTATCGCAGGAAGAGTTTGATACGCAATGGGCGTTTAAGCCATTTATACTCACATCGCACGAATGGCCGCGTTGGACGTTTGATGATCTTATTAAATCTTATGGAGAGATAGAATTTATTCAAGAGTGTGTGCGATGGCGATTAAACGTATATTATCAGTACGTCTCTTCGAATCAAGATGAATCGCCTTTGTATTTATTTGATCGGGAATTTGGCGATAAAACTGAGATGGCATCTGAATATGATATACCGGATTTGTTCAAGCCAGACTACTTCACTCTGTTGAAGAACATTAGACCTGATTATCGATGGATCATTATCGGGCCAGAGCGAAGTGGCAGTACGTTTCATAAAGACCCTAATGCTACTTCGGCTTGGAACGCCGTCGTGCAAGGATCTAAATATTGGGTTATGTTTCCGCCTGATGTTTTACCGCCGGGGGTTTATACACCTGCTGATGAATCAAGTGTTACGTCTCCGTTATCTATTGCAGAATGGCTTGCCGAGTTTCATAGCGCAGCAGTCGCAATGCCGGGTTTTAAACACGGAGTTTGTGGTCCTGGCGAGATGCTCTACGTGCCTAGCGGATGGTGGCATCTAGTGGTAAATCTTGAAGATACTATTGCAATCACGCAGAACTTTGTTCCTCTTCCGCATATCATGAGTGTTTTGAGGTTTTTCCACAACAAAGCAGATCAAATTTCCGGATTCAGAAGAGCTGTCAACATCGATGCTGATGATGATGAGAATGAGACGCCAAATGAAAATGTCTTGACTGCATTTATAGAAAAGCTTACAGGTGAAGAAGCACAGCTTACAGAAGGAATGGTTCAGAAGATTACAAACTGGGCCGAATCATTGGGTTCGTCTGCTTGGGACAAATTGGTTGATGCTAAGAAGTCTGAATTCAGGTTTGGATTTGGGTCTGATGAGAGTGAGGATGAGGACTGAGTAGATTTGTATATATTGAAAAGTCCATGAATATGAAAACTAAAATGCACTTCAGGGTACATATATGCGATCGTTAAATAGCACTAGTACAATTTTACTTTCCAAAAACGTAGACACCGCCCTTCTCAGCAACATCAACCGAAATCTTACTCTCCTCAATAACTTTTCCGTTAACCTCGACACCGGCATCGATGTGGTCACCGGGAACGACAGAGCCGACACCCTTAGGAGTACCAGTGAGCACGATATCACCTGGCTCGAGGGTCATGACGCTCGAGATGGCTGTGAGAAGCTCGGGGATTTTGAACATCATGAGGTTGGTGGAGTCGTGCTGGTTGTAGGGAGTCTGCTTGTTGACGGTGAGGAAAAGAGTGCAGTCAGACGGGTCCGGGATAGCAGCCTTAGGAATGAAATTTCTTAAGCAATTGTTAGTAAGATGGCTTTTAGGCAAAATATAAATGGCTTACGAGATAGGAAGGAAAGTATCGAATCCCTTGGCTGTGGTCCAGGGCAGACCTTTCTTCTTAATTTCTTCCTGGACGTTACGGCCAGTCATATCAATAGCGACAGTGTATCCTGCAATAATATCTATATTAGTTTCTTGGATATTCTCCTAAAAATTAGAGCGCTGTTGTCTAACCGCTGATGTACTCGATGCACTCCTGCAGAGCAACCTTCTCATCCTTTCCTCTGAAGTCATAATCTCTCATAGTCTTATCAAATACAAGAGCAAGCTCAACCTCATAATGGCACTTGACACCGGTAGGAGCAAGAATAGGTCCCTTTCCAGGTAAGAGCATCGACGAAGGAGGCTTCAAGAAGAAGAACGGCGCCGTGGGTTTCGCATTGTTCAGCTCGAGAACATGGTCAAAGTAGTTTCTGCCAATGCAGACGACCTTACGACACTTCTCAGCAAATGAAGTAGACATCTTTTAATCCAATTGAGTCTGATTTTTAAGAGAAGAGGTCAATTGAGGGTTGAAAAAGCGGAAAAGAGTCCGTCATCCCACTTCGAACCGTTATCATAGCGGAGATTAAGGTTTGCCCTGGTCGGATAATCGCAGGCCAATTCACCACACAGTTCGCTCAAAAGCATGACATGTTTACCGATCACTACAAAACGACTAATCCAGCTAATAGAATACTTGAATTATACTACAAAATAATCTGATATTACACAATCGCCTCATCCTCGTCAATATTCAGCTTCATGCGTAGAAAATCCAATCGCTGTTGTGTAATAGCAATCGCTTTCTCGACTTCGTGTCTACTGAGCCAGCCCTTGGCTCTCACGGCTGGTTTAGCATGAGTAACGCCATCCTGTACGCCGACGTAGCGCGTCCTGTCATCTATCCATTCCCAAAGATGCTGTTCTTCAATGTCCCAGAGTACGTCCCTCGTCTTATTTGCTCGGTCTCTTGACATTCCGCTTCCACGAGCGCCAAAAATGGCGTAGGTTGATCCGATCAGGAGGAACGCAATCAAGCCGATAATAACATACGTAATGTAAATAGTATCCACCTTTTTTCCAGATTCCGGCGTAGGCGAGCTGGTCTGCTGCGCAGGAGTAGTAGATTTCTTTCCTTTGCCTTTCCGTTTCTTCTTGCCCTTCGATTTGGGAGCAGTTGACTTTGGTTGGAAGGCTTGATTCAGAGCTGTAATAAGCTCCTTCGCTGACTGGACTTGTCCTTCGTTTGCTCCTTTCTCAATCGGACCCTTAATCCAACTCTTTCCACTCCATTCAACCGTACACATGATTAGCATTCGCGTCATATTGTTCTCGGCCCAAGTAATACAGTATTTCGTCTTTGTCACAAATAAATTTCCATTTGGTACGTCCGGAGTTTCTGTAGACACAACTACAATAACATGATCATTAAAATCCCAGTGCATCAAAGTTTCAGTGGTTAAACACTTTGTCTGTTTGGGACCAATACTGTTGTTCAAGGGCTTGATGTAGCTGAAAGTACGCGCACGATGTCCATCAGCGTCGTTCTCGAACGCGGTAGGTGTCGTCATATCTACCGCTGTGTTAATAAAGGCACGAATTAATAAAAATCACACAAACAAATACCAAAATTTTTCAGGACATTCGTCGTGTAGTTTACCATCCATTTTGAATCATCACCCCATAAGAGAGTACACAGTCGTCCAATAGGCACATCGAATTTCTCGTCGCACACAATCTTCTCATAATGCTCATTTGGTGCGCATCCGCATGATGTAGCGGCGTGTTTCAGCGGCCCAATCAATTCTAGGGTCTTTTCATCCAGCTCTCCTACAGCGTCATTCGCACCCGTATTGTTTTCTCCGTTACCAGCAGGAGCATTAGTGCTTTCGCCGTCGCTTGCTTCGTCTGTGGCTTCGCCACCAGATGCCTCTTGGTCGCTGCCAGAGGCTTCATCGGATGATTCCGATGGTGTTTCATTAGGCAATTCGCCGTTATGCCAAATTGAGCACATGAGTTCGTACGTGCTGTCGCGAGAAATGAAACTAGCAAACACATTTCGCGCATGTAATGTTTGCACCACGATTGCATTTGGAAATAAACCTGCTGTAGTCTTCTTTTCGATAGCCATGACCTCGTCAAATGAGATCACGAGGTTAGTGACCCATCCAAAAATATTCGAGTTGAAGCAAATGTGTTGTTCAGAAATGTACAATCTTCCTTGAAGTAAAATTTCCCGACTTAAAGCGCAACCATAATCTTCGATAAGATGGTCCTCCTCTGGCACTGATCGGAAGAGCTGGTGAAAGTCTCGGTTTCTCTTCTTTGGTGCAACCGCAAATCCTGTAACACGAGGCGCCGAAGAAGCAGGTGCAATATTTGGTAAAAGCAAAGGCTGCCCAGTGGCACTGGCCGTCGAACCACGGCGTCGATTTAGCGAATTGCGCTTTGAAGTTGCTCGGTCACCCTGTGCGAGATTGACTACGCTGTCGCTTGCACCGATAATAGGCGGCAGCACGGGCCCCGAGTCATATGTATCAGGTGGAGATACACTGCCGTCTGTGGGCTGATTTGAAGCAGCAGTACCATTGACTCCTGATGGTTGTGGATTCTTGCAGTCATTATCCTCGACAATACTTTCGAGCGTAAGCTGTCCAGTACCAAGAGTTGCAATCGTACGCGCAACCGAACCAGATTCTGCAAATTCGCCCGAGTGATGAGGAATTGGCTCCGTCTCTGCCCTAGGCCGGCCAGGATGAGCAGGGTTTGACACATCAAGATTTGCTGTGGTTGAATTGTCACCGGATGAGTCCGTGCCACGACTGATAGAGTTAGTGACGCCTGTTGTAAGATTTGAGAAGGTATTGGCTGCTGTCTGCGCGGCAGAGAAAACAGACGTAAAAAATGATGGAGAAGTAAAAGCGTTGCCTGATTGAACGTTGTTTGAATATGAACGGACATGCTCGATATTTGACGAAATGCCCTTGGCAAGTGCCGACGATGAGGCTGACTGATCTCTCAGAGTCGACTCACCAGACATTTCCAATTCCACCGGTAGAGAGCCAGTAGGTTGTAGATTTGAAAAGGATCCAACATGATTGTCACCATCTGCTGAGGAATCGTATTCGCTGAAGCCAGCAGAGTTAGTAGTTGAGTATAAAAAAGTTGAAGATGAATTCTGTAGTAGTAATTACCTGCCGCTCCATGAGCCATCGCCAAAGCTGAATTCAGAATTCAGACTATCACGTCCGCTATGAGTGATTGAGAAGCTTCCGGCATCGCGAGAAGTATCTGAAGTAGGAGGAATAGGTGAAGTGCGCTTTCGACGAGGGTGCTTGCGTCGCTGCTTCTCCTTGAAGTCCTGTAATTTCTGTCGCACACGCGAAGAACTCCGCCGAAGTGACGACGTAGGAGACACTGTACCGCTCAATGGAGACTGCGCTGATCTGTCGGTCATTGTCCAACCCAGATCAATCAGAATAATGGGAAAAAGGTAAGGGAGACTCGAGGGGGAGATAGTGCTGCCGAAAGCGCCTTAAGCTCTGGTGAAGCAGCACTTGCGGTTAGCACACGCGGTCAGGACAATCGCACTGGTTATTCCTCAATTATCAGACGCTCTTTTCTCGCTTAATTGGAAGAATGCACGCTGATCCAGCACTCGACGAAGTCCTTGGCTGCTGCTGACGATCCGCTGCAGTCGTGTCCAAACTGAGCGAGTGCGGTTGCACGCGGCGGCGCCAGCCACGCAAGCCGCATTAAACTGAACCCGAACCGGAGTCATCGGTTGCAACTGGATGTTCACGATCTTTTTTTCTGAACTTGCTGAATCCTCAGCACCTGGCAGACGCTGCGAGTGAAAAAAAAACATCCTCAGTCAGGCTTACAGCACTCTTGCGAAGCTCAGTGAGAGGCAGGATTCAGCACACGGCGGCCCAGATTGACTTGCATTTTTGCTGATCATGAAGCAGACCGTCGTTGATACCGTGCCGAAACGCATCTCGGCAGTCCACTTCGGAGTGCTCTCTCCAGAGGAGATTGTTAAGCAGGCTGAGATTGAAGTCTCTACCCGCGAGCTCTTTGACCTTGAGAAGGGAAGAATACCAAAGGAATATGGTGCTCTTGATAGGCGAATGGTATGTGCTAATTGGTGTATTTGTTATCCTGATCTCTGACGTTTTATTTCAGGGTATCTCCAGTAATTCGACTGAATGCTCTACCTGCCATGGCAAACTAGCTACCTGCCAGGGTCACTTCGGACACGTCAGACTTGCGCTTCCAGTATTTCACGTTGGATACTTCAAAAGTGTTATTTCTATTTTACAGAACGTTTGCAAGGTAACTATATTTCTCTTCTGGTTTAGAGAGAGCAATCGACTGATTCGCTGTATAGGAGTGCGCAGCTATATTACTGGACGACCTCAACCGTCTCAAATTTCTCCATGAACTTCGTCGTCCCGGTATTGACAATCTACGACGCATGCAAATCCTGAAAAAAGTCAACGAGCAGTGCCGTAAACAACGACGCTGTTTAAAATGCGGTGCAGTCAACGGCGTTGTCAAAAAGGCTGGACCACTGAAGATCATTCACGACAAATTCAGATGGAGCGGCAAGCAAATTGTTGAGGAGAAAGTAGAGTTTGACAACTCATTTGCTTCTGCTAAGGAGTTTGTTCCTGATCTTGAGAAATTCCAGAAAAAGGCAATGGACGATATGAATCCCCTCAAAGTCCTCAACCTCTTCAAACGCATTGTCCCTTCTGATTGCGAACTCTTGGGAATGGATCCTTTAGAAGGACGCCCGGAAATGTTTATTTGGCAGTATATTCCAGCTCCACCCGTCTGTATTCGTCCCTCAGTTCAGCAAGAAAGTGCAAGTAACGAAGACGACTTGACAGTAAAGCTCACTGATATTGTGTGGACAAGCTCTCTTATTCGATCCGGACTAGACAAGGGCATGTCAATCGTCAATCTTATGGAACAGTGGGATTATCTTCAGCTATGCGTCGCAATGTATATTAACAGTGATACCCCGGGTACGTCTGGACCTAGCGCTCCTGCTAAGCCTATGCGTGGTCTGTGTCAAAGATTAAAGGGAAAGCAAGGTCGTTTCCGTGGTAATTTGTCAGGAAAGCGAGTTGATTTCTCTGGAAGAACCGTTATCTCGCCTGATCCTAATCTGAAAATCAATGAAGTTGCAGTCCCTGACCGGGTAGCTAAGATTTTGACCTACCCCGAAACTGTCAATCGATACAACAAGGAGAAGCTAAAAGAGAGAATTCTTAATGGACCAGACATACACCCGGGTGCAAATTACCTGATCAAAAAGGATGAAGAAGGCAAACGTTTTCTCAAGTATGGTAATCGTAACATGATTGCAGATAACCTTCAAGAAGGAGACATTTTAGAGAGACATCTAGAAGATGGTGATATTGTTCTTTTTAACCGTCAGCCTTCGCTTCATAGACTTAGTATTCTTTCGCATTTTGCTAAAATTCGTCCCTGGAGAACGTTTCGTTTAAATGAGTGTGTATGTACTCCGTACAACGCTGACTTTGATGGCGACGAAATGAATCTTCACGTTCCTCAGACCGAGGAGGCTAGAACTGAAGCCATGAATTTGATGGGTGTTAAGAACAATCTGATCACTCCACGAAACGGTGAACCGATTATTGCTGCAACTCAGGATTTCATTACCGGGTCGTTCTTAATTTCTCGAAAAGATGCCTTTTTTGACAGAGCTCAATTCTGTATGTTGTGCTCCATGATGTCCGACGGTGACTTACAAATCGATCTACCTCCTCCTACCATTATGAAGCCAGTATATTTATGGACTGGCAAGCAGGTTTTTAGTGCTCTTATCAAGCCCAACAGACAGTCAAAGATTCTAATTAACCTTGAATCGAAAAACAAAACTTTCCACGCTCCACCTCCAGGATATCCTCCAGATATGTCACCAAATGATGGATATCTAGTCATTCGTGGTAGTCAAGTCATGTGCGGATCTATGGACAAGAATACACTTGGCGACGGTAAAAAGCAGTCTGTGTTCTACGTTATTTTACGAGATTTTGGCGCTGACGAGGCGATTGCCGCGATGAGTCGTATGGCTAAACTTTGTGCTAGGTTTTTGGGAAATAAGGGATTCTCTATCGGTATTAATGATGTTACTCCAGGCCGTATTTTGAATTCAAAGAAAGATATTCTAGTTGAGAAGGCATATGCTGCTTGCGATGAACTTATTGTCAAGTACAAAGAGGGAAAGCTAGAGACTAAGCCCGGATGCAATGAAGAGGAGACTCTTGAAATGGAGATATCCGGAATTTTATCTAAAGTCCGTGAAGAGGTTGGTGAGATTTGCATCAGAGAGCTTGAGAAATCCAATGCTCCGCTTATCATGGCTACCTGCGGTTCGAAGGGTTCGACTATCAATGTATCTCAGATGGTTGCTTGTGTCGGACAACAGATTATTTCTGGTAAGCGAGTGCCCAACGGTTTCCAAGACCGATCTCTACCTCACTTTCCCAAGTATTCAAAGGAGCCGCTTTCAAAGGGTTTTGTTCGTGATTCTTTTTACTCTGGTCTATCGCCCACCGAGTTTTTGTTTCACGCTATTTCGGGTCGTGAGGGATTGGTCGACACCGCTGTCAAGACCGCAGAAACTGGATATATGTCTCGTCGGTTGATGAAATCGCTTGAGGATTTGTCAATGCAGTATGACTCGACTGTGCGTAATTCCAGCAGTGGAGTTGTGCAATTCCAGTATGGTGGTGATCGCCTCGATCCGCTCGATATGGAGGGTGATGCTAAACCTGTTAATTTTGTGCGCACATGGTCGCATACTATGAACATCACATATTCCAATGATTCTGTCACTCTTATGCCATTTGAAATCATGCAAACTGCCGACAAAGTTTTGGCTCTATTGGAGAAACGGATCACACAACCAGAGGAATATATGGTAATGAATGAGAGAGGACTAATGGAATCTCAACTGCAGCATGTGGACGAGTTTGAGTCTGAGCGAGTCTTCTATCAAACCGTGCGTGATTTTGTTTATGGTAAAGCCTATGAGCTAGCGAATATGCGCCATCGGCGCGGTCTGTCCAAGATGCTTGATAGTTTTGAATCTGAGTTCGATTGTGAGCTGCAAGATCCGGAGTCGCGAAACGTTGCTCAGACTGCCTGCAATCAAATTCTGAGAATTAGCAAGGAGATGATAAATGAATTTTTGAAGCATTGTCTGATGAAGTACGAAAAGTCAAAGGTCGAGCCTGGTACTGCTGTTGGTGCTGTCGGTGCCCAGTCTATCGGTGAACCCGGAACACAAATGACACTTAAAACCTTCCATTTTGCTGGTGTTGCGTCGATGAATATCACGCTTGGAGTTCCGCGCATTAAGGAAATTATTAACGCATCGAAGGTGATTAGTACTCCGATCATTCGCGCGTCGTTGGTGAATAGTAAAGATGAGAGAGCTGCTCGCGTGGTTAAAGGAAGAATTGAGAAGACGCATCTGGAAGATGTAAGTAATGAAGCCATTTTTAAAGTAGAAATATTCTAACGCTTGTACTAGATTATCCACTATATTGAGGATGTTTACCAAGAATCGCGGGCCTTCCTTGCTGTCCGACTTGATGTAAAGACTATTGAAAATCTGCAGCTTGAGATCAAGATTGAAGATGTGGCGCGTGCTATATATCAAGCGCCGAAGCTGAAAATCCAACAGAAAGATGTGTCGATTATTGGAAATGATAGAATTCGGGTTGGAGTTCCGGATATTGCCGAAAAGGATCGTAAGAAGGTGAAAACTGCGGCCGAGGCTGAAGTTTTCTATCGCTTGCAACATCTTCAACGTGTGCTGCCGAGGATTGTCGTTCATGGAGTGCCGAGTATTTCTCGTGCGGTTATCAATATTGATGCGAAGACTGACGAGAAGGAGATCTTGGCTGAAGGCTATGGCTTGCGATCAGTAATGAATACGGACGGTGTTATCGGTACAAAAACGACTACTAACCACGTTCTCGAAATGCGCCAAACTCTTGGTATTGAGGCAGCCCGGTCCAGTATCATTTCGGAAATTGCTACAACTATGTCTGAATATGGAATGAACGTTGATCCTCGTCATATTCAACTTCTAGGAGATGTTATGACATACAAGGGAGAAGTGCTTGGTATTACGCGATTCGGTTTGGCGAAGATGAGAGACAGTGTCTTGCAACTCGCCTCATTCGAAAAGACTACCGATCACTTGTTTGACGCGTCGTTCCACATGAAGACTGATCTGATTGAGGGTGTAAGCGAGTGTATCATTTTAGGCCAGCCCATGAGAATCGGCACTGGATCGTTTCAGCTCGTGAGAAGAACTGGAATGGCGTCGGGTGAGAACTTTGGTGAAAAGCCTGCGTTATTTGAGGATTTACATGAGGAGTTTTCCACGTAGCTGTTGTAGTTTAAGGTAGTCTAATGATGTTTATGTAGATGCATATTTAATGATAAACTAGTATGACGATCAACGTTAAATCAATCCTGGGTCTAGTGTGGTAGATTGTTCATAGTTACAACAACAACAATGAATCAGCGTATATATTGGTTTAGGGTAAATATTGTATATTGGGACTCGAAATTGTTGTGTGTCGCCAGAAGTTATCGCATAAATATTGGATATATTGAATAAATAGAATCAGCTTGCTAGGAATAGGAATATAGCTGGTGTGATTGAGAAGACATGGTGCCGCTTTGGTGCCCGACGCCTGGATCTTGCCTGGTACAGTTAGGAAGGCGGCAATTGAAATATCAGACCAGAACTTTTCACAGCAACCAGGCATTGCTAGTTCGTGCCAAAAAGTATAGGTTAAAAAATTCTGATAAGCGGCTTGCAAAATATCAAGCTGAGCTGGAAGCTGCCGAAAAAGCGAAGAATGAGAGAAACGCTGGTGAAATTGAATCTCGAAACATCACCGAGAAAACGAGACAGCTCTCTCAGCGCAGAGAGAGTCTTGAGAATACACTACGAGAGCTGGCGAACAGTATGGATAATGGACTCTCGAACACTGAAGGGGTTGAAAATATTGAATATGAGAATAATATGAGGAGAGTGTCAATAGCTGAGCTTCTGGATCTTGTTGTCGCTCGTCGGCGCAAGAGGTCAGGAGAAAGCTCAGAGGAAGGCAGTACAGAACAAGACGAGATGGATGAGACTGCACATTTTCAAGATATGGCGGGAAAAGAAGAATCGAATTTTTTCCCAGAATTTGCACGACAGACTCGAAAATCAGGAGAAAGTGTGCCGACTGAATTGGAATTGCGCATGCGACAGTTGATCTCTGATGAGATTCTTGAGCTAGAAGATGAAAATTCATACAACCAGTGGCAAAAGGATGGTAAGAAGTGGTCTGTGATTGATGGCTGGATATAGCATTATCTAATTTGATGTTATTTTAGCTGAGATGAGTCCAACAAAGTGCTTGTTCTTTCCCTCGCCTATTTTTTCACTTCACCGGACAGACTTTGAACGTCTGTCGCAAAGCAAAATAAAATTTCAATGTATGAGCATAGCTCTTTGATAAAACTACACGGATAGATATTAACTTGCGCTGAATATTTAGTCTACCAGAATAAAACTGATCGAATGGCGCCTCTCAGAGGTTATTATCTGAAATTTGGAACGACCGAGAAAGCAATTGAATTTCAAAACTCCTGTTCGAAGGCGACACTTTACGGTCAGCCGCTAGACTCACAATTTGTGGAAGAAGTTCCGGGTGTTTTGCGCGAGCTTGTTCGGTTGCGCTTTCTTTCGTCGCAGGTTAGCACTGTGGTATTAAGCGAAATTCCGTCGAGTGCAGTAAGACAAGATGTGTTGGATCGACTTGCTGGGTTCGAATTAGCTGGAGAGCAATCCAAGAGCGTCTTCCAGATCAGCTCGTGAGTTAAATAGTGTCGTTTTAACAACAGGCAGGGCATGAATTGACTATGTTTTTACAGGAAGGTTGCAAACAAGCGGTTCGCGGTGCGTCTGGCGTCAGAAGCAGAGGCCTACAGGCTAGTTGCTCAACTTCATATGACGCCATGGAGTGACGTAGACAATACGCTCATTGTCGCTGATCTGACGGCCAGCATAAATCGTAATCTACGAAGCGGTGAAGGCAGTCAGAATCGGACAGTTTTAAAACGACGAAGCCAGGAGAAAGAGCGAATGCTGTAGCGTACGCGTCAGTCACATCTCGTGAATACGCGCTGACACGCACGGAGTTTGAGCCGTTTCTATGATATGTAACATAATTGTAAATATAACCACCAACTACTCATCAGTACAACCAACATATCCAGCCTTCCAAGCCGCTGTAACTTGTGCTGTTCTGGTCGTGCGCTCGTTGAAGCGCTTCATCTACGTCATCCGCAGTTCCACACACAAAGGGCTGCGCTTACACTGAGACCACCTGCCTCAGAACACCACAGTTGCTCCGCGCCCAAACCATCACCCCGCAACTCTTGATCCCACTTTCTCTCTTCTCTTTTCCTACTCTATTCCAGGTGTAGAAGATTTCTTTTCATCGTGGCGCCTTCTGAGATGACCACTGGCGGCAAGTGGAATACAGAGAACGAAGAGGTACGTACTCCATATCCCGCTTTTTTGACACGTGCAGACTGTGCGAGCTACTCTCTCTGACACCCCAGCTTCAACAGGTCGTGCTTCGGCCCTTCTCGTATCTTGAGTCTCATCCAGGAAAGGATATCAGACGAGTTTTAGTGGATGGGTTTAATATTTGGCTGCATGTGCCAGAGCCAGCGACGGAGATCATAGGAAGTGCGATCTCGAGACTACATTCTGCTTCTCTATTGTGAGTCAGACGATTCACACGCATGCGAGCTCTCTGATCTTCATTCTAACACTGTTCATAGGATCGACGATATTGAAGACTCAGCTGCTCTGAGACGAGGCTTTCCTGTTGCTCATAGTATATTTGGCGTTCCGCAGACAATAAATTCTGCCAACTATGTCTATTTTGTGGCTCTGCAAGAGCTGTCAAAGCTGAACAATCCTGCGATTTACCAAATATTCACTGGTACGCATAATTTATTGAATCTCGAGAAAATAGTGTCTGACTGCTGGATTTAGAGGAAATGCTCAATCTACACAGGGGCCAAGGGCTGGAATTATACTGGCGTGACTCTCTTGCCTGTCCAACTGAGGAAGAGTACATAGCAATGGTGAAGAACAGTAAGTGCACTATTGAATAGTACGGACGTATAAACACCGGCTAACTTTGGTGGTCAGAAACTGGCGGTTTATTCAGACTTGCAATCAGACTATTGCAAGCAGAGTCGAGTACGGATCAGTAAGTCTCATTCAACCTAGTGCTGTTAGAGTGAAGAGTCTGACAGGAGTGATGCAGTGATTTTGTCCATCTAGCGAACCTTATAGGAATTTTATACCAAATCCGAGATGACTATATGAATCTACAGTCAGATCAGGTAAGAAAATGGATCTCAGCTTATTCGGAGAGTTTACTAACATCATTTTGTAATAGTATTCGAAGAGCAAAGGATTTTGCGAAGATTTAACAGAGGGAAAATTTTCATTTCCTATTATCCATTGTATAAAGAACGACAGTACGAGCAATCAAATGCACAGTAAGAGCCTCTTCTTTGTCTTACCATGTCAAATTTTCAGGCTAACTCCCACACTGTCTCTCAAGATATCCTAGCGCAGCATTCTACAGATAAAACTATCAAAGAATATGCGGTGCAGTACATGCGAGACGTTACAAAGAGCTTCGACTATACCGTTCTTACTATCAGAAAATACGAGCAGAAAATTAAAGACGAGTTGGCTCGATTACAGGTCGGACCGAACCCGATTATCGATCAAATCTTGTCCAGCTTGTCGATATAGAGTATACGGAGGGTATAATTGCTGGAACGGTACATATAATAGGTCTAACCTCGGATAAAGAGAGGCCTTATTTTTTGAGAAGTTTTTAATCATTTATCGTATTGGCTGAGTCATGATTGTGTATATAAATGTTAGCAGGATGAACTTTGTAACGAGATGTCTGCTTAGGAAATATGGCGTTCGGTTATTATTCTTCAAATTTAGCTTATAGTAGCGCGTTTTGTAATTATATATATATCGCTATATAGCGCGAAATAAATATCCTTCAAAAATATAATTAATGCCTAAAGACCATAAGAACAGATGGCAAGCGTACTGTAATATAAAAGAACCTTTTTCATCTTGCACTTTACTTGAAAAGCTTTCTGAGTGAGATCTGTCCCTCGTCGTTACGCGACAACACCTTAGCTACTGCGAGTTCGAAATCTTCTTGAGTAACATGGATTCTCCGTTCTCTCAAAGCATACATTCCAGCTTCAGTACAAACACCCTTTACTTCGGCACCAGAGCATCCATTCATCTTATCTGCGATCTTGCGCAGGTTGATACCACGAGTCAAATTCATTGATCGGGAGTGAATTCTCAAAATGTCGGTACGAGCTTCGAGAGTTGGTGGGGGGAATTCGATCTTTCGATCAATACGACCAGGACGAAGAAGAGCGGGATCGAGGATATCCAATCTGTTAGTGGCCATGATGACTTTGATATTCTTACTCGATTCGAAGCCGTCAAGCTGGTTAAGAAGCTCAAGCATAGTGCGCTGGACTTCTGAATCTCCACCGCTGCTTCCCTCCACACGACTCGATCCAATGGAGTCGATCTCATCCATAAAGATAATACTAGGTGCGTGCTCACGAGCCATCACGAAAAGCTCGCGCACCATACGACTACCTTCTCCGATATACTTCTGTACGAGCTCAGAGCCACTGACTCGGATGAACTTGCATTCTGTGTGATGGGCAACGGCACGGGCAAGAAGAGTCTTACCAGTACCAGGAGGTCCATACAGCAAAACACCCTTTGGCTGTGCGATTCCAAGAGATTCGAAAAGCTCAGGATGCTTGACTGGTAGCTCGATAACCTCCTTGATCTCCTTGATCTGCTTATCAAGACCTCCAACCATTTCATAAGTACTGTCGGGAACTTTCTCGACCATCATCAGCGAAACGAGAGGATCAACCTTGTTGGGAAGGATCTGATGGAGCTGGTAGGAGTCGGATCGAAGGCATACTCGCAAGCTGGGAGTGATCTTCTTGATGTCAATATCAGGAGAGAGATCGACAACGTACTTTCCTTCAGGGTGGACTTTGACCAGAACCTTGGTCTTGCCCATAGCCTTCATAACCTCGCCGACATAGGATCCGGGCTCTTGCAGAAGCTGGAGCTCTTCGCGAAGTAGTCGCACTATTCACAGAGCCAAGTCAGCTCATGGAGCCAAATAACAAACTCATCATTTTACAAACCTTTCGTGTTTAAAGCATTTCTTTGAGCTTCAAGTCTTCGCAGATTTTGAGTCTTCTCATTGATCTGGAGCTCAGTCTCTTCGATCTTCTGTGTGTAATACTATGTGGCGGGGAACGTGTTAGAATACACATACAAATCATAATGATCACACCCAGCCAGATGCAATAACTCCAAAAACATAACATACCGGTTTAATTCCGCTTTCTCTAGCAATAGAAATTGTCATTGTGATCAACGATGCAACCGTGGTACTCTTATTGATTGCAGAATCCTCAACAGTCAGCTGGTGAACGCGCCTGGCTTCGGTGGAGTTGTGGAACTCTCTTAGAAACCCGAATCATCAAATCTCGTCACGTGACGGATTCCGATTACGAGCGGTATCCTCCGATTAACTGCGCTTGAACTTATCTCGATTAGAAGGATTTACGGGTGCGCGATCTCAAAGGCAAGAAAGGGAGGCAAGGCAGAATGAATTTGCTGTGAATCTGTGATTGAGAGCTTTGTTTTTCTTAATTGGAACGTGGTAGACTTGGGTCAACTGAAACTGATACGGACTTGTACTGGCGATTAGAATCATCGGCGAAGCAGTCTTTATAACTCAGCTCGTATTGTGAGTAGTTTAATTTGGCAGAAATGCAGTCAAATACAGACGAATTAGCGAAATTCAGAAGTGAATGGGCAAAAGAGGTGCAGGAACGGAAGAGAACGACGCGCAGCACACAAACATCTACATCTAAAGGCAAGAGCATAGCTACTGAATACTTAGTATCAGAGAGTAGTAGCGGTGCCGCTTCAGTACCTTCTAAAGATTCATTTAGTGAGAATAATGCTCAAGATAGTCCGGAAGCAGAGGAGACCTCAGACGTTGATGATGAAGTCGAAGAAATTGAAGACGATGATCAGTTATTAGACGACGGCTTGGATTCATCTACGGAGGAATTGGTGCAGACCATGACGCAGATGGATTTAAACCTGGAGTTGGAGCTACAAGCAGCAACTAGCTCGTCAGTTGCTGCACCAAAACCGTCCGAGACTCTGGATATACCTGTGCTTGACGCTGACGAGATCGACGAGCGTTTATCGCGGAAAGATAGAGATGTGTTGGCTGAGACAGAGACTAGTTCTCCCGCTGCAGAACTTCCTATGGATTATATGGACGTATCTGCCAATCTTCTGGCTGCTGAGTCAGATTCTTCCTCTGAAGTGAGTCGTGCACAACGATCTCTGATGGTTTACGAACTTGCAGTCGAGAAGGAGCGCGTTGGTAATCTGTCTGACGCGTTGAAGTTTTATAGACAGGCATTTAGAGTGCGTACATTCATATTTTTTTCTTGCTCGGGACATATATTGACTTTTGTTTAGCTGGACGATACGGTCGACAAATTATACAAGAACAAGCATTTTCCGGCAAGCTCATTCAAGCGCGCGCCGTCACCGTCCAGGAAGCCGACTACCTCGTCAATTCCAAGTAATAAAACAGAAGCAATCTTATCTGAATACTCAAATATTGAAGCTTTGCCAGAGGACGAAGAAATTCCTTCGCCGTTGATCAATATGCCAAACGAAGTCACCTCTGCCATTTTGCGAACTATTGCACTGAGCGATCTCTCTTCGTTTACCAAGGCGACCTATACATGTCGTAAGCTTGCATATTTAGGGTATAGCGATGTGCCGCTATGGAAGTCACTTTGCATGAGAGAATACCCAAACATGAACTATGAGGAGAAGGTTGACGAGTATGAAGCTGTGAAACTCTGGAATGATGATTGGCGTAGAATGTTCCTGGAGCGACCACGCGTGCAATTTAATGGTATTTATATCAGTACGTGTAATTACCACCGATATGGATTGTCTGATTCTTGGAATGCGCCAATTCATATTGTTACCTATTATCGATATCGTGAGTACTTTGATTACTTTGATCACTTTTATTTAGATATCAATTGCAGAGCAGCTAACATGACTATGAGCAGTGCGATTTTACACGGATGGAACATGCGTCACCCATCTAACTACTCGTGAGCCTATAGAGGTGGTATCAGAATTTCACCGGCACTTGATGCGTCGCGACATGTTCCGCGGCACCTGGGTGATGTCGATGGATGGCTGTATTCGAATTGAGTCGCAGGCTCCTGTGGCGAAATACTTGTTTTTGCAAGAGCTTGAAGTGAAGTCGTCAGGTCGGGGACGGCATAATCGATTGAATTGGGTTAATTTCTCAAGTTTTAATCGTCTGAATGAGGAGAGAGTTGTAAGTATTATATGACTCGAGTTATTACAGTGCTATATAGAGCTAACCTTGTTCTAGGAATTTTCTTTACAGCATGACAAGCCATTCTATTTTTCTAGAGTACTTTCGTATGATCGTCCGCCGAAGAACTTTGCGGATGCAGCGGTCACTGTGCCAGTGGTTGCTGCGGGTGGTAGCGGAGCTGTTGCACCGACTCTTGTTCGTGGAATAGCTAGTGGATAGATAGATATGAATAGAGCGAATATTTATGAAGTATATAATTATTTGGTTTCGTGTTTGTCTTTGTTAGGCTGTAGTCGGTGTTGCCGTCGACTAAGCGGACTCGAGACGAGACAGCGGGGTCGGCTGTGCTGAGGATAGTTTAAACTCGGCTGAAGTTGTAGTGCCTGATCTTAGGCGAATAAACGGTTGATGAAGTGGAGTTCGAGCAACAGGAGATGTTTGATATATTCTACAATATATGTGAATTCAGCAGCATTCAGCAGATTCTAGAAACGCACTTCGCTAATTTGTATCGTTTAGTTTACACCGAGGTCCAGATGAGAGTATGTGTTTTCACCAGACAGACAGTGACTGCACACCCCGCTCAATGTCAAAGGTGGCTGAGATGGTGGATGTCATGATGGGCCGACGGCAAACAAGAATGTCTTATTGACTAATATATAGTAGATGATCACTGATGTTCAGGGAAATTAGGCAAATACGGAATCTTATTCGGCGTACTCGACTATGTAGATCATTGGGAACAAGATGGTTCTGCGTTGGGTGAATACTGAACAGGAGTATTCAGCGTTGTTGATATAGCAACGAACAGGGAAGACAGTACACGTCAGAATAGTGGTCTACAATACTTCTCATCTAGTTGAGATGTCTGTTCATAATTTCATAACAGCTTCTTGGAATACGTTAGCAGCCAAGTACCAATATCTCTATAAAAGCAAATATTCCGGCGATTTGATCCAGGGTAATAAATAGAAATCTGATTAGAAACCAAAATCGAACAAGGAAGGAGGGGAGGCAGGAAGAGCCGAGCAGCGAGCGATCGCTGCGGTAGCAGAGAGTCTTTGGCTGCTCGTTGCAAGTAGTATTCGCTACTGTTTATTGTAATAAAAACATTATCTTATACAATTCAGCCCTTACTATACAACTTATTACTAATTACATAAGTTATTCATAACTAAACAACTAGACAACCCAAACTACCAATTCCAAAGGATCTGCGTTCCCGTCCTCGAGCAGCGCTTCCTAAACGAGACACAAAAACTCTAATCTTCTCAAAGCGAACAACGCCGCACACGCTAAGTGCGGGCAAGGGTTTAATTAATACTAGCCACTACCGCCTTTTGCACATGCACGTGGCGGTGCAGGTTCGTCTTGTGACACTCTCGCGAAGCCAGAAATCTTGCTACTTCATCAACACCCATCGATAACAGCTTCACGGCTACTTCAAGGCATTGTTGTCCTGGGCTCGCTCTTGTACGTCGAACGAATTTATTGCTCTTGCTCTCAGCTGGATTCCCAGCAATCCTCACTCTTACTGGCCGCCTGTGTCCCAAGAAATGCCAGGATCCTGCTACGGGTGATGACTTCAGCACAATACATGCTTGCCAGACCTCCCAACGTTAGGGACGCGCACGCACCTTACAAGATGGCTCAGATGCCTGCAGACAATTCTTTTCAAAGTTTTGGCTCTGAGCACATCGACCCTTTATCAGTGTTCTCCAGCAACTCGAGGAGCAACAGCGATCTCATGCCAGAAGATCCGTCGCTTCTGCCTCCTCCGCCACCTCCTCTTCCCTCCGGACAAATTGCTCCTCTCTTAGACGACCGCGAAAGTCAGGCGTATTCTCTTTTTCTTGATAGATTAGCTCTTGATTCGGATTTCATTTTCGATCCTGTCTTGCCGGACGATCTACCCTCGTGGCCGCAGCAGCACTCCTCAGCAGACTCTTCAAAGGCCTCCATATCCACCTCTGCCACTTCGCCCCTCAAGTACGAGGATCTGTCTACCGGCAGCAGCAATCAAGCATCTGCGTCACCTGTCTTCTCAGGACCATTTTCGTCTCTGGAAAACCGTCCCTCAGTGACCTCCGCCTGGGCAGACTCATCACCTTCTTCACAATCTGCCAGCAGTCGACGTTCTCGTCCTTCATTAGCTGACAAGCAGGCCGCGAATGGTCAAAGATTTTCTGGACCAGCAACAAATCCTCTCCCTTTAATATCGCCGACATCAGAAAGTTCTCCGTCATTCATCTTGAATCAATTAGAAAATGGGCAAATCACAATTGAAGACCGCGCTAGCTTACTCCGCGCTGTGCATAGGCAGCAGGGCTTGGCTTTTGGATCGGACCCTAGATTCTCACATACCGGCTTTAAAGTGGATGGCGGGGTTCCGCTGTCGTTTGAATCGCCCTCTTTATCCGCGAGAATGGGCCAGTCAAGAACTAGTTCCGTCACTGGCTCTGTCATTGAGAACGAGGCTGCTGCGTCTGAGATTCTCAGACAGATGAGCCAAAATGGCACATCCTGGCATGAGACTGAAGACGATTTATCGCATCATGCCGCTTCATCTTACAGCGATAGCTCTCTTCTTTTGCTGCCTCTGGCACCCTCCTCTTCTACAACTTTGGTGTCTTCAGTTCCTGCTCCTACTTCACCAAGTGCATCTGGCAACGGAGGAATTCCACCATCTACACACACTCGAAAAAGAACCTCGTCTTTAGCAAATCTTTCTGAAGTGAAGATTGAAACCCGTTCGATGCCTTCATTACCTCAGCCTTCCTCTGCTTCGTCCTTTAAAAAGTCCCGCGCGCGATCTACCTCAAATCTCTCGTCCACCGATTCAGTTGGCGCATTTAATGCATCATCAACACCGCATCAGCACATGACCGGAGCACATTCAAAATCTGACTCTCTACCTCGATCGACCTCTGTGGCCCCTGGCGGCGATCGTGATAATAAAGAACTATTAACTGATGCTCAGCGACGGAAAAACCACATCTCGTCCGAAAAGAAGCGGAGAGATGTCATCAAGCAAGGCTTCGAAGAGCTATCTCATATCGTCCCTGTACTGCGTACAGGGGGGTTTAGCAAGAGTACCGTTTTATCACATATTGTTGATTTCATAACGGGTGTGGAGACTAAAAACGAAGAGCTTAGAAAGATATTAGCAAAGCTACAGCAAAAGTGATCTCTCTTGTATTATTATCGGTGATTTGAGTATATCATGTGGGATTCTTTTATGGCGCAGTCGCGGGCGAGTGCGCTGGAGTTGGAGTAATGATTATTGGTGTGGTTTTGTGTATTGTGCTATTTATCGGCGTTATTGTATTTGTGAAGTTATTTGATGGTTGCTACAGAACCATGACTGTTATATATGTACACGATTGTTAAATATAAGTATATTGATCATTTTGGATGTTGTAGGTTATGAAGACGAAGCTATTGTTCTTGCGAGGGATTGTTTTCCTGTTGCGATTTTATTCGCCTATCGAGAAGCAAATAGTCGGCATCAGTGCCCAAGGTCGGAAATTGAAAGGCCGTGATCGATGATCGTGCAAGTTTGAGCTCAATGGAGAGTCTTTTGAGGCGCATTCCGTCCGCAATCTCAGTCGGTGTCAGAGATCGCGGGGGTTCTGGTAGTGTACTGTTGTGTAAGAACCTATCGTGCGCACCGGAGGATCTGCGACGACCTGGCGGGTCGTGGAGGGGGATTCGTCGTTCTCGTTCTTGTGCTTCGCATTCTAGTTCGTTAATGAGTGAAAGCCATGATTTTCTGTGGTATTTGTTGAAGTCTGTTCGATGATACCAATAGTCAACTATCATTTGGCCAATACAACAAACGCAATTATCTAGCGTGAATATGAAAGCAAATAAGAGAACAATTACTTCTGCAGTCATGACAATAATCCGATGTAAACCCGTCAACGATAGGCTTATCACATAGGGCGCATATTGGCGAGCCCATATCAAGGTGAACTCTTGCCGGGTCACTTGAGTCCCGTCCAAAAACTTGAAACAAGTCATTCAGTTGTTGACGAGGAAGGAACATGCAATCGTATAGAAGGATGTAAAGCAGAGCGAGAGGAATTTTTTTAATTATAGTATGCGTTGCGGATATAAGCGCTGCAGTCTAAGTCCAATTAAGGGCAATCAGCACCCGCGCGCTAAGAGAAATTCAAGATATTGATAAACACGTCTTGCTGACCACAGCGACGCGTATGAAACTCAGATCTCAAGTAGACGATACCAAGGAACGAGGACGAGCTGTTCGCGTCTAAGGTTGCGGGGGCAATCTGAGAAAAGAAATCCAGCCAAGAAAAAGACTCTATCAGGAGGAGACGCGTAGTGAGTTGGTAAATAGCGGGTCTGAAAGTCGCGAGAAGCTCTTGCGAGCAACCGATTGGAGTGTTTTAATTGCAGCAAGACATGGCAAAATTAACCAGAACGCGTGTAGTCAACAACAGCTAGAAAAGATACAGCCAAGCAAGGATATGAAATTGCAGAATAGTTTGGTATAATAAATAAAAGTATGAGTGTTTGAGACGTCCAATATACTCCCGATCTTGCAGTATCGTGAACCACCCAAACCACAAGAAACAAGCAACAAAAGCAAATTCATTGTACCAGTAAGACACACACGACCAGCCAGTGCTATTAGAAACTACTGGTCCAATCGCGAGATATCCAAAATTATGACTCATTATCCTTAAGAGAGTGTGTCTGTGTATCTTGATTCTGGTACACGAGACTGGCTGGTTAGACGCGTGTCTGTGGATTTGCCAACGAGGACAGACTCTGTACCGCACACACGTCTACCAGCCGCCATGAGATATGGCTCACGAGGGCTGTTTTGTTCAGTGAAAAGAGCGTTTATTATTGGCTTTTAATTATTATACACAGAAATGTCAAACCTGATTAGAGCACTTGCGGAAGGACGTGTAATCAGTGTGTTTTGAGGCGATGAGTGTACACTGCCGCATAGGGCAATTTCACAATAGATTAGAATAATCCTGTCTGAGAGGCTATACTCACGATACCAGACATCACATCTTTAAATTACCCTACTATACACACCAGCGCTAATAAAAAGAAACTACAATAGATAACTATAGCTGCAATTAATTACAAAAATAGAATCGAATCACATTCGCACAAGAACAGCTTAGTTGTCTATTAATACTGCGATGAATCGCTCTAATGCGCAATGATCTGCACTCGCATTGATTTCGTTAATATGGTCTTACATTTATCTATTATTTTTTTTATTTTCTAATAAATAAGTGTTTATAAGAATCATGACAGCTGTTAATCTACGATAGCGCTGATAGAATAGTCCTGGACAGTTCTTATAGCTGATTCAATTCTTACGTAAACTTAGACGCGCGACCAGGAAAACAAACTAGTAAACAAACAACACACGTACAAATAGTGGGTCGTAAATGAGTCCTATAGATAGCATAATCAATTCAGCAAATAACCAAACGCGTACAAATATCATAGCACTAATTATACACTACAAAGCTAAGAAAAAATATAAAGATTGCACGTAAATCAAACCTTCGCCTTTGTCGTTCTCTGAGCATGTTTTCGCATCATGACCAGCATTCTTGCAAACCCAACGGCGTCGCGTCATTCCCCAATTACGAGCCCCGTTCTGTTGTTTCTGAGCTAGCACAACACTGAGATTCAGGTCTCTCATACGATTTCTTCGCGTTTCAAAACAAAATATTCTTTTCTGGGCGGCGGGGAGGGAGCTTGGGCGTTGAGTCCATCGGCAATGCGCCGTTCCTCATCATATTTTGCCTGCCTTTTTCTGCGAAGTTTCTCGCGAGTCTTGTTTAGTTCGGCCTGCATTCTCTGTAATTGAATGAACCAGTCTGATTCCTGATAATTTGCTAGAGGGTGGATTGCAGAATAGTCTGTGGTCCTCACAGGATTGGGTTTCACAGGCTTTATCGATGGTTACAGCAGATGGCCCGCGATCTAAAAAATTACAGACTAGAGTAAGACGGATCCGAGGCGAATTGCGTTCGCTGTACTTTTCCGTCGCCGCGAGAGCATAGAATGGCAACAGCCAGGCGTTGGATGTCTTTCTGGGTAACAGTAGGCTGATGCTCCTTCAGCTCAGTTAACTGTGTAGCCAGAGTCTCTTTTTCAGCTTGCGTGAGCTTGCGCGAGGGTGGAACATGGTGAGTCTGGCTGATTGCAAATAGCCATCGTCGTAGTCGTCACCGCAGTCAGCTGCTACTACGACGTATCTGCCTTGCGAAACAGTACCTCACCCGCGACCCTCCTCTCAACCATCTCCTAGTTTCATAGGATAACATTCCATTTTGTTGAAAAGTTGGTGTGCAGTGGTTGTGTTGGGAGAGATCGAAGCTGGGGGAGTTTATAGAGCGCATTGAAATGTTATTGTGGCACACTCTCTGATATTTGGTTCGCGTACTGGGGTCAGACCGACTAATGTTAGTAGTAATTTCGCGAGAACCCACAAGCGAGTGAACAGTCTACCAAACCCTCGCTTCGAATACCAGTCCATTGTTCAGACTATTATTCTACGTAAACAACGCTGAAATTTTTTGCTATTCATGGATAATCCTTGCTACTTGTGATGCTCACTTCGCTGGCGGATTACAGTTACCTCTTGGTGCACTACATCATATTGTTTACCACATGAACAGAAACCCTAGCAACCACCACTATCTGCAATTTGCACAGTTACTTCCCATTCGAAACACCCAACATTAAATGCGTAATTCAATTCGAAAAATGCCACACAAGTACAAAAAAAAAGATGATCTGCATGCGCTAGCAAGATCAAACAATTTTTCTTATATACTCTGCGATATTCTTATCCATACAAAAACTCCAAATGTTCTACCAACTGACAAACGAACGAGGAAATCAAACAACACCACAAAAATTCACAACCCGAGTTATGACACTATAAAAAATATAAGACACTGTGAATTGAACTAGACATATATCACTTTGCGAGGTATTCAATATGTCCAACCATAGTTCGTATTAACGACTACCTCTACGAAAGTCAACGCCGTTGTGTACCCAGATAAAGTGCTTTTCAAACATTCATATCGGATACCCAATAGGCATAATAAAAGGAGTACCGGAACCCATGCTACCTCCCGGAATCGACGAAAGCTGAGCCTCGCCGGTTCGGCCACTAAACCAGAATCCACCCATCACAACAAAGTAGCTCAACAGGAGAATAGAACCCTTGAAGTAGTTCGATCTACCTTCAGCGTAGATGTAGGATAGTAAAAATACGCAGAGAACAACGACCACCAAATCCCATCTTGGGAAGATAAGCCTAATGAAATGTTAGAATAACGTCCCGCACACACCGCGAAAGACATATAGTACATACGTAAATGAATAATCTCGCAAACTATCGTTCTGACTCACGCTCCAAACACTAAATAAGATAAGTGCAGGAATCTGCAACAAACAAACCTGCAAGACATATGCAGATCCAATTTCCATACTCAACGCAATATTACCGTTCATCGCAAAAGAAATAGCGTTCAAAAATTCAGTGGTGTTTGGAACTAACGCGAATAGTGTAATTCCCAAAAACTTCTCGTCAATCGCAACCGAGTCAAGAACAACATCGACCGTATCGACTAGAATCTCGGCAATCACGGCATAGAGCACCGTTGCACCTAAAAGAACAACACTACTCTTAAACTTACTCCAATTTGGCGCGTCATGTCCACCGCTAGCTTCGCCTTCAGTAGGAGCGGCAGCGGCGTCGCCCTGACCAGCTGCCACTTCTTCTGTGGTCGAGTCAACTGTTGCGTTTTTCGAGTTCTTGGAGGCGCTCGTGCGTCGTTGCAGTCCTCGAGTACTTCCTCGTCTGGATGTGGTCGTAGTCGGCGAAGGAATAGATAACAACGTGCCAGTTACTGCGACACCCGTTTCGTTCTTCTTGATGTCTTGCCTGGCCATAGGCGCAATTATCGTTGGCGTCATGGGGGTCGTCGGTGTTGTCGCTTCACTCGAAAGGTTCGCGTCGGTGTTGATTTCAACCAGGGGCATCGATTGCACTTCGGGTGCTCGTGGACGTAATAAAGGAAGCTTGCGTTGCGAATTAACATTACCGGCCAAATAAGCATAACTACTGCTTCCAAAATCTTCAAAAAGTTCATTTACCGGAAGTACAGACGGGGTTTCTCCGCCGTTGGGTTGCTGAGCATTGCCGCCGCCGACAACAGTACCATCCGCCTGCACTCCGACAACCGGAACAACCGGTGCTGAGGTAGTCGAGGGACCGCCGCCGGGAGCTTGCCAGATCAGAGCCGCATGGGTGCGGAGTGTAAACCAAAGACCAATCACATAGGACACGAAAAGCAAGACGGCGCAAAGGTAGGAAAAGGGCTTGACCGAGGAGCGATAGAAATCGTCGTTGGTAATAGGATCCAGGAAGAACTGGCATCGGCGGCACATTGCGCGATCGTTGATAGGCTCACCTTCTTCTCTAGATCCACAAGGCACACAGAACAATTGGTACTACCGTAATTCAGTTATTAAAGACCCAAAGCTCTTCAACCAAACCAAAGCAATTGATGCAAAAACAAACAAGACTTACCGAACCGTATATCTGATAGAACAAAGTAGGAGCAAATACCGCAATCACGGCAAAGAGAAGCATAGTTGAACTCACACCTGCTGATTTAGGATTGTATCTCTGAGTCTTTCTCTTCAGAGCGCCAGCACACATGGACATTCCAGGCATGACAAGCACACCAGCTAAAATACTTCCGATAATACTACCTTCGACAAGACGGCCTTTGCCTTCTGTAAGGGCAACACAATAGAGGAATACTTCGACAATAGTAGAGAAAAATGCGTTAATCGCCGCACCCATTCCCATGGAAGACTGTGCTGAAATCGAGGCAACAGCCATGCCAATGAAATAGGCTAAAGGAATAACCGAAAACAAAGCAAGAACAAACACAACACCAGGAGTGGTGAAGAAGGTTCTTGGACCCAGGATCTTGGCGATCAGATATTGATCAAAAATTGTGAAGACTACAACAAACATCAAATTCATCAAGAATACGTTGGTTCCGTCAACAGTGTATTTGTAGTAGTTCCAGCCAAAGGCACGGTAGGTGCAAAGTAGAATTGTGCTGTCTGAATCAGACTCTTGATTGCGACTGAATGGACCATCCAAATGGAATGAAAGAGCCAAAGGATGACGGCGCAAGTGAGAGCACAGATGCACGTTGACCCGCGCCATAGGAATAGCAAACACCAAGAACCAGCATGCACCAGCAACAATGATCAGGGCCGGATAGACAAAGAGGTAGAACCAGACGAAAAAGGCTACACGACCGACATTCCAGTCACCACGTCCAAAGAAACGTCGCTTGTATAGCAATCCAGACTCTAGCGACTCCGCAACTGATGCAGTGTCTGAAGCCGCTGAAGACAAACCACCACTCAAAGCACCATCATTAGCTTCGCCATTCGAGCTCAACAAGCCGTCGGTCTCGCTAATAGGATCCAAGCTTGATGAGGTAGCGCGGCGTGATCGGGCGGCGTGTCTGCGTGAGGTAGGCCCAAAGAAAAGTCTACCTCGGTCATTTCCGGTGCGCCATTCTTCATATTCTCCCAAGCTGCGGCCTTCTCCTTCATCTTCTAATGCATAACGACCATCCTGATCAAGTTGCACAAACTTGCCAAAGGGAAATATAAGATAATTGGCAAGGTTATAGAAAGCATGTCCATACTCTCGCGCCGAACGGCTGTATGGGAACAGTCCATAGCAGATGCATGAACCAAGCATGGTAACTATCCAAAGCGGAACGCCAAAAATGAAAGAGTAGAAGTAGTTACCGAACCAGACAATCCATGTGACCTTTTTGCCTGGTGCAGAATGAATATCGCCCTCGGCAATGCGCTGGACCGAACGCGATTTTTTGTAAAGAGCAGGTTTCCAGATACGAATACCGAAAGGATGCGTCTCGTTGATTGCATCCTGACGCTCACGAAGAGTGAATGACTCGATTGATGCGGTGTCTGACGAATCATCGAATTCGTCATTGTCAGTGGTGTGAATCAAAGTAGTGCTACCGGAGTCATTGCCATCATCAACATCTGTCGGCCCGTTCTCAGGATAATCCACATCATCAGGGGTAAGATCTTCCGCAGACTCGCGCTCATTGCTATGAGGTGATACGCTGCGATCATGGTGATGGTGGACGTGCAAGTGCGATTCTAATATCGGAGTTGCGGTAGCACCCACAGACGGGTCATCAGTGAAATGGACCTCAGCTAGCGAGGGTCGCTGGCGAGTTCGCCGCCTCGATGGAGTAGGTCTTACGCGGTTGGAAGAAGTTGCGCGATCGATATCGAGCTCCTGTTCGGCATCCTCGACAGAAAATGACCGAGGAGCCACTGAAGACTTGCGGGTACTGCCGTGAGAGTCCATGGCAGGCTATAGAAAGCAAGTCAGGCGCGATCAGATACGTCTTGTACAGAACAGCGACAGCAGGCTGAGCAGAAGAAGCACACTGATGACAGAGAGGAACTGCCACGAAGCTGCTGTGGAAGATGTTTGGGGGGAAGATGACTGAAGTGGACTGGAATAGAAGAGTAACCGATTGCGCGGCGTCGAAAGAGGAACGTGTGGCATGCAAGTGGATATCAACAAAAGCCCTTTTCCACGAGGTTTATTTAGCGAGCCGCACAGCCTCCGGCGCATTCGCAGGAGAAAGTAGAGGCTAGTTGGACTGCTGTATTTGTAGTCTGTGTGATAATTGGTTAGTTGGTATTTTATGGTGATAGTATCATGCTGTTCTACGGACTGTGTTTGGGTAGCGAGCGCTGTGCTGTGCGCGTTGTGCTGTGCGCGTATCAATCTAGCTGTCTCCCTCGCTAAGTCATTGTCTGCTGGGATAACTTCCTACTGATAAGTCAACAAAGCATCTACGGTTCTGTGGTGTCAACTGTGATAGCAGCATGCCTTGGTAGAAGCTTACGCGCCGAACATCGAGCAATTCAAATAAATGACTTGTTTCAGGACCTTAAGCACAGTCCACTATCGACTTCATTACTACATTTTTCATGTCTGATCTTCGCCGCTTCGGCATTTTTGGCCATATTTCGTAGTGACTTGTTCATGGTCTAATTTCTGCTCAAAATTTTAACCTGCAGTGCTTCACGGATACCCCGGATAGTGTAAATATATCGCATATCCGCCCTAGCGTGCCATCTGTATACGTACATCACGAGTAAAAAGAGGAATACACCTCACTAGCTCGTATAAATCAAGAGTCATTAAGTAGTTATTACAGCGCGTTCTAACGCACCTAGACAGTTAAAGTCGCATACGAGCTAAATTATTCCTAAATATCGCCAAATCAGAAACCGCTTGCAAGTTTGAGTGCGCGTATATTTGCATGCGCGCGCGACTCGCAATGTTTACAGTTTGCTCAAATTGGTCTTACACCTGCCGCGCCCAACTCCTTCTACAAGATGCTAAATAAATAATAGATGTTATATTATAATTACAAAATGAATACCATGCCCAATATCGCTTCAGCATATATCAATTCCAAATCCCAAAGTAAAAAAATACTCGTCAAGAAACTGACTTTAACCAAATGTTGCACCAGCATTCTGACTATATAACAAACCGTAGTCGTATGCAGTACACCCGCCATCGAGCATTCCAGTAGTGACAACACGCACAAAGGGCATCATAGATAGATGCAGTAGATCCCAGCAAAACCAAAAACAAACTATATGTTTCAAAGCGTAAAATGACTTGCTCTAGTTCCCAATTTTTACACGCGATGAAGGGCTACCCCAGTCGTTGGCAAGCGCTCCTTCCTCGAAGACTTCATCCTGAACTTCAAGGAAACTCTGAGCGCGTGATTCCTTGTCCCGGATCATGCTCAAGAAATCTTCCCATGTCGTACTCAAAAAATCAGTCTCCTTGTACCGCCCCAAACTACCCTTCACGCTCTTTAACGTATTACGTCCGAAGAGCTGGGTAATTCGCTGAATGCACTCTCCTCTAACCTGCCAGTGAGTAGGATTCGAAGAGATACCACCGTCAAGACCGAAGTCGTAAACCTCGTCAGTGACGATATGGAATGGCGGTTTGCCGGTTACTCCGGTCATCAAAAAGTTCATGGCAATGTCCTCACAGTTAATGAGATCATCGACGTACTTCAAGATATGATCGGGCAATCCGCAGCGCCATAAAAACAAAAAGTGCTCATCCATGAACATAAGCTTGGTGAGAATAATTGAGTATCTTGGCGGACTCATCTTATACGCCCAGCAGTATTTGTACATGTTCGTCTTGGGATCGAAGCACTCCACACGAGGCGCAAAGCCAACAAGCGAGTCAGGCTGCCGCTGCCACGCTTCAAACGCAAGATCAATGTCCTCCATTGGTGTCCACACGTCATCATCTGCAATGAGTACGGCGCCTGTTCGGAGCTGGGAAACAGGATTAAATCTGTTATTGAGCGAATCAACAGTTTGGTTCAGTAAAATAACAGTGTCTTTATTTTCCTCGAGCAGCTTCTTAATGTTTATCGAGACCTTCAGGTTCTTGTTATGCCAAACAACAAAAATCTTGTCTACTCGTGGAGACATCAAGAACTGATTGATGACAAACGGGAGAGTCTCCTGTCGCTTGAGGGAATGTGTTGCCAATAGCACGCTGTATTTGTCCATGATTCGATCTGGCATGTCGACCTTGTTTGCCAAATAGTTTTCACATACTTCTTTTGATCCGCGAACCTTTCGCCATTCCTGAAGCTCATGGCTATCTAACTTTAGCTTAGTGCTAACCTCATAAGACATTTGCTGCCATTGGAAGATCATGTGCTCGTTGAAGGAATTACGCCAATCCTTCGGTTCCTGATACCAAAAACTCCATGGCTTCATCGTGCCTTCGTAATTGTAAATGCGAGCGTTGCCAAAAATATAACGGCTGTAGTCCATCTCAGCATACTTCGCCTTCACATTATAGACTGGATTCAAAGGGTGTATATCCTTGAAGAAGTAGTTGAGGAAGCCGATGTCGTGAGGCACATGCCAGGTGTTGATCATCACCTTTTTGAGCTCTTTGTACACTGTCATATCTGGCTCTAAGAGCATGATCGACTCATCAATTATACCTCCGAGCTCAAGGGTAGCTGTGAATGGCGGTTCTTGGAATATATCATCGGCGTTCTGCAACACAAGCATCTCTGAACTTAAGTATACCACTCTCTCGTACTCAACCAGACGCCATGCTTGGATCGAATTACTCTTGCACTTTTGTCTTTTCTTTGGATCTACCTCAGGCTTCAAATTACCTTCTGCCTTGAGTAACTCCTCTGCCTGCTGTGCACTCTCGAAACTCTTCTCGTCTTTTGACTTTTGCGTCTCGTCGATTGTAAGCTCCACCATCGTGGTATCGACCAGCTTCGCACCCAGTTCGACCAGCTCCGATCTGTTTGTATCTGAAATCGGAGTCATAATCATGACTAATATATCAGCTAGAGTTCCAGTCTTTTGTAATGAGTGTACTAGAACACGAGCGGGTGTGATCTATTATTCATTAGCTCTCTTGATCTGCGTATCCGGAAACAAAACATTTGCAATCATACGTCCTCCTCAAAGCAGATCGAGGTCACATAAGCTGCTTTTCCAGTGAAGTTTGACGCAGCAGTAGTCTCGGCCACCGTCACTTCTCTCTCTGGGCTAAAAACCGATTTCAATCGGTCATCCATCATGTTCAGCAGCGACTCTTTAGTCACGTATCTCTCACGCCATGCAAAGAAACTGATGACTGACAACACATTGATGGCAATCAAAAAGACCATACGCGGTCTCAGCGTACGCCTTACGCTTGCGCGTCGAGCACCTCGCATTTTGTAGACGAGAAGGGAAAGCCTATGGTGTCACTAGACCGCGATGTTTTTCCAAGCTTCGGTGCGGCCATTACATTTGGATGTACAGCCAGACAGGACGCAGGGGAAACAATAAGGTTTCGTCTTCCTCGACGCCAATGTGCATGGCGTCTTCCTTCAATAGATTCATATAGACTTGAGTATTTTTGGGAATTTTAAATAAAAATGGGTAGCATAAAATCTGAATATACCAAATACTGTCAACCGCGGTGATAAGCAGCCAACTCAGACGAAGCTTTACTTGTATAGTAGAAATGCTTGAAATGGAGTGCTTATATAATAATATAAATTTAGCACAACCCCCCCTGTTTCTGCCTGTGTTTGTACAATATATTAGTAATATTCCCGCGTTTTAAAATGTAATTGCTGTTTTTGAACAGCCTACCTCAGATATTCCTCAATGCTGATTGATTGATTAATTATATATTTATAGACGGCATGGTGCAAATACTAAAGTCCCAAAATTACAAACCCTAAAATGATACAAGCACTCATCGCAAAGTGGGAATTAAACCAACGTCTTTCTAATTCTAATGATCTCTTCAAGTGGTGTCTTTTCAACACAATTCCTTCAAGTCCCATAGCTAATCATCCCGGACAGTAGCAGGATTCACCCCGTAATGTGGCATAGGGCGAGAAGTCTCAAACTATGCCAGCTCAAGGTCCCAATGATCAACGAGAATGCAATCTGATGCTTTACTCAATGCTTACTAGTTAAACACAATTCTTTCTTCAGTCGAAATTTTGATAGCAGTTAATGGAGACTTAGGCATATCATTATGTATAATTAATTCAGACAAAATTTTCCTGTGATTTTATTAGAGATTTGCCTATAGCCGAGTTGCCAAATATCGTATCTAGCAGTAATTTAAGAGCCAGAAAAGTATTTTCGAAGCTTGTTGTTGTTGCTGTAGATTTTATTGACGCTAAGTAGTACAAGACATATCAAAATTACATAAATCCTGACTTTTCATATACCAATTACTGGATTCCTTTAAGACCAGCCGTCATTCTTCGATGTAAAACATAAATTCATATATCCAGTATTTCAACCTTCCTTCTTGTGGTCCGTTAATGAAGCTCGAGCCCGTTCGCCAGTCTACGGGTTGTTCCCTGTTTGATAAGAAAAATTTATATTTACAACCACCCTACTAAAAGCCCTACTAACCCCATCATGCTTTTTTTATATTTTGTTGTTGTACATTTTTTTCTATATCAAATAGACAAAACCTTGCACACACAAACCATAGAACTAATTTTTAAACGAATAATAAATATTGTTATAGATTTTATTGACGCTAAGTAAACGATACATCGAAATTACATAATCCTAGCTCATCATCTACCAATTACTGGATTCCCTCCAGACCAGCCGTCATTCTTCCATGTAAAACATAAATTCAACAATCCAGTACTCCAATTTTCCTTCTTATGATAATAAAGCTCATCTAAAACAGAAAAATCGCCCAATTTTTATCAAAAAAAATTTTCCAAACTTTTTACGGTACTTATTGAACGTGAAAAGTATTTTCGAAGGATTGATGGGAGCTTGGCCGAGTGGTCTATGGCGTCAGATTTAGGTTACTTTTCTATTAAGAAATTTAAATCTCTGATATCTTCGGATGCGCGAGTTCGAATCTCGTGGCTCTCAACCATTTTTTTTTGAACTGGAAATATATGTTAATTGTCTATTTCGGTTTAATCAGAATGTGCTAGTTTGATTGATCGATTAATTGTATTTTTATAGACGGCGTGGTGGAAATACAAAAGTCCCAAAATTACAAACCCTAAAATGATACAAGCACTCATCGCAAAGTGGGAATTAAACCAACGTCTTTCTAATTCTAATGATCTCAAGTGGCGTCTTTTCAACACAATTCCTCTAGTTCCCATGGTTATTTATGATATAAAATGAGATGAATTACAATTGACGCTTTGCCAAACCAGTTTGCACCTGATGTTACAACATGCGCACCCCTCAAACTTTTCTAACCTAAATGACCCAACCCAAAATGATTTTACCAACTACAACTGAAATCCCTCGTCTATACTCCATTTTTGTCCTTCAAGGATCTGTTCAATCACCTCGCAGCTCTTGCCTGTAACCAAGATTCCCGGAGGTCTGCTTCCTAGGGTCTCGAATGCTTCAG
This sequence comes from [Lipomyces] yamanashiensis, assembly GCA_030572775.1. Lineage (NCBI taxonomy): Eukaryota > Fungi > Ascomycota > Lipomycetes > Lipomycetales > Lipomycetaceae > Myxozyma > [Lipomyces] yamanashiensis. The sequence continues at coordinate 407,086 of JAJMBS010000002.1, forward strand.
CAACATGCTCTAGTGTCGTTCTGATGACTCTCTGGTCAGGGCAGCTCGCGCGCTCGATAATAGCACAAGGTAGACTCATTCTCCAACCAGCATCACGAAGCCATGTAACTACATCCGATAGCCGGTGAAGAGCCATCAAGAACACAGTCGTGCGAGACTCTACGAACTCGGGAATGGCAGGAGCAGCTCCCTTTCGTCCAGTGCCTGTGCAAATGAGAACCTGGTCTGCGACCTCACGATGAGTAGGTGAGATAGCAGCAAACAATGGACCTGACAAAGCGCTTGTAATTCCGGGAATAACTGACGGTGTATATCCGTGTTTTCTGAAAAAGATGTACTCTTCAGCACCGCGGCCAAAAATATAAGGATCTCCCTGCTTGAGCCTGACAACTGACTTTCCTTGCTGAAGAGCAGAAAGTCCCATGGCCAAGAGCTCTTGCTGGGCAGCTTCAGCATTTCCAGGGAATTTCTTTGCAATGAATGTCTCAACATGACGAGGAATTAAATCTAAAACCCCAGCAGGAACCAACTTATCTGTTAACACGAGATCGGCTGTTGTAATCGAGGTGAGAGCGGCAGTAGTCAAAAGACCAGCAGAACCAGGTCCAGCTCCGACGAGGGAAATCTTTCCAGTTCTAGCTATTGGCGCAGATAGTTGTAGTTTAGAGTCGACAGCAAGCTTTGAAGAGTTGAATCGATACTGAGAAGATAGATTCTCGATAGATAACGATGCAAGCTCTGAGAATGGATAATATTCCACCACTTGCGATAGCCACCTCATTCGCTGTCTCTTCAGAGCATCCCTATTTTTTTCCAGTTCTTCTTGTTCGCTTTCTTCAAGAATCAATTCGTTGAATTTATGGTTTTGAACTGCATCGTCGTCGTGTTGGCCGACTTCGTGGTAATGAACTTCGATGTTGTGCTGTAATTGATACTCGTCTCCATCCTGAATGGTTTGCTTTAAGTCGCCAATTTTCTCGCACGCTTTCGCAACACCGTTTGGCAGAGAACTGACTATCTCTCTTCTAATTCTGTTTGCTAGTCTGCAGCCTTTCCCAGAGGTAGTAACGCCAATTTGAAGAGGACCGTCGGTATGCGTGGAAAGAAGCGTGAAGGTCGACAAGTTCGGAGCGTCGGCAACATTAACTGGTATTCTCAAGTTTCTGCACAACCCAGATATCCGGGTTCCTGTGAAAACTATTAGTATTTTCTTAATGACAAAGTACATTTACAGTAGCCCACCTATAGCTGCGCTGCCAGATGTAGCAACAAACACCATGTCAACAACACCACCAACCTCCGGTCTTCCAAGAGTAGTCAAGTCATCGTCTTGAAAACTTCTCTCAATCCATACTAGTTTGCCCGCGCATTCTCCAATCTTGCGCGTCACTTCTGAACTCCAGCTCTCGGGACCATCTCGAGGCGCTAATAAGACGACCTTCGCTGCACCACACTCTATCGACTTTGAAATGCGCGATAGCGACAGCGCCGACGAGCCTATAACCAGATGAGTTTCGCTCTCGCTAATATGAGATAACAATAGCCCCGGCATTGTGCAATTTTGCTGCTAGTATTTCCTGCAGTGAACAGAAGCTGCTTCCTGGTCTATCTGTATTTCTTTGCGCCACAGCAGAGTGGAAAAAACTTGCGGCTATGCTTTCGTTAGAGTTTCTGGCGATGACGCGATTGAGCGATGCTGTGGCGATGACTTCCCCTGAAGATGGGAACCACTAAGAGAAGGTGCAATTACTGAGGAAGTAGAAGTCCCAACGCAACAGTAACTTAGGGGGTTTGTAGCTGGGACCAGATGGGCGAACTCCCAAACAAAGCAGTTTGATGGAGTTGACTGTTCCGGACGATTGAGCGACGATCAGTAGGATGTTTTCTTATCTGGAGTCATGTGCGGGAACGACACTAGATAACTTATTTGCGGGACACTCAGTACTCTTTGATTATTCTAGATCAATATGCATCTGCATCTGAACTGGGACGACTCTAACGACGCATTCGCTGTTAGAGTCTACACTCACAATATCAGGTATGATCTCTCGGGTACTGAGTTGGCTTATACTGATCTACAATATATAGATACGCAGCTGATCCACAATCCAAAGGAGAGGAGCCATGGTCTGTTCGGAAAGAATATATAATTTCATCGATCTTGTTCAACACCTTCAATAACTCCAGTATCGTTCTTCTACAAGAAGTACTACATGATCAATTGCAGGACATTTTGAAGTCGCTCAATGATGCCTCATCACCCAATGACGAATGGACATATTGCGGCGTCGGCAGAGATGACGGTGGTAAAAAAGGAGAGTACGCCCCAATTTTGTTTCGCAAGTCACAATTCAGTGTTGAGTTGAACCGCACGTTCTGGCTGAGCGAGACACCTGATTTTCCAAGCAAGGGATGGGATGCCGCATCAATTCGTATTGTCAACGTCTCGCTCTTATTGCACATTCAAACTGAGCGCCTAGCCTACGTTTTGAATACGCATTTAGACGATCAAGGCGTGGAAGCTCGCAGAGAAGGTGCCAAACTAATCAACTCTATCATTGACCATTTAGAGGGTCATGATATTCTTATACTGGCCGGAGATCTTAATTCCGAGTCCGATGAAGAAGCATATTCTGTCATTACTTCAAAACTAAATGATTCTAGCTCCCTTGTGGCTGCGAGTAACAAGTACGGTAACAAGCATACTTTTACCGGCTTCGAAGACAAGCAGGGTCAAAAAACTATTGATTATATATTTGTATACGATGATACAGCAGTTCAGAGCTATGGCGTTTTGCCAAATTTGTTTGATGACGGAGTGTATTCTAGCGACCACCGTCCTGTTATAGCCAATGTAGTGGTGGAGCAACGCAAAGAAAATAGTCGTATTCTTCGATCATAGCGAGGAAGGTTATACGACGCGCATTTGATCTTTTGATCGTAAATTGGACTGATACTGTTTATGCTGCTTCAAGAGAGAACATTTTAATCTGATGATATTAAATTGTGACGATGTTAACTCCATCCCAGTAAATTTCAACTATCCCGATATTAAATTAAAAGACGTACGAAGGCTTGAGCCAGCGCACATTACATTTAATAACAGCACAGAGCAAAAAATATAACATGACATTGCGATCCAAAATAAAGCAAATCATCATAAACTTGTAAAGACATCGCTTAAAATCAAGGCACCCGCCAACATAATATGAAATCCAAGTTGCTTTGAAAAGTTAGAAGTATGCGACTACACAACAACGCACTTATTATTAGCATCCGGGGTGGGATTAGTGTGCTTCTCAATTTCTGCAATCAGAAGCTCGAATACTTTCGAGACATTTGCATTATGTCTAGCACTGGTTTCGATGAAAGGGCAGTTGAACTCCTCCGCGAGAGCCTTGGCTTCGGCAGTTTCCACTTTTCTGTAGGTATAACTGTTAGAAGATGTTGATTGAGAAAGGTTGATACAACAAAAAGTAGCTCACCTTTGAGCGCCAAGATCGCTTTTGTTTCCAACGATGATCATTGGTATGGACTCTGTTCCCTATATGCGGTCATGATTAGCAGATTTCTTCCGGCCGAGATCAGAAGACTATAGACATACAGTGTTATTTAAGATCTTGTCTCTGATGACGCGAACCATCTCAAAGGATGCCCTAGAAGTTATAGAGTACATGATGACGTATCCGTGCACTCCAATAGAGTGTTTCTGGTTCATGATGCTGAATTCATCCTGCAAGAGCAAAACCAAGATCAGCTCGACTGCTAGACACAAAAGAACAAAGAGGCTACCGTACCTGACCAGCGGTATCAAGAATTTCGGTGGCATAGTCCTGACCCTTGTACCTTATAATCTTTGAGAACTGATTCTCGATGGTTGGATAGTAGCTCTCGACGAAGTGTTCCTCGACGAACTGGACAGTCATGGAAGACTTGCCTGTGAGTGGAGGTGCAACGTTAGAATATGAGGCTAAAGCGGATGACTTTTCCAGTTAAACAAGAAGAGAGGACCATACCAACAGCTCTGGAGCCTACGACAGCGATTGTACGTGTCCGTGGAGGTGCCATTATTAGAATATTACTGAAGCGGTGAGGATGCTGGGGTAGTGATCACGTTGGGAAATGGGAGCTCAGCTTGGTTGAATCAGTATTCGGGTCGAGAGCAACTGGAAGAGTTGGACAGGCAGAATAAAGGACAGACTGGTCGTCCACTAAATATTATCCCTCCGAGATGTCTAAAATCACTGCGAAGAGACAAAAAGCCAGCAGACTATGGAACCAGAGAAGAAAGTCTGTATTATAGACACCAGACAGACACTCTGTCCACCAAAACCAGCACGATTTACCTCCAGGCGGGCGCCAGTTTGAACCCGAACCCTTGACACATTTTACGCGAGAGCAGGGAACAACAGTGTCGCCGTTCTCCGCCGGACGACGGTGAGGCCCGTACAAGAAGAGTCTGTGAGAACGATCTGTGCCCGGTCCTGGAATACTGTAAACACTTGGCGCCACTCGTCGTCGCAGCAGCATCTTCTTGCTGCTGCTGCTCTACATCTCGCCTGCTAATCCTCCTCCTCCTCGTCTATGGCGTCCACGGTCTCGGGCACGAAGAAGCGCACGGACTCGACGTAGAATAACAGCCAGACCACTGTCGCCGCAAACCGAGCTTCCGCCACATACCGAGACCCCGTGGTCGTTCTATTAGGCCTCTTCTTGTTCTGCCTTGTTGTCGTGGTAAAAACCAACTTCGCCATCGATTTCAGAGTTCTGAAGGGTCTTGTGATAAGGGTTCGTTTTTAGATCCTCGCCGATAATATCGGATACTTTCGGCCACCGACTCGCCGACTCAGAAATGTTTGAGAAGTGGGCTACAACTACACATAAGACGAGGCGTTGTGTTAAAACTGTAATCTGGTTAAGACTTAAAATTGTCAACTGTATATGCTTAAACTAGAACTGCCGCTGGCAGGCTAGGCGTGTAGTGTAATGTGCGCTCGAGGCACATGACCTTGTGCACTACTTCCTTTCATTTATGATTATTGATCTTCTATAACATGAATCATTCACTGATTTCAGATCTTTGATTTCTGGTGTTCCGTGGGCTAGCTGTCAGTCTAATGTACTGGACTGGCTTGACAGTGCAAGTGCAATATAGAATCTTGGATAATGGATAATCTCATTCTAGTCATCCCTCCATGCTAGGAAAACTTCGTCCGTTCTATCATAATGAATGTTAGAGTGATGCATGCTGTAAATTAAGCCTCTCTTACTTACCGAAATCGTTGAGTACACACAGACTCCTCCAGATTGGTGCTATATCCAGTCTCAAAAGCCAGTAGTCCCGCATGAGCAATCATAATTCCATTGTCAATGCAAAATCTGTACCTTGTTAGCCATGATCAAGCACTCAGAAGCACTCAATAAGCAGCGAAAAACGCACCTCTCGTCCGTGGCATAGACTGCACCACCACGATCTCGCGCCATAATACCCATCATCTGCTGGAGTCGCTCATTGCATCCGACTCCGCCAACAATCAGAACCTGCTGGCTACCAACATGTGCCATAGCTCGCTCAGTGATTTCCACAAGCATTGCAAAAATCGTTTCCTGTAGTGAAAAACACAGATCTTCTCTAGTAATCTCTGATCCGTCGTCTGCGAACTTTGGTTTACCGCCAAATATGTCAAGTGCAAGCGCATCTATGTATGCCAGAATGCCAGACATTGAAACATCCATGCCTTTCACTGTGTACGGAAGTTCGACATAATGCTTTCCCCTAGTCATTTTATTAGCTCTGTGAATTTATCTCCAAAAGTCTCGCACTCATACTTTCTAGCCAATTGCTCAATGTTGTATCCTGGACTTGGGTCATTTGGAATATGTAGCGTTCTTGCAAATCTATCTAGACAGTTTCCAACCGCAATATCCAGAGTCTCACCAAAAATCCTGTACCTGTACACATTAGAACCCTGCATATCAAATAAAAAATCAAGCCTACCTTTGGTGAGAGTATGCAATAACTTGAGTGTTTCCTCCAGAGACATATAAAACCACAGGATTTGTGGCCCCAGTAATCTCTCTACCCATTTCGATATCTAAACGAACACTTAGCTCTTTCTCATCAAAATAATATCTTAAAAAAACGTACGTCCAACACAATGGTTTACTCCTACTAATGGCTTATCCCACATCAAACTGATAGTTCGAGCAGCGATTGCAACACTCTGCAGGGGAGCGCCCATCCCCGGTCCCTGTGTGAAGCACACGCAGTCGATATCATTAACCGAAATCCCACTCTGCTTTAAAGCCTGCTGTACGAGTTTAACAACAAATGATCTGTGATGTTTAGCTGTATCTCTTGGCAGGAAGCCTTCTCCGGGTGGTGTAATATAAGTGTGTCTGATATTTGAGAGAATTTGCGCTGGCGGTCTCGGTGAGTTCTTGCTTGGTCGAGGAAAATGCCGTATTATACCAACCCCAAGCTTATTGGCGGACCCTTCAAGACCAATTGCAATAGTTTCCCGCTCTGGTTCGGGTACTGAGATTCGTGACGGCATTTTGTGCTTTGAATAATACTGGTAGAGATCGATTATCTGAGATTGGGAACTCTTTGATGGATTATGAGAATGTGCGGCTCGCATCTGACCCATTGAAAATAATATTTCCGAATAGGTAAATATTCAAAATCAAATAGCAAGATAAATCTGTACTTCGCATTAGTCTGACTTTTTAGAAGGAGCGCAAGAGGTAAGAATTATTGCTTTGAATTTTCTTATATTTTTAAGGTGATCCTTATTCAAATCAGCTCAGAAATAGCAAGCCCTTCTAACTCCGAAATCAGCCTCCATCTCTCAGCATCCTGCCTCTACGCATATACTCGCCTGCTAATGACCGACATCACGCCAAATATGGGAAAAAAAGATTCAGCAAAAAAGAAAGCAGGAGGAAAGCCGGATTTTGTTACGCCTGAATACATAGCTGCACAGCGAGCGAAGCGCGAACAGGCTAAACAGGACAAGGCACGTCGAAATGCCGAGCTTGGAATTGTATCTCAAGAGGAACAACAAGGGCAAAACTTGAACTTCATCAAGAGACCTATGCTGCCGATACGCAAAGAGAAAACAGAGTCATCTGGAACTGAACTGAAGATTATGACATATAATGTACGGGTATGCGTAGATATCTAGTATTTCTACAATGCTAATATTTGAATCAGGTCTTGGGCCAAGCACTTATTCGACGAAAGCTTTTTCCAACAAATGGTAATAAAGAAATTAAATGAGTTAAGAAACAGTTTTTAATGCGTTCATTAGGTGATATTCTAAAATGGAAATTGCGTTCAAAAGTACTCATGGCGGAGTTTCAGCATTACGACTCAGATGTTATGTGTCTTCAAGTACGCCAACAGCTGTTCACTCTGAAAGAGAATCTACTAACACTACAACAGGAAGTTGATCTTGCTCATTTAGATGCTTTTTACTATCCAGAACTTGCCAAGCTCGGGTTTGATACGATCTTCCACCGCGGCGAGCGCAAGAATCACGGACTACTCATCTGCTGGAAGAAAGCACTGCTTAGTTTAGTCAAATCTGAAGTCGTCGACTATGATCTTGACACTGGATACGCCGAAGATAGTTCTTCAATGTCAACTGAACCACAAACGAGAACTAGGAATGTCGCATTACTCACTGCCCTGAAGTTTAACGAGTCTCAGCGCGGAATTGCTATTGGCACTACTCATCTCTTCTGGCATCCTCATGTATGTTGTTTAGTTTGATGCATCAGGTTAACTCACGAATATTAACAAACCATACAGGGAACACTTGAGAGAACACGCCAATGTGCTATATTGGTGCGAAATGCTAAGAGATTCGCTTCTACAGTAGAATCTGCTGAGAACTGGCCCGTTTTTCTGGCAGGAGATTTCAACAGTCTGCCGTTTGATGCGCCGTACTTATGTCTCACAAAGTCTGGTGAAGCAAGAATTACGGAGCGATCGAGATACGTCTTAACAAATAGTGCCATCCATGAATACAAAAAGAAAGCTGTCGCAGAGGACGAGACTGAGGGAGATGAAGATGATGAACAAGAAGAGGAAGCAGAAATAGCCGAATCACCCGAGTCCACAGTACCTACAAAATCAACTAAAACGGTAGCACCCCAGCAACCAGTTGCTACTGAGCCAATAATGATGGAAGAGTTCCTGCCCCACTCATCTCATCCGCCTGTTCCTGTACCATCCGCCGATTCTGCTGCACGTATAGCGGCGATTGATGATATTTACAAGCTGCATGATAACAATCAAGTTCTTCTTCGCAGTGTGTATGGCCAATGCTACCGATACGTTCATCCAGAAAATGCAAATGTCGAGTTTCGCAACGGCGAAGCCACATTTTCTAACTGGGCACATACTTGGAGAGGTCTTTTGGATTACATATTTGTTTTTGATTTTCCTGAGAGATATACAGCAGGCACTCAGATTCATCAGGAGAATGGCGAAGTCATTCCAGGGGTTCAAGTCTTGGAGTTGTTGCGTCTTCCTCTGCCTGAAGAGATGGGCGCGGAGCCTAGCGGTCAGCCGAGAATTGGGCAATATCCAAGCGATCATTTATGCTTGATGGCTAAGCTAAGACTTTTTTAGTTATAGATGTATATATACTAGAAGTACCACATAGAATATTGTAAATATATTGATTAGAGGTCATCTATATATTATAGCACATAAGCAAATCATAAAGATTTGATAAATTCTAGAATCAGATATCTCATGTCATTACTAGCGAGATTCGCCGCCTCAATAACTTCGGCGTGATTGGCGATACCCTTGGCCAAGTCAACAGCACCTTCACTCGCTTTAGGAGTAGGATCCATAACAACCTCGTTTGTGACAAGACTCATAGCTAGAACTCGCAAGCCAGAGTGTCTTGCTACGATAATTTCGGGAACGGTACTCATGCCAACACAATCAGCACCCATCATTCTTAGCATCCGTGATTCAGCTCTGGTCTCATACGTAGGGCCACTGACAAATACATAAACTCCTTCGTGAATGGCACGTTCTAATTTCAGCTTGTTTGCGGCCTCAAACAGCTTAATACGAAGGTCATGGTCATATGCATCGCTGAGAGGCTGAAAGCGTGGACCGAAAGTGCCGTCATTGGGGCCCTTGAGAGGATGCCAGCCAGCCAGACCAGGAATGTTGATGTGCTGTAGAGATATCAGAATGAATTCAGCATTGTGAAGAGGAAGTCGCGACTTACGTCATTGAGAACCATGAAATCGCCAACTTTATACTCGGGATTAAGTCCACCAGATGCATTGGTAACTAAAGCATTGTTAGGTATTATACATAGAGGCGAGCAGCTAGCGCAACAAACCAACGAGGGTCTCAATTCCCATCACGCTAAACAATCGCACGGGGAAAGTAGACTGATCAAAGGAAACGCCTTCATAGAAACTGTAACAATTATTGGTTAAAGTTACTCTTAAGCAAGATATACTTGAATAAAACTTACTGTACTCTACCGACCATGCAAACAGAGGGGACATCTCCAAAGTATCCAAAAACTAGTTTTCCAGTGTGACCCTCGACTACACAAGAATTAGAGTCGTTAGACCAACAATAAAATAAAATCCAGTAGGATATACACACCGGTAGTCTGAGGAAAGTATGGGATATCAGCAAAATTGATCTCCACTCGAGGAGACTCTGATAACGCATCAGCAAGAAGTTGAAGTCCTGATCCACAGATCACAGCAACTTTCGCAGCTCGGAGAGACTCAGGAAGCAGTTTCTGGAAAAACTCAATTGCCTTATTGGCGCGTTCGGATATACTAAGAGTCTCGGACGACGACATTATGCCTACTTTTTTTGCAGCTTGAGATAGTTCTGAGGATATTGGAGAGTCGATTGCAAGAAGATGCGGCGCGGTGGGGGTGAAGCGTGCGCACTGAGCACCAATTAAACAGCATGCATATCTTATCTTTTGAGAAATGCTGAGAAGTTGTGTAATATTTTTGGCTCAAATAATCAATTACGTTTTCTGTGCTTTATATCTGCAAATAATTTCATGTAAAAGGTATTTCCGAGCGAGTACGCGCTATGCGCGTGATGCTCAGCTCGGCAATATCCGGTCTTTAATTTAGCCCCTTATAACGCCATCGAATTATATACAACATAATACAAGCTATGTACAAAACGTGAAAACAAGCAGAACCAATGTCCTTATTGTATCACCAGACCCTGCACTCTGCTACCATCGCCAGGATATCCAAAAACAAGTCGCGGTCTGCATCAGTCATGCCATCCATGCTCGCCGATTTGGTAGCAGCCATTCCAATCACTACTGTTCTCCTCTCGTCGGGATTTTGACGACTGATTAGAGTTGCTATTTGTACCGCGTATATTCTTCCTTCAACATCATCGGCTGAACTTCCAAGCATCGCAACTGGTGTCAAGTGTGCAAGAGGTAGCAACGAAAGATCTTCGCCGCCTTCAGCATTATAATTAGCTCCAAAGGCAAATGCGCTTGGTGACGACGGAATAGGCACAAAATACTATGCAAAAGGATTAGTCTGAAAGAACATATTCAATTCGTATTAAATTGGTTGGTACCAACTTTCCTAGTCTCCCATCCTGAGAAACCAGAACCATGATTTTATCTGCAAAACTGTAAACAATCACATCAATACGCCTCCCGTTTATCATACGGGCCACTTGACGCGTCTTCAGAGGTGCTGAGCTTATTGAGCTTGATGCTGGATCGGAAGGGAAGACTGGTGGTCCATCGGCGAGTGAGCTTGACATGGCTGCCAATTATCAGTTCAAAATCCAAAGATAACTTATATTCAGAGTGCGTAGCCACCAGATCTCCCAACAGACTGATATTTGCAAATACAGCACTCCGTATCAATAAACGAATAGTAATCACGGTATTTACTTGAATATCCAAAGAAGTTTGCCTTGAGCACCTCATCAGCCACTACAAACCAGCCACACTGCGACGCGTTTTGTTGTTATGTGGCGCAGTGAACTCCTGGACAAACACAAACATTGCAAACTGCGCGCACTCGTCTCCCCACAATCAAGTACACTTCGACGCTTGGTATACAGACATCGATACTCCCGGCAGAGAACGCTTTTTGGAGTGGTATTTAGAAAGCTGTAGGCGTTTGGTTGCAGCGTTTTAACTGGGACAAGGCGCGTTGCCACTGTCTGAAACGCGGCACTGTCGATTATCTGTCGCTACTAACAATACCAGCGCACACTTCTGAGGTAGTTCACCTTTTCTTCCGGGTACCTTCGAAGTTTTTTTACTTACTTTTAAGAGATGAATCGCTCAAAAAGAACACTACAGCCAGTGAGGCATCCGCTGAACAATTTAAATAATGAGGTCGAATCATGGGACGACGACCCAGAACTCGAATTTCAAGGAGATGAAGATTTATTTGGAAAGCTGTCACGAATCGAGAACACATCTCTTAATTTGAGATCTACAGCTTCTTCCTCCAGGTCATCAAAATCTTTGTCGTTTGAAGATCAGCTTCAGCGGCTGGACCTAAACGACAAAGAGGAGGAGTCATTTGACGATTTCGATAGCTTTAGTAATTTCGGCGACAATGAAGAGGAAAATGAAGCAGACACATCTACAGTTAAAATGACACCTGCTGCTGCGACTACTTTACTAGGAACAGTTCGTCGGCTGGATGAGACACGTAACTCACCCTCAACAGCACACACGCCACTCTCTGCTAGTAAACAGAAGATTTTGGATTGGGTAGAAGACAGCGAAGATGCAGACTTTGATGCAAAAGACTTTAATACACTCAAACCGCGACAAATTAGAGATAAGAGGTCAGAAATGGGGAGCGATATTATTAGTGGCTCGCTATTTGAAGCGCCAACTTCTACTTCACCAAGTATCAGCTCGCCTACTATATCACGATCCGCAAAACATACCCCATCAGGACTCAGTACAGTTGTGGAAAGTCATAAGACTGCAAAGCGGGACAAGCTTGATCTAGATGGATTCGAAGATGATTTTGATATCCCCGAAAGTCTCAACCAAATCGAATTGAAGCTCCCATCAAGACCACGAACTCCTGCACAACTCGGCGACAGTGACGCTGAGGGTGGATGGGGGGAGGAAAGTACTAGTACGAGATACACCAGTTCTAAATTTACAGACTCTTCGAATCGATCATCAATGATTTCTACGTTCTCACCGTCGTCGAGTGTCACATATGAAAGCGAAGATGAAGGTCTGTTAGGATTGCAAATTCCTAGCGGACCTCTCAACTTACAGCAGCTACTAGATGGCAAAATGAAGTCAATTTCCGGTGAGCTGCCAAAATCGGAGCTTGAGGTGTTGAATATTGAGCATGACGATTTTTTGGATGGACTTGAGATTGGAGATGATGATCACATTTTTGATACCGGAAAGTGGACTGTGAACAAGAACATCAAACAGACAATGACCGGTGAGAACTCCAAACTTTCTCCAAAAAAACCTAGTGTTTCTCAGATTTTCGCTACACGGCCAACAAGGATACCTAGGCCTGTTAGTCAGACTTCGAACTCTTCTCCACTATTGCAATCGCAGCAGTTCTTGTCATCCAGTAAACAAGAAGCTGTGCCTTTACCTACTCCTATAACACAGACACGCAGACTAGGTCATAAGTCATCTATGGCGTCTATCAAGCCTTCTGGAACTCAGCCGAGCTCAAGATATGGCGCGCTTCTGTCAAAGAAATCAATGCCTTCTCTTCGGAGCTCTGTATCTGAATCACTGAGCGCCGATAGATCATCAACTGGACTCTCTAGTGCCCCACCGCTGCCATCTTTGCCTTCACGCCTCTCCTCGTTGATTGGAAACAGCTCTGCCGCGTCTTCTCCAAGCCTTCGACCGGCGGCTAGTTCGTCTAATTTAAGACGGATTGCATCGCGCAGTAGCCTGATTCCTCCTAGTCCGGCATCTCTGGCTCCAGCGACGCCATCGATTCCTCCGTTGATTCCTCCATTCAATCGGTTTTCTCGAAAGCCATCGATGAGTAGCCTTCATGCACATGTACCTGCTGAAGAGACGCATATTGGACGGACTACGATGGTACAGACATATACGGCTACCTCTTCGACAATCAAAAACACACCCTCGCCTAGAAAACGGTATATTGATACAGATGTTCCCGATTCAGTTAGACGAGAAGCCCCAACAACAAAGACACTACTAAAGCCTGTCAGAAGACGGCTGTTTGGAGACGGTACAGAGTTGGACGATTTTGATGATTTGCCGATTAGCTTGATCAAAGAGCGGACATTTTTGAAACGCCCTACAGCGACCAGTGGCTCAGCAAAAGACAGCTCAAGAAGTTCTAGAGGTATTATATATGATGAGTTTGCTTATATTCTACGGACAACTGCTAACTGTTATTCTAGTGGAAGCACTAGGAACTCTAAACAGCAAAGAAATGCTGAAAACTGTGCCAAACAGACAACTATCAACACAGAACTTACGCAAGACCCCCGAATCGCCTGGTACTAAACATTCATCGACCTCACAGACTTTGATAAATCATAATTTGCAGCCACCGAAGGCGATACGACCAACTTCGAGCAAGTCTCGTAAGAAACAGCAACGGCCACACTTGATCCGACCTATGGGAGATATTGCGAATGCACCTCGGCAAGAGAAGGGAATGCGCTATAACCCCAAGACGTTTAAATGGGAAGGAAACGATTCGATTACAGTTGAATTTGACTCTGTTACTCTTACTCCACCTCGACCTGCGCTGATTTCGAATATCTCGGCTAAGAAGGGAATACAAGTAGTGGGAGGGATGGTGTTTGATCCAGTACGAATGTGTTGGTTCAAAGTTAGTGATGTCATGCGGCCTAGTGATAATACCGATTCTTCAGATCAAAATGCTGGCGAAGTCGAGTTTGATTTTGACAATGCAGCCGCGAGCATGGAAGAAGATCCTTTTGCAGGATTCGACGATGAGCTGGATGATGATGATACTCGAGCGAGTGGTCAGACGAGTCAGCATCAGTTTTTCTCAGCGTCTGAAGGAACAGCCAATATGAGACTGCAATCAAGTGGCGGCAGCAAACGAGCGAGCAGCAGCCAGCTACCCTCGCATGCTAACGCTGGATCTCGAAAAGTCGATGCTGGAAACGTTTACGGAGAATTTGTGGTTGGAGAAGAGTTTGACGTTGGTCCTGCATTTGTTCGGAAACAGATGGACGAGGAGGATCGTTGGAGACTGAAGGTACATGGATGGATTGGTCGCGAAACCAGAAATGGTGAGGCTAGCACAGGGCGGGATGGATTCAATAGGGAATATTTGTATGAAATCCGAGCTCTTATCATGGGTCGGAAGTGATAGGATAGTTTTTTTCCTGATCGATTTATAATGCATATATACCAAACTTCTTCATCAATCTAAATATTAATACTATCTGCTAAACGGCCGGCTCATGTTAAGACAAATTATGTTTACAAGTAGCAGTTCTTTCCAGAGAGAACGACCTTATCTGTAAGCACTGTTCGGGTGTTCTTTCCGTGCCTGGGAAGCTTTTGCGGAGGAGAGATACATATGCGCGGGACCCGATGTTGGGATGAAGATCAGACATTTGCAAGTACGTCATCCCATCGTCAGTGCTATGGCGCTCATCTTGGGTCCCGAGCCGCAGAGAAGAGCGCACGCCAACTGATCGTCGTAGATCTCTATAAGTATCAGCTGGCCCCCCTTGTCAAGTGCACAGGATGTCGGAAAGATCAAGCGCAGATATGGGATTATTCTCCAGAACTAACCACGATAACAACGGAGCCGCTGGCGCCGGCCACCCTCTTGAGCGACCAGAGACCCATGAGGAGAGCACTGCTCATGGATCTGCACATCCAGATGAGGGCTATACAGCACAGTCGCAGACCTCGTCGCAGACTAAATACGGTGCTACGAATGCGCACAGTGAGGACGCAGCTTATGACGGGCGACATTCAGAGGATAGCAGCGACGAGGCTGCTCCGCTGCTGATATCAGCTGAGGATCCTGCGGTCAACCCGTTCAGGTATTTCAAGATTAGGACCATGCGTCGGATATCGCTTTTATTCCTCGTGTTCTCGTTTATCATGTACTTGCTATTTATTATTTCGACCTTTTTTACGATTCCAAAGTTAAACACGTACGGAGGCAATTTCTACGTGATGATGAACATGCTGATTGCCATTGGAAATCTTGCTATTTCTCTTCAAGTGTTTGCGGTGCCTTCTAAGGCTGGCAGAATCATTAACTTTATCATGATTGGATTTTTATTCATCAACTTCATTTTCATTGTCAGTGCCAACAAGTTGCGACACTATGAAGGCACACTGCTCGGAATATTGATCAACCTCTGGGTCATTTTCACCGCGGCGTGGGTTCTCGCCTGCAACTACGCCGTCGAAAGATCCAGAGTTTCGCTTGAGGAAATCATATCCGGAAGACGACACGGGACGAGCTCGAGAGCGCAGAGATCATGTAAAATGTGGATTAGCGTTTTGTGGGCTCTCGTTGTCTTTTCATTGATTTTGGCTGTGACAATCTTGGTTACACTTTCGCTAGCAGTGGATTCTTACGACTCTCGCATTAGCCCTCCCGGACAGTACGTCGAAGTTGAGGATAATCTATACCGCATCCACATTTATTGCAACAGACCGCAGAACAACGTCAACGAAACGAATCCGGAACCTACGATTTTGCTGGAACCTGGCTCGACATCTGCTGAGCTTTTTGCTCGCGAATGGGCTGCGCGCGAGGTTAATGATGATGGCTCTACAATCAGCGGTATGCGCTATTGCTACTGGGACCGACCTGGTATTGCCTTTTCAGACAATGCACCGTCTCCTATGTCTGCAGGAATGGCAATTGATGCGCTCTCTGATGGATTAAACCAGATTGGAGAGAACGGACCATGGATTTTGGTTTCACACGGTGTTGGTGGCGTATATTCACGTATCTTTGCCTCTCGTCACTCCGGCGATGTTTATGGTCTTGTGTTGATTGATACTTATAACACCGTGTACTTCGATGAACGAGTAGGATCGTCTGGTCGTGGGTTTGGATACTGGCTACATGGATTGATCTCACCACTTGGAATTGACAAGCAAATCGGATGGATTTTCGGCGGTCGCACTTCAGAAGATCGTATCATTGGCCGCTCACAGTCTACCAGCGGCAAGTACAATCTTGCCAAGTTCCAAGAGCAGGTTGCGGCCCGCACATTCACCAAAAACGAGATTCTGGCTGCGTCTGAGATTTTGCCCAACTATACTCCTATCGCTGTGATCTCTTCGCAGGATATGGTCCGAAGCGAACCCAGCTGGGCGGACTATCAGAGAGAGGTCTCGCAGCTTTCTGATCGCTTAGTTAATTGGGATATTATCGAGGCGCCACATGAAGTCTGGAGAGATGACGCGGGTCGACGAGCTATTTCGAAGGCGGTTGCTGATGTGCGGTTGATGAATGTTCTGACTGCTGCTGAGATTGACTCTGAATTTGAATAAGTGATTATGCAATTTGTTTTGCTTTACATATTTGGGATTGAATTTTTGATGAGGTGTAACGAATAGCGCTGAAAACAATGGGGCTAAGGTGTTTGTATATCGAAATACACAAGGTGTATAAATCTAGCTTAAGCATATATTACATAACTACTTTGTTGTGCCCTGAGCCACTATTCGTACGGCTGCCGCAAGAGTGTGACTCGGATCTGTCCCTTGTGACTTGTGACTACGGATCTTGAATAATAGACGCAATATAGTTCTTATCAGCCAGCAGATAGTCCGAGAAGATTGCTCTTTTCCAGACCCCACAGTGTAGTCAGAGCACTCAAACCACGAGCAGAAGGATTTTCAGCTACAGATTCTACCAGCAATTGACCAGCTTCAACTCAATGCCAAGTTCAAAGATACTGCGAACAGCCGAAGGATTTGTGCGCGGTCCGAGCCCGTCGGCGGCCTTGCGTGCCTATCGGGGCCTGTCGACGACTCTTCGTCCCCGCTCACTCAACGCAACTTCCCTCTGCTCAACACCCACACAGTCCCCTCTCCTTTTCACTCGCCACTTCCGCTCGCCAATTGAATTCAAAATGTCCCTCGACCAGCAGTATCTTGATATCGACGACTCAAAGGACTACAGTGTGTTCTCAATTGATAAAGAACCGATGGGCCGTGCTTGGAAGACTTGACTGACTATTATTCGCAGAGTTCTCGTCCCGGAGGTCCGCTGTCCACTCGCTTCATGGAATTGTCTCCTGCACTCAGCCTACGGCTGCTCAGGCTGGTCTCAAGATGCTGCGTATGGGCGGAAACGCTGTTGTAAGTGATTTTCAGCCCTGTTTTGCGTTACGTATGACTGCAGTGACGACAATGAGAGCCCTTTGCCAAAACAGCATCAGCTCACAACCTTGAATTGTTCCGGCGAATCTCAATGGAATCTTCAAACTACTCTGCATTTCTAGTAGTCGTTACGGTCACCTTTTATGTACCAGAATAGTTATTGATCGCTGTAAATATAGGACGCCGCTGTCGCCACTGCCGCTGCCCTCACTGTCATCGAGCCCATGATGGTTTCTCCCGCTGGTGATGCTTTCTCGCTTTTCTGGAACGCCAAAGACAAGTCGTTGAAGGGATTGAACGGTTCCGGCCGCTCGCCCGAGAAGTTGACGATTGACTACCTCAAGTCTGTCGGTATCACTGGTCACAAGCTCCCGCCTAACTCGGTCCACTGTGTTACTGTTCCTGGTGGTCCCGCCGCTTGGGTTGACGCAATTGAGAGCTGGGGATCCGGTAAGATCACTATTGCTGATGCTCTTGCTCCTGCCATTGAGTTTGCGGAGTTTGGTGTTCCCATTCCCGAGATTGCTTCTCAGCTGTGGTACCGCGGTAAGCACATTATCGCCAACGGCTCCGAGAATGGCAAGGATGTCTTGATGCCTGACGGATCAACCCCGAAGCAGGGTGAGCTGTGGGTTAACAAGAAGCTTGCTGAGACTTATAAGCTTATTGCCAAGAACGGAAAGGCTGGTTTCTACGAGGGTGTTGTTGCTGAGCGCATTGTTGACCAGGTTCAGAGCATGGGTGGTGTTATGACTCTCGATGACATGAAGAACCACACATCGACTTTTGTTGAGCCGATCTCAATCGACTTCAACGGTCTTACTCTCTGGGAGTGCCCACCTAACGGACAGGGACTGCTCGCCCAGCTTGCTACTGGTATCATCCGCGAGATGATTGAAGACAAGATTGTTCCTCCTCCTTCTGAGTGGGTTTTGAACTCTGCTGAGTACTTGCACATGATCATCGAGTCCCTCAAGATGGCTTTCCGTGATGGTGAGGAGTACGTTGCCGACCCTGAGCGCTCCAAGGTCCCTACCGCTGCTTTGCTCGAGAAGTCGTACCTTAAGGCTCGTGCTAAGGAGTTCCAGCCTAAGACGGCCGTTCTTCAGTACGCCCCTGGTCTCCCCAAGACCGCTAATGACTCCGATACTGTTTACTTGTCGGTCACTGATAGCGAGGGTAACGCTTGCTCGTTCATCAACTCTGTTGCCGGTATGTTCGGAACTGGTATCGTTCCCAAGGACTCTGGTTTCCCATTGTTGAACCGCGGTGTCAACTTCGTTCTTGACCCTACTGCTCTCAACGCCCTTGAGGGTGGAAAGAGACCTTACCACACTATTATCCCTGCCATGCTCACCAAGGACGACGACATCTACGCCGCCTACGGTGTCATGGGTGGTTTCATGCAGCCCCAGGGCCATCTCCAGGTCCTTCTCAATCACTCCATTTTCGGACTCGACGAGCAGAAGTCGCTTGACGTTCCCCGTATCTGCATCACTCCCGGCCGTGTTGTTGACGGTGTCACCTTGACCAACGTCAACGTCGAGGCCGAGATCAGCGACGAGGTCGTCGAAGAGCTTAAGGCTATGGGTCACGAAATCACCAAGCAGAAGCGCTACGATCCTTTGTTTGGCCGTGGCCAGTTCATCAAGCTTACCAAGCTTGACGATGGCAAGATCATTCACAGTGCCGGTAGTGACCCGCGAGGTGATGGCGCCTCGTTCCCGTTCTACATGTAAATTACTTCTGCGCTGATACAGAATAGAAAAAAAAAGCTCTCTATGTCGTGATTTTACTGTTTTTTTTAATTATTTAATGAATTCAACTACTTGCCTTAGATCGAGAGCTGAGAAATGACTTGCTAAGTTGTGATGTGTCATGATCAATAAATTGACTGCACCCAGCTCCTAGCTTGATAATTCCGGCAAAGATTAATTTCTGCAAGAGATAGTTGTAGTGTTACATCATGATGATGGAGAATTTACTTCAATCTTAATATGATGCTACGTGCTGGGTCAATAAATAAGATGATAAATTATAGTAAATAAACTGATAGCCAAACTAAACGCTCTCCATAAAAAACAATCCCTTTATTAAAATGCAAATCCGATAACAACAAAATATAACTCTCAAAAATGCTAAGTATATGAAAAAACCCCACCCAAACAAAATAGACTTGTATGATGATACAAAAAAGAGTGTGTATGAAACGAATGGTTTATCTCCTTTTGTTCGAAGTACCCTTCTTTGACTTGCTGGATCCTGATTTAGCAACCGAACTCATGATCTTAACATGATCCATAGGTGTCAAGTTATTGAACATGACACCACCTGGAAGAGGCTGCTCGCTATTCCGTTTCTTCTTGGGTGTGCTTGAAGGTGGTGGTGAAGTTGTAGAAAACTCAGGTGCGGGTGCAGCTGTGCTTTGAGAAGAGGAAGCAGCGAGAAAGAGAGGTGCGTCGGCGACTGTTAGGCCAAGACCGACTTGAGGCATTGGAGGCGCCTGGACCATGTATTGTTGAGGTGAAGAAGGTGGTAAAGGCACTGGGGCGCTAGCGAATGAAGGAGGAAGCGATGCAGCGCTGCTGGCGCGAACCAAGCTAGGCTGCGAGCGAGCGCGCTGAAGTCTCTGCTGATGTTGCTGTCTTCGGTTTGTCGGCCGAGTAGCATTGGGAGCGCTGTGCATGAGAATAGCGTCCATTGATCTCTGATGAAGAAGCATGGGAGGACTAGCCTGGGAGAATGTAATCGGCGGTACCGCTGATGAAGGAAGCATCTCTGATTCGATGGTAGCAGCAAGAGGCATGTAAAACTGAGCTGGCGAGACAGAAGGCGAGCGAGATGTAGCAGAAGAGGCGTATCGACGCTTAGCCTCGCGATCACTGCTATAGTCGGTGTTCATCATCAGCGGGTTCTCGCTCGAAATATCAACTTGAGTAACCTGGAATTGCTGCTGCACTGGCTCCTCCTGCATCTGCTGCTGTGCTTGCTGCTGTTGTTGCAAATCCTGAATTTGAAATTGTTGAGAAGGCATGTGGCTCAAAGTATGCATTTGACGCTCCGAAAAATCCTCATGAGAGCGCTTGCGAGACTGAGTTGACATGAACGACTCAGTGGGCGAGCCAGCAGAGGCCACTGATAAAGGCGAAGCGTGAGAATTTGGAATTGGAACTGGAGCTGAAACTTCTTCTGCGGGCTCGTGGATTGTAGAGTGCTGCTGTCGCTGCTGATTGAGTAAGAGAAACTCCTGGTGCAAAGAATTCATGACTGAGACGTAAGGGCTCGAAATCATGCTCTGATCAGCGGGAAAGAGGGTGTCAGCAGGACCGTTGTAGATAGCCTCTTGCTCCTGATGCGGGAAAGTGAGTGCATCGTAAGCATCATTCGAGATGTCGACAAAATCTCTCGGAACCGCATCAACGCTAAAAACTGGGCTTTGCTGAAGCATAAGATCGAGATCGTTGTTGGGCTCAGCCTTTGGCAAAACAACGGTGCTGTTTATGGAGTCGTAGACAGGCTCTTCATAGGCAGTGATCTCTGCAGTTGACATATTAGCAAAGCCGGGAAGAATCAATTCGTCTGAGCATGGTATCTTACCAGCAGAAGAGGATGGCTGAGGAAGCTCGGGCTCAGGAACGAGAGCAATAGCAGCGACGATGTCTTCGACAATGATATTGCTACCACTTTTCTTTGACTTGTTCAGTCCTCGGCTGGCAGACTTGCGAGAAGACTTCTTTGACGCTTTTTCTTCTGCCATTGGCAAGTTCTCATCGTAAATGTCTGCAGTGGCAGTAGAAGCAAACAAAGGACCGAAACGCGAGGCAAAAGAGGTGAAGAATGCCTTGACGTCCTTCTTGCGGTCTTTTGAGTCAAACTCGGAACCCGATGACCGGCCATTGCGGTGTGAGTTGGCCTCGGACTGAGCACGGGAATCACCAGGAAGAAGCATGAGCAAGTTAGGATCGAGAGAAGTGAGAGAATCGACCGAGGAGGCAGCGGAGGAGGAAGAGGATGATAGCGAAGGAGGAGGAATTGAGCCGTCAACAGATAACGCCGAACGTCTGACGACTGGTTTTTCGGGCTCTGAGGGAGATACCGGCGCGGTCTGGGATCTCTTCTTGGTGACTGTTTTGCGATGATAGGAAAAAGAAGAGCTCGAGGACGAGGCGGAGTTGCTGTTGTTTGCGAGACGGGAACGGATGGCAGCTAAACGCGATGGATGCTCGCGCGGGATATCGCGCATGATAGGCGCAGCAAGCATGGAGAGGTCCTGAGAAGACAGAGTGTCCTGAGAAGACGAAGACTGAGGACGAGAGAGAATATAAACGAGTGACTGTTGGTTCGGAGGAGGAATCAAAAGGAAGAGAAATATGGGAAGAGCTGCGGAGAAGAGGGCGCTATTTAATCGGATCCCGAGATGGGCCGCACGATGCTGGGCTGACCTGATCTGGCAAAGAGGGCTTGCCTGTTTGGGCAGCCAGCCACCACGGACCAGCCACCGTGACTCGTTCCCAGCCAGAATCAAGAACAGCAGAGATAAGGGCTGTGAGTGCTGTGGGGGCAGCTGCAAGGCATTTGATTTAAAATACAGATTAAAGCAATGTATAGATATACAAGAGTATAATAAAGACAATCACTATTACTTTTTCCTCTTATCTCTGCCCCGATAAGCGCTCCAGGGACCTTCGGTGCTAAACAATGAATGACATAATAAAACCTTAATACATGCGCCGCAGATCATTCGCTACCAGCCATCTCTGTGCTAGGGCAGCAGAGAGCGAGGCTTGGTTGAGAAGGCTGGCTATTACCTGTGGAATTATCATCTGAATTTTATTACACCATTAATAACACTAATCTACTGTGAAGCCTACTATTACTGGTGTGCTGGGCCGTCAAGGCCAAACTCTAGCTCGCGTTCAAGGCTACCCTCCACAACGGTCGGTTCGCCATCCGTGAGCATCTGTCCATCAAGGTCCATCTCGGACGGTCGTGGCACATCTTCCCGTCCGTCAGCTAGGCCACCGACGTCTTGTGTTTGCATTTGCGTCTGGGGCACACCACTGCTCGCCGGCGCCGCGCCAGATCTTCCGAGCATTTCTTTCTGCGTCTCGACAGGCTGTCGCACCATCTTTCGGAACTGGATAACCTCGTCCTTAATCATCTGCTTCATCGACTCGATATCATCTACTGACTCAAACGAGAAATCAAATTTAGTAGGGCATTCAGGCTCATCTGCCGGATCATGCCACACTGAAAGGTATGGATGGTCAAGCGCCTCTTCGACAGTGATTCGCTCTGCGGGATCAAAGGCGAGCATCTTCTCGAGAAGGTCTAACGCTTGAGGATTAGCTGTCGGGAACAGCTTTGAGAAAGGTACAGGAGCACGATAATCAAGACTGCGTACATAATCTTGAGCGCGTTGAGAGCCGATACGGCATAATGTCTCCTCCGACGGCGTGCCCAGGTAGCGTAAGATCTGGTTCAGCTGGTCGACGTAATCATGGCCCTTGAAAAAGGGCTTACCACCTAGGAGTTCGGCAAGAATACAGCCCACAGACCACACATCAACTAAGAGATGACAAGTCAGCATATAAGGTTCCTTGATATTTAAATGCAGATAAAGAAAGATTAGAACTTACTAGCTTTTGTGTAACTCTGGAAAGAAAGCATAATCTCTGGCGCTCGATACCATCTCGTAGCAACATACTCAGTAAGGAATCCAGCATTCTCAGTAGGATCAGCCGAAAATCCACGCGCGAGACCAAAGTCGCAAATCTTGAGCTCGCAGTCAGCGTTAACTAGCAAGTTTCCAGGTTTTAGGTCTCGGTGTAGAACGTTGGCGGAGTGGATGTATTTGAGACCGCACAAGATCTGATAGATGAATGACTGGTAGT
This sequence comes from [Lipomyces] yamanashiensis, assembly GCA_030572775.1. Taxonomy (NCBI): domain Eukaryota; kingdom Fungi; phylum Ascomycota; class Lipomycetes; order Lipomycetales; family Lipomycetaceae; genus Myxozyma; species [Lipomyces] yamanashiensis. Next base: position 430,358 of record JAJMBS010000002.1, read on the forward strand.
GAGAATCTGTAAGAGGCTGCTGCGAGCGAATGATTTGGTGCATGTCGCACTCCATCAGCTCTTCGTAGAGATAGACCTCGCTGTAGTTGTTTGTGTCGACAATATCCATATCGTAGAGGCAAGTGATCTATTAACATATTAATCAGCGACTCTCTCCACAATTGACAATTGATCTTCTTAACGTACGTTTTTGTGTCCACGGAAGTGGGTCAGAAGCTTCAACTCGCGCAGAGCGCGCTTGGCCAGGATCTTCTTAGAGAAGATGTTTGTGACCTTCTTAATGGCGACGCCCACGGCCTGCGAGCTCTCGGTGTAGCGAGCGGCACAAACGACACCGTATGCGCCCTGCCCCAGCTCTTTCGTGACCTGGAAGCGTCTGTCGATTGTGAAGTCCTGATTGAGAACCCTATAATGGGAAGAAATGTAAAGTAAACACCATGAACCGGTCTATCCTGGCACTGTGATCGACCAACATACCTGTACGTGTGTCGCTCTATTTGAATCATGACGCGGTTCTCTGTTGATGTGTCTGCGTATCTGCTTGTCAAATACCAAAAGTTCGTATCCTCTGTTGTCTCTCTGTGCTCGGTGGTCTGCTGGTCACCGCTGTACGTAGTCTACTCTGATCGCCTTTCTCTGTCTGCGTATGTGTATGGTAGAGCAACTTGTCGCGACACAACTGCGGCTGGCGCTTTGATTCAACACAACCCTAATCACTCTATTTACCGCTTGGTGTTGCCCGGTCTGCTTCGAGTGTGCTGACGGATGGGCTTTGTTTACCACGGTTTGCGTGCACACCGCTCGAGAGTCTGCAAAGAATCTACTCTGGTCTTGCTATAAGCTGCTTAGGTCGTTTACGACTGCCGTATGGCCCGTCTCAGTGCGTAAGAGAAGCGCAGGTTCACGATATAACCAGGACGCGAGAGCAAATATAGCGCACACCCATACAGTGGCATTATTTTTAGCAATATCGCCAAACTATACGCTCACTTCCTCCCCACAGCGCCATGGAGACAATTGAAGTACACTCAAAGGCATTCGTCATCAAATGGATCTCCGTTCCGGATAGCGGATCCATTCGCTGGCAGATTCGCCCAAACAAGAAATCAATGTGAGCAACCAAGGCGCGCCAGAGCGGTGTTTTTGGGGTTTCATACTAAACATCCGCTCCTCACTTCTAGTAACTTTGGCATATTCCGTCGACCACCAGGCGTCTCAGAGTCGAGCTTCTCTCTTGCCGTGTCTAATAGCAACATTACCCTAGCAGGTCGCGCTCGTTCTTCCTCGAGCGCAACTATCCTCGCACCTACCGGTGTTTCCGGTGCAAGCACGGTCCAAGCTACCGCGTCTGCCAACACAATAGATGAACGTCTTCGCAACTCTGGACTCACTCCTGTATACTGGCATGGTAAATGCCACGCGAGCAGTATTCTCAAAGGTTCATACAATGTTCCCAAGCAAGCTGGAGGCATGTTTGCATTCGTCTTTGACAACACGTTTTCGAAAACGCTTTCGAAAACGGTTCAATTCGCCCACTCTGTTACCTCTGCAGAATCAGCGTCGCTCGAGGGTATGACAGCAACGACGACAATGGCGGCACCTAAGCGACGTCGAAGCACAGTTCATCACAATGCAGCTCGGAGCAGCAAAGGAAATTCGGTTCCCCAAACACCACCGGTTCCTCCCACTTTAGTTCATACGCAATCAGATGACCAGATCACTCATTATGGTGCTTCACACACTGCAAACACCACATCAACAGCATTGATTCCGCAGACTGGCGTCGATGATAAGTTCCATTCAGGAGTGCTGCTCAAGAAACGACGTAAAAAACTGCAAGGATATGCCAGGCGTTATTTCACTCTTGACAATGAGTCTGGAATATTATCGTACTATCATGACGTATCATCTTCTCTTCTCCGAGGATCAATTGCGATTGGAATTGCTGCTGTTTCAGTTAAACCCATGACTCGCGAAATTTTCATCGATTCAGGTGCCGAGATCTTTAACCTCCGCGCACCTACACAAGAAGATTTTGAATCTTGGAAGAGCGCTCTTGAACAAGCGCGTACCTATGCGCTCGCGAAATCGTCAGGAACCGCAACTGGACCGAGTGATATGAGTAGATCTACATCCGGGGCACAGTTACTTTCGTCTTCGGCTCACGGCGTCACGCTTACAGATAGAGAATGGGCGCGTCTTGAAGAAATTGGAAGTAAACTAAACGCCTTACTCACGCTCACTCATGAGCTTGCTGGAGCATCATCGCCCATGGCTATGAACTCTGAGAGTCGAGATGGCTATTTCGGACTCGATGCATTGGTTGCGCAAGCTGCTGCTACAAGCATCAGCACTACTGCAGGATCATCGGCAACTTCAACAACCGGTTCTTCGAAGAAGTTTTGGAAAAAGCGTCCATCCGCGAAGGATACACCTCCAGCATCGACGGCGAATACTACCCCTGGTTCTGTGCCCCCCGATGTGGCGATGACACCGTCTATGCTGTCGCAAGAAAAGATGATGGCTACAGTTGAAGTTCTGGAAGGGCTTTTGTCGACTATCAATGATGATTTTACTTCAATCATGAACGCTCCAAGGCGAAGGTCATTTACTGGATTCCGCATTCCTAATTTAGGATCACCGCGCAAGTCAATTGATATCACGTCTGTTCATTCTGATAGCGAGTTTTTCGATGCAGAGGAAGGACCTGCTATTCTTGTACTTGCGGATAACGATGAGGCAGCAGATGATATTGTTGTTGTGTCGGATGAAGAAGGGGAAGAAGAGGCACGGTCAAGCTCTTCACTTCGACGACGGTCGTCAAGTTCGTCGTCGTCCAATGATTCAGTCGTTTTGACTCCTTTGTCGCCGACGACGTCTTCTGGTGGGTATGCGAGAGACCTTTTCCCGTTACCTATCGAAGCAACTGTTGCGCGCCGCAATACTCTTCCGCCAAACTCAGTGCTACCGCCAAGTCTTATTCAGTTTGTGCGGAAAAACGTCGGAAAGGACTTATCCACGATCGCGATGCCGGTGACCGCCAACGAACCGCTGTCAGTTCTGCAGCGGTATGCTGAGCCGCTTGAATACAGCCGACTTTTGGATACTGCCGCGAACGCGAAGATCGAGAATGGCGAGCAGATGATGTATATTACCGCGTTTGCAATCTCGAATTTGTCAAACGTGCGATGTAACTCGCGCGCACTACGAAAACCTTTTAATCCGATGATGAACGAGACTTTTGAGATGGTGCGGGAAGATCTGAATTTTCGGTTTGTGTCTGAGAAAATCTCACATAGACCTCCTATCTTTGCCACTTTTGCGGAGGCGCCTAATTGGACGTACTCGTACTGTCCCCAACCTGCTCAGAAGTTTTGGGGAAAATCGGCAGAATTGATTTCTGATGGCCCGATTACGATAACTTTAGTGACTGATAGCCAGAACGGCGGTGGTGAGCGGACGGTAACATATTCTTACAAGATGCCGACTACGTATCTACGCAATATGCTTGCTGGCGAGAAATACGTAGAACCATCGGGACAGATGCATATCGTGGCATCGACGGGACATAAGGCTGTTGTGGATTTTAAAGCGAGATCGATGTTTTCTGGACAAAAGTCTGATGAAGTCTCAGTGAAGATCATGGGGCCGCAGAATACTGTCATTCCAGAGGCGGCTATTGCTGGAAAGTGGACCGCTGAACTATTCCGCGTCTCGGATGAGAAGAAACTGTGGGCTGTCGGCAAGTTATTACCTGAGCCCAAACTTCGCTATGGTATGCCAGAGTTTTGCGCGACATTGAACGATATCACCGAGATTGAAAAGGGCAAGCTTGCACCAACCGACAGCAGACTTCGGCCAGATCAACGCTCGCTTGAAAACGCACAGATCGAGAAAGCAGAGCACCTGAAGAAAGAACTAGAAGAAGCCCAACGAGAAAGACGTAAACAGGGAAAGATTCCTACCGAGGGAGTCAGTAGTTTATGGTTCACTAAAGTAGATAATGGTGTATGGGTACCAAAGCAAGGCGCAGACGGATACTGGGAGCAGCGGAAAATTGGGAAATGGGATATGTGTCCTGAGTTGTGGTGATCATAGAAATGTGAAATCCCTCTAATTTTCTCTCTTGCTTAGATTGGAAAAAGTCTTTGTGTATATAATGTATAGATTTTGTTCTTTTGTGATATATTAGTATAAAATGGTTATTTCTTTGTTTTCTCTATTATTTGCGCTTTGAATGATATTACTATGCTTGCGACTCTGGAAAGAAGGCAATCAAAGAAATCAGGTAGGCTACACATATAAACTACACTCAGAGAGTATCAAGTCACAGTAAGAGGAAAGGCTATTGTAACAGCATCATACAATGATACCACAATAATATACAGTAGAGCAAAAAACATATCGCAAAGTAAACTTTCCTATCAGTCTGGCGCAACCTGCTTTTCACAATGTATCTTATTTTTACAAACCGCGTAAAAACACACGCATCAAATTAAAAGAAAACGATACAACGGGTTCTCCAATAAACAAATTATAAACTTATATGCTACTATAAAAAAATCCAAACTCCTCGTTCAAGCCAACCAAATTGACACACATGCGACTTCAAATATCGTATGCAACGAAATATTGCTTTACTTTCGTTTGTTATTAGACTTCTTTCTTTTCTTTCTCTCTCTCTTGGAGCGCGCCTTGAATCTCTTCTATTCGTCTTTTGTAATTTATGAGCAATTAAGTCCCTCTGGTCGGGATGGTTAGCTGATCTCACGCTGTTCTATTCGCTCTGTCTTCAAAAATATGAAGCTTCAACTCCTGACTTACTTAGTCTTTGAGGTTTCAGCTGCGATTTTGTTTCTCTCCTCAACATCACGAGTAGCAAGGAGGTTGGCAGCGTTGACAAGCTGGATAACGTTGATGACTTGCTTGAGGAGCCAGAGCGGGAAGGTGACAACACCCAAAATAGTAGCAAAGGAAAGAGGAACAGATTGGATGTATCCCAAAGTTGGTGGGGTCTTAAGAGGGAAGGAGTAAAGGTAGAGAGCAACGAAGAAAAGCTCGTTTGCGGCACAAACGGTGAAGAGGACGTTCGTGTTTGTGTAGTAGAGACTGAGAATATAACCTCTGTCCTTGCTGACTTTCTTATGGCTGTGCTCGCCGGAAGAGAGCATGGCATACATGTGCATGTAGTGCGAAGCCAGGTCAAGAGAAATCAAGAGCTGGTAGAAGATTGACCAAGACGGATAACGCGCGGAGAGGAAGCAGATTAGGCACGAGGTGGTGCATCGATCAGTGACCATGTCGAGGATGGCGCCGAAACGAGTGGACTGATTGAACTTGCGTGCGGCCATGCCATCAAAGGCATCGAGCAAGCACGAGATTCCATAGAGAACAGTACCTGTATACAAACAAAAAGTCAGCGTAAAAGTAGGATGCGTGACGAAGGCGGGGTGTACTTACAAACCTTGGGGTGGATGCCCATGAAACCAAGCGATGCAAGAGCTAGCAAGACGCGCGAGTAACCAATGAGGTTGGGGATGAAGAGGAAGACATCGCGGGTGGTGACCTGCTTCGCCGCGGCCATTGTATCACTTGAAGGAGATAAAAGATGAGTAGAGAAGAACAGTGCGGTGAAGCAGTTAGGTTGATGGGAGAACGGAAAGAGGAACGTGGCCGGCTAAGATCCTTGGATGCGCTGCCGAGAGCTTCGAGTTCAAGCAGCACCGTCGCAAAGTTTTTGCGGTTATGCTATAATCAAGTACTGTACTGGACATTTATGCTGGCTAAATAGTTGTTCAGAGCTTTGGAAGCATATTTGATTTATATTGCTGCATTTTGTTATAGGAAGGATACAGCAGGTCAGTTCTACAGTATTTGATATATTGGCCATTGATTGCAAACACAACTGCCCAATTGCAGACGAAACCAGGGCTGAAAGGGAATGACTCGTCTCTGCTCGAGCTTATCTTCACTTACCTGATTATATTACTCAACTCCACCTGCCATCCCAACCACCAACACCTGCATAGTGCACAGTCTTGCGATATGGCTGCAATCCCTCAAGAGGACCCAGACTTTGGCGTCATCTCCGCCGTACGTTATGATCCGTCTCTAGTGTTTTCCTCGCCGTCTGCGATCGACGCAGAGAAATTTGCCGCCTGTAAAGCGGCGCTTGATCCCCGTCTGTTCTTTTTATTCCCTCGACATATTGCCCGACTAAACAACTCATATGAATATTTCTGGCCCGAGCAGGCTGCAGCTACGAAGGCTGAGGGGAAAGACAAAGCAATTGGCGAGGATACGCTGCTGGCAGCGCTGTACTCTGCCGTTCATGATCCATCAAAGTGCTATCGAATCCGACCATTTGTGTACCGCGACGGACACATCCGAGTCGAGTCCAACGAGGTAGTCGACCGGCCAGACCTGTTCTCAGGACTAAAAGATGAAACAACACCTGAAAATTCGTGGGTGGTGTATATTGACACCGAGCCTACGCCGCAGTCATCGATTACGATGTTCAAGACGTCAAACAGAGACCCGTACACGGCTGCTAGAGAGCGGGTGCTGCCTCCTGGATTCCCGATTAGCAGTCACGTTGAGGTGCTGATCTTCAACGAAAAGAAGCAGCTCACCGAAGGCAGTTTGACAAACATCGCGTTCTGGAGAGACGGCGAGTGGGTCACGCCTTCGAGCAACGAGATTGGCGGTTTGCGGGGTTCAGTCAAAGCTGAGCTGCTTAGTCGTGGCTTGGTAAGAGAGTTGAAGGGTGAAGAGGCAGTGTATGTTGATAGTGTGAAGGAGGGTGAAAAGGTGTTGTTGTTGAATGGTGTGCAGGGATGCACATGTGGATATGTCCGATTGGGCCCGTATAGAGAGAATTGAGCTATAGTAAAAGTTCAATGCAAGTCAGAATTTAAGATTATCGTGAGTTGTTGAATTGATTTCAATTAGTTTGATGCCTGGGTGTCTGATATGCTAGTTGAATTTCTTTGGTGCCTGAGCAGCAGTGCACACGTACGCGGACAAACGCGTACCACGTAAATACAAGATTCAGTAATCAAATATACTTGCACCTGTAATCAATTATTACTCAATGCAGCTAATCTGAAACTCATGATTACTAGTACAAACACTTGCTATCAGTGCTATATTGAGTCATTGTTTGGTGAAGCTCAGCTAGTTGTTTTACCCTAAACCAATGCATCTTCAAGCGCTAACATTGGCGGATGGTCCCGAGTTCAACAATATTCCTGTTTAGGGTGCTATACATTCCCAGACTGAGATGTAGCTAATTAGAGTGGTTACTTGTAATACAGTGTATAAATATATACACTATCCGTATGCTAATAACAAAGATATACTCAAAACACTGGAACGGTGGGATCTGCGTGGCGTTTGCACGTGATGCCCTTCAGTGTTCAAGACCGCCAGTAAGAGACGTTTCAGATTCGTTCATTAGAGGAGACCTGTATCAAGTACTCACTACAAGCACAGACTACACACCAGAAGTCATTCGAAAACTGCCCTGAGAGTGCAACGCTAACAAAAGTCTAGAGATCCTCGTTCGCCTGGCGATGATTACGAACGCATTGAGCGCATGATGTCATTGGGAGAAGCCAGCGCAGGCACAAGGCAGTCTCATCGCGTGATGGTTTTGGCAACGGTGTGTGTCCGCAGGAAACAGATGTGCTCAGTATTCTACTATTAAGTACTCCAGTATCATACCTTCCAGTAATATCAGCACTCTCAATACCACCACCATCATATCCTCAACTTCACACGCTTCCCACATTCGCCCACCGCTGCATCATCGCCATAAAACCCTCAAATTGTAAGCCCGTTGGGAGAAATACTTAATTTCTTCGCAGTTGGGACTCCTCTGCGGATCAGTCAGGCTTTCTTTGTCCCGGGCACTCGTCGCCACCTCTCCAAACCTCGGATATACCCTCTACGCATTTTGGCTTGTATTCACCCAGGCCAGAGCACTTCAAGATACCTTGTCGCAGACCTGCTTTCCCCAGAGAGAGCCCGTCTGCTCCTGCGTCTCCTATCAGTCCAGACGTACTCTAGCTTGGCGCACGTATCCGGTCCTGCGGAGGACTTAGCTTGACCGTCTTCAAGACCCGTCGGAAACACACCCAGCGCTCCTCTTGTCCCTCTTGCACAGCTCTTCTTGAGCTCATTTGCTTCTCTCTTATGACTGTTGAATCGAAGGGGTATGTCTATCTATTTTTGTGTTTTGCTTCTCTCGCATCGCCCGGTCATGCCGGAAGTATGATCAACCTGTGTCTACTGCAGCTTAGCAGTCGGAGATAGTAGCAGGACTGTCTCCTTCTGAGAATACTTCTTGTACTCGAACGGTCAATATACTAACTCGTTTCCACAGGAGCACATGGCGACGGACGTCTTCGTATGTCGATACCCGATCGTTTGCCTCGTTCTCCGCCCGTGTCACAGTCAAGCACTGGCAGCTACGCGACCTCGTCTGCAAGACCTCCAACTCTCACGAGGTCGTCTATATCTCGGATCAATTTGTCAGATCCTTAGATCTCTCATCTGGCCGCCGTAGGAAGTGTGCCGAGTTTACTTTCGAACCGCGCTGTCTTGCATCGGCTCATGGCATCGTCGCAGCTGGCGGTCCCCACCGCGGCCAACTTGGCCTCACCACCCGCGTCGACCCTGACTCTCCTGCTGCACCTGCACTTGTGTTTGAGCTTGGAGGATACATCAATAACGCAATCACGCTCTACAGACGTGATGCGACATCCGTCTCGGCGCTCGTCTGCAACAACGATCACACCTTGCGCATACTCGACGTAACCGACGCACACCACTCGATCAGCGATACCGTGCGCATGAGCGTGCCCTTGAACCACTCTAGCATATCTCCCGATCATAAGACTATCATCGCATGTGGTGATTCTGCGCATGTGTTCGTCTTGCATCCTGAAGAAGGTCTACGCGCCGCACACCTACCCGATGAGCCCTTGCGCGTTGATGTCAACTGCCTCGCTGCTGCTACCCAGTCTCGTAGAGGTGGCAGTGGCAGTGATCACAGCAGAAGTAGTAATACCAATTGTGCGCCAGCAAGCAACAAGTGGCTGTCGACAGAGACTCTTGTGACCTCTTCTGATGCGGGGTTCTCGACAGCGTTTTCGCCTTCGGGAATCTTGTTTGCTGTCGCGTCACAGGATGGCATGGCGAGTATCTACGATTCGCGCTTTCTCTCGCATGAGTCGGCAGCTAGTGCACCGACTTTACTGTCTGCTAGTAGAGGCTACAGCGACCGCAAGACTGGGGTACGACCGTTGAAGTACATTGAGTCTACTCGACCCTTGAAAGGCTCGGGCGCGTTTCGATGCCTGAAGTTTTCGAGCGGTGCAGAGGACTTGCTTTTGATTGCAGAGCAAACTGGTCGCGTCCATGTTGTCGATTCGCGTCAGCTAGAGTACAGACAAGTTCTCGAGATCCCCAGCAACTCGTCGCCCCAGCACATGTCGTACGACTCTGATAGCGCACCGGTATCGCAACAAAATCAGGGCTGGCTGGGCGAAACCAGTAACAACCGATCGTCGTGGAGATTCAGCAATACACGTACGCCGCATCTCTCATCTGCTGCTCGGTACCACCATCAGGGCAACGCAGATACGAATGTGACATGGGAAGGCGACAACGAGGAGCTTTCCGACGACGAGTACGGCCGCTATCGCGCTTCTGATTATTACGATCGTCAAGGAAATACATCAAGGGTCTGGGATAGCAGTGCAACTCCGCCGCCCAGCGTCGTCGGACGAGAGAAAGATATTGCTGGACTTGCGTGGAGTGATGATGATGGCGGATCGATTATTGTAGGATGGGATGGAGGGATTGGAAAGTGGAGTCTTGATAGATGGGGACGGCGGGTGTTTCCTTCGTATATCATGCGATGACAACGAAAGGAAAGAGAAGCATATTGTTGTGATATTTCATGATTTTGATATGGCGCAATACCAGGGAGAAGGAGTAATATGTGAATGGAGTTGGATTTTTTATCATTTGAGTGCCAAATTTTCAGTGTGTATACGAAGCGTGGGTCATTAGGTTTAAAATTTGTATAATTTTATTATTGTATCTGTTTTACCATATATTGTGGTGCTGGCGGTTAATATTGTGTTTGCTGTAACTTGGACTGTCTTCGTGTTTACAAGATATAGAGGCTCATTAAGACATTCACGAATCACTGTCAAAGCTATTCACCCTACTACAAACTTCGATAATGAGATAATACCACTGCGATTATCGCAACTATATTGCATCAAAAATATAGCCACGATATTACCACAGAAATATATCGCAAATCGTTTCATTCTTTACATTCCTGCCTCGTATGGCAAATGTGGGCTGTTGCCTCCTTTTCTCCATATCACTCTCAGAATATATTTGAATTGCCTGAATGCATTACACAGTTCATGCAAATCGCCCTCTCATTTTCAGTACCTTCTTTCCTATCAAGAAGATATCCACATCAGAAACCTTGTGCTGGCATAACCTGAATATCATGCTCGAACGTAAACGCAACAGCTTCTACATATTGACTGAATTCCTCATCCGTCAAGTCAAATAGACTACACAGTCCAATTCGTGGTAGCCCAAGAATGCAGAGATTTTCCAAATACTCTTTACTTTTCTTCCAAACCGAAACTCCACCGCGTAAGAATTCAGGCGACTTTGTTGATGGGTTAAGTATTGGGCGGCTGTTCAATGCCATGTATACTACGTCGATTTTTCCGCGTGGTGGATCCCACGGCGGTGAATCCATCTCAAGCTCATCGGGTTCCAATAATTCAACTTGAATCGCACCAGATCCAACTACATGCGTGTAATTTGTGCTATCCTCAATATCAACAAGACAATACTTGTTCACATCCCCCGTGTTGGGCTTCGAATATGGCACTGCTTCATCTCCGCGTACAGGAAAGTACTCTGAATTGCGCCATTCAATCTCTCTTAAACTATCATCAGTCAATTCCCCGCTGACACTACTAATACCCAAGCAAAAATTGACTGTCGATACGTAACCTCTCGGGTCATCCGTGAACTGTTCCCATGCTCGTCTTCGCGATAGATTGCAAACTTCTACAACGACCATACCTCCAGATTTGACGCTTGGAATAACAAGCTTTTGTAACTTCTTGGGAGAAGATCGCAGAAATCTGCAAATATCTGCTGTTGTCACTGATGAAACGATTCCTATATAAAGCTCCCTCAGATCTTTGCAGAACTGAGCTAGAATATCAAGTACTCTACCGCCGAACAATCCTGTGCCTGCATGCAATACCTGGAGGTCAGTCAGTTCTTTAAAGAACACGAGATCTTTGTCTAATGAAAGACATGTCTCGTTTAGAACGCGTGGATAATAAAAGCTGATTCCACGATGGTCTAGCTGCAATAAATTAAGAGCTCGCTCTGCAACAGGCCCATGCCCCGAACTTTGCGATAGGGCAGCGCATAACCGACGAGTGTGGTCAAATTCATTGTGAATTCTAAGCCGAGTCAAGTTACGCATTTTCCGAGCACAGAGTCTGATGAAGTGAAGCGTACTCGTATCTGGGCACCGCACGTTAAGAGATTTCAAGGCGAATGGCTCAGTTTCCCTTCTTTCAGCAAAGATCGACTGTACGATGTCCCTTAACAAAGGAAGCAGTAGGGTGAGATCACGTAAACCCTGCGCCAATCGTTCATTTATGTATCTCGCCCTGTCTTCAACATGGATTGGGTTCGAAAAATAAGTGCACCGATATTCTAAACTAAGTAATCTTTTTGGCGCTTGAATAATACAAGCAAATGCATCATGGTTCCCGTAATTGCGTTCAGCAACCGCTAATGACGTTACCTTTCCAAGAAGCGGGGCGAGTCGTTGAGCAAAGTCCATCTGAAGATTGTTGATATTCTGCCAGTCTAAAGACCGCAGGCTATGTTTACACGAATCAACAAGGTTATACAGTAGTTCATTGTTGATATTGTAGGAAACTACCATCGACTCAAGACTGTGATTTGCGCGATAGGGGATAGATCCAGCATCATTGCATGCAATCAAAAGTCTTGTATCTAAATTTCGCAATATCGGCAGAACTTTTGCGATCTTTTGGCGAACTGCTGCTTTGTGGATGTTTAGGTACTGTTTATACTCAACATAATCCCAGTACTTCGACGTGTGCGCCTTTGAGAGCATTCGCCAACGCCGACTAACCTGAACGCGTGTCAATCACCGCAGGCATCACACCAAGAAATATACTTACAAACTCGAGTTCGGAAACCTGCAATGAGCTCATATAATCAAATATCTCAAGCATGAGCTCATCAGGGAGCTTGTCGATGCGGTTGTCCGCCGAGTCTGCTTCGTCCGTCTTCGAGCCCTGGATCTCGCGCTCTGTAGCTGTTCCGAGCGGTCGTAGTGCAAATCTGGGTCGGATCATGACTTGTTCAACTGCGTTTGGTTTGATCTTCCGCCGTCGTGAGTGAAATGAGAAGCATGACCACTGGATCAGTGTTCATATCTGGAGGGTGTCTGTGTTCGTGGCCACGTGGATCCTCATCACGACAACCAGTCGGACAATAGAATACAAGAACCATGTCTGCATGTCTGTGATATTCGGGAATGTGGTAGTGGCTGTCGATTCTTCTGCAGATAACGCTAGTATTAGATAGCGAGGACCGTAGTCAGCTTCCCCGGTTTTCTGTATGTGCTCACTATCGGCCAGCACAGTTTCCGTAGCTTTTGTGTCGTGGTAGACAGACAAAATTCTCATAGTTTCTCAACAAGACAACTGTTTATTACATCTACGTTGTTAGGCTTAGAATAGCTCTTTGTTTGTACTAGAAATATATACATTTGAGATCTGAATATCCCGAAAATACTAATTCCGACTCTGTAATCTCATGTTCCGATTTAGCAAGTAGCTGCGGTTCTCGTGCTGGTCCTCAATCTCAAACGCACAGCTCGCAGGCACTCAGAATAGCTCACGCCGGATATTAATAAAACAAATCTCAGATAATTCTTAGGGTATTAAATATACTGTTCACAACAATACACTGCAACGTCAAGCGTGCAAATCGGCATAGGAGGCCGGCCAATACAAACGACAAGGTTGAGCAATTAGGCACGCAAGACAATATTCTAGATGCTCTGGTTCTGAGTAATCAAATGCACAGTTAGGCAGGTATAGGTTAAAGTACAGTACAGTCATAGGAGAGTCGTTCGCTGAGGATTGGAAGTTGGGATGGGATTTGAAAACTGACTGGGCACGAACTACAGATGAGACGCGTTCATAGAGTTTGTTGCTGCGGCTCAATATTACTATGACCTTACTAATCAATGCATAACACCTTTATCTGTAAGCGTTGGAGGAGCCGAGGTGCCTTCTCCGATGAGTGCGAAAATGAAGAATTTCACCAGCATTTGCAGAGAGCAGTAGATGAAATATAAATTTAGGGCTGTAACGGATGAGATAATCGCACGTTTTGCCACTATTTGGTATCTTATTTGCAGTTTGAAATGCTACAATAAAATATCGCAGCTTTTATCATTATGCCAATATACTATAATCGTCGATACACAGTGCGATCATGTGTGACAGACGAGTGGGCGAGGAGTAGAAGAATTCCTTAGTTCCCTGATGATCCATTTAGTCTCGTTTTTAACGCGTCGACGCGTTTTCTAAGCCTATTTGTCTCTTCCGAGGACTCCAGACCCAATCCCCGTCACTCATTTACTTATATCCATCAGGCGTATCTTGGCCCTTACTAAATGGACTATAATATTCATAATAAATTATCAATATAGTAGTCAGATAAGATCACCTGCGGAAGAACACGAAAAATGCCCATTTTCAGCTAATCATCCACAACCATAGTGTACAATAGAAACAAAAGTAGCAAATAGACTGTTCAAATATTCCTGTTTTATTTGAATAATATTTTATATAAATTGTGGTATTTTTGCAGACACTATAATGCCGAATTCTGTTTTGCAATAACTATCACGACATGTAAGGTGTATTCCTTTTGAGCTGCCCTCTTTGCGCTACTCCGCGAGGTCATTCACCATCCACACAAACTGTACGACCCGTTTTCAACAGCAAAAATATTGAAAGTAGCTTAAAAAAATATTCAAGTAAAACAGAAAAATTAACAGAAATATAGAATTGTTTACTCGGTTCATTCTACTTTAGATATCAAAGCATATAACTTAGTACATCAATCTAGAGAATTAGATGAGTTATAAAGAACATATCGTCCGTCATCGGATGTGAGGGTTCAGCTTTATTCCCGTCGACCAATGAACTCGCACGCATCTCAGCGATGAACCAGAACCAGGCAGTTCCGTGACAAGGTCTTCGAGTGCAATTGAATATTGCACTGAGTAGCAAGAGTAGTTGTAGATATTCAAAACAAGCAACAGTGATCCTAGTAGCTGCCAGTCCTCTTTTCAGCCTGTACAATCCACCGTGAAGCGGTCCAGTCGGTGATCCTTCCCCGCTGAGACCGTCACCGCAACCCGGTTCCGGCTGCAATCTCCACACTAAGTCCTAATTCCTCGCAACCCGGCCAACCTTCTCTTCCTCCACTTCCTCGTCCGCTTCTTTCTTCTTCCTTTTCTTCTTTCTCTTCCTCCTCGTCAATCCCGCCAGTTCCACAATGACCGCCTTCCTTCGCTCAACTGGCTGTTCCGCCCTCAAGGTGAGCCAGCAACAGCCCTGGTCCTTCTTTTCCGGACGCAATTTGCTCACTCCCAGGGCAGGGTAACAGCAAGTCAGCTAACAAGGTGCTCTGTATAGTCCGCTACTCGTTTCTACTCGACTCGCGCTGCCTCAGCTTCCTCGTTCTCCTCGACCCGTTCTTTCGCCATTCCTAGTGCCGTTGCTATTACCGGAACTGCTTCTTACTTTGCCTACTCGAGCATGGCTACCCCTATCGCTGCCTCCTCGCCGGCCTTCACTGGCGAGTTCATTGATCTTACTGTAAGTAGATCTGCATTGCTCTGACCGTTGTGTGCATCCACTCGCAGCAATTGCAATTGCTTGCCGTGGAATGCATCACGTTGATACTTGGAATTCCTGATGCTAACTAATATTTAGCTCACTGATGTGAAGAAGATCTCCTCGAACGTAGGTCGATAGATTATCGCCAAAATAATTGATCATCAGACTGTGGCTGACAAATGACTTTAGACCAGCATCTTCACCTTTGCTTTCGACGACAAGGACGCTCCTTCCGGTCTCATCACCGCCTCGGCTCTCTTGGTCAAGTACGTTACCCCCAAGGGCAACAATGTCATCAGACCCTACACCCCGATCTCCGACACTGAGCAGAAGGGATCCATTGACTTGCTTGTCAAGGAATACCCCGAAGGCAAGGCCTCCAAGCACATCCACGGCCTCAAGCCTGGCGACAAGCTTGCCATGAAGGCTCCTATAGTCAAGTACGCCTGGTCTGCTAACAAGCACCCCGAGATTGTCCTCATCGGCGGTGGTACCGGAATCACTCCTCTTTGTATGTTCAACCACTCTACTCAATTCTACAATTCTACTCTGGCAATCAGATTCACTAATCTTCTTTTCATACAGACCAGCTCATCCATGAGATCAGCAAGAACCCTGAGGACAAGACCAAGGTCACTCTCTTCTACTGCAACGTGACCGAGGAGGACATCCTTCTCAAGGACCGCCTCGATGCCATTGCCGCTGCCAAGCCTGATCAATTCAAGTTCAACTACTCGCTCGACAAGCCCACCGAATCCTGGAAGGGTCTTACCGGATACCTGACCAAGGATATCCTCAGCTCTGCTATCCCCGCTCCTACCGCTGAAAACATCAAGATCTTTGTCTGCGGACCTCCTCCTATGTGCGATGCCATTTCTGGCAACAAGATCTCGCCTGCTGATCAGGGTGAGCTCAAGGGTGCTCTTCTCGAGCTTGGATACAACAAGGACCAGGTTTTCAAGTTTTAGATGATTTACTGCATCAGATGGATATAACTGAGATAGAGGCGTTGAAGGTATAAGTATAGCTTAGATATAAATTGCTATATGCAGAATATATAACTTCGTATCTATAATTCATATCTATAATTGTCCTGTTGAGAACACATAAACCATTTGAGTGCTCAAAATTTGATGAACTTACGTGTGAATTAGAATGGTTGCTCAGTTCATTGTCAACGCTTGTAATATAACGACATCTCCAGCACTTACAGTAAATACAGTAATACCCGGGTATGCAGTCCCCAGAGGAGTCTCAAGTTAGCAGTGGCCACTAATACTTATTAGTAATATGTTACATAAGATATAACTTCGGAAAAACAGTTACTCCAGCATAGATTGCAATGTGCCGCTGTCCCCGCACACAGCGATAATGATGAAAACAGAAAATAGATACTGCATTATACTGCAAAATACAACAGCAATCCAGTTCCGAACTGCTGCAAAACCCATTTCTTAAGCAAGTAAATTGTCGCTGGATATCCGTCTGTCGCTAGGGAGGGCAGGCGTGGGATGCGGGATTGGAGTGGGATCATCCCGCCCGAGCCATCGCCAGCCCAAGGGAGCTTCTAACCTACACAGCGCCCCAGATCCCAGATCCCATATATCTTGCTCCGGTTGCTTACACTCCTCCGGCCCAATTGAGCTTCGTGGATTTCTTACCAGTTCTTCATAATTTCTCAATTGATCCAAAATGTCTACTAAGCACTTTGTTACCGACGTCGACAAGCTCGTTGTCGAGTGCCTTGAGTCGCTCGCCCTCACGAACCCCGATCTGATCTACCTCAAGAACGACAAGGGTACGTAGTGCTCAGCTGGCTGCACACATTCGCAACATCGCATACTGATATTTTGTAGTCATTGCTCAGAAGTCCCATGACACAACAAAGAAGGTGGCCATTCTCTCTGGCGGCGGTGCTGGCCACGAGCCCGCCCACGCTGCGTTTGTTGGTGAGGGTATGCTCACCGCTGCCGCCTCAGGCTGGATCTTCGCTTCCCCCTCCGTTGCACAAATCGGAAGAGGCATCGAGTACATCAGCAGTCCCGAAGGCAAGGGAGTCCTGCTCGTGCTGAAGAACTACACCGGTGACGTCCTGCACTTCTCGCTCGCCGCTGAGAAGGCTCGCTCGCGCGGTGTCCCAGTCGAGGTCGTAATCGTCGGCGACGATGTCGCTGTTGGACGCGCAAAGTCTGGCAAGGTCGGACGTCGTGGACTGGCTGGTACCGTTTTTGTTCACAAGGTTGCCGGTGCTGTCGCTGCTACTGGCGCACCCCTCTCTGAGGTTGCCGGTGCTGCTAGAGATATCGCTGAGAGCCTCGTCACCGTTGGTGTCTCGCTCAACCATGTCCACGTTCCCGGCCGTAAGATTGAGGAGGAGAACTTGATGGCTGATGACGAAGCCGAGCTTGGTCTTGGTATTCACAACGAAAAGGGCTGCCGACGACTTAAGCCTATTCCCACTTTGCCGGCTCTGGTCAGCGATATGCTTGATCAGCTCGTGGACATGAAGGATGCCGACCGCGCCTACGTTGACTTCGCTAAGGCCGAGAACGTTGTCCTGATGCTCAACAATCTTGGTGGTCTTTCGCCTTTGGAGCTTGGTGCTATCACTACCGAGGTTACCGCGCAGCTTGACGCTCGTGGCCTTCGCCCTGTTCGTATCTTCACCGGCACATACATGACCTCCCTCGATGGTCCCGGGTTTAGCATTACCCTTCTCAGTGTCGCTGACAAGTACTTGCCTTTCCTCGATGCCCATACCAAGGCTACCGGATTCACTCCTGGATGCGTTCTTACCCCTGCTTCGGAGTACGCTACTCGCGCCATTGTCGAGGAGGAGGTCAAGACCGAGCGCGTCAAGAGGGCCGACGCTCCTTTGATCCTTGATCCCGCCATCTTCGCTGCCGCTGCCGCTGCCGCTTGCAAGAAAGCCATTGCTGCCGAGCCAGAGATCACCCAGTTTGACACTGTTGTAGGTGATGGTGACTGTGGATACACTCTTAAGCGTGCTAGTGAGGCTGTCCTTGCCTTTGTCACTGGCACTACAAGCAGTTCGACCTTCGAGGCTCTGGTAGACCTCGCCGAGACTGTTGAAAACAACATGGACGGTACCTCGGGTGCCATTTTCTCCATCTACTTGCACGCTCTCGCTACTGCTACCAGCACTGCCAAGGGTGCGCTTGACACCACCGGATGGGGTGCTTGCGCCGCCGAGGCTCTCGAGACTCTCTACGCTGCTACTCCTGCTAGACCTGGCGACCGTACCCTTATCGATGCTCTTGATCCTTTTGTCAAAAGCCTTGCTGCCGGAGAGGGTATCGTCGCTGCTGCCAAGGCGGCTAAGGATGGCGCTGATGGAACCAAGGGCATGAACGCCAGCTTGGGTCGTGCCGTCTACGTCGATGCCGCTGGCTACGACAGAGTTCCTGACCCTGGCGCTGTTGGTGTTGCCATGCTGGTCGAGGGTCTTTGCGAGGCTGTGTCGAAGTGAATTTGGAAATATCTTCAAAGTTACGTGTAAAATTTTTGTGCTGAGTGTAGTATCCAGCAAGCGATATCGCGCGGGCTGAGTCGCGCCATGTGCATGATATTTGTAATAAATGTAATAATTTGATATCAACAAATGGCTCTTGCCAAATCTACAAGTAACTGCTTAAACACTACGTGTACGATAAGGGAACGAATTACACCAAAATAGTAAATTATGCTTATATATCCAAATGCGCCATAACTTTACACCCAGCATCATTAAAACAACAATGAAAAGAGAACAAACAGACAAGCAACATAAAAAAAACTATACAATAGGCCGTATCGGAGCCGGAGCATATGAACGGGCTCTAGCTAGCTCATGGGGATTATCTTCGTTGACATCATGCTCTTCGCTTTCCTCTGGGACGGGATACATTGTCGATGTGAAACTTGTAGAGCGACGAGCTAGAGAGAGATGATGTCTTTGAGAATATGAAAGTGGAACGAAGCGCGATGGACGGCGAGTGGAGTTACGGTCGATAGTATGCATACTGTATGAGAATGTGCCGGTAGAGGCGTCGTAGTCTTCGCCTGTCGTGATTTCTATAAGTCGACGTTTAAAGCGGGACCAGAACGATGTAGGACCGAGTGTTGGCGTGAGCACGCGAAGGGTCGAAGATGGAGCGCGGTAAGCAACAGCAGGCATAGCTGATATCGATGACATTGTGAAGGTTGTTGAAGGGTGGTGACGACGAAGAACGGTTGTAAGGGCTTCGAAGGAGGAGATTGCGCGCTTACGATAGGTAATTGCAGAGTTGATAAACATCGATATCGTGCCAGAAACCCAGAAACATCTATGATAAATTAGCAAAAGAGAATAGTCAAAGTCACTTAAAAGCAGACTTACGCATCTAAGGCACAGGAAATGACAATCAAGTTGACGAGACGGCATGCAGTCTCGTACGACGAGCAGATAGCAAGGTCCTTGCATACAGTAGCCGGGTCGCGTATTGAACAGCTTGTCGAAAGTCCACCAGTTAAAGACATCACGTAGATAAACAGGGCTAACCAGACGACAGCCATGACTATTTGACTGCCGACAAAAAAGAGCGGCCAGCGCTCGCCAGAGACTGTAACGTCGATCTCAATAGTCGAGTTATCAGCAAGCTGTTCAGATTCGCTTTCTAGGCGTCTCAGGAGCAGGTCGGCTTGCTCTTCCAGCTCTTCCAGTTCTTCCGCCGCAGCTGTATCTATGGCGTCTTTGTCGGGCCCGGTATCGTGAAACTTGACGGCTACTGTTGCTACCGAAACGATGATGATGAGTGTAGTGAGGCACGAAACGCCCACGAGTACCTGATAACTCTCCGCTATCTTCGCGCCAGCGTTGTGCTGCCTGACCAACGCGATGAAGTATACAACAACACCGAGAGGTATAGCAGCAAAGATAGCTTGCAGGACTGCAAACACGAAAAAGGACAGGCACCATGACGGGTACTGTGCCCGCCGTCTGCCGCGCAGACTGTCTTCAGACTCTCGATCCGTCATTGACGAGATCGAGAGCTACAAAGAACAGAAAGGCAGCAATAAAAATGTGCGCGGAGCTTCTCCTTCTGCTCCAAATTCCTCGTTATTCCTCTCGTCTGTTTGTGTAGTTGATACTCTGGAATCTGTCTTGATACTTTGCTGCAGCTAATTGTGTGAGCTGCAGCAAGATTCCTGACGCGTCAGGCTTCGTGCGGCGGAGTCAACGGCGACAAAATTACCACAAATATGCTAATTGTTCTGAGTGAATATGATATAGAGTATAGAGTAGGGATTATGAGCGAGTTATTGGAAAAGTGTTGTTGTGTCTGAAAAGACAGTCTATGTTGCTGGAGCGTAATGATGGTAGAAGTCGTACAGATGCAGTATATGTTACGACTATTGTTACGTTATTGTTCACTTAGTATTATGCTCTTTACTGCGTTCATGCTTCCAGTCGAGTATTCATAAGAGAAAACTCATCCTTCTCTGCATCTCAACGTGGGAAAATGGTCCAAAACATTATAATATGTAGTCAATCTATTTCTGATCTAACACAGTTTCAAATACATATGCCCTTCTACCCAACTTGTTCACACAAATATTCCGTCCATCCCACATTCAAATCATGCGCGTTTAGAAAGGAGAATCAGCGGGGTCGATAGGACGAACCCAGTAAGGACCGAGGATAGGGATGTTGGAAAGAATGACGTTCTGGACACGGGGGATAGGCTCGAGGAGGAAGAGAGCACCAACACCGGCGGCGGCACCCCAGAGACCGAGGTTAGGAACCCTTTAATTTCATGTTAGTATCTATATCATAAAACAATAATACACCTCTGGTCAACAGGAACAGTGCAAGACAACAATCATACCATTTGAAGAGGACTTGACGGCTGAATCCGGAGAAGGTCGGGTTGTACTTGTGAGCGATGCGCATAACTAGAAACACAGGTCAGATTCAATAATCCTTCACGATATATTCCAAATACATCCACACAACAACATGTTCTTACCCATTGTGAATTGAAGAAGCGAACTTGGATCGAATATCAAAGCAGTTAAAGCAGTTGCTCAACTCGCGAACACTCGACTCCGGTTTGCAGCCGCGCTGATTGGCCGTCGTTAGAGTTTCGCGGATGCGTTGTCATATATTATGTAATTATTCAAAGCCCTTAATCAAGCACGTCCGCGTGGTTTCAGTGTGGTCACTGGACCCAGCTCAGCTCGCTCATATTCAGACAAACGCGAGGGACAAAAGCCAGCCTTGTTGTCTGCTGGATAGCTGATTTGGAAGAAACTATTCACGGTCTGCAACCTGCTTTGCGCACCTCTGTGTTTTGATCTGTTTCATCTAAGCGCGGTGTGACTACAAAGGTATCACGCTGATTACCCAACATCTGACCGTCCTTCGCCTTGCTGGTATCGCGTCTCCAGAATGGGCCAGACAGCCTCTTCCACAGGCTCGGCGGAGTCGGACTCTACTTCCTATGACTCTCCACAAAGGCAGCAACTTCCACAGCAACAACAACAACAGCAACAGCGACGACTATCGCGTCATTTGGGACTCTTGCAGCCGCAGTCGCGTGCTAGTAACTCCACTCGCAGCTCGCGGGAGGAGTCACGCTCGTCGTTGTTTGATAACTTCGTCGAGCAACAAGACCGCAGACCTTCTGCTGCGAACTACTTCCGCAACCGGTTCTCGCGTATGCGCAATTCTTCGTTTAGCGTAGCGCCGGCTTCTGATCGCGTGGATGAACAGCTTACCAATATCAGCATCAGCGGCACCAGCAGCATCGCCACATCCGACGAATCAGTCTTTGCTCAACAGCCGAGCAGTCATGACGAGGAAGAGACATTTGCAACAACTTCAGCAAGAGCTTCATCGTCCCTGCTGCCTGAACCGGCTTACCTTCGTCGCCGTACTAGACCGCTGACTTCCACTACCAATGCGACCGCGACCGGCTCCGGCTTCTCGCCTCTCCCTATGTTACCATCTCATCCATCACCTCCACCGCCGCCTCCTCCTCCTCTTCATATCCCTGCCTTGCCTCCGCGGAGAAGCACATTACGGAGAAACAGTTCATCTACTCGTGATTGGATGCCAAATGATGAACCCCACAACAGTACCAGCACCAACGGTCCTGACACCGAAGAAGATCAAGCTGCTATGCTCTCGCGTCTCTTATCGATTGCAGCTGCTGCAACCGCTGCAAGCTTGATCGGTGGTAATAGCTCCGGCACTCGACGACGACGATCTCGATTTGGCGGGCTCCGCACACCTGGAGCTTTAGTTGACACCACTAATGACGCTGACGATGAGGAAGAAAGCAATAGCTTTGCAAATTTTAGTGACGATAGCTTGAACGGAATCGGCAGCGGCCACGGCGGTTTAGGTAATGGCCTAGGTTCAAGTACTGGATTAGGCAGCGGCAGTGAAGTTATTGCCGGTGCTGGCGGAACTGTCGATGGCACGTTTGATGGTTTCCTTCGCGCTCTGCAGAATGGTAGACTTGCAGCTGAACTTCGAAATGAGACCGCCCGGAATAACAGCGAAGCCTCTGATTCGACAACCACACCCACTCCTTTGAACTTTTTCCGCATGTTTAGATTCGGATCTAACACATCGACTTCGTCGATATCTACACCTCATGGTGACAGCCCTCGTATGGTTCCAGTCATCATTGTTGGTATTCGTTCTGTTAATTCGAACGAGAACTCTGGCTCGCGCGCTGATGGCGCATCTACCAATCGGGCCGACGAAGGCGCGCGTTCATTCCTCGATAGCTTACCAATGTCTCTTGGTGCCGGCAGCACTAGCGAGACCACTCGTTCATCCGACGCAACTCTAGCTCCAAGCAGACGTCGACGACGGTCAGATGATAGTTTAGATATTGGAGGACGGAACGTGAGTGCTACTAGACAGAGACGAGGAAGTGGGTCTATGCTGTTTGATAATACTGTCATGGGGATCAGTGATGAAGACGAGTTATCTAGTCATCATGCAGCTAGTCGTGAAGCAAGTTTGAATGAAGCTGAGGATGACAATGAAGAGGAGGACGATGAAGAGGAAGAAGAGGAAGAAGAAGAAGAGGAGGAGGATGAGGGTCATCCTTTCTTTCCTACATCCTCTCGGGAAAGTAATAGACAGTCATCACGATCGCGTGATGGTAATGGTGTACGCTCATGGATTATTTACGTCTTAGGAGGACAGTACCCTGAAAACCACCCTATTCTTACCACCCCCTCGTTATTCACAGACTCCCCTACGTACGAAGATATGATGCTCCTTTCCAGCTATATAGGTCCCGCGAAACCGCCTGTCGCGACGCGCGAATCCGTCGACGAAGCAGGCGGTTTGACGATTGCAGGAGAGGATCTTGAAGGTGAACGGTGTTTAGTGTGTTTATCGGATTTTGAGCGAGGAGAGGAATGTCGCAAGTTGAATGGCTGTGCTCATTTATTCCATCGCGCATGCATTGATGAGGTAGATACTCTTTCTACTGGAGTTTATGTTTCTCTGTGTATGTTTACTAACAAATGCATTCAGTGGCTCACAACCGGCCGAAACTCTTGTCCATTGTGTCGTGCTGTCGGCGTTGAAGAGAAAGCAGCAGATCAACCAGCTACAGCATCTGCCGAGACTTCATCATCAACTGCTGCTTCCGCTGGACCAGCAGATTATGGCGACTTGACCTAATACTTTTTTGGATGGGCTAATCTCTTTTTAAAGCTTACTGTGATACCTGGTAGCATTATATATGTTTTTTTGCGGTGCCTTATTTGTTTGAGTTCGTTAATTGTTTACCGCAAGATTGATAAAGTCAATACATTGTGTATTAGTGAAATTGCTCACGTTGCGGTTTTTTTTGGTTGGCATGGATGGAGCATGGTGTATATACCTAATGAAAGATCACGCATTGCATTTACGATAATTGCTTGCTTGATATTTGTTGTTGAGTTTGTTCATAAGTCCTATTTTATAATATATTTTTATGCCTTATATTATAAATCCACTATGTAACCAATGCATATATTTAATCCAAAATCATCAAAAGAATGAGTTGTTAGTAAACATTACCGGAGCTCTCGGGAAAGGTATTGATTACTCCCTTCAAAGCCTGTACAACATCAGAGATCTTCCAGTTTGTGCCATGATTGTTATTCCATGTGTTGTTCGGGTTGTCAGAGTATGCGGCGCGGATTTCTTCGTCTGAGGCAAATGATAACGCCGATCGTTCGGAAAGCCGTAAGACGGATGAGTTACGCTCATTATATGGCGTGAGATGTATGCGATGTGCTTCGTTTTCAGGTATAGGTGCTGCGTTATCGTCGATTCGTTCAAGACGAAGATAATCTAGACATAACCCAGATTTAGTGCGACCACCGGTCTCTTTCACTTCTATTAAGAGAGTACGCCATTCTTTGCCTGGAGTTCTTCCAGCGGGGACTTCGAATACTGGGAACTCGACTTCGAACCAGTCCTCAGTCGCGACGAGGCCTTCGATGATTCCCGAACCTAGTTGTTTGCGTTGTATGGCTTCGCGAACGGGTTTTCCTTTCTCGTTTAGTTCGGTTTCGTCGTCTAGTTGGACGATGAAGTCGACGGTTTCGAGACCTTCTATGCCATGACGGGGAACTTGCCTGCGTACCCGCATGCCCCAGATAGCACGATACCTGCCAGGAGCGATGTGTACACTTCTAAACAAATGCAGCCAAAAGACGTAATTCAGATTAAGAGTCCTGCCGAATTGCGACTCATGACAATTCTGGACCCGCCAGTACCGATCGTCGCGCCAGATTAGTCCCCATCCTTCATCTGCACAGAAGAACCGCCACTGATCACCCATTGCGGTGTAGATGGCCCGGAATGGGAATTGCGGAGCAAGAGAGCGAAGCTCGTCGGCGTAGGCTAGGCCGCGAGATTTGAAATCGGCAAAGATTTTGGCGCGCCAGAGGTCTTCGTCGCCAACGATACTGTGGATAGTAGTGCATGTGCGCTCAAGAGATAGCAGATCGCGGGTCGAGAGGAACTCTGCGACTTGGATGAACACTTCTGCTGGCAGCCTGGTGAGTTGGACAGATCCGGTATAGTCCTTTACTTCCATGGCTGGTCCGGCTAGCTGAGGAGGCCGCCGATGAGCCTGAATCAGCTGTCGCTGCTTCCTTCGCTCGAGCCGAGACCTGATCGCGGAGAACCCGACGAAGACCGGCACAGAGAGCTGACCGACAAAAGAAATGATGACCAAGACAAGCACAGCAAGAAGTAGCTGTCGCACTGCTCTTGCGATGTCGCTTGCACGAGGCATCAAAGGGAGATAGGCGGATGGGGTGCGCTTTATCCTTGCTGCGGTTGTGTAGAAGCTGGCGTATGCGATGATTCAAAAGTGAGCGTCGTCACGTGGAGCACTGTAGCCTCCTTGTGCTTAGCAGTATCTCAGATCAGCTTGACGTACTGCGTACAGGCGTATTCAGTGCAAGGGTTGTAGTCTGGTAATAGTCACGAGTGTACACAGCAGAATAGGAGTCACTACGCTTGTTATTCGGCTCGAATCTGGCTTGGGTACCGTTGTCGCTGCTGATATCACGATAGTAGTCCATGATCCGCACAGTACTCCCTCAGCACTTTCTTACACTGCCACTAAAGCCACTCAAATGCAATTTCTATCTCCTCTTTCTATTTTCTACTTCTAAAGAATCTTTCTACTAAAAAAATGAACAACTATAGCCAAAACCGTGCCAGAAAGAACCTCTGGTTGGGAGTTCAAGTCACGTGAACCATCTACGTGACTCTATACGCGTTCTAGCAGGGCTCGGTGTCCCGACGAAGGTGCCCCCGCCACAGGCTTGTTTCCTCCAGGTTCACTCCTTCGCTTCCTTTTTGGCTGCCAGATCGGCGTTTGACTGCTGTTTTTACTGCAGCTAGATTGGATATTGAGAGCGTGGCGTCGTTTCTGCAGGATTTGTGTGTGGTTGTCATTGCAGTCGGGGTTTGAGAGGTCGACAACTTGTTCGACGAATTTGAGCTGGCTTGAGGTCGTTTTCAACAGCACTTGCAAGAAAAGAAACTAGAAGGATCGGTATATTCTGCATTAGAAGGAACAATGTCTTCCAGATTCAATCCTGCCGCGCCTGCATTTCATCCTGTGTCTGACAAGCTTTGCATCTCGCCAGCACAGCTGAAGCAAGTCAGCACTCCTCCCGCGCCGACGAGCAATAACGTCAACAATGACATTCCAAGTAGCAATAGCACCAGCAACAACAACTCTGTGTCCTCATCACGGAATCTAGCGGCAGTCTCTGCCTCGCCTAGGAATGGCCAAGCATTTAGAAGTCAGCATAAGAGTTCAAAGAGACCTGGTCCGTCGCGTAATTCGAAGCCAACGATCAATATGTCTGATGCCGGCGGATTCCCTGATTCTGACGCCGTGTTAGCAGAGCAAGTATGTACTTTTACAGATTATTTGAGTAGTTTTTCAGAGTCTAGAAGAATATGCTTAACAAGAGACTAGTATCTGATGGCGAGCCCCGGACGCGGTCGGCGAAACCAAGTCTCGATATCACATCTACTCAATTTCTCCCTGCCACCCCGCGAAACCATTCGACGTCCCGCAGCTCCATCATGGCACCGTCACGGATCATATGTGATTGACAAAGCGCACTTTGTCAATGCCAATTTCCGATTCGTGGTGCATCCTTCTGGCGACTACAAATCCCAAGCGTTAGATCCCGACGTGGTTATTCCCTGGCATTTAATTCTGCAAGTTCTTGTGTCAAAGCATTCTCAACACGCTAGTTGTCCGATTTGTTTATCTGATGAACCAGTCGCGTCTCGTATGATGCGTTGTGGTCATATCTTTTGTCTGCCCTGTCTCATGCGCATGCTCGACTCCGAAATGCTTTCGAACTCGACAACGACGCCGAGCAGCAGTAGCCCGGCTGTCAACGTTGCACCCTCAAAGAAACGCAACAGCTGTCCACTTTGCCTTGAAAGTGTTTCTTTGAGTGACGCGAAGCCAGTTAAATGGCTAGATCGTCCAGGAGATCTGTCTGGCGTGCCTGTGACTGGATCCGACGTTGTTCTCCGGCTCGTCATGCGCATGCCGGGTAGTATCCTCGCACTACCGCGCGATGGCGGCGAGAGACCTTCCAACGCGTCTGAAATTCCTTGGCATTTTGCAGCCGAGGTGATGCACTACGCCCGTATCATGAAAGGCACAGAGTCGTATCTGGCGGATGAGTTTGCGCGTGAAGTGCGTGAGCTTGAAGTCCAGGATATAGAGGATGGCGCGGATTATGATGAGGATTACGAGTGGAATCGGCGAGCTATTGAGCATATTTTCGACACGCTCGAAGTTATGCAGGGCATGGGAAACGCACATAAACAGCAACAGAACGGAGAGAGTAATACAAGTGGCAGTGGTAGTCGCAGTCGACGAAGGAATAAGAAAGCGAGTGCGAGCGTCGAGCGCGATTTATCAAGTTCGTCTGCTAATGGTGGAAGTAGCGGTGACGCGCCGTATTACTTCTATCAGCCGCGGGATGCGTCAAATTGTTTTCTTTCTGCCTTGGATATCCGGA
Source organism: [Lipomyces] yamanashiensis (assembly GCA_030572775.1). Classification (NCBI taxonomy): domain Eukaryota; kingdom Fungi; phylum Ascomycota; class Lipomycetes; order Lipomycetales; family Lipomycetaceae; genus Myxozyma; species [Lipomyces] yamanashiensis. Next base: position 457,951 of record JAJMBS010000002.1, read on the forward strand.
TTCTGAAGACTGCTTTTGGTTCGTTTGCCTCGTTTCCGTCTACAGTACTCGTACGTGTTGAGAATATTCTTAGCGATCGAGTCGTGGATGAGGAGATGAAGAAACGGACAAAATATGTTGGCCATTTGCCAATTGGCTGTCCGTATAGTATACTCGAGTGCGACTGGACTGATGTTGTCAAGCCTGAGATTTTGGCGCAGTTTAAAGACGATTTGGATAAACGACGGAAACTGCGACACGATAAAGATGCCAGAGAGGAACGCGCGAGATTGAAAGCTCTGAAACAAGATGAGGAGCAAAGATATCGTGCTCATGGTCCTCCTGCTGTGTCATCTCTCCGCTCTGAGCCACTACAGAGCGCGTTATCTGCCTCACTTGCCGAAGCGGAGAATGATCCAGAACTCAGCGAAGCACTACGAAGATCTGCTATTGAAGCAGCATTGCTAGAAGACGATTTCCAGCTACGCGAGGTTAGCAGCTCGCCAATTACCGACAGCGCAGCATGGCCTTCGCTTGGCACTTCAGCTGCCGAAGGTTCGCCCGTGTCGTCTCTCTCGATGTCTTCGTCACCTGTAAGCGCGATGCGGAGAAATACGACTGTGTGGGGTACTCCCGCAGTAGCGTTTTCGCGCGTTGCGGATGCAATGGGCGTTGAAGAGGATACGGAGGAAATCGAGTGGGACGGATGGGCTGATGTAGTACGCGCCGCTGAGGAAAGTGAAGCTGCGACGATTGCAGATATGGAAGGAATTGATGGCGGAAACAGTAGTGCGAGTACGCCTAGAGCCAGTTCAGGAAAGAAGGGCAAAAAGACAAAGAAGCTGGTTTTGATGTCTACAGGTGGGCAATGGCGGCAGTAGAATGACAGGCCTGAAGACTAGTCTTTGTGACATGAAGTCGCTAAGGATTGTATATGCATTTATAAATGTTGCACTCTGCTTTTTGGGTATATTTTTATCTTCTACAGTAGACAAATACAAACATATATTGGACAGAATAACTAAATACCCTGAAATGCTCATATGAGTCTCTAAAAAGGCGAGACCGTCTGCCGAGCTGGGCTGGGTACGCTTTCCTCCCGAATGACGTAATGCCAGGAAAACACATGATCGATGCTCGGTATGGACGACGAACCAGGCCGGGAGACAAGATATATAACACAACACGCACTTGCTGCTGGAGATATCGCAGAGAATACACACGATATGGCTTTTATTTTAGTCTGTGGAGGTGTGTAGTGCACTTGTTTGTGCGGTTGAGGTGGTTGGCGAAGGTTAACACTGGATAGGCACGAATTTCAACGGCCCGCTCAAGGGCTATGAAGACATGCGCATTTACTGTCCTCGATGGTAAGTTGCTGATAGTGTTGGCGTATGTGTTGAGTGTGGATAAGATACTAAGGATGTGAACAGCCATAATAATAGCGTGGTGCCTACTAAGAAGAGAGAGTTCTTTACACTGTGCTTTGTGCCGGTGATTCCTACTAACTGGGGAGAAGTAAGTATCCGCTTTGGCTACTAATTGAGAGTAATTAGACGTCTAGAGAATGTTGCTAAGTGAAATGTAGACGATGCAATGCACTATCTGCCCTTGGAATAGACCTACCAGCACGCAGGAACTAGATCAGATGAAACAGCAAGGATAGCAATTACAGAGGCAGATGATGGAAGAGAAGGAGGCGAGGGCGGTAGAGGAGGAGCGAAGGAATGATGCAAGGAGGAGAGGAGAAGGTCAGGGACCTGGGGTTGGATATAATCAGTACCAGCCTAGTTCATACCAACCTTGAATGATGTGAACGCAGAAGTAGCTACAGCCTTGAATGATGTGAACGCAGTAATTTAGGCTGTGTTGGATTGGGATTAGCGATTCGGTGTATAATTAGTATGCGAGTTCAATTGGCGTTTGGAATATGATACAGATTCACTTGAACTGTGTGTCGTTAAATACATGCTTTTATCATAAAATTCTATAAAGGCTGATCCGGGGCAGTAGCGGGCTTTGTCAAAAGCCACTCGTACTCTTTTGCCTGGTCTTCTCCAATTAACGACACGAGTTCATCACGCGAGCTCATGAAGTTGTGATCATGATAGTCAAATCCGGGAATGACTACTTCGCTGATAAGGCACTCGTCGTCACCGTCTTCGAGCAGGAACGAGGCTTTGTAGTCTTCGCCCTCGACGATCCACTGCATGCGTTCGCCCTTCGCGACGTCGTGGCCCACGACGAACGTCTCGAGAGAGCCATCAGGGTGGATAAGGACATATCTGGCGCGTCCTGAATGCAAGAGATGAATTGTGCGGCCTTTGTTGCGATGAAAGCGTCCGGCAGGCGATACCCTGGTGAGGAGATAGTAAATGAGAGTCGACCGGTTACGCAGGTCGCCTTCGGTGCCGAATGGATTTGGTTGCGAGACCGAATCGCGGTCGGTTTCTACAAAGTACCCGCCTTCAATGTGGGGAATAAGACCCAGGGACGTGATCCATTGCTGTGCTCTGGCTGATTCCTGCATCGCAGAGGTCAATTCTATGTGAACAGAGCAGATTGCGATAGTAATTTTTGTCAAGCGGCCCTCGGTTGGGAGAGTGTGGGTTTAGGGGTTTCACTACGGTCACGTGAAGCAATTTACTTTTGTCGCTGGTATTGCTGCTTTTGTGGTGTTGAATTGAGGAGAAAGGCATTTTGATTGCGAGAGCGGAAGCGGAAGATAGAAAAAAGAGAATTGTGTTAATTTGCAAGCGAGTGAGGAGAAACACAAAGGCTGGTCTGGGTGCGCGAACAAGAGACGATGGCGTAGACGAGACGGACGACTGCGATGGACAATGCGTCGCATTGGTCTGCTCGAAGGAGTTGAAGATACTAAGAGCACGGCTGATGGAGATAGCAATAGCGCGAGAAAGCAGAGATAGATAATGCACAAATTCCGAGCTGCCGTTCGGAAGACGATCTAGTCTGATACAGCAGAGATAAGGATAAGGACGAGGACGAGGAGATCTTCAACCCCCTTTTTTCGCTCTGATTTTTCACTGCGCTTTTCTATTGAATTAAATCACAGTCTGACGCAGTCTGGCACACATTCGGCCGGAGGTGCATATGAAAAAGCCACCGAAGAGCAAGACGAATAGCGAGTCCACAGCGAGAGAGGACGGGCCGCCGGGGGGCGCGAGGCCACAACAAAGAGCCTCAAAGTCTAAATAGAACGTGAGTGTGATAAATGATAGAAAATGGCAAAATGATGTGGAGCGCGAATCAGGAGTGGATCTGCTCAGTTTATCATGTGCTTGGGTAGTTGTAGATAGGAGGAATTTAGATAGAGATGGCAGACAAAGAAGGATGCAATATCGCCAACTACAACCACCACAAACAACACCCGCAGCACCGAACACTGAACAATGAACAACACTCTGCAATTACAATACCTGTGTTCTCCGCCTGCTCAGCTTTTTCCTGCGTTTTTTCTCGTCTACGCTAATGCGCACGGAATCCAAGCCACGAGTCATCCGCGCAGACACACTGCGAGTCAGCCAGCCAACTAAATTGTACGAAAAAAACGAGCGAAAAGAGCAGATTGCACTGCACAATGCTTTTTTCAAACTCAAGATAAGCCATCTGAAGCCGTGACACAGCACCAACCCCTGCTCGTCATCTCAGCAACCCTCCGGCAGAGTATCACGACCCGCCAGTCGCCCAAGAGTAGGGCAAACCGCGGCCCACGGGCCAGCCAACCTCAGTGGCGCTCAGAACGCGCCACGAAAAGCGCCACAAACAGCCATTGCTGGCAAAGACCATCAAGCCCTGATCTGCACTGACCGGCTGTGGTTCTGTGTCTGCCTTGGAGGTGCTCCGCAGCTGTGTTTGCGGTCTGCCTGCTGTAGAAGAACAGTCTGGTGAAGCAGATGTCGAGTCTCTGCTCATTCTGCGCCGTGTGCGCTATCCGCGTCTGGGCACCTTCCTCCTTATCTTCTCTTCTCCTTCGCTATCGGCCAATCGCAGTCTCCTTCTCCGCGATAGTCTTCGCTTTCTATTGCCTCGTGCGTTTTTGCCTTTGCGCGTTGCCGCACCCGATATCGCTCTGCGACCTGGATACCTGCTCCCCCAAACTCAATCTGCCTGCTCTGCTCACCGTCGCGCGCCCGTCGCCCTGCCGTGCAAAACTTTCTCTGCTTCATCTGCTGTTGTTCTGTCTCGTCTGCTAGACTCAGATATGCCTTCTACTTGTCTGACAACCCCGTGACAGTCGCTCTGGAAAAGCTTTATATAGCCTATACCCGTTCCTCGCTTCTGTCCTTTCTGTAACGTCTCTCATCCGTTCCTTCTTCTCTTCCTCTACTTATAGAAGACTGCCCGTTTTTGTCTGCCTGCTGCATACCTATACGCAATGGCAATTGATCCTCCTCTTTCGCAGGGCGTTGGCTACGGTGTTGTCGTCGGCATCGGTGCCCTCTTCGCCTTTGGTATGATCCTCACCACCTACCTGCTCAAACGCTACCAGCACGAGAACATCACCTCTGAAGAGTTTTCCACCGCTGGCCGCTCCGTCAAAACTGGTCTCATCGCCTCCGCTGTCGTCTCCTCCTGGACCTGGGCTGCTACCCTTCTCCAGTCCTCTGCCGTGGCTTACAACTATGGTGTCTCTGGTCCCTTCTGGTACGCTTCTGGTGCTACTGTCCAAATCATTCTTTTTGCTACCCTTGCTATCGAGCTCAAGAAGCGTGCCCCCGATGCGCACACCTTCCTTGAGGTCGTCCGCGCCAGATACGGTCCCATTGGCCATGCCGGTATTGTTTCTCCCCTCTCAAGATCCTGCTGATTTGTGGTTGTGCTAACACTGTGTTCTTCCTAGTCTTCATGTGCTTCGGTCTCTTCACAAACATCCTTGTCACTGCCATGCTTCTTACCGGAGGCTCAGCTACCGTCAGTGCGCTCACTGGCATGCACCCCGTCGCTGCCTGTTTCTTGCTCCCTCTCGGCGTCATTGTCTACACCCTCTTTGGCGGTATCCGCGCTACCTTCTTGACCGACTACATCCACACAGTCGTTATTCTCGTCATTATCTTGATCTTCACCTTCTCGACCTATGCTACCAACGAGACCCTTGGTTCCCCTGGCAAGGTCTGGGAGCTTCTCCAGACTGCTGCCTTTGATCATCCCGTTTCTGGCAACGCTGAGGGCTCGTACCTGACCATGCGTTCGAAGGAGGGTGCTATTTTCTTCGTCATCAACATCGTTGGTAACTTCGGAACTGTCTTCCTTGACAACGGATACTGGAACAAGGCTATCGCTGCCTCGCCGGCCTCGGCCCTTCCTGGATACATTCTTGGTGGTATTGCCTGGTTCGCCATTCCTTGGCTTTGTGCTACCACCATGGGTCTTGCTGCTTTGTCTCTTGAGAGCTCCCCAGCCTTCCCTACCTACCCCAACCGCATGGACGCCGCTGAGGTCTCGGCCGGACTCGCTCTCCCTTATGCTTCGATTGCTTTGCTTGGAAAGGGCGGTGCTGCCGCTACCTTGATTCTCATCTTCATGGCTGTCACCTCTGCTTCCTCTGCCGAGCTTATTGCTGTCTCCTCCATCGGTACCTATGATGTTTACAAGACCTACATCAACCCTCTCGCTTCGGACCGTCGTCTCATTGCTGTGTCGCACACCTGCGTCATTCTCTATGGTCTCGTCATGGCCTCCTTCTCCGTTGGTCTGCACTACGCTGGTATCTCAATGGGCTACCTTTACTTGCTCATGGGTGTCATCATATCTTCGGCTGTTATCCCTGCCACTTTGACTCTCATGTGGTCCAGGCAGAATCTCCTCGCTGCCGCGCTCTCGCCTGTTCTCGGACTCGCCTGTAGTCTTATTGCCTGGCTTGTGACCGCTTCCAAGCAGAACGATGGCGTTCTTAATGTCACTACCACCAATGCAAACGATCCTATGCTTGCTGGAAACGTTGTCGCTTTGCTCTCGCCCATGATCTTTGTCCCTGTCTTGACCTTTATTGGAGGTTCGCAAAACTACGATTGGGAATCAATGCGCCAGATCAAGAAAGCCAATGAAGAAACCCCTGCTCCTGAAGACTACTCCGAGGAAGGACTTAATGTCACTTCGCGAGGCATGTCTGATAAGGATCTACAGGCGGAGGCTGAAACTCTCGCTCTCCAAAAAGCATCCAAAATCGCTCGCGTTCTCACAGTCTTCATGGCAGTTTCCATGCTTGTCCTGTGGCCTATGCCTATGTACGGAACAAGCTACGTCTTCTCCAAGAAATTTTTCACCGGCTGGGTCGTCGTCGGAATCATCTGGATCTGGATCTCAGTTTTCTTGGTTGGAATCTACCCGCTCTGGGAAGGCAAGGGCGCCATGCTGCACATGGCCAAGGGCATCTACCGCGACATCACCGGTCAACGTAAGCGCACAAACATCAATCGCGCAAACATCGTCGAAGGTGTCGATCAAAGCGAGACTTCTATTGCTGTCGAGGCTCAGTACAGCGCTGACGCTGCGTCAAAGGAGAAGTTGTAAGATTGCTTCAGTGCTCGTAATTCGCTAATTTTGTGTTTCTTTTTCTGTTCTTTGGTTTGAGTTATTGCGGATTGGAAGGGGTTTTTTTTAAGCACATCAGACAATCTTAGTTTCACTAAATGGAATATTTTCTTTTCATAAGATAATTTGTAGTTTAATCAAGTATTCTGAATCAAAACCAAGACCTGGAAATCAACCTTATCGCGAATTCGCGGTTTACTGTATTTGGACAGAATCAGGAGTAGGGCTTTTGCGCTCCTTTTTTTACTACGGTCTTTGTTCTTTTGAAAGACAGGGCTGACTAGTGTTTACAGATTTGAGGATTGAATATATTTATATGCAGCCTAAAAATCTTAAATATATTAAGACGAGTCCCGAGTCCCCTGATAAATTTATATAGATTAGCTCTAAAATATATATTTCGAATATTTGACTAATTGCTGTCTACCGGCTGCATTTTCGAGAGTACCGAGAACCGCATAATAATCTCGAGCTGTAAATCCAATTAGCAACAGCTTTTGAGTCTTTGTGACATGAATACTTACTGTAGTAACACATAACGACACCACAATCAAAACGATAATAATCCAGGTAATTCGAGACATATTTCTCTCCGCAATTGAATCCCCTAGAATATCCGCCAAATCTAAAAATACTTGACATCGTTTATTGAGAATCTTAATCCGAGGTTTAATTTCAAGATATTCTCGAACCATATCGTAGAACTCTTGCATTCCAGGCTCGGTTTCCCAGAAAAATGTAGGCACGTCGAGAACACTACTGCTCAGATTCACATCAACCCGCAAGCCAAAGAGTTTTCCTTCAATCTTGAGTAAATCTTCACGCGTCAAGCGAGGGGTTGATCCTAGGAGCGCAAGTCTAGCTGGAACAATTTCAAGTTCACGGATTGTAACTGTCTCCATTTTTGTCTCAAAATAGGATAAAATTGTTGACTGTGCGATTCCGTGAGACATTGTCAGTTTACTTTTGACGTTAAGCTTGTTTGAACGATGTGCACGCAGAATTATCAAGTCGTTGAAAATCCGAGAATTCTCGTTCATGCTGTACTCGAATTTGAACGTCTCTGTCTCACGATCATGTTCAGGTAAGATTCGACGCATAAGACCTGCGTTGAAATCGTGATTTGCAAACATTAAATCAGCCATTAGATCACGTTCCTGCGTCTCAGTAAAATTCCAAAACACCATCACTCCATATCCAAACAAGAACAACTCGGCGCGTTGAGTGCTCTCATTGTAAAGATATTCTGCATAATCTTGCTCTTCGTCGTCACTGTGATGATCGTCGCCAAAATAGTCATCATGATCGACTTGTCCTGAGTGTTGCCGATGATGTCGTCGACGCTCTTCTTCTTCTTCAACGTCTATTATAAGAGTTGACTCCGCACCGGGCTCCAACTCAATTTTTGTCGCTTTCGTCGCTTTCGAGCCAAAGTATCCTGCAGATTTTGTTGCCGCCGCTAATGGAAAATAGGGATCACATTTGCCTGATCGAATGCGGTATCTTTCTTTTCCGGCTGGCATAGGCAGGCCGTAAGACAAATACAGAGCATCATCATCTCCGTTTCCTTGAAATCCTAACGAGTCAACCACATCATGCGCACTAATCGCAAACTGGTTGATCTTTGGCAAGTCAAACTCTTCCGCAATATGATACGCCATGACCCTTCGAGTTCCTGGTACTCTTGGATGTTGCTCATTATAATGGCCCACTGGCTCTGGGACTGGTGGTAAATACACAACTCGTCTACCAGATCTCTGCTGAGCATCTTCGTAATCTTCTGCTCTAAATCCATCTTCATCGTCGCTACTGCTACTTGCACTGCCAACTTCCTCATCTGAACTGTGATATCTCAAATCATCTTCCGACTCATCATCGCGATATTCGGTATATCCCGAGATGATCCTCCGTCGTGCTTTGTTGGTACGACTGCCAGCTTGAATCGCCAACCTCGGGTTTTGTCTCGGAAGTCGTGACTGTAATGGCACGTCATCATAAACCCGCTGCTGTTGCTGCTGACCCCGTCCTTGCTGCTGATACTGAGAGCGTCGCGCACCCAAAGTTCGCTCAAGCGACGAATAAGGCGCAAAAGACGCTGCAGAAGTAGGCAGCAACGGCGGCGATCGTCTATGTGAAGATGGGATATCTGATTCACCATGCTCAAAAAGCATGTTATTCACCGAAATATTTGAATATCCCTGATTCCGATATCGAGCTGCTGATGATCCAACCCCTGCAAGCCCGCTCCCCGCAGATTGCAGGAGCTTTCGAGGAGTTCGTAAAAGGGCAGCCGCAGCCGATCCTGCGGAAGTTTGTCGTCGAACTGGAGGCTGTGCAGGCATCGCCTGCCAATCCCTCGAAGACTGCTGATCTCGCTCTAACGCTTCTGCCGCCGCTGCGGTCGCCTCCTGCCTGTGCCTCTGCCTCTGCTGCTGCAACAACGCCTGTCTCACAGGCAACACCCGCGACGTAGCACCAGACACAACAGCCCCCCCTTCTCCGGCCGCACCACCCGCACTCGCCGCCGCTACCGCCGCAGGCGCATCCCCAGTTCTCGCATCCGTAACCAAGATCGCGGGTGATCTGTTTGGTATCGGACGGTTTTGCCGGTTACTATTCGACGCCATTATATTTCCTTCTCTTCTCTTTTGTTTTTGTTTGTGAATATGTGCTATAAGTTGTCTTTTAGCGTGGTCAGATGCGTAACTTCACTGAATCAGCAAACAGACTAACCTGAACACAATGTTTGATCTCCTATCCTCCACCTTATTGCTAATATATTTCTCTCGCTGTCTGTAAATCTGCCTCGCCCAGGATTATTCCCTACTCAAATCCAGGTGCAAAATAGACTGTGGGCGTTTTTCAGAGTCAAGATCAAGCTTTTCCCTGTCCCTCTGCCAGTTTGATCTGCTTCGATGAGGCGGGTTTTCATAGCTTTGGGAGTTTAGTCGTTCTGAGTAATTGATGACGTAATATATTTGTAGCAAGTTATTGTCTAAGTATTTGTTCAGATAGGCCAAATAAATTCTGTGTTGTATTATATTACAGTTAAATTAACTATGTACATCTAAGCAATGCAATATATAAAGCAATGCATTGGTTATTCCCGCTAGAATGAGCAAATTTCATCGTCAGACACAACTTCTCTATCAAAAGTCTCCTTCCTGGCTACAACCTTCAAACTCTTCCCATCTCCCTTCAGTTTCTTTGAGGCATTCTTTGTTGACGCTAGTTTCCTTTTCAAATTACTCATGTCTTTCAGTGGTTGGCGGAATTGAGGAAACGGGAGATCCAGCTCATCAATATCGGAATCTTCATCAGCTGGAAGCATACTTTCTATGGCTGCTTGGTTCTCTGCTTTAGACTGAAGAGGAACATATCTAAGCTGTGAGTTGACAGCCCTCTCTTCAGCGTTTATAATATTTGCTTTTGTGTTCTTTTGTTGCCTGAGCAAGCTGCTGAATGGAGCACCCGTCGTATGTCCCTTGCGGTCTTGTAAAGGCGATGCGTATTCAAATGATATCTCGTTGTATGAAACATTAATCTCGTCGACAGCATTTGAATTTTTGTTGTACTCATCATCCTCTCTCACATCGGAAAACTCAACACTATCAGAGCTCAACTCGTCGCTATCCTCTTCGGAAAGACTTCCAGAAGCTTTTCGCGCCCGCGCAAACCACGACTGCTTCTTCTTCGCCGCAGAGCTTTCAGTCGCAGGGGTAGAAAGAAGCTTGAAATATCTGTCACGAACTCGTTTGCTGGATCTAGGCGTGAGTTTGACTGCAGATGAAGGATGAGTGTCGTAGCTAAATAATGATGCATATGGCGATTGCGTCACTGAATGCGACGACACTGATGGCCCGAAGCTTTGTATACCACTGTGCCTCGACGGTCGTGATAATAAATCAATCCCAGAGTCATTAATCGAGCTATCGGCATCTTGAACACCTTCCTCACTGTCCTCATCCAGATCACTGTTCAGCTCCTCATCCGATTCTTCCACATTATCTTCTGTAAGTGCAAACTTCTTCTCTCCTGTTCCCGGTCTTATCTCAACCCATTCCTCAATAAACGCGTCATACACCCAATTTCTATTGTTTATCTTGCGATCAGATTCATACGCCCTCTTCTCCACATTTGCAAACCATTCTTGTGCTGCAGCTTTATTAGTGACGTCTTGTGTATGCGATTCGGCAAATACTTCTGCTAATGACAGCGCAAATTTGGGTATGGTTGATATGAAATTGTCGACAAGAACTTCGGTTTCTGCGGACAGATCTGTATAAACCTCACGAAGGGCAATTCGCAAACACCGACCAAGTGAGTACAGAGCTACTACAGACGTGCTTAATGAACTATTACTAAAGCGCGATATAAACGCATCCCGAGGGTACGACTTCGTCAGGTATGCTTCATGAACACAGAGGAGCTTCCATGTGTTGCTAAACCGAGTTGAAGCCGGTCCCAGTGTATCGATCAGTCGTGCCACAAAGTAGGCTTCAAATACCTCTTCATGTTTACATATCAAAGACGCTAAATTTAAAAGCATACTGTCGACCTTTTGAAATGCCGGATTGCTTCTATGTCTCACTTGTCCTCTTACATACACAAACACATAATTGACAAAATTCTGGAATTTGACACCGCTGTAGAAATATTGATACTTGCTGCTCGATAGAAAGTGAACAAAAAGCTTTGGAAAATTTGGATTCATTATCATGCTGGCGGATAATTCTGAGAAAACATGATCAATAAGAATATGAGGCGATGATTTGACCTGGTCGCATAGGCTGCAGAACAAATCAATCTGAGCAAGAACAGTATCTGGAGATGAAACTTCCAAAAGACTGCGCAGTAGAATCAGCCCCTGTTATCAATCATCAGTAAATGCTATCATCTTTTGCAATTAGAGTACTTACAATATCGTAAGCTTCAAATTCTGCACACAGCGCGATCAGCGCAGGCAGCAATTCCCTACATATGGCGGCGTCCCGCGCCACTAACGATACACCATGTCCCATTGCAACAAACCTTTTGTAAAATTTCAGCTGATATACGCAATCATACCATTCATCTTCTAAAAAGCTATCCATTGTGTATACCACGCACCTGCCGACCTCAACGGCAGACTTCTGAGCGAGAGTGCGTGGTTGTTCATATGTTTGAGTCAAAAACCGATTGAAATTGTGATATAAGGAGCGATAGATTCCGTAGACTTCTGGTGAGGCTTTGCCGTGTAGGGCGAGGAGAAGAGCGTCGGATCGCAAATCTTTGGGAGCAGTGTCATCTTGCAAGACTTCTGCGTGCTGTGTAGACTGTGAGGAAGCTGCTGATCTTTGGGTTGATGCGCGGGATGAGTATTTTTTCGTGTTTCCTAAGCTCCGTTGCTGTATACAATCGTGGGTTGCGTGTCCTGTTTTGCTTCCTAGAGAGGGATGAGACTCAAGAAGTGATCGTAAGGAGTGTAGTTTCAGCGTCAACGGTCGAAGCACGCGCAGACACTTCTGAGTCGTCCACAGCGGACCCGGCGAAGATATTCCTGACATAGTATATCCCAGCTCAGTAGAGTGTACACGCACTGCCCCAGCACACAGCTCAAATCCTATGAAGCAGAGTGCTGTGGTACTTTGTCTGAGCGTGAGTTCGCTGGTTTGGGACAAACCCAAACAAACGGCCACGCGTCCACGCAATCACACTCATCGCGCTTTTTTAGTCACTTTTGTTTGGTTCTTCTGAGCCAGGTTGTCAGCCGCTTGTCCCGAATACGCAAGTTCATGTGTAACTAAGCCCCGGTCTGAGCCTCGAAGACAGATCAGATTGAGCGTATTGAGCCCAGGATACGATATATAGCTGGATTTTGGTGTCTTATTTGGCTGATTCAGTAGTTCATATTGATACTGCAAGCTAAAATTACTCTGGTCACCTAACAATTATTCTATTACTACTTATCTCGTGCTGTCGACACCTCAATACAAGCAAGGATCACACTATGAGCTCTGGTCAGGATATCCCGGCTGCAGCAGATGATGAAGAACCTTCAAGTCTTAGGTATCATATAATGAGAAATGGAAGATCAGACTATTACTTGACGACAAACCCCTCAGTGAAGCATTTCGACGCAAACATGGGACCCAGCTACTACGTCAGAGTGACATGTGAAGACGACGGTACCGTTCAATCCACTCAGCACGACAGCGTTGATTCTTCATTTTCGTTGGTGATCCTGGTTCACAATTACGATAACGTGGATCCGGAGAATGCTCAGACTCATCTCTCCGCAGAGAGTATGCTGCTGGACGAGAAACTCAACAGCTCCCTTGTTCCCATTATTCACGTCCGCCGGAATGATGGTGAGAGCACAATTAGCATCACCGTCTTAGGCGAGGAGGGCAAGCAAGTTTGGCAAACAGAACTACAACTGCACTCAGACCCATACACTGGAAATTCAAGGTTTGTCTTTTCCGACCCTTGGGGCGAGAAATGGTCGTTAAGTGGAAAGGAGCACATTATTGTAAGCTGTCTCTGTTTTATTTATCGATTTGGCATAGACTAATTCTAAAACAGTGTGAGGCGTATCGAGGTGGTGCTAGTATATCTGAGCTGGAAAAGAAGAAAATTATTAGCGACAAGGTAAGGATATACTTCTATAAGTATGTAATGGCTTCCACAAACTGATTCATATGTTCTAGATTGGCTGGCTTACTCTAGAAGAGTCTGCTTTGAAAATGTTGGATCTTATGATTGCTACGAATATGACTACCTACTGTTTCTGGCAATACGAACGGAAGCCGTCAAAGTTGGCCGCCATTGCCACTGGGTTGTTGGATCCTTCTGCCGAATCTGCTTTAAGCCAAATGAAGAGAAGGAGTGGAGGATTCAAGATCAAGTTTTCAAAGAAAACCGCTTCTGAAGAGAAAAGTCATAAGAGTCGCACGTTCCTGCCTGGAGCTATCCTACCAGCGGCACACAACAGTCCAGATCGGCCCTCAATATCTGTGAGTAAACCATCAGAAGCCGATGCCTCGGGTGGTATGTTTTCGCCAAAGGAAGACAAGAAAAGCTCTCTTGCTGTCAGACGCTCATTTGGAGGATCCGCGGATGAAGCTCAGGCTCAATTGCAACAACTTTCGCTTGTCGAAAGTCAAAAGACTGGCGGAGCGCGACTAGATGGCAAAAGCCCGCAACGTTATAGTGTTGAGTCTCGAAGTCGGCCACTTTCCAGAGGACCGCGGCAGAACAATGCACCAATATCAGAGCAAACTATTCCCGGACGATCACAAACGTCGACATCAGGTTCAAGCCAGTCCTCAGCCCAATCTGCCGTCCGCCACGCCCCGCATCTCCCGACCACAACTACCGCATCTAAGCACACTTCGCTATCGGGCTTGTATTCACAGGCATCTCATATGATTAAGCCAGCTCTTCCATCTAGTCTTCATCACTCATCACACCCCAGGCCTCCCAAGACAGAAAACTATCAAGTTTATCCTGAGCTTGTTCCTCGCGATCAACGAGCAGGTCGACAATCGAGCGCTTACTCAGATGGCCCTTCGGCATATAAGCCTTATCCTAATCTTCGGTGAAATTAATATTTGTATATAGATATTTTTGCTTATTGTTTGGTTATGGCGCTCTTGAATTTGTTTAATATCCGTTTGTATATCTTCTATTTATTGAAGAATCTAATTATATCCTTTGGGTTTATCCTATTCTTTCCGTGTTACATCCTGTTCATCGTTTTTTCCGTTCTAGGTAGAAATTGTCGTTTCAGCCCACCGCTTGAATGGCAAAGGCAATAAAAATGGCACTTTTTGTCGGTAAACTTCATACTCAGGGTATCGAGTAGCCGAGATTGATTCAGTGAATGCTGCAGAACTACACACAAATAAGTAGAAAACTGCTGGTCCGATAATTGTCCAGTTCAATAACTTTCCATCTAAACTGGCACCATAAAAGTATAAAGCTATCCAAATCATCTGCTCCGTGCAAAAATTGGCGTGCTGTAACAAAATTAGCATAATGAATCCAACGAATATCGTGGTTGCTACTAACTCTTGAATAAGCAAATGGTCCTTGGACACAGAAGCCTCGTTTCAGCTCAGTGACAGTATAGCTTTTCATAATGCTACCATCTTTCTTGAATTTTGATTTGGCAACTTGGAATTCTATATATAAATATGAGCACAGTAAAAGTAGAATCAAAGGTCATTGGAGGAGACCTTGAACATAGGTGTCGCAAAACCACTCGAATGAAATCAAAGCAACTAGCAGTGCCATGAAGAAATAATCTTTCTGGCTCAATGGGGTAGATCCGGCATAGTATAACTTCAGTTCGGGAAGAGAATTATTTACCAGCATTATTGGCTGATAAAAGCTCACATAAGACAGGCAAAAGAAAAGTAGCTTGACGGGATGATAGTCCATTCCGCTCTTGACAACCTCCCATCTGTGATCTTCGACTCCGCTGTAACCTCCTCGTCGAGCAAAAAGCTCCATTAGGTGGTACGACCAGCATAACTGAATTACAAGAAGAATCAACAACCGTGTATTCAGCTCATGTAAGGTCAAATATCCATGGATAATGTAATTGACAGTGCATCCGACCGTTATCAGCGGCCATATCTTATCGACCTTTGATTCTTATCAGTAAATTTCTAAATTTTAATTTTTGAAAAAGATAAAGCTCACTAAGGTAAAATCGTTCTTTTTTCCAGTATAGCAGCTCACAAAGACAATAGCTACCAGCGCACCTGCGAAAACCAACGTGTTCGTGTATGGCAGACTGGATGTGTAGAATGCGGAGAACCTGATCTTGCCTGCAAGTAGTTCTTTGATCAGCGCAAGCTGCTCGCCAGCCAATGGACTCAGTACAAACATTATAAAGCTTGACAAGTGATTGTCTATAAACACCTGGCCAGCTAAGCAATGCTGTAGACTCTAGAATGTTTGGCCTGATATCTGTTCGGGCGCGTGTACTAACGCGTTCTCGAGGACCTTAATTTGTGCCCTAAGCCTGAACTGATGGTGGGAATTTCGACGATTTGAATTCAATCTATTGAAGCAGACGGGTAAATATCTGCGATAGAAACCACGGATGCCGTCAAGGTAGGAATTATTTCTGTGAGGTATTGTGGACAAGCTAATAATGATGCGATTAGTTGCAAGGATATCCGAACCGGACTGGCTTTATGCTTACAGCGGTCGCCATGCGTTATGGTCGACCGCCACACGCCCACCGAATGCATGGAAAACGACGAGCTTCGCAGTCAGTTACCGGCTCAGTGTTTGGCGAGAATGAGGAGTTATGCACAGTGTCGGTTAGTAGATCTGTTGTTTTGTTTAGTGGTGCCTGGTTATGCTTAGCTGACAGAGGCAAATATGAAATGGTGAGCACTAACTTTGAATATTTGAATTTAGACGTGGAGTTTTTGACATGAGGTATGTCGACCGAATGTTGCATAGTAGAAGAGATTTTTTGAAGCTGACCGTCGATCTTTCTTGTTTAGAAAGCGCTTCCGTGGAAATGGTCCTCTTTCAGTAGGAGTGTACGATGAAGAATACCAGCGAATATCCAATGGAAACTTTGATCCAACAGAGGAGCTAGCAAAAGTTTCAAAACGACTATGATTTTAGTTTTGTAAACCTTTGGTTTCTCTCTGGAGTTGCCATACTTAAGATCGATTTACCGAGGGTATGGCCGTGTATATGCATGAGGTTGAATATTTGTAAATAATACTATACAGAGATGTCTGCGTCGACTGATTTGCAGATGCTGACATCTTATTTATTTGAACTGAACTTTTTATTTGAATTTTTAGAATTTATCCTGTATTTGTTTCGAATCCTATTGCGAGCTGTGTATCTGGACAATATCAGATTCATCCAGTATTCACTATCAAGACTTCTAGTCAGAAATGATATTGCTCCCAACAGTGCGGCTGAACAGCAGAGTTCAACATCCCATCTGATCCAGCTGCAATCCCATCTTCCTCTACTTCAACTATTACGCCCTGGTATTCAAATATAAATTGATCTAGAAGTACAAGGAAAATGATTACTGGATATGCTAAATCTTTAGTGGTGCTGCAGTTTGGACTGAGTCTGATCTCATCGGCATCAGGCGATCAGAAAGTGTTTCAGGCACATTCCGGTAGCATTGCAGCTGAAGCTGTGAAAGAGAGAATTGCTATTATAGGTATGTCAAACAGCTCACATTGATAAATCGCGATATTACAGCAATATAGTAGAAATGCAGTACCATATACTCTGTGATCTTACGCTGGGTCTTTCCTGATCTGTGAGATCACTGCAGCTGTTCACATCGGCTGACCATGATCACATTAGGTGCCGGAGCTGGTGGTTCATCTGCTGCTTACTATCTTCAAAAATATTCCAACTACAGCTATGATATTACCGTTTTTGAGAAAAATGACTACATCGGCGGCCGCAGCACGACCGTAAATGTCCATGACGATCCGCGCTGGCCCGTCGAACTTGGAGCAAGCATTTTCGTCAAAGAGAACCTCAATCTTATGGCTGCGGTAGAAGAGTTCCAGTTGACTTTGAAATCCACTGATTTGGGTCGCGTTAAAAAAATGGATAATGTTGCTGTTGATGACTCGTTTGGCATGTGAGTCTCCTAATTTGCATCTGTGTCCTGCAATCCTATACTAACACTCTTGATCGTGCAGTTGGAATGGCCAATCGTTTGTCTATGACGCACCATCGGACTCTACTTGGAAAAGTATCGGAAAGATGCTCTGGCGCTACGGTATATCTCCGATCAAAGCGCGCAGAATAGCGAAGCAGACAGTCGGCAAGTTCTTGAAATATTATACCCCTACCTACTTCCCATTTAAAAATTTGACGGAAACTGTGGAGGACAGCGGGCTGGTCCAGCTTACTAACGAGAGAACTTTGGTAAGTGATTAACTGGCGGTAAAGAGCCATCCTGCTAACCTGAATGATCTATAGAAATACTTCTCCGAGCACGGGATTAGCGAGCTATTCACAAGTCATATTATTCAGGCTGCAACTCGTGTCAACTATGCTCAGAATGTTCGCAATTTCCAAGCTCTCGAGGCCATGGTCTGCATTTCAGCAGACGAAGGCTTAAATGTTCAAGGTGGTAATTGGCAGATTTTTGAGCACTTCTTGAAAGCTTCGGCTGCTGAAGTCCGCCTCAACAGTGCAGTCTCCGACATTTCGGCCGCTGCTGAAGGCGGAAAGTGGGCAGTCTCTACTGGAGGTGCGACTGAGAATTTTGACCAAGTTATTATTGCTTCTCCGTATCACCAAACCGGGATTAGTGGTTTGAAGCTACCTATCAAGGAGGTGCCGTATATGACACTTCATGTAACATTGATTGCATCTACTAAACGTTTGTCACCTAAATACTTTGGACTGCCAGAAGGTGCGGTTGTTCCTACTATGGTTTTGACGACTCTGCCAGAGAAGGGAGCTACACACATGCCTCCTCCTTTTAACTCTATCAGTATCATTAGATACATTCCGGAGTTGAACCAATATGTGTACAAGATCTTTTCACCTTCAAAGATTACTCCGGCATTTTTACAGATGCTGTTTGAATCGGGTGCTGAGTTCCCATGGGTTTATGAGAAGATCTGGAAGCCCTATCCACGCATGGACCCTCTCGAGAAGTTCCAGTCGTGGAAAGTCGATGAAGATGGTATCTGGTACTTGAATGGAATCGAGCAATTTATCAGTACTATGGAGACATCGAGTTTGGCCGCTGCTAATGTTGCAGCGTTGATTGTTGGATCGGCGAATAAGACAGTTATTAGCGTGCCTTAATAATTTACTGGTTGTTATTAGCTTATGTGGATTATCTGGGTATTAGGAGTGGTTACTGGGAGGATTATACATGCAAGGGGTGCTTGTGATTTAAATATTCAATAGATATTATTCTTCAACATAAAAGCCACCATAAAAATACACCAAATACGCTATGATAAAATACATTTTATTATATACATCCAAGATTAAACAATCTGCGTCTACTGCAGACTTGTTAAGCCTTGGTCGCTCCGTTCATCTGAACGCCGTCCATCTCTACACCGTTTCCGTTGCCATGTCCGTTAGTCTGTTCGTCGTTGACCATTTCCTCAGACGAAGCAGGTCCTTCTGTAGTCTCATCTTTCTTTTCAATAGGTTGGGTAGTGGGCTCAGATGGTTTATATCGTCCCATACCGAGCCATTTCGCAAGCATGTCGTCCATAATCATCTGTGCCATATCCATATGTCTGATATCTTGTCTAAATCGCTCTTGTTTGAGCAGAGTGAGCATATGCAGACAATTTGGGTAACTAAATAATCTTGTTAGCAGCGGCGTTGACTTTGGGGAGAGCATCAGGAGCTGTACACTAAATATTTGACGTAAGGGGGCTTTCTCCAATAATCGAGGTAGTCGAGGTAGTGTATGAATCGTTCGTCGTCAAGGTACCCATTCTGCGCTAGAAAGTTCACGTAATGAGGACTTGCCAAAGATTGTACAAACTAATTGCTATTAGTATACCAAGGTTCTTCGTTTGGCGTTAGTATTGTGCGGTGAACATACATCAAGCTCTATTTCAAATTGTGTTGGAGGACCTGTCCGTTCCTGATCTGTCGTCTGTTGGGCTTCTCCATCAACCGCCGCTGGAGGTGGAGGCGCCTGATTACCATCCATATCTGATTTATATCGTATCCAGTCCCAGACGATACATTCAGGCCCGCCTTTTGACAGTACAAATTTGGAAGAAACCGTGGAGTGTAAAATCAACAAGTATCACTGGAATATCGTGCGGCGTCATAGCTAACTGATCTTCATCCCAGCTCGGTGCTGCCCAAAAACATCCGTCAGACCCGTTCCACAGTTCTTTTAGACTACAGCGAGCCAATCTGGCACCTATAATAGACTAGATCATATAGCTGATACTAAGACTTGAAGCCAACTCCTTTCTTTAACAACACAGCTGTACAACTGATAAGGCTACAGATACAGACCGAATGGCATCGACGGCGCATCCGTCGCCTTCTAACCCACAACAACCGTACACAGACGAGCCGATCGCAGAAGTCGCACCTCCACCATATTCTCTGACGGAAGAGACTATAGAGGAACCTGCCATTGTCAGTTCTTGTATTGTTGATCCCGAGCTCACTGTGAATCAAACAGAAGACGTGGTTGGTTCTGATATGCAGACGGCGCAGCCGATGATGGCCGGGACACAAGGCAGTGGTCGTCGACGATATTTTTTCAACATTTTTTCCTTTGAAGAAGCTGTTATATTCTCAATTTATCCTGTGACAGTATGTCTGGGAAGTCTTGTTTCGGTTATTTCGCAGCCAGATACATATTTCAGCTCAAAGCGAAACTTCTTCAACATGATATTCGTCAAGAATGGCTGGTTCTGGACTACAATAGTGTTTATGATTCATTGCATTAGATTAAGGATCAGCAAACCGCGGGGATTGTTTATGAGATACGCTGTAACAACGCTTTGGTGGTACTTGTTCACACAGTGGTTCATGGGCGCTCCGCTGATGGACAGAATATTTCTGGGAACTGGTGGAACTTGCATTATTAAAAACGACTCTGATAAACCTGGTCGTACTCATGGTGGCTGGACATCTGTTGGATGTAGACACGCTGCTGGAGAATGGGCGGGTGGACATGATATTAGCGGGCACTCGTTTTTGCTCACGCATGCGAGTTTGTTTTTGTGGTATGAAATGTTACCGGTATTGTCAGAGCCAGGACCTTTGATGCGTCAGATAAATACAAAGGTTTGTTAACTGCTGTTTGGGTTGCAATGCTGCAGACTGAGAGTGCTAATAGCGTTTGTGTAGTTTGTACTTGCGCTACTGCTACTTTGGTGGTGGATGCTTCTTATGACCGGAATTTACTTTCACTCATTTCAGGAGAAGGTAGCTCATATTGTATTTGGATTATGATTTCGAAAACGAATGTTAACTGAAGTATTGCAGGTTACTGGCTGGATGATGGGACTGGTCTCGTGGACTGTTGTATACGTTGCTGTACCTCGGGTACCGCTTATGAAGAAAGTGTTTAGTGTTCCCGGGGTTTAGATATGAGATTTTTTAGGCTTAGACAATGCATTCAAGACGTATAGTACTGCTTTTAATCTTTTCAGATTGGAATTTCGAATTGAATACCAGCTGTATGGGCGAAGGCTCTGCGGCTCCTGTGATTTGACTGTGATCGTCCTCAGGGGTGAGCCTGTATCCAGCATTTCTTCCTGCGATACGTTTGGCCTGGCTGAGTAGACTGAGCTAGCTACATAGTACAACATTATTCAGTACTTTTTCAAACACTTCCTGCTCAATCATCCGTCCCATCCAACAGCACTGCACCACCATCGCAGCACAGCGCCAGTCACAATCCGTGATCCTTCCTGTCACCGCCACCCCAGCCACGCCCTTTCTCGAAGATTCGCCGTGGCTGGTGCGCCAGCGACTTCCGCGTCCTTCGTTCGTCGCCAGCGCTCGCTCAGCTTTTTCTGGACAGGTGCCTGAGTCCAGATTAGACTTGCGAAGGAGCCTCCTCGTCACAGACTTCCTCGTTACACGCCTTTGCTTTGCTGATTGTTGTTATATCTCTTAGTTAAAATAGTACAAAAATGAGCACAGAGGCCGAATCCTTTAAGGCCTCGGGCAACGAGTTCTACAAAACAGGCAGCTACGCGCGCGCCATCGACGAATACTCTCGCGCAGTCGAGCTCGACCCCGCGAGCCCGATTTACTATGGCAACCGCAGTATGGCCTACATGCAGCTGGGCATGTTTGAAAAGGCGTTGGAGGACAGTAACACTGGTCTTTCTATTTCCACAGCGAACGCGGGCCAGTACGCCGCGAATATCCCAAAAACTCAGCTGCGAATTGGTAAGATCCTCACAAGCCTCGGTCGATACGAGGAGGCTATCTCCGTATTCACACAGATGCAGCCTCCACCAAGCAGTGCCGACGTCCAGGCTGCGTATCAAATGGGGAGCTACCTATCGCAGGCTGAAGCCATGGCTAGCGGTGGTAATGCCAGTCTCGCTCTGCACGCCCTCTCTGGTGCAGAGAGACTGCTTGGTATAAACGTGACTGCCCCTCGCAAATGGAGACTTTTGCGGGGACAATGCTCTATCCAGTCTGGCGACTTCGACTCGGCTGCCTCCATCGCTGTCAACCTGCTGCGTGATGATCGTCAGGATTCTGATGCTCTCGTGCTTCGTGGTCAAGTGCTCTACGCTCAAGGCGATAACACTTCTGCCACTTCTCACTTTATGGAGGCGCTCCGCGTTGACCCCGACCACAAACTCGCCCGTTCTTTAATGAAGAGCAGCCGTGAATTAGAAAAGAAGAAAAACGAAGGCAACGAAGCTTTCAAGCGGGGAGACCTCCAGGCGGCTTTGGACCTTTACACCGCTGCGCTGGCAATTGACCCTCTTAACAAAGGCACCAACTCAAAATTGTACTCTAACCGTGCGACCGTCAATCTGAGACTTGAACGTCTAGATGATGTTATTGCTGACTGTGACGCCGCGCTTTCTCTCGATCCCGATTTCATAAAAGTTCGCCGGACACGGGCGCGCGCTCTAGGAAAGCTCGAGCGATGGGAAGAGGCCAAGCAAGAGTTCCAGAAGGCGGCTGAGGCTGATCCTTCGGACAACGCCATTCGCGCCGAACTGCGCGAAGCAGAACTCGAGCTGAAGAAGAGCTTGCGGAAAGACTATTACAAGATTCTGGGGATCTCAAAAGAAGCAGGCGAAGTCGAAATCAAGAAAGCGTACAGAAGGATGGCTCTTGTCTATCACCCTGACAAAAACCCCGACAATCCGGAAGCCCATGAGAAGTTCAAAGATGTTGGCGAGGCGTACGAAACTTTGTCAGACAGCCAGAAACGCGCCAGATATGACTCTGGTGTCGACCTGCAAGACCCCAATGACATGTTTGGCGGCGGTATGGGCGGTGGCATGGGCGGCATGGGCGGCGTACCTCCAGATGTTCTATTTCAAATGTTTGGCGGCGGTGGTGGTGGAGGAGGTGGTGTTCCTCCCGAGTTCATGGGCGGTGGATTTGGCGGAGGTGGCTTTGGCGGTTCTCAATTTGGCGGACAGTTCCCTGGTGGCGGTCGTGGAGGTCGTGGACCTTCAAGTTTCTACACATATTAAGAGTTGAGGATCTTAAGAAATTTAATGGTCATGTTTCTTTTACAGCGGGTTTTATTCTTTAATGGTTTACCCACATTTTTTCTTTGTGTATAGTTTCGTTTTTTCTGCCTGGCGTGATTTGTTTATTGACTATTGTACGTTTGCTTTGCTTCGCTTTGCTTTTTTTTCTCGGCATTGCTTTTTTTTCTCCGCAGTTTGTGTCGTATAGAAGTTCTTGTCTGTTTTCGTTCGTCGACTGGGCTGTACGCAAGTCTGAAAAGTTTTTGGCGCATTCGATAAATTTATCATGTACCAATATGGATAGAATTACGAGTTAAGATTTCTGCTTCCTCACGATCGCAATGAGCACATTTATAAAGTAAAAGAAATTGACAATATTCTAGTCACACGAACAGACACCTATAAGACTATCTACAACTGCTTCTTGATACGAGAAATTTGGTCGAGAACGGCGCTCTTCGCAGTTCCCCCGATCGCGTTACGTCTCTCGACACTCTTCTCGTAGTCAAACACTTCAGCGACGACGTCTGCGCCGAATCTAGCGTCGACGCTCTGAAGTTGAGTGAGGGAAAGCTTGTCAATACCGCCTACGTTTTCGACTTCAGCGAGTCTGACGACGGCGCCAGAGATGTGGTGAGTCTCTCTGAAGGGAACACCCTTGCGGACGAGGTAGTCGGCCAAGTCGGTAGCGAGCATGTCTGGGGTGAGAGCGGCGAGCATCTTGTCTTTGTTGACGGTGAGGGTTGAGAGGACGCCGGTTGCGATCTGGATTGAGTGCGAGACTGTGGTCAAGGCGTCGAAAAGGGGTTCCTTGTCTTCTTGAAGATCCTTGTCGTAGGTTGAAGGAAGAGACTTCAAGGTCATGAGGAAACCCGAAAGGCCACCAAAGACACGGCCAGCCTTGCCACGTAAAAGTTCGAGAGAGTCGGGGTTCTTCTTTTGAGGCATAAGACTGCTTCCAGTGGAGTAAGCATCAGCCAAGTTGATGAAACCAAACTCAGCAGTAGAGTAAATGATAAGATCCTCAGAGAAACGAGAGAGATGGTTCATGAAGAGAGTGCTCCAGAACAAAGTCTCGACAACAAAGTCACGATCAGAGACAGCGGTCAGGGAGTTTGGCACCAAACCCGCGAAACCAAGACCATTAGCCAAAAATTCTCTGTCAATGCCGTAAGGATGGCCAGCAAGCGCACCACAGCCGAGAGGGGACAGGTTGACTCTCTCAATCATCTGTTCGAGTCTCTGCAAATCAGCGCTGATATAGGTGGCATAGGAAAGCAACCAGTGCGACCATCTGATAGGCTGAGCGCGCTGAAGATGAGTGTATCCAGGCATAAGCACGTCAATCTCGACCTCAGCTCTAGCAGCAAAGACGCCCAACAACTCCTTCAAAAGCTTCTTGAGCTCGGTAAGCTGCTCGCGCACGTAGATTCTCATGTCGGTAGCAACCTGGTCGTTACGGCTACGGCCTGTGTGCACCTTACCAGCGATACCACGATCAATGATTTCACCTAACCGACGCTCATTCGCAGTGTGAATATCCTCATCGTCAGGCTTCTCCTCAAAGGTGCCAGCCTCCCACTCCTTCAAGATAAGACCAAGACCACGGTGAATCTCGGAAAGCTCGTGGTCGTTGAGCAGGCCAAGCTTGTGAAGACCAGCGGTGTAGACCTTTGTGCCTTCCAAATCAGCAGCATACATGATCTTATCATACGGGAACGACGCATTGTACAATTGCATCAAAGGGTCCATTCCGCCTATACAGCTCTTTCTATCAGTATCATATGCTCTTTACCGTATCTACCACACCAATTGACGATAACTCACCGGTAAAACGGCCACCCCAAAGTGACTTCAAATCCTTTTTATCAGCCATTGTGCGATTCTAATGTGTGAATATAGTCCTGCGCTGGGATTTTTCTGTCTCTCAAAGGGATTTTTTGTAGTGAGTCACGACAATGGATTTCATAGTTAATCAATCAATCTTGTTCTGTCCGCGAAAAATTCCAAACCTTAAATCAAAATCAGTGAAACGCAATGTCGATGAGCACGAGAACGTGTTTTTGCGTAGTCAACAAGGATGATTGTTTGTTAATGTGCATTAAATCTATAGATAGGTGAATTATGGAGAGAATACCAATGATAATTTATGACCTAATATATTATTATACACTGTACCACAGCTAATAGGTGCAAATATAGTCCGCAACGGCAATAGTCGTACTGCGCAGCGTATTCTAGCAATCACGAATACAGCATGACGCTTGACGGTTGCTCATGACCAAAAAAAGAGGCAATTTAGGAAGCAAGTTGATAAATATACCAACAGAAATTCCGTACCATCAGATCGTAAGTTATCGTCTTATGTAGTAATCGAATCGCCCGGTATTGTTCCAGGATTAGTTCGGTCCGATGTTCTACCATTTGTTTCCTCATACTCTAGAGTCAAGACTGCAAATCAGTCATTAATATTTCCACGTAAATTAAAAGTCACTCACAATTCATACACTACGCCTAACGAAAAAAAAACTCATGACTGACTCAAACATCGCTATCCTCTCCAGAGTCGCTCATTTCAATAATAATCCGTCCCTTTCGTCGATCACTTCCAAATCTCGAGTCAGTGTCTACCTGCTTTGCCGTGCTTTCAAGATCCATAGCTGTAGGTCTTTTGCGTAGAGTCTTTGTTACGTTCACACTAGTTCCGGTGATTGTAACCGTGCTCGTGCCATTTGATATGACTTTGCTTCGGAGACTTCTTCCAGAACCTGGAGATGCAGCTATCGAGGTCTCAGTGACAGTAGAAGGTGCAGGCTCGGTCACTTGATTATTCTTAGCCTGACCTTTAGGTGGCCGCCCTCTTCCTCTAGTCCGTCCTTTGGATTTTGGACTTTCTTCGGGATGTTCGTTTGAAGTCTCGTTTGGCTTTTCAGTCTTGACGAGATCGTTTTCTTTTTTCTTCTTATCAGCAGCACTCACAGATACAGAAGAGTCAGATTGAGAGGCAGTAATAGAAAGAGGATTAGCTGTGGTAAGTATCGTAGATGGAGTAATGATTTTGGCAGAAGTAGCAGCCGGAACGGTATCTTTAGTCGTCGTCGAAGAAGCCACAGGAGTACTTGCTGGAGCAGTCACGCTCGCTTCGTTCTTGACGTTTACTGGCTGAGCAGTTTGAGAAGCAGCCAACGAAGCAGAAACGCGCTCGATAGTAGCGCCAGCCTGGATCAGCAGCTCACCACGATTAGGAAGATTTGCAGGGGCTTGTAAAACTATCTGTGCAAGATATATAGGATGCACATCTCCTAAGGTTACAATATCATTGTAAGATAAGCCAGCCCCCACGACATCAGCTAAAGCCTCAAGGGCTAGTCGGTCAGCATCTTTTTCATCAATCAGAATCTCAGAACGTGGAGCAGGCGATGAGATTGTCGTGTCTGCGCGCTTGCTAACATCGGTAGCAGGCGAAGAGGACGAGATCGAAGCGGGAGAAAGAAAACTAGAAAGAAACAGTGGATGGATATTTCCCAAAGAGATCATGTCTTGGTAGGTCAGTCCTGCTTGTGAGAGGTCTGATACAGCTGACTGGACTTCTACTAGTTGTTTGGGATCGAGCAATTTGCTATTAGCAGCCAAGTCAGTACAGAACTAGATTCCATAATAAGAAGCAACAGTAGAATATCAACCTTATTGAAGACATCACAGATTCTTTAAGAGAAAGAAAAACAGCATAAGTTAACGACCGGAACTTGATATCAAAGCAACTACAGACTATATTGGATATCATCCACTCACCCTCCTTGTCATCATCACTTGCAAATGAAACACGACTAGCTGGAGTCATAAACTTATCAGCACTTTCATTCGGGATTTCGTTTGTAGCTGGGGTGGCAATAGATGAGCTGGGCGTCGTAGGCTGAGAAGGGGTCCTCATCTTGGCTCGCGATCGCATCGCGGCCTGTCGCAGCGACTCCAACGATACAGCTTTCGTAGCACTCATGAATAACAAACACTATATCCAGAATAACAATAAAACATCCATGGGGCAAGTCCTGATGGATAACCGTTCGTAATAAGCCGTGAAAAGCAACAAGACGAGTTGTGGCAGGGGCGTGTCTTCTCTTTGTGGTCAGCGTGCCGGAGACAACCCAAACCCTCTCAGTAAGAATCACTTGCTGCGAACCCCGAACCCGAAAGTCCCAAAAACTCCCAGCAACGTTTTATTTCTGGTGTGCGACGGGATCGTTTGCAGGTGTATTACTGCACAGTGTATCGTGAATTGAGACTGTGCTTGGTCAATAGAAGGTGCTACAGACACGGACTGATATGGGATATATCTTTGGACTGCGTTAATAATGTTGCGGAGATCAATTATAAATGGAAGAAGTCTGTGTTGCTGCCTTTCGGTGGCCGCTCGGAACAGCACTCTGACAGCAGTTCCTAGAAACTGCAGTCTTTTCCCATCTACTATTTCTATTGCGGGGTATCATTTTTCAAGACAGTTAAGACAATCAGAGAGTTCATCAGAGGCAGTTGTAAAAACTGTGGATGCTCAGGGCGAGAATCCGCCGACGTCTCGGATGGCTCGGACGACTACGAAGCAATCTCTACGCAGAATTACTCATCAGAGAGTGTCGCCTCACTTCAGACATAGGGCTGGAAGCGAGAGTTCATGTGTTGCATTAACTGTTGCAGATAGTTACGATTTACCAAAGGCGATCGAGATATTCCATCAGGGTGGACATTTACAAGCCGAGATGCTGCTTCCTCAAGAAGCAGCATATTGCCCTTATCCCATGTCTAATGGCCACAAAGCTGACACTTTTATCTTGACTAATGGATCTATTGTGACGTTTGGCATGTCAGAACTTGACACGATCAAACTTGCAGACGAACTGCGATCCGCAGAGATCCGACCCTACCCCGTCCGTGAGTCCGAGGACTTGGATTACATCGAACTTCCCGAAGAAATTGATGATATCGAGATAGATGATGCACACAGAAACTTGGAAAAACGAAGCTACATGGATGGAGAGATTATTGTTATTCGCGGCCAGGAAAAGTTATTGGATAAAGTCGCGTTTGCATCTGGACTTGCTCGGTCCACTAAACTCGCTGTTATCGAAGAAGGGCTCGAAAAATACCTTGAGAGCGTACGCGACATCACCGATCGTCTCGCAACCGGCCGTAAGCTTCCAACTCATGATGGCAGAGAGGTTTTGAAGAAAACAGGTCAACTCCTGGCGCTACGTGGAAATCTCAACTTATACTCAGAGCTCACAGAGACGCCTGATTTATATTGGTCAGAGCCAGAACTCGAGACTATTTACCGTGCAGTCTCAAAAAACCTTGATATTGTACCACGAATTGCGATCTTGAACAAAAAACTTGACTACGTCTCCGAAGTCGTTTCGATCCTCAAAGCTCATCTCTCAGAGGAAAAGGGAGTTCGTTTAGAGTGGATGATTATCGTGCTCATTATGGTCGAGGTTGCCTTTGAAACTGTTCATTTTGTTGCTCGATATGCTGAATTTCCAAAGGAGGAGATTGTGATTATTAACACTGACGCGGGTGAATCTACCTCGTCTACCGCAGAGTGAGACTACTTTTCAGAGTGAATTGCGACTTGCCAAAGTGAATTTGTAATTATGTATATATGGACATTATTTGATAGACTACTCAATATTTATCTAGCATATCAATCATTATTCATTGAACCTGCTAATCCGTAAGTACAACTGCAACCCACAAGTACGAGTATTCGCTACAAGTTATAAATTCCAAAATAGTACAGATAGAATATCGCCCTACCGACGTCTTTGAGAGGTTTCACTCTCTCTCTTCAGTCTTATTCTATCCAGAGCAAGCATTCTTCTTGCAAGTTCCTCAAGCGTGATATTCGGAAACGCATCAATAATTTCCTTTGGTGGCTGCACAAGTGCGCGAGAAGGCATCGGATTCATTCGTTTGCGATGGATCTGGGTCAACAAAATCCAGTGATCCTTACCCCATTTAGAGTCCAAATTAGGATTTCGCACTTTCTTAGATGTACGAATCACTCCAGAGTATGGGAGAGCAGGGAGTTCGGTTGTTGTGAGAACTGTTGTTATTGAAGTGGCCGGTGATGGAGGACACACAAGAGATTGGCTCTGTACCTCAGACTGTGCTTGCTCCTGCGTTGATTCTATGGTTTCGGGTGTAGTAACATTGTTGATGATTTCCTTTTCATTGACTTGATCTTCAGACTGCAGATCGGCATCCAAAGACGGTGTTGATACTGTTTTGCGTGGAGAGAGTGCTCTTTCCGGACTAAACGCATTCTTCTCCAATGACGCTGCGCCAATCAATTCCTCCTTGGCATAATCCTTTATGACAGGATTTCTAGCAACAACGGCTCCATTACTATCTGTGATTGTATACTGAGCTGAAGTAGGCTTATAAAACTCATCAGGATATCCTCTGGGTGAAGGTAGTTCATTAATAGTCACATTCACGCTCCAGTTTGGCATTGGCGAATTCGCTGCCTCGTTGACATTTTTCGGCTGTAGCGGAGAGTTGAAATTTGTCTTTGTCTTTCGTTTCTTTGCAGAGTATTGCAGCTCAAGTTGTTTCTTAATCGGTGAAATCAGCGGTAACGAATCGAGCGGATCAGGCGACGATGACGTGTCTTGTTCTTCAGAATCCTGTTTTCGAGACTCAAGGCGTCTCTTTCGCACAGTACTACGGCCTGTGGCAGTATATGCTGGCGATGAGAGCTTGCTTTTGGCTGTTGGTGTTGATCGCGATGTTGGTTTCTCTGGCGTGTTGAGACGGACAGGTATTGTCGTGGTTGTGGTGCTAGTCTGAGCCTTTGTCTTTCTTGGTGCCATGATTATCGTACGAGCGCTCTTAAATAAAAAAGTAGAGTATTATTCTCTTTTTTTTTTGTGGTGGTAACGTGGAGTGATATGTGGTTAAACCGGTAGATATTTGACCAACATGGGTTTGTTTACGTTTGTTTACTTCTGGTGCGATGAGCATACGCGAGCTTGAACTTTATATTTACATCGTGTTCGACCTCATATTGCGCCGTGTAGCAAATGTTTTGGCGGATAGAAGGCACAGGATGACATTACAACTGATTTACAGTTTAAATAGCAATTATATATGTATTATAAAAGAACAGCACACTGCGCGCACAATAGAAGTAGAATAGAGAAGAGAAAACAAAAGGCAAAACTCCGAGTCTAAAAAGACAAAACGATATATGAAAAATTTGCAACAGATTCAATATGAAAAAATCTCAAAAAGAACCAATAGATAGAAATAGTAAGGCTGCTGTTATATATGTATATGTATGGTACAAAATGTGCAAATTGGAAGAAGCTGTGTTCAAGCTCGCGGATTCTCTGAAACAAGTGCCAGGCGAGCCATGTGTAATATGCGATTGTTTCCTTGATAACAGGAAGCAGATCAAATAACCAGGAGAAAAACGAAAAGCATTCGAGGAGCATTCTAAGGCACGACCTTGACACCCACAGTCTTTGCGCTTGCAACGATGGACTTTGCAACGGCCTCAAGACTCAAGTCAGCCAGTCTGGCGTCCTATGAAGCTAGTTAGCACCCACATTATATATTCTTCTAACTAGAATAAAACTCAGAAAAATTACCTTGTGCTTGATCTTTGCAATCTCGTACACATGCTTAAGTGAGATTCGTCCCACTGGCGGGTCGTTAGGACCGTGCTTTCCCGCACCCATCTTCACACCAGCGGCCTGCTTGAGTAAATGCGAGGTGACAGGAGTCTTGACTTCAAAAGAAAATGTGCGATCGGGTCTAATCTTAATGACACACGGAATAGGAATACCCTATCAATATTCAGTTAGAAGCTATCTCATTCCGGAAAAGCCACCGGCAATCCCGTATTAAGTAGACTAAAGAAGGCACATACGGGTACGTAGTGAGCAGTACGAGCATTGAACTCCTTGCAGAAATCCATAGCCTTGACACCCTTGGAACCAAGTGCGGGACCAACAGGAGGAGAGGGTGATGCCTGTCCAGCGCCAACTACCAGCTTGACCATGATATCTTTCAGGGCCGAGGGGCCACCACGGGTAGCCATTGTGAACTAAAGAGTGAATATAAGCAATAAATTCCACGCTGCTATAAACCAGGACAGATAAGTACCAAAAAATATAAGAGAAAAGGAAGAACAAGAAGAGCAGTGGTGAGCAAGATACGTTCGGCTTGCTCGAAAATTGAAGTGTTGGTCCAATCTTAAGTTAAGCGCTCGCGACTCAATTTTCCGCCTCAAATGGATTAATGTTACGTAAGATATGTGTAATAGATGGATTTATTTAGCTGATTATTTTATTGTTGCGCTAATGGGACTAATAGTAAATTAGTTATATTTATAGTATCTAAAATACTTAATAAATAATACGCTATATGCAAAGAAGCGCTTAGACGGCGGCCTGCAAGCTCTCGTCTACAGTGCACACAATCTTTCCTATCGACATATTCGATTCCATGTACTTGTGCGCATCGGAGATTTCAGTATACTTGAATACTTTATCGATCGGATTCACAAATTCGCCTATTAAGAGCTTTGGCAAACAGTACTGTTCAAACAATTTCTTGATCTCAGATTGGTAGGGAACAGTACGGGATCTCAAGGTCGAGCCTTCGACGCGGAGACCTATATGATGTATTAGCTACCATTCAACAATAAATATAAAAATGGAATGTACGTACGCTTACGAAGGAACATGCCAACGTTGACCTTCTCGGCGATTGCACCGCTCATGAGGGAGAGCATCACGATTCTGGAATCAAGGGCCGCAACATCGAGATCTTTCTGAAAGTAAGCTTGTCCGATGAAGTCGACAATGACATCAGCACCTTTATTATCTGTAACTTTCATGATTTCGTCAACGAATGATTGGGTATTGTAGTTGATGGGCATGCAAGGCACAATATTCTGAAGAGCAGCGACCTTGTTATCGCTACCAACGGTTGCAAAGAGGTTTGCATCAGGACCAAGGATCGATCTGGCGATCTGCAATGCGGCAATTCCAACTCCAGACGCCCCAGCGTGGATCAGCACGTTTTTGACCTTGTCGGTGTTCTTGTGGATCTCAGCGATGTATAGAAGTGCCTGGGTAGCGGTGAACCAGACCTCAGGCACGCCAGCCGATGCCAGGAAGGAGAGTTTGATATCAGGAACATGAGCAGGATACTTTGAAAGAAGACGGATATCGCATTTGATGTACTCGGCGTACGCACCTCCAACTGCTAAGCCAAAGACTGCGTCTCCAACGGCGAAGGGAGTGGTATCAGAGGGTCCCAATGAGTCGATAGTTCCTGAGAACTCAACTCCGAGTGTCGAGGGAGCGCCAGCTGGAACCTATAACTAGTTAGCGCTGCCTTCGAGTGATAGAATGTGAAAAGAAGGATAAATGTACCGGATAGCTGCCCTCGCGCTGCATGGTATCCATTCGGTTCAAGGCGAATGCCATGACCTTGACGAGCGCGGTACCAGCGGTGAGAGGACCTGGGATTGGCTCAGAGTCAGAGATCATGAGAGCATCGGCATTCCCATGGCCGCCTCTGACGACAACTGCTTTCATTGTTGACATGGTGAGGCGCGGGGTAGTCGAGAGTGAAGGTTGGGCTAGAGTTGAGGTAAAGATTAGGATGTGAAAGCGATGAAACCAAGTCAATTGGTCGCCTACTTTTGATTTCAGGCGACTAATATAGAAATAAGGTGAATACTGTTCTTATGTAGTCTAATAATTGACTTAACTTGTGAGAGTGAGGTGAAGGATAGATCGAGAGATGGAGAAGCTGGGACTACGAAATTAGATTAACTTCAGGCTGATCAACAGGGCAGCTAGCTGCTTAGCAGCCGCGCAAGGGATCCAAGATTTACAAAGCTCAAGTCGAGGTCAAACAAAATAGAGCTGGGCCATGTTTAAAGAGATATTGACACGTCATTTGTGAGTTGTGAGTGCAACTGAATGGCTACGAAGAGGGATGAGTGCTGGTGACGTAGTTGGATGATCCATTGTTGGTGAATCACTGGAGTGTTGGAGTAGACAATAGTTGCACGAAACATGAAGAGAAGAAGACGACGAGCGAAGGCCACCGGCGATAATAAGCTTGTATTGGAGAGATTACAAGAGCTTGCTCATGATATAGTGCTACGAAGATACCAGCTCAAAGGAGGTCATTGAGCGCCAGACTACGTGATAGCGTACAGAACACCTGACGTCCTGCCGGTTTTCTGCTGGACTGGACTGCCTTGAGAGGAGGCTTACGTGTCGCAGTATCTCAGCAGAGCACTAGGGCGATATTGATAAGGATGTTTGTAATCAGACTGTCAGAGCAGCCGTGAAGCGATAAGCACCGGAGGGACAGTTTATCTGTGTGTGTTCACAGCGGCAGTGACGAAGACGCCGGAGAAGGCGTAAAAATTTTGCACAGGTTTAGTTAAGTGGAAATGGGAGAGAATAAACAAACGTTTGGAGGAAGTTGGGTTGGGCGAAGGAGTAGGCCGACGCTGGGCAGACGGGGTTAGCCGACGAACTTTAATCGTTAGTTGTGTAACGGCGGCGTTGTCAGCTGCCAGCGTGCTTGGGAAGTGCTTATATTGAGAGGACTTCGCTGTGACGCGCACAGAACAGCCAGTACAGCATCACCACACAGTACAGCACAGTACATCAACAATACACTACAGCACATCAACGTTCATCAGTACACTGTAGACAACACACAATGGGCCTCTTCTGCTTCACCGTCGACGTCTTCCTCGTCCTTCTCGCCATCCTTCTCCCTCCCCTTCCCGTATGGATCAAGCGTGGTATCTGCTCCGCTGACTCCCTCATCAACATCGCCCTCTGCATGCTCGGATTCATCCCGGGTCTTTTGGTACGTCTCTTCTTCTCCAACTCTTCTTTTCTCTGCGCAGTACTAACATCTCGCAGCACTCATGGTATATCATCGCCCGCTTCCCCGAGGAGCCGTTCTTCGACCCCAACGACCTCGAGGCCCAGGACTTCTCCCGCGCTAACGGCCGCCATTCAAACGTCGTCCTCACCCGTACCGAGTTTGTCTACTCACCCATCCCCCAAACCAGCGGTACTCCCGTCCAGCGCATATCTTCTCCTGCCCCCGCCGCTGCCGCTCCTCAGGACGCCGGCCCCGTCCAGCAGGATCCTCTCATCGATCTCGCTGGTCCGAGCGACGCTATCCCTCCTCCCTATGTCGAGTACGAGGGACAGGCACAGGGTGATGTCAAGGACAACAAGATCCAGCACCATGACGACCAATAAATTCTCTACTCTTCAAATACTCACAGCCAGCCCTTGCTGCAGCGCACTTGATTCTTTCAATTGGGTGTGATATGCAACCACATATTAGCTTCTTGATGATAAGATGAGCTCATCATCTGCTCTCTTCATCTCTTTCGACTCAACTCGAAACATTTTTACATTCTATTCTTCATGCACTTGATTCGTGCTACACCACGCTTCATTTCAAAGAGGACAATCTTTTTTCTTCACTCTGCTATTTAATCGGTTTTATTTGAAGTTTTGCTTTGCTTTACGGAGTTTATTGTTGGCTGGGTTTGTGATCAAAAAAATTTCGACTGTCTTTTTAACCTTTTTTAAGTTGACATATTTGGGAGGCGAATCTAGTGCTCTAGTTTTAAGAATTCTTATGACAAAATACGCAGTGACTTCTGCATGGTGTGGAGATTTATATTTTAATGACAGCGTGGGTATATATAGACTATAGGGTGTTTGGACGGAACAGAAGTAAATAATTTGCATTGATCTTAATGTGCTATTTCTTGTGGTTTGTGTACTCATTTATGAAATATTTTAACCATTAAATTGAAACTACTTTTATGGCTCTATTGCCAATACATAAACAAAATGCTCCTTTACAACATCCTTTAGTCAAACACAATCTTCTTTGCCTTCTTCGTAGGGTCAATATCCTTGAAAAACGCTCCGTAGGCAGAGTGCTCTTTCTTCTTCGTGTGACCGCCGAACTTCAACAACTCTTCAGGAACTGGCTGATCGGCTGATCTAAGAACATTGATTAGCGCACCGGAAAGATGCTTCTCGTGCTCAGTGAAGAAGGTGACTGCCTTTCCGGTCTGACCTGCACGACCTGTACGGCCAATTCGGTGGACGTAGTCTTCCGCAGTCAAGGGAAACGTCAGGTTAATAACGAGCTTGACCGCGGGGATATCAAGACCACGAGCAGCAACATCGGTGGCCAGTAGTAGGGGACATGATCCGTTTTTGAAGTTCTCCAAAGCGTTTTGACGTTGGATCTGCGATAAGTCACCGTGAATAGCGGCGACATTGTAGCCTCGTCTTTGTAAAGTCTGCTCGACTCGCGCAGCTTCCTTCTTGTAAAGAGCAAAGATCAAAATTCTGTCTTTCTTGCTGTTCTCCGACTGGAAATTCTTCAAAACCTGAAGAAGTCTCTGTTCCTTATCACGAGGATCCATGACCTCCACAGTCTGCGTGATTCGAGAATTAGCCTTAAGCTCTGACTCACGATCGCCAATCATGACCTTGACAGGGTTGCTCAGGAATTGCGAAGCCAGATCACGAACTGAAGGAGGCCAAGTGGCAGTGAACATGACAGTTTTGCGCTTCTTGGCATCGGTAGCGTTCATGACACGCTTAATGTCTTCCTCAAATCCCTTCTCAAGCATACGATCAGCCTCATCAAGGACGAGGTAAGTGATTTGCGACAAGTCAATGTCGCCGTCATTGACAAGATCAATGAGACGACCGGGAGTAGCGACAACAACACTGGCGCCTTTCAGGTCACGTCTCTGCTGATCCTTGGGAACACCACCGTAGACACAGACGGACTTTAGGCCAACAGCCTTTGCCAGATCGTCCAAGTTTTCATGGATCTGCATAGCAAGTTCGCGAGTAGGCGAAATAATGAGAACAGACACTTTCTTTGGGATCTTGGCAGAGATCAAGTAGGAAATAGCAGGGACGGCAAAGGCCATTGTCTTTCCAGAGCCGGTCTCGGCTACGCCGATGACATCACGACCGGCAAGGAGAGCAGGCCAGGACGCGCTCTGGATGGGAGTTGGCTTGGGATATTTGGTGAGGAACTTGAGAACACGGGAATCAAGGGTCATGTCGGAGAATGAAAGCACAGGCTTGTGGTCTTCGTTCAAAGGATCAGTGATGGTGATGTCGGCCTCTTTGAGAAAGACATCAATTGCCGAGTCAGAGGCAGTATTTGTGACTGCAGGAGTCAGCGCGGGGGTCGGCTCAACTGTTTTCTCTTGCTGGGGCTTCTCGACTGGTTCTGCGACTTCTTCAATCTTTGACTTCTTTGCCTCTGGCTCGGGCTCGTCGTTAGACTCAGCAGCGCGCTTCTTGTTCTTCTTTTCTTTCTTCTCTTGCTTCTCTTTCTTCTCTTTCTTCTCTTTCTTCGCTTTCTTCTGCTTCTTTTCCTTGATGGGCTTTGTCACGGTCTCGTCAAAGGCGATGAACTCTGCTTCTTCGAATTTCTCGGTTGGCTCGGTAGCTTCTAAGAAAATTTCAGTGGTTTCGACAGTCTCGGCCTCCTCAGCAGCATTTGCTTTGTCGGCTTTCTTTTCTCTCTTAGACTTGGATTTCTTGGACTTCTCAATCTTCTCGGACTTCTCGATATTTTCGGGCTCCTCAGTCTTTTCCTTAATCTTCTCAATGACCTCCTCAGTCTGGGGTTGATCGATCTCCATAGGCTCTGGGATCTGCTCAGATTCAGCCTTGGGCTCATCTGCGGTCCTCGCCTGAATCTGCTGCTCCCTCCGCTTTCTCAGTGCTCGCTTGGCCTCTCTCTCCTCTCTGCCCTTGGCGTATTTTGTCTTCTTCTCCTTCTTTTCCTTGACTGGCTGATCCGCACCGTTCTCCTCGGTCGTCTCGCCATTTTTTTCGGCCTGTTTGGCGCGTGCCTTTGCAGCCTTCTTCTGCAGAACGCGAGTTCTCTTTGCGGCCTTCTTCACCTTCTTCTTCTCATCACGCAGTTTCTTGCGTTCGGCCTTGGCCTCGGCGTTTGCAGGCTTTGCTTTGGACATAGCTAGACGTTACAGTACTCTAGTTTCTGGACAAGAACTGGGCACGAACAGCTTTTACTAGAAAACGGATGCCTTGGGAGTTTGGGAAATATTTTTTTCAAGAGTAGTTACCCTACTACAAACAAGGCTCAGGAGGTGTGCGGCTGTTCACTAAGCATATTTCACGTGACATCACGTGTGCATAACTGCCAAAACATGATACACACCTGAGTCATCGCCAGTCTTTTCCCGCCCAAAATTTTTTCTGTGCTGGCTGGGATTTCAGGGCCACCAAACCAGAACAAACAGCCGCGCGGCGCTCACCCACTCAAAGAAGTCTTTGCTCTCGTCCTCAGCTCGTCCAGCAACTCAACCCACCTTCTTCTCTTCCTCATCCTCATCCTCCTCCTCCTCCAAGCAATTGCCTGGCCTCCATGGCTGACCAGCGGTTCCTCGCCCTGCCCGGGCCCGTCGCCTACTCGCCCTTCCGCATCGCTTCCCTCATCTCCTCCATCAACACCGCAGTCAACTCCTCAGCCGTCACCGCCATCCGCGCCCTCTACGTCCACTACGTCGCCCTGCGCTCGACTGCGCTCCTCCCCGACAGCGCAGACGCAGACCCGGCAAAGCAGTCTCTCCTGCGCTCGCTGCTCACCTACGACTCTGCCCATGACCCCGCCGACACGGGCTACGTCTCTCTCATCGCGGCCCTCACCGCCGGCGCATCGCACCCCGCCGAGCCCGACAACTATCTCATTCGGGTTGTCCCGCGCGTGGGAACCATCTCGCCCTGGTCCTCCAAGGCCACAAACATCGCCCATGTCTCTGGTCTCGCAGACGACCTCGAGCGCATCGAGCGCGGTGTCGCCATCTTGGTCTCTGTGAGAAAGGGATTCCCGCTCAAGGAGCATCTTGAGTCCGGAGTCTCCCTCGACGCTTTCTACGACAGAATGACACAGGTTAGTCCTTGCCTTGCTTATTTGTCTGCACTCTGAGAATTATCATTATTCCTCTCTCAATTGTGCGACTCTCGATGGCCAGTCTAGATATTTTTTATCCAATACCTCATACCTTCTCTCTATCCTCTGATATTAACCTGAAATAGGCTATCTTCCAAGTCGCGCCTACATATGAAGACATGTTCGCCAAACATGATCCCAAACCCCTTGTGGAAATTACCCTCGGCAAGTCTCCCAAGGACCGTCTCGAAGAAGCAAACAAAAAATTTGGTCTTGCCTTAGCTCCTGATGAAATCGCCTACCTCGCCGAGGCCTTCCACCATCTTGGACCTGGCCGGAATCCAACCGATGTCGAGCTCTTTATGTTTGCTCAGGTCAACTCGGAGCATTGCCGACACAAGATCTTTAACGCCGACTGGAAGATTGATGGCGAGACAAAGGCAATGTCTCTCTTCAAGATGATCAGAAACACCCACGAAAAAGTGCGCGGCGCCTACACTGTATCTGCCTACTCAGATAACGCTGCTGTTATGGAAGGGTTTGAAGCTACAATGTTCGTCCCCAACATGACCACAAAGGAATGGAACATGGTCGAGGAATTGGTTCATTACCTCGGCAAGGTCGAGACTCACAACCATCCTACGGCCGTCTCACCTTTCCCCGGTGCCTCGACTGGATCTGGTGGTGAGATCCGTGATGAAGGTGCGGTTGGTCGAGGCTCCAAGCCAAAGGCCGGTCTCGCTGGATTTGCTGTTTCTGATTTGCTTATTCCCTCCTGCCGACAGCCTTGGGAAATGGACATAGGCAGGCCCGGACACATCGCTTCCGCGCTCGATATCATGATCGAAGCACCTCTCGGCGGTGCTTCTTTCAACAATGAATTTGGTCGTCCTTGTATCGCTGGTTATTTCCGAACTCTGACCACCGCTCTTCCGCTCCCCAATGGAAAAGTCGAGATTCGCGGCTACCACAAGCCTATCATGCTTGCTGGTGGTGTCGGAACTGTCCGGCCAGTCAACGCTTTGAAAGAGAAATCAATTACCCCTGGCGCATACCTTATTGTACTCGGTGGTCCTGCTATGCTCATCGGTCTCGGAGGTGGTGCTGCGTCATCTGTTGCCTCTGGCGATGCCTCGGTTGAGCTTGACTACGCTTCAGTTCAGCGTGGAAACCCTGAGATGGAGCGTCGTGTGCAGATGGTTATTGATAGCTGCACTGGTCTTGAAGAGAACCCGATTCAGTCAATCCACGATGTTGGTGCTGGTGGACTTTCTAACGCGCTCCCAGAATTAGTTCACGATCACGGGCTTGGTGCGAAATTCGAGCTGCGTGATATTGCCTGCTCGGAGCCGGGAATGTCTCCTATGGAGATCTGGTGCTGCGAAGCCCAAGAACGATACGTCTTGGCTGTGGCGAAAGAAGATATCGAGATCTTTACCGATATTGCCAACCGTGAACGGTGCCCGTACTCAATAGTCGGTACTGCTACTGCCGAGGAGCGCTTAGTTCTTACCGACAGACTTCTTGGAAATACTCCAATTGACTTGGATATGTCTACTTTGTTTGGTAAGCCACCCAAGATGGCGCGAACTGCGACCACACGACACCTCAAGCTTCCTCCGTTTGACAGCTCGCTTGCTAGCTATGTCGACCCAACCGGCAAGCCATTCCCCAAGAGCGGATCGGTTGCTGCGGCAGCGTCGAACGGTGGTGCCGGCGGAGCAGAAATTGAGACTGGGTTGAAGCTCTCCGACTCTGGTCCTGCTTCGCCACTTTTGACTGCTATTGAGCGTGTCTTGCATCTCCCCAGCGTGGGATCAAAGTCGTTTTTGATCACCATTGGTGACCGTACCGTCACTGGACTTATCGCGCGCGACCAGATGGTCGGACCCTGGCAGGTGCCTGTGGCCGATGTCGGTGTTACCGTGACCTCGCTCGGCGAGGGCGTGCTGACCGGTGAGGCGATGGCTGTTGGTGAGCGTCCGCCAATTGCGCTTATCAACCACCGCGCGTCTGCTCAGATGGCTGTTGCCGAGGCACTTTTGAATATTGCTGCTGCGGATATCCAGGACTTGGATCATGTGCGTTTGTCTGCCAACTGGATGGCGTCGCCTGCTCACGACGGTGAAGGTGCAGGTCTTTATGAGGCCGTGCAAGCGATCGGTCTTGAGATGTGCCCTGCGCTTGGAATCAGTATTCCTGTGGGCAAGGACTCAATGTCTATGAAGATGAAGTGGGATGAAGACAATGGCGGTAAGACCAAAGAAAGCAGGGAAGTCACTGCGCCATTATCCCTGATTATCACCGCTTTCAGCGGAGTGACAAACGTGCACAACACATGGACACCGCAGCTTCGCCGGGTGGAGGAGCCCGGTGTCGGTGCTACCAAGCTTTTGCTTGTCGACCTTGCGTATGGAAAGGCCCGACTGGGAGGAGCGGCCGTCGCACAGGTGTTTGGCAAGATTGGCAACAGTGCGCCGGAGGTTGAGTCGATTACGATGCTCAAGAACTTCATGAGCGTTGTCTCGATTTTGCATTCGATTCCTGATCTTGTGCTTGCGTACCATGATCGCTCGGATGGTGGTTTGTTTACTACTTTGGTGGAGATGGCTTTTGCTGGTCGTGTTGGTTTGTTTATTGATTTGCCTGCGTCTGGTGCTGCCGATGTTGTCTCGACTCTTTTCAATGAGGAACTTGGTGCTGTGTTCCAGGTCAAGGTGGAGGACGTTGACCGGTTTATTGCGATCTTTGAGGCCAATGATATCGACGGACAGTACATCACATCTGTTGCCGATGTCCGACCATCCAGAGACCAGGCTATCACGATCAACTTTGGCAATGAGTTGGTGCTCGAGTCCACTCGTGCTGATTTGCAGCAAGCTTGGTCTCTGACCTCGTACAAGATGCAGCGTCTGCGTGATAACCCGAAGAGCGCTGACCAGGAGTTTGCCAACATTCTCGACAACCATGACCCCGGTCTTTTCTATCGACTCACATTTGACGTTAACGACAAGCTGACTGCGAGCGAGGAGACTGTCGGAGAAGCTGTTTCGTCGCCCGGCGCTACTGGCGAGTCGCAGGTTACACCTGTTGTACCGATGATGATTTCGAAGCCAAAGGTTGCGATCTTGCGCGAGCAAGGAGTCAACGGCCACGCCGAGATGGCATATGCATTTTACGCCGCGGGATTCATCCCGATCGATGTGCATATGACTGACATCGTCTCTGGTAACGTGACGCTTGACAGCTTTGTTGGTCTTGCTGCTTGCGGTGGATTCTCGTATGGTGATGTGCTCGGTGCCGGAGCCGGATGGGCTAAGTCTGTGCTTTGGCATGAGCAAGCCCGTGAGGAGTTCAGACGGTTCTTCAATGACCGAAAGGATACTTTCACTCTTGGTGTGTGCAACGGTTGCCAGTTCTTGTCCCAGCTTAAGGATATCATCCCCGGTGCGGAGAGCTGGCCTACATTCCAGCGCAATGCGTCCGAGCAATTTGAGGCGCGTGTATGCGAGGTCGAGATCGTCGAGAGCGCAAAGGAGCCATCTGTCTTCTTACACGGCATGCGCGGTTCCAAGTTCCCTATCGCGGTCGCTCACGGTGAAGGTCGTGCCTCCTTCGAATCGGTCGAGCAAGCCAAGAAGCTGACGCAAGACGGTCTCGTCGCAGTTCGCTATGTCGACAACTACGGCAAGATCACCGAGAAGTATCCGTACAATCCTAATGGCTCACCTGGCGGAATCACGGGTGTGCGAAATCATGACGGTCGTGTTCTTGCGCTCATGCCGCATCCCGAACGTGTTGTTTTCAAAGAGGGAAATTCGTGGTATCCCCTCGAAGACGGCAAGAGCTGGGGTGAGTTTGGACCTTGGATTCGTCTGTTTAGATCGGCGAGAATGTGGGTGGGTGCGTAATCATAGAAGAAGATTTGTGTGGGATGGCCTCAGTTTTTTTTGTTCATATATATTTTTACATTATTTTTGTCTTTTTAATATTTTTTATACTTTATGATTTTATCGTATGCGTGTTGTTTCAATTTGTATTTTGAAAATTTATAAAGCGAATGTGGATGATATATGTGTTTGAAATAGTGGCAAAGAAGGGATAGCATAAAAAAGTTTGTTTATAATCTTTTTAATTATAAAGAGCATGATATTATTTTTCGAAATATTACTGTATGCATCGAGCAGTCTATCTACATAAAACATATATCCATGAATTTGCCGAAGTGACAGTATCCGAAAGGGGTAGAAGAAATTAAGGCAGGACAATGTACTTCTCGAGATGGGCGGGGATTTCCTTGCGCAGTTTCTTAGTCTCGAGCCAGGACTGGCTGAACAGACGGTCAGCATAGCGGTAGGCTAAAATACACAAAAAAAAAATCAGCATCTACACAAATGAACAAAAAATGAGGGGAAAAAACATACCTCCATCGCAAAGAAGGGTGACGACGGTGCTTCCCTTTCCGAGGGTCTGTGCCATTTCATAAGCCGCGACGACATTGAGACACGACGAGGCACCGAGGTAAAGGCCTTCTTCGTCGAGCAATCTGTAAATCATCTTGATTGTCTTTTCGTCTGAGATTGTCATTGCGTCGTCGACAAGATCGATATCTTGGGCAAGGTTGTCGGTGACACGACCTTGGCCGATACCTTCGGTGATACTCGAGCCTGAGCGGTCAAGAAGCACACCGTTGCTCTTGATGTAGCTGCACAAGACTGAGCCAGGAGGATCCGCCAGAAAAGCCTTGACGCGTCCACCACTTGCTTCCTTCAAAAACCGAGTCGTACCAGCGAACGAACCACCGGTACCAGTCGAACAAGTGAAACCATCGATCTTGCCGTTGGTTTGCGCCCAGATTTCAGGACCTGTGGTTTCGATGTGGGCTTGACGGTTGGCGATGTTGTCGAATTGGTTTGTC
Organism: [Lipomyces] yamanashiensis; assembly: GCA_030572775.1. NCBI lineage: Eukaryota > Fungi > Ascomycota > Lipomycetes > Lipomycetales > Lipomycetaceae > Myxozyma > [Lipomyces] yamanashiensis. The sequence continues at coordinate 500,602 of JAJMBS010000002.1, forward strand.
CAGACGGCATTTTCCATGCTCTCTTGATTTAGAGTGTCTTGTTAGTCTATAATACATTAAAGGAGAAGCTGAGTTGCTCACCTGCATGTCTCTTTGCCTGGTGGTTGTAGTTCATCGGGTTATCAAACGCAACAGCAGGGACCGGGTAGACCTCGGCACCGAGCAATCGCAGCAAGTCAATTTTTCCCTGACTTTGGGTGTTGGGCATGTAAATCACACACTTGTATCCCTTTGCTCTGCAAATCTATATCACGAGACAGAAGTCTGTTGTTAGTCTCTCGCTATAAGTAATGAAAGAATAGAGTAGAGAACTTACGTGAGCGAGTCCGATACCAGTGTTTCCGGCAGTACCTTCGACGACAGTTCCGCCAGGTCCAATGAGTCCTAGATACTCAATTGATTAGTTTTGCACAAGAAAATATCTACAAAGCCATTTATAACCCACCTTTCTTCTCAGCATCCTCGATAACGTACAATGCCGCGCGATCTATAAAATGGTCAGTTCACCAGTCTTACGCATCCACTCCAACACAACAGCGCCCAAAACACACCCTTAACAGATCCACCAGGATTCATAAACTCAGCCTTTCCATAGATATTAGTACCAGTCTCCTCACTAAGTCCCTTAAGCTTGATGAGCGGTGTATTTCCGACCGCGCCGACGAACCCGTCAACAGTAAGAGGCGTGTATCCGCCCGCGACAAGCTTGGTAGTCGAGAACGCGCGACGAGCGACTGAAAAACTGGCCAAACGCAAAACTGAACGAGCAGACATGGCAGATATTTTTCCTTTCTTTTTTCGCAGTTTAGGAAAGAGAAAGACGCTGCTGCTGTGTCGTATGTTTAGAAGTTCGAATTTACTTCTCGGAGCTTATATAAAGTTTAGAGTTTACTCATCGCGGTATTCCACGTGATATTGAGAATGACAGTCAAGGTTGTTCTCGCGTCTGCAACGGAGGTCCGAAAATTAAGAGAAAATACACCGTTGCTCTAATCGAACTGGACAACCACGATTTCCTAAAGAGATACAGCGGGAAAACAGCTGTGAAAGAGTTGTGAAAAATGAGCAGTTTGTCGTTATTTAGCAGACTGCAATTGCGGCCTGCGGTGTCGGCTTTGAGCGCGTTTCGTTCGTCGCTAAAGACGTCGATGTTGGCGAGTCCACGACCAACGCAGATTGCTGGATATATAATTCCAAAAAGAGGTACAGTTTCTAAAATATGAAGGATTTTAGTTATTATTGTACCGAATGCTGACAGAGTTGTATAAAGCGCCGAAAGTGAGACGTAAGATCCCAGTCTCTCCTCCGTCGCTGGTACCGCCAAACACCCATCCACTCCTTTTGGTGACGAAGCAGATGAAGAAAGAACTCGACCCTACAGGCTGGCGCGGTAAGCTTTTTGAGCGCTCGAGTGATATTTGCGTCAAACCTGGAGATGTAATTCGGGTATTGTTCAAAACTGGTATCAGCGGCAGCAATTCCTTCACGGGCACAATCATCGGTATCAGACGCTCGGGATTGGATACGAGTGTGCGGTTACGGTCTGAAGTTGCGCAGGTCGGAATCGAATTGAGCGTAAAGGTTTACAGTACTGCGGTCGAGAACTTTGAATTTATCAGTCGTGCGACGAAGAGGGCGAGACGTGCCAAGTTGTATTATTTACGTCCGGATGAGCGCAAGTAAAGGGCGGGGAGTTATTTTGTATAGAGAATACAGCACTGTAAATAGTTTCTAATTATCATTTGCAATCTATATGCTATGTCATGTAGTTCGTACGGTATAGCTGTTATATGTAACAGCTGACTGACTCTTTCACGCTATATCCGTTCACTCTATATCCGTCTTCCAGGGGAAGCTCCTAGTATAATATATCAGCACACTCTCCACCACAAACATTCAAAAAATGAAAGCTTACGACCAGGCGAGTCAGAGATATTATACAAATACCGACCACTAGCCGAAAAATTCATAGATCCCGGCACCGACGCGGCGGAGATACCCAATTTTGAACCAGACGACTGAGCCGAACTTGGCGATGAAGAGGATATGATTTGTTTCTGTGCTGACGGAAGAAGAGTGTCGCGGGTTTGCGGAGTCGGGGTTGTTGCTGGCTTTGCGGTGCTGTTGTTGATGCTGCTTGGTGTTGTGTTTGTTAACGGGCGACCTGGTGTGCGTGGAGATTGTTGGCGCATGTTTTTTTCGACTGATTCCTGCATAGATTTTTTGATAAGAGGCGATGCATGCGGCGATTCCCTTGAAGATCCAAAAGTTTTGACGTATTTGGGCGGAGTTAGAGGGGATGCTGGAGATGCGCTGCCGGCTGTACACAATGTTAGACGGACTGTTGGTAATAATATGAATATAGAAAGAACCTGCCTGTAGTCGTCAAGCCCATTAGACGTCTTTGATTAGGGGTAAGCGGAACGTCATCTAAATTATCTTTCTTGCCAAAAAGTCGGAGAGCACTACCGACAATGTTCCATACGAAAATAATCTGAATGAGCATTCCTGAAGTCTGTGAGTTCTTTTGTCCCAGATATTTTCAGAAGTAGACGTACCAAGATACCGAGTAGGCATGGACAAACTGTTGAAAGCAGCAAACACGTCCTGAAACCAACTCCTGCTCGCAGAATTAACACCTAGATCAAACAATTGGACAAACATGTGGGTTTTACTGACCACTTATCCACCATCGCGGCGACAATCGAATAAACAGCCAACGCACACGCGTTCAACACGATCTTGCGACTAGTAACCTGGGTAAACTCGTTCTTTAAAACCCGTTTATTCATGTCGTCGAAAGCCGGGTGTCGCCATTGACCTTTGGGAATGTCTGATGGAGTGGCAGGACGCGAGCCGGTGGGCAGCTCGAATCCAGGAGACGAGGGACCTGGTGTGCGTTGCGTGAGCGAGTTACGCCGGGATGTGCTGTCCCCAGAGATTAAGCGAGTATTAGGAGAATACGGCGTCCTAGCACCGGGGTATGACTGCGCAAGCGGTAAGCCTGTTGACGGGGAGTGTCTGATGCTGCTGCTGCTGTTGTTGTTGTTGTTATTATTGCTGTAGAGCGATTTGAAGGGAGAGTTTGTGTACGGCGTCGAGGGTTGCGGATCCTGGATTGCGCTCCGAGGCGTCTTTGGCGAGAATGGAGCTGACATTTGCGCGGTCGAGGAGTCCTTTCGAAGACGATCTGGTTGCTGAGTCTGGCATCAAGAACAGAATTCTTTTGTTGTTTGATGCTCTGTGTATGTGAGTGCCTGACGCGCGATGAGATCAGGCTAGCCGGGTAACTTTTGTATGTTTTTTTTCCTCCCAGCGGGCTTTGCTTAATTCATTTGTCCAAAGCCCATCTCAGTTCTGATTTCATATCCAAACTGCCAACTGAGGTTGTAACAGACGAACAAAAGGCAGTTATAATACAGTCAGTGTCAGAATACTGTTATTTGCTTTGCTTGCTGTGGTTATCTTTGCTTATTGCTGTGTTTGAAAAGAAAGACAAGTGAAGTCAGGTTACCTGCTCTGTGGTTTGAAACTGTTTGTCTCGTTTGTCGTTTCAACGAGTGTATTCACAACGATCTGCAAGAGAGTGTATAATAAAGAAAATACGTGGTATTTTTGCTATAGCAGAATTATTTAGAAATGAGGGTACTTGTTGCGGCAGAGGACTCTGGCAGTCTGAAAGGTAAGTTCAACACAATGCATTTCCCGAGCAAAAGACTTCCAGCGCACTTGTAAGAAAGAAACTAATTCTTGTGGGGATTTAGATATTTCATTTTCTCATGGAACAAACACGAGTGTCAAGGGCTCGGAGCAGCCGAATATCACGACGTTTGCTGCTGCGGGAAGATCGTCTTATGTGCAGCGCATGATACTGCTGAAGTTATATAACGGCAAGGAATGCGTATGTCGATATATATTTGTTTACTTTATATGAAACGGTTGCTTACATTTGTATAGATTTGTATTGCGAGAAAAGGCGGGCTAGTTCAGATTTACGACATCCAGCCACCATACGCGCTCATCAACGAATGGAAAGACCAACTAAGCCAACCCGACGACGCATTTATCGGTCTCGAATGCGTAGAGGGTATTCTTTCCAGTTTCACATCGACAGGAAAGCTTGTCCTGTGCGATGTACAATCAGCCGAAAGCATGGCTGTCGATTACTTTGCCGTGAGTGCCATATTCTAATATATCATAGAGCTGAGCTGATGTGATTGTAGCTTTTTGGAGATCCTGTGAATGCGTATCGTGTACATCCTAACCGACCTAATATCATTGCGTATGGTGGAAAAGAACGCGAGCTCGAAATCAACGAAATCGTCAATGTGCAGCGGAAAGAAGACACCGCTTCTCAAGCCGAAGCAAACGGCGACAGCAACACTTCTTTAGAGTCCTCGGCAGGCGAGAGCGGTGGCAGTGGATGGTGCGTAAATCCACGACAGCGCGGGGGCCATGGAGTTCGTGAGTTGACGCGGCATAAGATTTGGCGGGCGAAGAATGTGAAGAACGACGAGCTCGATCTGCGAGTTCCCGTGTGGATTAGCGATATTCGATTTCTTGACGTGGATCGACCGACTAGCACTGGCCAGCAAGGACTTTTGCCTGGCCCTGGATCGCGGCTTGTGAACGATTTCAGAGTAGCTGTGTCAACGCGGTTCGGACACGTTCGACTTTACGAGACAAGTAAATCGCGACGTCCACTCGTGAGCGTCGAGGTGGGCGAGCACCCACTTGTCGCGCTTGCTCCTACGCTACGTGAAAACGAGGTAGTTTTTTGCGATACGCATGCTATGACTGCGAAGTTTGATGTGGTGTCGGGACGCAAGATGGGTCATTATGCGGGGTCTACGGGTTCGATTCTGTGTCTTGATACGTATTCGCCTGATAAGAAAGTGAAGCAAGAGGAGGACGAGGACGATGAGGAGGAGGATGCTCTTGTCAGACGGCGTTCGAGTCAGGATCAAGCTAGTACGCCATTACTAGCAACCGGTGGACTTGATAGATACTTACACGTGTACAATCTTGATTCGCGCGAACTGGTGGGCAAGGTGTACGTTGGCACGAAGTTATCTGCGCTGTGCATTGTTGACGGGAGTAAGACTGTTGCTAGTAATGCTGCAGTCGATAGTGTTTCTGAAGTCGAGAGCGAGGACTCGGAAGCTGCTGTTGACGACGAGAGCAAGAAGAGGAAGAACAAAGTGCGAGTAAAGGGCGAGAAGAGAGGGCTTACCGACGAAGATGAGAAAAGCCGACGGAAGATGAAGAAACGCAGACATGGCGATGACGAGGACGGGGCTAGTGCGAGTGAGTCGGGAAGTACCCGGTCATCCTCGTCACGGACGAAGCATGTGCGATTCGCTAATGGTAGCGAGGAGGATGATGAGGATGATGAAGATGAGGATGAAGATGATGTGTGGCAGATGCTGAGTGAGGATGAAGATGGGGAGAGGACGAGGGATGCTAAAGAGTAAACGGCGGCTGAGCAGTGAGGAGCTGATTTCTATATCGGTTCTATATCGGAGTTTCGCACACAGCTAGTTATTCTAAGAGTATTTTTCTGTCTCGCTAATGTTTTCGCTCGCATCTTCATTCTTGTGTGAAGAGTTTGACATTTATTTTTCGCTGCAAATGTTGGCATCTAATCTATGTATTCATCATCATGCACCCGGCGTTTTCGTTTCTCATTTTTTTGTGTGGTTTTATCTTCTGTTTGCGATAGTATTCTAATTCGAATGAATGTAATCTCTGTATGTATGCACATAGTGCAGTCCATTGTTGCGAAATCACGTTAGCAGTCCACAGTGACACGATAGTGACATCGCCTGAGTTAGCTCTTACATCCAAAGATAGTAATAACGCGAGCAAGAGTTGTCTGTGACTTTTGCTGAACGAGTTTGACTTTTGACAATGGCATTTTAGTTAGAGCTGAAGGTTTCGGGGATTCCCTTTCAGATGGCTTGTTTAGGTTTATGCGGGATTAGAATGTGCAGTTGCTGTAGTGGAATATATGCAAGAGAGGACGGAAGTATGGCGGTGTCTGTTAGAAAAGGGGAAGCCGGAGAGGTTTTAGATCGAATGCAGGGTGTTGAGGGAAGAGAGAGCAGAGGGCAGGGAATATGCAAGGATGGACAGGGAGGAAAGTCAACAGAGTTGTCAAAGAACGAGTCAGTGCAGAAGTATGAAAGCAGTACCGGGTCGCAGAGAAGCAGAATGAAGATAGTTTAGAGTAGATTGGGTCTGACTTTTGGAAGTAAGTGCGCGAAAAAGGAAGAGAGTTGTGAGAAGAGTGTGAGTTGGGCGGAAAGAGGGCTGGGAGACGAAGAGCAGGAAGAGAGGAAGGGACGAAGGGACGGGATGAGCCAGCCAGCCGAGGCAGGGCGAATGAACATGCAAGTACGGCGGCGGAACCTGGCTGGAGCTAACTAAAGCTAGCTAAGACCAGCCAGGAGTTGGTCAAGAGTTTTAAGACTATTATTAGAGTCAGAGAAGTGCTCTTCGGATACGACAGACGATAGCACCATCAACTGGCAAATTCGTGGTTAAGATAGTGCTTAAGTAGCGGATGTGGTATTCAGAGATGTAGTAGGGCTAGCTGTATGACAGCGATAGTACAGAGATCAATTGTATAATAGTCTTCGATAATGGCACTAGATTGCCCTATTCAGATAACTTAACTACTAGGAGATATCCTAGTGAATGAAGGAATGCCTATATTCTACGCAACTGAACGGAAAGCCGATCTATGGCTGCCGCTACTCTACATTGCTCATTAGTGCCTCGTTTTCAAACGACTGCATCTGTCAACGAGCGACAAATACGTACTAGTGTCAATAAAATCTACGACAACAACAACAGCAACAACTCCAGCATACAGACAGACACACACACGGGTCAGTCGCTCCCGTATCCAAGAAAAGAGCAGTCTTGGAATGAACGCAGAGTCGATGAATATCTCTTTTTGCCTGTGCGTTAATCCTCTTTGGACCTTTTTTTTTGTTCGTGGAGCATGATGACCGGGTGTAGCCGTGCCGGTGGTTGGAGTGGGAAAGTGTATTTTGTCTGAGCTGGGCTGTTGGAGGTGAAGACAGTCCTGTGGTGATGGAACCACGAAGGATGTTGGCGATGTTCATGTATCTCTATCTACTCAACTACTTCTTTTATACTATTGCTGCCACGACCGCTGTCACTATGATACTATTATCAACATCACAAATCGGATATAGTCCCAGGATTTCTCCGCATCCGTTCAACACATCTCGAACAGAAACTCAAATATTGACCAGAGCGAAGAAGAATGAACAGCTGAGACTGCGTTTAGCAGTAAACTTACAGACTGCTCGCTGCCCCTGTCCAGAGCAATTCCTCAGTAATTCTCCTAATAATGCCGTTACTTCTATTAATACTCACTGTGCTGCTGCTCAATGCGCTAATACTCCTCCTCCGTATTCCCACCGCACTCCAGATCCGTGCTCATCCTCCCTTTCCTCATCCCTTTCCGAACTGCGGTTCCCCTTCGCCAGGCGCTTCCGACGTCTTGGCATTTTGACGTCACTGATACACTAACAAGCCACGTGATTGCGCTCGTACTCGCATTGTGAGACAGCTGATGGCGGGTTTTGTACTACTCGGTTGATTTTCTTGTTTGGGAAAGACATAAAAGTGTATTAGACACGGATTAACGAAGATCAGAGGGACGAGAGATGGAGATACTGGGAAGGAAGCAGTGCGGATAACGAGAAGAACAACAGCAATCCAGGCACATTAATGGTAGTAATGGACACATACACAGCAACAAAAGGACCGCCACTCAGCCGTGCCCATGAGCACGATTGCAAAGTCAAGTGCACGACCCTTCGATACCGTCCAGCTCACTCTCAGACGGTGTATCTTCTCCTGGGCCCTTGTTTCCGCTGTCTATGAAGGATAATACACTTTCTCGCTTTTGCTGGGTCTGGTGTTTGACTTGCTGGCTGGTTGCCTAGCGTCCTCCTTGTTGCAACGGTTTTTTTAAACGGCGAATTTCGTCTAACGAATCTCGTTCAAGATTAGTTACAAAAAAGAACTTTTTCAGGGTCAGCTCAAGCTCACACAAGTCATTCATCTTCTCGCTTTTCTCTCGCTTTTTGTATTCGTAATTGGATTTCATTCGTCGTAGATATTTGACCAGGCAGTACAGCATCTCTAGTCTTCAGATATAGACTTTTGAGTTTCTTCTAGCCTGACGCGCCCTTCGAGTTCTCTCTATTTAACAAAAACCAGACAGAACAAAACCTGAAACCGCGCTAATTAGTGACCCGACCTGGTCGGTCATATCTACACACCGTAAAATGCCGAGCAGTTATCAGTGCAGGGACGTGTGTACCTGAGGTACATTTGTATAGACATGGATCAGATTAAAATGCTTTTTTTTCTAAGGATACTGGTTGACTGCGCTACTGATCGCATTGTCCTTGTTTCTACAAATAGTAACTGGTCTATTATTACCCGCCAGTCAGATCAGATCTCGATGCCTTATATCTTTTGACTTTACATTCGACGTCCTTGACCAGACAAAGGCTGTGAACTAGGCTATCTCTATACGCTTTTTGCAAAGTGTTTCATGACCGCTAATTAGGAGACCCTTTTGGCGTTGGTACTTAACTTTACAAGTATAATACAAAAATAGTTTTACGACTTATGTTAAACTGTTTTAAGCATTAACAAAACCTCTTTGCAATTGGCCTTGATCTATGTACGCTGGATCAGTAATCTATAAGTCTCCAACCTAACCCGCGCACGACAGCCCCTATGACAAAGCATATTGTGCAAAAATGGCTTAACGCGTACCATGCATACAAAATATCTGCACTTGAGAATATGTATGCTATTATGTCTTGTCTAAGAACTTTGAAATGTTCAAGACAATCAAAAATCACCGCACGATTATGCAACCCTTCGGAATCCCAAAAGTTCTGCCTCGCGTTGCTTCCCGAGCTGTCATCCTCTCCTCTCCTATATGTTCCTCGCATTTTCTTCTTTGCGACTTAGTGGCTGGTTGGATGGGATTGGCGATGATGGGGCGGCTGTGCCTGAAACGGTAATTCGCTTATGACGAGCAAATCATATCCTCAATACCAGCATTCAAATTGCCAATTCTGTTTATTTATGAAGAGAGAAATTGATTTGATTTACAAAAGATCGCCTATACTGTGCAGTTAGAGCGAAGGGGTTTGGCAGATGCGGACACTGTAGCCATCCGCTACAACTGAATCTCTGCGAAATTTGACACCAAACATTGAATACCTCACCACACAACTGAATGCTATTTGATACCTTTATTCGAGATTCCTAAAAAAATATTTGACAATATTTGATAAATTTGATAATATTTGATAATATTTGACAATATTAAAACTTACCAACTCAGATTTAACAACGTGTGGCCGTATCCAATATACCCTCCCCTATCGCACAAGTGAGCAAGTAAGAAAATGTGGATTTAACTAAAAAGTACAAAATATGAAGAAAAATGAGTTATAATATTCAAGTGGATGGAATGTTACATATAACGCGTTATAGATCCCGGGGCGGTAGAAAGAGAATCATTTGAATTCAAATTTCCACCACTGATGTTATTCTACATTTTTCGGCTATATTGATTCTGTATACAAAAGTTATTTAATACCTTCAAGTTAAAAGAGCGCAAAGACTTACAAATATGAGTAGGATGTCATGAAATAATATCAAGTTTTTGATTCGACTGATTTCTCTCTATTCTGTGCTGAAGAAATTGTGACATTTAGCAGGGAGCTACAGTTCGATATCACAGTACATTCAAAATTCTGATACACTCAAAATTCCAATACACTCAAAATTTCTTTAAAAGATAAGTTGGTTTTATAACAATCATTGACCCTCTCTATCGTTTCGTCAGAGGTCGGATGTCGGATGTTGTAACTGCAAAAGCCGGGAATTATTAAATACCGATACGCGTCAGCTACGTTCTTTTCTTTGTTGTTATTCGCTATTTCCGGATTTTAAATATCGATATAGCAGTCAAATAGGCGAGTTTCTAAAATGACTGTGAAAAGATGAAATATAGAAGTAGAGAGATATCGAGTTACGGAGAGCGCATGGTCGTCCTCGCACATTTCATCCAAATTGTCTAATTCACCGACAACTTACAATCCTGAGAATAACTACTATTTAATAATGTATACCTTTTTTTTGAATAACTATTTCGTCAAGCTGTATAGAGAAATTGAGATGTGTTGCGAAAATTGTACGGACACAGGATTTTCACAATTCGCTATATTCGAAATTTTACGTTTCGTAGTGACTTCCAACTCATCCTAAAAACAAGAGAAAAGGATGTTACAGTTCACAAAACTGAACTCGCGTAGCTCTTTATACACGTGTCTCTTTCTAGATTTCTCTACGGTGGAGTTTAGTGACGAGTTGAAGGGACGTAGTGGGGTTGCGGGGTGCTTGAGGTGCAAATACACATACATCTAACCGATACTGATATTCATAGACATGCACACCATATACATACATCACAGGATATTTTAAGAATATTGTGATATATAGTTTTATAGTAAGTAGCAAGAGTGAAGACTGAGTCTAGATAAGATATGGATATAAGCGCAACCGCGGCTGCCGCGTGACTATTCGGCTTTCATTAACGTTATCCGATTTTCTGTCTCAGCAATATTTGTTTCTCCACGTATACCTCAAAGCCCGAGAAAAAGGGACGCAGCAAAAAAAGTAGAAAGCAATTGATATGTGGATTTCGTATTCAGATTCTGTGCTTGTTTGTGGTATGGTGTGGCGTGGTTAGTTTAATTTTTACGTCCGAAGCTCTAAAAAGAAAGACTGGCGAGGAACGAATAAACTCCGGTGGGAAAGTGCGCAGGGACATCGCACGGCTAAGTACAGGCTTTGTATTTTGTTCAATAGCATCGATATAGTTTCTGTGCTTGTTGGAATTGAATGATTTGAGTTTTGTTGATCCTAAAAATACGGATGCTCAGGACGAGGTATTGGAGTTCTTTGCGGTCGTGGTTACATGACAAATGACTGTAATATCAGCGAAACACTCAATAGCAAACCAACAGGGACAGGAATACACCTACGATCTGATACCTACAAGGTTGCGCTATATGACGTAAATAATCATATAAACCATCATCACAAGCAATATTCAGTCTATGAGGAGAAGGTATAATATACAATTCTACAAGACCAGGGATGATACCAGATATCAGATACACACCGAGAATTGAGAAAACTTTGGGAAAGAATGGATTTCCGGGTCAGATGTTTGCTTAATCATTGTTGTTTATTTTGTTGAAGTGTGGATGAAATGTAAAGTGCTGAGGTATGTTAAGTTTGGGATTGTTGAAACGTCTGCGAACAACAGATGCATGTTGGATATTCTAAAAATACATCTACCTCAGCATGCACTTTAGTTGTATCGCTATTATACCTTATATCTTGATAGTAGAGAAGAACACAAGCTATTCTCTTTTTCTATAGACACACAAGCGCGAAAACAGCTTCTACTTTGAAAGCCCTACTGATAAGTTGATTGATTGATTGTATTTTTATAGACGTAGACACCTACGAATAAAGATACCTACAAATTTCTACTACAAATACATATCTAGCAAACTACTTTCATATTTTAAACCTCACGAATAATTCATAAACAAAAGAACAAAAAGCCAAGAAGAAGAAGGCTGGCTGAAGGAAGACCAGGTTGCTATATTTAGCTTTAAAGTTGCTGTCCTGGCTGGTCCTTTTTGATTGACTTACAATTGACTGCTGTACTAGCGTTTTAGAATATTATTGTGTACGATGATCGGCTTGGAACCAAAGCTTCGAGTGCGGTTTGTAAATAACAAGCAGAAAGTAAAGGTGCGATTACGTGTGCCAATATCTGAACGAGAGAGTTTGCGTGAACCTCTCAAGATGAAATAGATTAAGATGCAACAAGACTCGTGCTGACAGAGCTGCGAACAAAGCCACAAAGGGGGCTTCCCTAGCAAAAGAGGGGTTTATTGCTTCAGAGGAGCTGAAAATAGAAGTGGTTTGTGTGTTAAGATACCATGTGAACGGAGCGACTCAAATCAAGGATGGTACTGCGAATGGCAGCACAGGGCTTTAGTTAACGGGTTAGACAGTGAGAGAGATAGCAACAAAGAAATGACGGCGATGATGTCAAGGAATTTGCAAACGAAGGTTTCGAGAAAGGACTGTAGGTACAGAGGTCAATATGAGGAATACGACGATGTGTGGTGATAAAGCCTGGAGATGGTAAGGTTTTCGGTATGGAAAGAGTAGAGTGATCTGCTAAGTTGGAGAGAGTAGAAAGTGATCTGCCAAGGTGTATAGAGTAGAGTAGAGTAGAGGAATGAGCAGACGCAATGGTGGTGACAGCGAGGAGAGGCAAGGTAGGCGAGAGGGGTAAGAACAGAGGATAAGCATAGTAGCGAGTACAGACGGGGACTAAATAGAACGAGAAGAGACGGATATGAAGAAAAGTACGGAGATAGAGGACGAGGAAGGGCAGGAGAGAGTATATGCTGTTCGTAGTTGAGGTCGGCGACTAGTATTGTGATATAGTAGGGAATATAGTGATATAGTAGGGAATATAGTGATATAGTAGTGTAGAGCGAAGTATCGCTGTAGTGAGCAATTAGTTAACAGTCAGTATTCAGTATTCACTCTTCCCTCTTCACAGCATCACTATTACCAACATAGTTGGTTAACTAACATACTAACATAACCACAACTGCACCAAAGAGTACGAAGAGCAAAGCAGAAACTGGCTATGTGAGCGTCAGCCGCACACGCAGCTGCCCGAGAATTTTCGGCTCACGCGGGTCCAACAGTACAATAAGGTTTGGGTTTGAACTTTATTGCAAATAGTTAAGGTTTCAGTTTGCGCGTGTGTGTGAGTGTGAGTGTACCCGCCGTAGCCGTGTGTACTGTATTCAATAGTATATTGTGTTAGTGTATTGCAATAGCGTAATGTAGTGTGGATGGAATAATAATTGATTATTGTAGAATAGCGTATTTCAATAATTAGCTCATATATTCTACATATAATTATAGAATCGTATAGAGCAGCAGAGAGTAGTATACAACAGCAGTACCGCACAGATTGGTACGAGTGCCGATCACCGCCAAACCACACTTTTGCGATGGCTTTTCCATAGTTTTTTGTATTTACCGTTTTCGTGTGCTGAAATGGCTGCGTTTTGGCAGCTTTTCTGGTTCTTCGTCCTCGAGCCATCTGGCGCAACTTTTTCCGCTTCCGGATGATTGCTGTAGTAGCATAGTGTACTCTTCTCTACTACTCTGCTAATATTACTACTCTGCTACTACTGTCACAATTCTACTATTACTAGTGCTACTAGTACTAGTACTAACTACTACTAATCCTAGCTAAGACTACTACTCTACTGCTATTACTAATACAAATGTGCCCATCAGGGTCCACACTACTTCTGACCCACTATCCAAGTCACTTCCTTAAACCCTAACCTTTAGCCACTTTTGGGTCAGCTCGCCTTCGCGTGCCTGTTTAGTCGAAGACGCACGCGCCGCACGCCGAGTTGCGCAAGCGATGGCACTCAGACACTTTTACACACTCACTCACTCACACTCTTTGTACACTCACACTCCCCGTGCACACACTCTCAACTCCTCCGTTCGTACCCGTCCGAGAGAGACAACTCGCTGCTCGTCCTCAGCGCTGCAGACACAGTCTTTGCCGGGCGCGGATCTCCTTCAAAAGACCCTCGCGTCCACCCATTGTCCCTTTACCCTCCTCCTCTTCCTGCTTCTCCTGCTTCTCTCTTATCTGCAGCTTTTCCCCCCCCTCCCCCCCGCGCCTCGGGGTCCACAGCCAGACGCTTGCCTGGCCAGGGTCCTCAGCTACGAAGCCCGCGCCATGATTCCGCACCTCATCACCGCGACAGGGCATGCCGTCAGTCTGCTCTGCGACGAACCGCCGCGGCCACAGTCTCAACAGTCGCCTCCGCTCCCGCGTCTTCCTGAGCTACAACAACACCAGCAGCAACTACAGCTACACCAGCAGCACCCACAACAATTGCCACCCCCCTCCCGCATCTCCCTCCCAGCACCACTCGCCTCCCAGAGCCCCGTCTTTGCATACCCATCTCCTCCCCTGCCGCAGCCCGCAGCCATGCTCTACACCTACGCCCAACCTCCCTTCTCTCTCCCTTCCCGTCCTCAACAGGCTCAGCCTTCACAGCGGCAGCTAGCACAGCAATGGTACCAGCCAACATACACCAACCTTCCTCCAACACCCGCAGCCTACCCACCACCACCACCACCTCCTCCTCCTCCTTCGTCGCATACTCCGCCATACCCGCAGAGCCATGCACAGACTCAGCCTCCCCTCGAGCCTGCGCGTCTGCGTCTGCAGACCCAGCGCCGACGCGCAACTTTGCCGGAGCCGCAGTCGGCGCAGTCCTCGCGAAGTAGCATGTCGAGTATCAGTAGTCTCGGCAGTGCAGACAGTCCGCTAGTGCGCTCGCCTGCAACTACGCCTTCCTCGACTTCCTCAGCTTTCACTTCCTGCTCTGCCTCCTCGACGTCCTCGACGTCCTCTACGTCATCGGCGTCATCAGCGACATCGACCACAACCACAGCAACCCCCCGCACAGCAGCCCCTCCGGCCGAGCGCAAACCCCGCCGCTACGCGTGCCACTGCGGGAAATCCTTCACGACCTCGGGTCACCTAGCACGGCACATGCGCATTCACACCGGCGAGAAAAACTACGTGTGCCTCGAAAAAGACTGTGGCGCGCGGTTTTCGAGACAGGATAACTGCATGCAGCATTTTCGCACGCATCAAGTGCACGGCGCGAAACGGGCCGCCGCTGCTGCTGCTGCCGCTGTCGCCGCTTCTTCGAAACTGTCTGATAGCAAAGCGACATCGCGGAGCAGCAACAAAATCACAAAGACTTCTACAGTGAAACGCGAGAGCTCGGTCTCTGCTGCGTCGACATCGTCGTCGCCTCAGATTTCGTTGCCTCCAATCTCAACTTTTGCAAAGAGCCCAGGAACGAGTCCGAATATGAAATCTGATACCAGCAGCAGTAATAGCGCAAATGGTAATAGATTGGACGAACTTGCAGCGATTGCTACATCGGTGGTGATGTAACCCTGAGCTACGAGGAAACTCCATTTTTCTTCAATGTACAAATTTTGAATACGCGTATAAGAGAAGACGAACGAGCGGCAGAGAGACAGCAGCAGTTGGGGTAAGGGTGTATGATAATGATATTTGTTTATTTGTTGCATTTGGGGATTTGGGAAAGGAGGTATAACATATTGCTACAGTTACATAGTGTTTACATACAAAAGGGATATAATAGTTAATATAGCTGATTGACAGCTAGCAGGCCTGGACTGGAAATGGCTGGGACGGAGTAGGTTACATGTGTTTATGTTGTGTTTAGTACTCTTCTTTGTTCATATTTTTAAGTGACGGTAATGGATAGTATATTCATATTTGAGCATTTAAGAGAAGAAAGTAGGGAACAGCGTAACGTAAAGGCCGGGTCAGCAGTGAGCACATTCAGGGACAGCAGATCAGACTGGACTAGTCTGAATACTCGATACAGGTGTTCCAGCATCAGCGTACATTACTCCACTAGGGCGAGGCTGTCAGCAGCAGTAAGAACAGCATGAGCGTAGAAGCAGTTAGCGTGGAAGTCCAATCCGGAGGAGAGAATGCAGAGAGCAGGATGACTGAGAATGAGTAAGGCAGCCAAAGTGATTCAGGTTTGACTAACTGGAACGGTCTTTCTGCGGATTCCAGCGCAGGAGTGGATGCAGGGCAGAAAGTAGCAGTCATTCCTGGAGACCCTTTTCTGGTCTTTTTGAAGAACGGATACGGTCTGCTGGTATTGTCTGGTGTTCTTTGTTTGGTTTTGCTTCTGTCGATCGGGTCGTCGCCAGAAACATTCTCAGCCGCCAACGGGTTTCCTTTGCCGGTTTTCTATTATATATTTTATCTGTGGGAACTTTGTTGTGGATTGTGGAGGAAGGATGAGTTTTCTGGAGTATGTCGATGCGGATTCAGACGCGGATTCAGGTGTGCTCGCAATCGGGTGTACTGCACATGTGCTCTTGTCATTGTCCAACGATATTCACGGCTGCTAGAGGCCGCAGGAGTACATTGCGTATACAGTAGGAGTCGAGCAGAGTGTTTATGAAGCAGCTGCAGTTACCTGCACTGCTTATCGCTGCTATCTGCACACCCTTCTACGTGCTCCTCTGCTCATCTATCTTGCTTTCGAAGGGCTGTATCTGCTTCTTTCGAAAGTGCATCTGCTTCTTTCGAAAGTGCATCTGCTTCTTTCGAAGGCTGTAACTGCTGTCACGGCTACAGTGTCTCAAGTCTGGCGATCTTAGCGACGTTAACTTGCCAACGCTGCTGCATCTGATTCAGAGCGTCAGAAGCCGGTAGGCTGCTGTACGTTTTTCGTACGCTGAGCAGGTTTGACACCGTTCTGTAGCACTGCCTCTGCATAAACGGCATAATCATACAAATTGTATTTTATTTGTGGAAGTCTTGTAGATGTATTCAGTGAATGTCTCTGTGCTGGCAATACAAAAGGCATTCCCTGATATTGTCGTCATCTTGCAAGTGATGTCCATTGTCCCCTGTCGGATACACAATGAAACTCTCTGCTGTAAATGGGGTTTTAATCTCTTTACTTCCTCCCAGGTTTTTCGGATTCCAGCTCCGGAATCCATATTGTATGGTTTTTTTTGTATGCTGCTTGTCCTGCATATTTATCTGCAGGTATACATCTACTCGTATCGCTGCGAGGACATACGGAGCTGAATGCTCTGTGATATCAGTGAAGAGCATATGGAGATCTGCGGTGTTATATAAGCACTACTGCGGAATTGGACTGAGAAAAAGGTTCAAGCTGCATCAGACTGCAAATATCAGCTGGATGTTTTGTTTGTTTCAATCTATTAAAGCTGGATTGAGTGTATTTTGTGTGGGTGCTATGAAGAGTAGAAAACAGAAGGAAGTACAGTAAATAAGCACGCACACGCACGCGCGCGCGGTCTCCGTTTGCGACCATTTGTCGAACTGTGCATTGTTTGCTGATATTCACGATTATTCTTGATATAAACTAGTTTAAGCAGATAAATAGATAGTAACCAATCAGAAAAACAGATGGTTTACTGCTGCTCCCACCGCCAGCGACTCCAGTGACTACAGTGACTACAGTGACGACGAGTACTGAATGAACACCGCTCTCTAAAACCTTAACGAAAGTCCAGCGAGCCGAGATGCAAGGGAAAAACACAGAGGAGCAAAAGAAGTTTAATCTGGTGAGGCTCCGAGGTTGTTTGCGAGGGTGGATGCGAGCTGATGACGGAGACCACGATGAAGAGCACACAGAAGTAGTGAGAGAGCTAGAATAGAACATCTTCTTGAATTAAGTACACTATATCCACAATCACTGAACGCTGAACACAGCACTGAACACTCCACTCCAGACTAAATACTGCACTGCACCGCACTCCAACAAAACAGATTAACTTTACAAGCAGATCGATGGTCGATCCTGAAACGGTTTTAGGTTTTAATGGCCATCGTCAATTTCAGGCAGAAACGCAGCCAACGCGAAATGGCTGTACATTGAGAGTTTTGCCTTGCCAGGGTCTTTCTGGAGAGTGTCGTCATGTGATACTACACTCTACGCCTAAGCTGCTGGCTAGAGAACACCTCTGACGACGACATCACGTCAATAAACATCACTATCTGGCAGTCAGCTTCTTTCGCTGCCTCATCATCATCATCATCATCTCCTTTACTCACCACTGCCGTATATTAAATTGCGAGGCTGCCTCGGATCTTGACTAGTAAAAGCTACGTATTCTTCCTTATTTCTCGCATTTCATGCAGCGAACCCTCGCTTCCTGCCTTCCACAGCCCCGAGTCTCACCTGACACGTCCTGTGTCCGGCGCGCCCTGCAACTCATCTGCATCTATCAGCACCAAAATGCGGGTTGCCAGGCAAGCACACGGCGTCATCTACATCTTTGCTGCTGTTGCTGCTACTTTTCGGGTTTCTCTTCAGTAGTTTTTACAATCTTCTAAGCTAACTAGGGATTATTTTGCGGTCCGTTGGATTGAAGTAGGCTGTTCAGAAGCACTAACGCAGCTAGTTGCGTCGAAAGTCGTAGAGCACACATAGGAATCTGTTTCTTCTGCTTGGTGCTGTGTTCTGCTTTTCTGCTGTCGTTTCTGCTGTTACTGCTGTTTTATTGCCTTTTCCGACAATTCACTACCCTAGGTTACTAACTGTTTACGGTAGTTGTCCGCTTATCGGTTTGTCTCAGAAAATATTCTCAGCATCTCAAAACTACATCTCAGTTCTTCACCAGAACGGACCACTTTCGTTTGAAAAAAAAAAGAAAGAGCAACTCGCAACCGCGCAGACCTCAAAAACAACGGCATGAGCATCTATAGCACCAGATTTAGACTAGATTCAGACTAAGAAAAAAGCTCAGTGAGCTCGTTCGTTGCCGCTGCAAAAGCGCAACTTCTGCGGCGTTGGACGGCTGCCTGTGCCTCCTACGCCTCGGCGTCAGCACGGAACCTACCGCTCATCTGAATAAAATGAACACCCGACAGCACGACTAAAGCTAGAGAGGCAGGGACCGGAGGAGATTCGACGGGCTCGGGTTAGTCTGCTTAGCGGTGGAATTGTGGGTGTCCGAGCCAAGGACCGTCGGATCTCCTGTAATGCCTCTTTTGCTGCAACTAGCCATGCAAACTAGTACTGTTGCGTAGGAGTTTGCTGCAGTTTCGCGATCAAGAACGAGCACGCAAACTGATAACATTTTACTGCTGAGGTGGTGATGATTAATTGATTGATTGATTATATTTTTATGGACGGTATGGTGATTATGGTGGAGAGGGATTGCAACGGACAAGTATCAGAGCCGACGCCACGCTTCGCATGCGGACAGTTAACGGCTTTTGGATTTGATAAAAAATTGCCGGCAGATGACAGGCAGACAGAGTGAAAGACAGCTCCTGGAAAATAGCTCCTGGAAACGAGCTCCTGGAAATGCTCCCAGAATCAGACAGGGTCCAAGGATAATCCGCGTGCGTCATGCTCGCCGCTGCCATCGCTACTGTTTCTGACCAGACCAGACAAGCACATCCTATTGTCTGCCAGTTTTCCTAGCTGACCCGAGCACATCATCTGTCTTCACAAGCAATGCAGCCTATGTCCTGCCAAGTGCGAACGTACATCTACACGCATCTGCAAATCTGACAGGAGGCAAAAAGAAAGGAAATTGGCAGAGCAAGGTTTCTGGCAGCAGAGCCCGCAGACTGGCTCACTATTGAGCTCCGGCACTGCCTCGTAAGTTATGGATGTGATTGACGATAGCGATTAATTGTTCGGGCTCTAACTTCACTGACTGTCCAATTGTATATCATCATGGTACTGTACTTCACCAACTTATCTACTTATATGCCTATGCTCATGCTTACCCGTCTGACATGGCTGCCATCTCTGCTCTCTGCGCATACGAGCAGCCATGACTCGTCCTCGCTATGAACGCCCACCCGCCAACTGACCGTACCCACCAGAGCAGTTGGATGCTGTGCCAAGTTTCTTTAGTCAAACTTGCCGGCGAATTAGCTTGGATGATTACCTTGATGGGAAAATGCGCTTGGAATGCGAAGAGGACGAGATCGCGTGTTTGATCTCTGTGAGGATAAACGAGCATTGCCTTCAGAGGAAGAGTATTCTGGAGAATTGATTGTGAATAAACTGCCGTTACCGAGATCCAATGATCGGCAGCACATTATCAACAATGCTAGTGTTAATAGCGCTGTCGAGTACACTGATTTCGTGATACGTGATGATAGGGGGCCGCCAAAGAGAAAGCCACTGATACCCAATCGATTGATGTCACATGCTATTCCGAATACTAGAGCAACTGACAGTTATGGTGTACATTTGACCCTGAATATTAACCACGAAAAGAGTGGAAGACCACTTCATGTGAGAGAAAGGGTTGGTCAGTCTGATTACCGTCAGAATGCTGCCCAATTTGGTATCTGTAGTTTTAGCAGCAAGTGTACTCTTCTTCCGATCAAATTCCTAACTCTTGTCTTCTCAAACAAATACACCATTCTTCTAAATGCATTCTCCATTGATCACATAATCTCTGACAAACAATACTGTAGTTAGGTCAAGGGTTTTCCTATTCTGGACTATCACGACTTAGGAAAACAGCCAAGGTGTCCTTGGAGAAAACGCACGGAAGCAGCCACAGTCGAGACTTTTGGACGCTTTACACCGCAAGTTGAGCATTCTGTGTTTCCAGGAACCAGTTGCGTAGAGAATCCGGCTTGTTCGCGAGACCGTTTCCTACTCCTGAGCCTCTTGAATTTGTCTGAGGTCGTGTGTTCTATTTGCAAGTTTGATCGCGCACGTGGTCTTTTTGCCTCTGTTCTTCGCGTTTTACCCAGCCAGTTCGTTGTCTCGTGTCTGCGGGTTTATTGGTTTCGGATCATATTACGCGACTCTGCTTAGTATTTTATAAGCTTGTTCTTGATCTAGCAATCTGCTGATTTTTTGCGTTTCTGCTGGAAAGATATTCTAGCGTTCTGTACGCCAGTGGCAATTCTCGGGATATCGCAGCTTCACATATCGCACCTCTTGTGTCAACAACGAAATGGCTTCGTTTGGCAAAAAAGGGCGGATCTTCACTCTGCTCGTGATTGATTCGCTTTTCTTCCTTCTTGAAGTTATCGTCGGTATGTAATTATATAATTCTGCGCTTGGGCTCGGCTAACTGTCGGCAGGATATGGAGTGCACTCGCTCGCCCTGGTCGCTGACTCCTTCCACATGCTCAACGATGTTTTTTCACTCGTTATCGCTCTCTGGGCCGTGAGCGTATCTAAAGCTGCCGCGTCCGCCGAGTACTCTTACGGCTGGCAACGTGCTGAGATCCTTGGAGCGCTCGTCAACGGAGTGTTCTTGCTCGCGTTGTGTTTGACGATCTTTCTCGAGGCGCTGCAGAGATTTGTTGAGCCTCAGACAATCACGAACCCGAAACTTGTGTTTATGGTTGGATTCGCTGGATTGATGTCCAACATCGTCGGTCTGTTTTTGTTCCACGAGCACGGACATTCTCACGGCGGCGGCGGCGACAGCGGACATGGACATGGCCATGCGCAGGATCCCGTTGATCAGATGGAGATTGGGGATTTGCTCCCTGATGTCGTTGTTTCTGAGCAAGCCTATGAGTCGCAGCAACGCGAGGCTGCCTCGGCACTCGGTTCGAGCCGTCGGTCGGGCGAATATGAGCACGCAACTGGCGACGACGAGGCGACGGCGTTGCTTTCGAGCGGCAGCAGCGCGCACAGTCACAGCCACTCGTCGAACAAGTCGTCAAAGAAGAAGAAATCGTCGCATACTCAGTCGCTCAATATGCGCGGTGTGTTTCTACACGTTATGGGCGACGCGCTTGGAAATGTCGGTGTCATGGCATCGGCTCTCTTTATCTGGTTCACGGATTACTGGTGGCGATTCTACTTTGATCCTCTTGTTTCGCTTGTGATTACGGCAATCATCTTTGCCTCGGCGCTGCCGCTCGTCAAATCTGCTTCAAAGATCTTACTCCAGGCCGCGCCCAGGGGCATCAACGTCAACGACATCAAAGTCGAAATCCTCGCAATGCCGGGCGTCAAATCCGTTCACGACTTCCACATCTGGATCTTACGCGAAAACCTCTACATTGCATCCATGCACGTCAACGTTGTCTCGGGATCTGCAGCCGAGTTCACCGCTCTCGGTCGCAAGATCAGAAAATCTTTGCACGCATACGGGATTCATTCTGCTACTATCCAGCCGGAATTTGAAGGATTCCCGTTATCGACTGCCTCTTCGCAGGTATCGTTGCCGCGCCCTGCCGCGCCAACTGCTGATTCGTCAGTAGTCTCTGACCAAGGACCTGTCTCGCCTACCGCTGAATGTTTGTGCGTCGAGGGATGTGACCAGGCTGCCTGCTGCATTGATCCTAAGGCAGCTATCGCCGCCCCGTCATCGACCGAGCACTCACACCCTCAATCGCATTAACGCATTATACAATTGAAGGACAGAAGCACGAGCCGATAGAAAGACGGAATTATGTGTATTTTATAGATAAATTACGACAAAACTAACGGAATTATATGTTTTTGGGGTTCATAAACGCATCGAATTCGCGATGGAGAGTTATGAAATTATTAGTGTATATGTGGCTACATGTGCATTTGGTGTCAAGTTAAGTCTTGAGTGTTTGAAGAGCGTTGGGCATCGGTATGAGGATATATGGGAATACTTTTGCATTTGTACTATTTTTTTTTTTCGAATTGTGTTTTTTGGACAACGAAGGTTATGGGTCAACGCCACTTCATGAGGAACGAGAAACGTTTTGTGACGAAATTCTAAGGATCTTCTTGCGAAAATCTTATAGACTCCTCTGTTCGCGTTATATCCGCGTCAACTACACTTCATTATCATCATGACAAATGTTTGTTTCACTCGTTGTCCTTTGTTTTTTGTTTGTTCCTGCTGCCGCCGTTACTATAACCTTTGAATGTTACTAATATCCGAGCGTCACCGTGTGTTATTGTGTGCACGATGAAGTAGTAGCTGAAGAAGAAAATGGTTTGTGTGTGTGTGTTGGGAGAATCGGGATTTTCTTTCCCATTTGTTGTTGCTGTTTTCTCTTAGTTTATTCATAATATCCATTGCTTTATAAATATTTATTTAGTTTTGTTATCGAGTGCTAGTTGATGAGTAGGACGTTAGAGGCTCGGATGGGTTAGTAAAATGTGGATGGGTATCGATATATTGTAGCGAAGAGAAGAGGTGTTTAATGGGTTGTACATATATCTACGCCATTTTTCTACCGATTACGTGTCGCTGAACAGGAAATGGAGTGAATTTGGATTGTAGTCAGGATATGACATGTTCTCTGATTTGTCGAGGTTGATTGGATAGTGATGTATACAGATAACCTGACTTCTTTTGTAATTCGTGCCTCTTAATTAATGAAGATAGAGAGGAATAGGAAATTGAAGTGAATTTTGATGTAAATGTGACGCGAGTAAGCTTTCAATTTGGTATTGAGGTATAGCGGTGTATATAGCCTTACTTTGCCTCAGTTGTCTGTTCTATTTGATGATAAGAGGGCAATAGGAACTCACTGGGAACGTTAGACGGTGCCACAAGTATGCTATTTGATTTTGGAGGTTGATTGGATAGCGGTGTACCGAAACTGACTGCTTAGATTTTTTCTAGTTAATGACGTAGTAGGTATCGCTAGCCTTATAACAGCCATAAAAAATTTCGTTAAATTGTTTCAAATCCAAACTATACATTCACAGAAAAATACCAAGAATAGTTCGATAAGGTAATCACATATTTGCAAAAAAAGCCCAAGAATCCCGTTACGCGTCACACTGTACTCTGTGTCCTGGGGTATACTCACCGCTCTCTCAACGTTTTCTAAAATGATTAGTTAAATCCTTTTTTCATCAACTGTTCCACTTTAAAAAGAACGGGGAGGTCTCGTTTCAAGATAGGATTTGTCAAAGGCAGGTACGGTTCTTTCTACAGACGCGTTATTTTTTTTTTGTTGTGAAGGAATTTCAGATTTTTTTGACAACCGCACGTCAAAAGAACGCGTCTTATCTCCAAACACAAAATTACCTGCTCAATTCCTCTCCTTACTCTCTCCTCCCCATCAACCTATCCACTCCAACTATCACATTCCCTCCAATCCAAGTTCCTCCTTCCTTTCCATCCTCCACGCTTTCCTTCATCCGTGCGGCGCCGTCCCGTTCCTAAACTCTATTTTATCTGCGGCTCACTTAATTGTGGCTGGTGATTACGAGCGTGCTGCTTGTAATGGAATCAAGGGGTAATTAACTTTAATTTGAGAGATTGATTGAGGTGTTCTGGAAGGATTGGAAAGAAGAGACGAAGTAGAACGAATTTGAGCCTATGCTTACTTGATTGTTGTGTTGAGGATTGATGAGGATTGACGAAATGTAATTGAAAAAGCTTTGAATTTAATCCTGAAAAATTTACAAAGTTAACTGCTTAAAAGCATAACAAACACTCTCTCACACTCGATATATCAAGAACACCCATTACTCATCCTTCTTCATCATCAATCTCTTTTTTTTGTCGTACTCTAATTCCAGAGTCTCTCGAACTGCAGTGAAAAGAAAATATATATATACTAAAAAACATCCATGCTTAGCCTTGCCTGCAATAATAAAAGTGCCCAAACAAACAGTATAAAAAACGCAAGTAAATGCAACAGCGACTCCCTCTGTACAATTTTTTTGTATCAAGGAACTTGTGATTCCAAGATACAAGACACCACCGCAAGAACTGAACAGATTACATGATGACACAGTCCTTATCGGAGGAGATATTTTCGTTTGTTTTCATCGACGGTTTCTTGCCTACCTTCTCCTTCTCCTTTCCTTTCTCGTTTTCTTTCTTCTTCTTTTTCCGGTCAGATTCAGACACATTTTGCGCATTCGCGTTCCGGCCGTTAAGAACGTTCGCGCGCGCAGCAGCTCTCTCATCCCCCGCATCAGCAGCTTTCAAGTACCATGCATTCGCCTCTAGCAAATCACGCGTCGTGCCGACTCCAGCTTCACAAAAATGTCCGACTGCAAACATCGCTTTTGCGAGCCCAGCGTCGGCGGATTTGCGCGCCCATTCAAAGGCTTCTACCTCGTTGCGCTCGAGTACACCTGGCGCGCCAACCATATACCATGCACAGAGCGAGAGCATGCTGTTTGGATCACCGGCTAGTGCTGCGAGAGTGTAGTAATGGATCGACAGGGCGGGATCTTGCGGACATGAAAGGGTGCCGTACTCATACGCATGCCCGAGTCGCGCAGCAGCAGGCGCGTATCCTAGCTCGGCAGACTTGACGTACAGCTGTGCGGCATACGCTTCGTCAGGGATAATGATATCGAGGAATCCAGTCTCATAGATACCCGCGAGCTCGTAGGGACCCTGGGGGAAGATCTCGTTTGCGGTCTCAGCCGCGCGCGAGAGCCAGCGCACGCCGTCTCGTTGCTTATGCGCGAGTCCGAGCTGGTTATAGTAGCACGCCACGCCAAGTTTGAGCATGGCGCCGGGGTGGTTCTTCGCGGCTGCGACGCGCAGGAATTGTACGGCTTTGCGCACGTCGGCGGTCGTACCCCAGCCTTCTTCGTAGCATAGCGCAGCGCGGTAAGCCGCTTCGGAGTGGCCGTGTTTCGTCGCGGAAACAAACAGAATGAAGGATTCGCGCAGATCGCGCCGGCCGAGAAGTCCCGACGAAAGCGCGTCGCCGAGGAGGTACTGCGCATCCGGATGACTGCGATCAGCGAGTTTGCGCAGGACCGATCCGGCTTCGCGAAGCAGACGCTCGCGGTTCGCCATGGCTGCTGCGGCGGTCGCAGCGGGCGTTGTGGATATAGGAGCTGATGACTGTGAAGAGGAGCTGAGGACAATGTTGTCAGACTGCGAGCGCATCATTCCAGACGCACCGGACGCAGACGATGACGAGCCCGCAACCGAGGACATTGGCGTAGAGGTAGCAATCTGCTGCTTCTGCTGGTCGTCAGCAGCAAACAGCGACGCCGCACTGTGGATCGATCCCGCCGACGAACTCGTAGCAGAGATCGAGCTTCGCGATTTCCGCAACAGTTCGTAACTATTCCTCACGGGCGAGCTCGTTCCCGCACTTGTCGACGCAGGCGCGGTTGACTGAGGGATCGCGAGCGCAGAACGGATGAGGAACTGCGCAAACTCAAACTGTACAGTCGGGTCGTTTGTGCGTTTTGCGTTCGCGCGGTAGAGCTCGAGGGTCTTGTCGTGCGCGAGGAGCGCGTGCTGGCCAGCCGAGCCTAGAGATCCTATGAGATGAGCCTGATCAAACGAGGCTGGCGGGGCGACAGACTGCGACCGGCCGTGGTAGGACGAGGACGGTCTGTTAAAGAGGGAGACCTGCGAGCGCGAGCCCGAGAGCGAAGGGTAGACAGTCGACTGGCGGTTTGTGTTTGTATCGATGCTGTTATTGCTGTTGCTCGCACTCAGATTGAACCCCGGCGCGCTCTCTGACAAGGACATGTTCGAGGGCGACTCTCTTGGACGGTGGACAGGGGAGTTGGGGGCCGACATGGAGACCGACGAAGGGCTGCAATGCTGGCTGCCCAATCGCATGCTCGCCGGGGACCCATTGTACGCCGTTCGGTTAACTGGCGGCGGCACAGACATGTCTTCTGCAGAACAGGCCTTGCAGCGGTTGAAACGGGGAGGTTTTGCAGGAGGAAGTGGAAAAGGAGCGGTGAACTGAGGGAGAAAATAGAGCTGGCTGAGGAAAGGAGTTGAAAAGGCGCAGGGTTCCAAGACCGTGTCTTAGATACCGAAATAGTGTTTACTAATAAAAATAGTAAAAAAGAAGTAAGCTGGGGATAATAGTACGGTAAGTATAATTAGCACCAGGTGGCTGAGTATCCAGCCACGTGCTAGCTGCTTTGGGCCCGGAGGCGTTTTGTATCAAAGATGACGTAGTACACAGAAATAGAATGATAGTGGTAAAATAATACATGAGGAGTAGATAGTTAGTAATAGTAAAGTAAGGCTAAGTTAGTAATAGCAAGTAATAGTAAAGCAATGGAAAGTGTGGGAATATGCCAGACAGCAGTGTCAAATATGCCTGATCAGCTCATTCAATTACATATACACAATATAACAAAAACATAACAAGGTGCTGAAAAAAGCACACAAGTGCGCAGAATAACTATAAACAAATTCATAATACTGCATACTATTGACGCCCTAACCGTTGTAACCATCATCTCTTCTCAAGTCAAATACCAGCATCTCGTGTTGTACATCTGCACTCTCTCTGCATCAATACAAGAAGCCAGCAGACAACTCAAATAATATATAATGAATAATCGCAAGCAAACAAACACTTAATAACAATGAAAAAATTAGGATATGAAACAAAACATAACTCTAAGATACATAATGAGCGTGAGCATAACAGACAACAAAACTTTTCTATCCTTCAACAAAATTTATGATCGTAAATAAGCAAACTACATCGAGCAGCCATGCATAAGCGTGTTCTTTGGCCATGTGTATCCGGCATTCTCCCTATATCCTTGTTAGAAAAACTCATTTGCACTATTTAAAAACTAGTAGTATACTCACCACTTGGTCACATTGACGTCCATATATGCCTTGGGATGATCGGCAATATAATCGGTCGTAGGATATCCCTCTGGATCGCAGGTGATACTGCTTCCGTCATCATCACGCTGGTAGATGCGCACGTAATCAATCATCATCTCCATCGGGAATGTGAGCGCCGGCCAGTCAATGTATACCCAAGAATCCGAGATACCAAAGTTCAAGATAATCGACATTGGCTCCTTGGGAACGATACGTTGGCCAACGTTACCGTTTGTGCGTAGCGCTTGATGGTACATCGTGTAGGTCGCCTCTCCACCAACTTGCCATTGGATATAGGGATTGCTTCCGAACGGATCATACTCGTAGCCATACGACTGGAAAGACTTGCCGCCGTACCATTCAGTGTTAAGAGTCGTGAACGCGGAGATAGCCTGCTGGTAAGGTCCACCAGTATACGAGTTCATCGCCGTGACTGAATTATTGTAGACCTCGATGTAGCTGTAATCAGCCATATACCAGATATCGAACGGCGCGATCTGGAACGACTGTGAGGCAACACCGACCTTGTTTGTCGCGTTGTAACTCGCGACTGAGCCTTCGAGAGCGTCGATCTCGGGCGCGCTACGCCCGACACCTTGGTTGGGATGCTCGTAGCCTTTGCATGTGCACGAGTTGAGTCGCTGACCGGGAAGCCATGAGAGACCGTCGGTCGAGGATTGGTTAGGAGTGATTCCGGCGTCGCATCCTTCGTACGAGTATGGCCATGTGCCATCAGTAGTGGCGAGGAATCCGGGACGACCAAGGTTGCCCATTGTCCAGATACCAGGCCACAGACCGAGCTTATCACCAGTTCCAGGAAGCGATGCTGAGACCTCGAACAAACCGCCCGAAAAGCAAAGCTTGTTCCAAGAATGCAACATACCCGAGCGGTAGTCAAGGTCGTTGTTGACGAAGGCATCCATGCGCAGGACGAGCACACCGTCGCGGGTGGTGACGGCGTCGGGCGAATAGTACTCGAGGTCCTCGGTGGCGGCGTAGTGCAAGTCGGCTGCGTACCAAAACTGGTCTTCCTGGTCGTAGAAAGTGCGACCTTCTTGGTTGAACTCGTCGGAGAAGGCAAGCGTGAGGGTGTTTCCGTCTCTGTCCTTCTTTGTGTAGACGTCCGACGGGGTGTCGGGGTCGATGAGAGAGGTGCGAATGGCGGCCAGGGTGCTGTAGGTGTATGAGGAGAGCTCGACGCCGACGACGGTCTCTGTCTGCCCATGATCTGTCACGCCGGAGTAGGTCAGGACGGGCAGGACGATGAAGAGGCAGATGGCGCCGGCGATTAGGCAGAAGAGGGTGATGAGGTTTGTGATGCTTCGGGCGTCCATGTCGAAGAAGTTGCGATGGTCCTTCGCATCGAGGATCGGGTCTGGGTTGTGGAGGTAGTCATCTGGCTCTTTCTCGTCAATGTGCAGCGGGAAGGACGAGACAGGGTAGCCGCCGAAGGGCGAGAAGTCAGGATCTGCAGATCCTGTGGACTGCGCCGAGGTCGGGTCCCCGAGGTTGTGCGGGTAGATAGCAGATGAGGACGAGTTGCGGGAGGTGTCGTAGCCTGCTGAGGACGCGCGGTTGTTGACAGAGAGACGCTGGTCGGCTGGGTAGCGGTCGTAGACGGCGGAGGAGGAGCCCGAGGGCGAGGATGAGAGCGAGTTCGAGGACGAGGCGACAGACGAGGATGACGAGAAGACCGCGTTCCGGGAGTTGTGCACATGGGACGAGTGCGTCTGGTCAAAGGCTGCGCTGGCCGCCTGCACGCGCGAGGAGCTCATGTTGCTCGCGAGGCCAACGTCTGAGTGCACTGAGTAGTCTTCAGAGTTGACAGACGCTCGCTCGGAGAGGTCAACCGACGACGGCGCCGGCGAGTCGAACGGGTTGAGGTTAGTACGGCCGTGGGCGGGCATCTACAGACAAAATACGCGATGTCGGAGAGGAGGAGTAGTAGCAGGAAGTGTTCCAGGCAGCAGAGGTAGTGAAAGGCAGCTGTTCTCTGCTCTGTTTCTGGGCCGAAGGGGTCGTGATCCTCGCGCCCTGACTGAGATCCTGAGTCACGTGAGCGGCAAAAAATAGAATAGGCGACGCCGCCCGGTTTTGCGCACCAGAATAAGAAACCCTAACTGAGCTGACGCGTCTTACTGCTTTCTTCCTACTCTTATTATTCTATTTTATGTGTTTGAATTGCTGTAGTTTTGTAACAGATAGTACTATATCAGATAGTAATATATGGTATAGTTGTATAATAGACTGTTGTGAGACGAGCAGAAGCACTGAAGCATAGAACGCGTCTGCTCACGAAGAATGCACCACCACTCTTCCAAGAAATGAGAAAATTCCCAATTCCACAGAAAAACACCGCATTCATCTTGGAATTCCTCTCGTTCCTGTTTTTAGACAATTAAAGAGTCTTGTTTGAGACCGTTATTGGCTGTGCTGTGTTTCGAAATTGGCTGAAACCCGGTGGCCGGAGCAGATTGTGTAAGTTAAACGCAATTCTCTGAGAAACTCATTTCACAAAATTTGGATACTCAATTGCTCGCCATTGTAAACAGCTTTGACGTGGATTCTTTGTTCTGTAAATGCATGCTCATGTGGATTGTGTGGGGTCTTTAAGACTGCTACTCTCCTCTTGAGACTGCTGTTACTATACTATATTCGTACTGTATTTATCGAGTAGCCCGACTCTATCAGCCTATTTACAACCACACCGCTATCCCTATATACTCCTCCTGTATACCCTCCTAGCTCTTATGCTCTCTCGCAGGCACATCTGTCTTCTCTTGCTGCTCCTTCTCCGCAGCCTGCTGCTCCTTCGTGATCCGTGCCCGCACCTGTGCCACTGCACGATGTAACTCCCCTTCGAGCTCAGGTGCCATTAGGACCTCCGCTACCTTCTTAACCTGGGCGCCGTCCAGCAGCGTTAGTTCACCGGTTGGACTTGTGAGCGGCGGTGCCTCGGGTGGCGGAGCACCTGCGTCTGGTGCTGAGGTTCTCAGAGCTGCCTCGAGAGCGTGACTTGGTTCGAGAACGTATCTGTCTTCGTTGACAAGTCTATTAAGCAGCTTTGCTCCCTCGAATGCTGCACGAATTGTTAAGCAACTTGAACTATCGTAGTAAGCAAAAACTAGTACTCACCTCGCCAGTGCGACCACATGCGATACAAGCAGTAAAACCCGGGAATATTAGGAATCACAGGCAGCAAAGCAACGGGCAACGTCAAAGGCGACACAGCGCCGTAGATCAGCATCATTTTCAAATGATATGGCTGCTTGGCCACCGCGAAGTCGCGAACACTACTCGCGACCTTGTCCTCCTTGACTAGATCAGGCGGAAACAACAACGCGACGCGTCCGTCCACTAGACCCTCGATCTCTCTTGGATCCTGCTTCGTCACGGTGGCTCTCCAAACCTGCCACCACTGTTTCGGTGCTGCCGCAAACAGACCTGGCGGTGCGCGCGGTACGCCCTTGAGCGACCACTCCTCGTAGGAAATGTTGTCCATTGCTTTGTTACCCCATCGCGTCACCTGTTTCTTCCACCACGTCGACGACAGCTCCCAGTCTGCCCACATCTTATGCGCCCGGAGCGTTAGTTTGTCGTCTAGACGCGTGGGCTTGAGTGCGAGCGCAGCCGTGTGCCCGGTCCGCTGGGCGATGATCATCCGCGACGAGGTCGTCAGCGGCAGGATGATGAGACGCATGCTGTGTTTCTGATGCTGGCTTTTGTGTGCTTATATCCAGATAATTGTATTCGTGTTCTCTGGCGCGCTTGCCGTGTTCAGACGTGTATATGCTATTTGGTTGGTGTATTGGATTAGTCGGTGACTTATAGCCGTCGCGAGCGATCTCAGCTCTCGTGGATTACTCTGACGAGTCAAAGAACCAGCGCAAGAAGAACAAGAAACCAGCTATAACCCTAAAATAGAATAATCCCAGTCTCCAGCAAGGCGGTCTTATTAAACACTTGGGTGTCCTCGAAGCGCTGCTGATCAGACGGAAGGCGAATCTTGTCGCAGCCGTAGAAGACGTTAACTTTCTTTGTTCGGGCCTCGGACTTGGAGCTGCGCCTCCAGAAATCAGCATATAACCACTTGCAAGCAGTAAAGAGTGTAGATAGTACTCGAAATGGATAGAGAGTACTTGGAAGATATATACAATCAATTTACAAAAATTTGCAGTGCAAGACGGACACAAAAGCGATTTCCAGAGAGTCCGTAGTTCCTTGAGGCCAGTTATTACGTAACAGTGACGTACAATACATTATCTACAACTTGTTTATGATGTACACAATTCATTGATAAATACAACTTCGGAGAACTAACTCAGTTCAGTTAATCTCATGATATCTAGCTGCGTAGACTGCAAGTGGCCCTTTTTTTATCGCTTTTCAATCATTAAATTCAATGCTCAACAACTCCAAGACAAACGATGCAAGACTTGTATCCGTCCAAAAGAAAAAAAACCGAAAAGTATTAAAACAGTGATATAGCAAAAGAATAAAGAACAACTAGGCACTGCGCTTCTCCATATCCACCTCTGAAGAAGGCTTGCCACGGAAGGACTGCTTCAACCGTCTGATAGCAATCGAAGGACTAGTGACGAAGCTCTCTTCGTCGTTCTCAATCACCATAAAGTCAAAGATACCCTGACCGGCAATGGCTCCTAAGAATGGAATGATCACAGGAATCCAGGAGTAGTTGTCATATGCCTTGAACACTTGCTGGCTGTAGCCAGCCATGTACGCGACCATACGCGGGCCAAAGTCACGGGCAGGATTGATGGCATAACCAGTCTGCCATCCGAGGGAGGCACCGATGACATATATGGCCAGGAAGAGCGACATGCCGCGGATGAGGTTCCACTCGACAGGCAACTTTGCGTCGCGGCGAGCCGCGGTCTGCACTGCGATGGCGTTGACGGAGATGGCGAGGAAGATCGAGGCGGTGAATTCGGACATGATTTGGGCTGCCTCGTCGAGGAAGGCGACCGGATAGGTCGAATAGATGCTGGCAGTCGCGGTGTCTCCAGTAACAGCGCGCACGCCGCCGTCATAATGGTTGATGGATGTGCGATAGGTGCCGAAGATAATAGCTCCACCGAATGCGCAGCCGAGGAACTGCGAGAGCATGTACATCGGGGCCTTCTTCCAGGGAAACCTGCGGAAGATGCAATTCGCAAGTGTGATGGCAGGATTCAGATGGCCGGCAGCACCACCTGCAACAGAGACCAAAAACCCAATCATGACGCCAATACCAAAAGCAAAGTTGATAGACATCTCGTTGCCCGCGTCGCCGTTCGAGAGGATCTTTTGTGCCACCGAGCCATCGCCAAAGACGATAAGCACCATGCATCCCAGGAACTCTGCCATGGGCTCGCGCAGTTTCCGTCTGATGCGACGGTAGGTCGATATCTGGACACCGTTCAGACGCTCTTCTTCCTCCAGAATGTCCTCGTCCTCGCCGCGGATGTCTTCGCGGCGGAGGAACTCCTCGTGGGCGTGGCTGTGGCCAGCTTTCCGGGGTAGCGACCGCGGGACGGTCTCGCTAGGATCAGCAGCCGTGATTGTGAAGTCGTCTGAGCTGGAAGCCATGAGTGCGGCAATAGTGCTGTGTGTTTATTAGGCGAAAAAAGACGGGGAAAAGTGCGGGAAGAGGAATGTGAGTGCGGAGGTGTGGAGTACGAGCGGGAACGGGCTCTTTAAGAGGTTCCAGTGCGGGGCGAGTTTTTCTAGACGCGGTTCCTGAACCTTCACGGCGACCAGTTAGACAGCTGTTGAAAGGCAGTTGCAGCTGCAGCAGAGGAGAAGCGGATGCAGAACGAGGACATGGCCGGCCGGGGAAGGACTGGCGGGCTGACGCTGGCTGGGAGTAGTGCGCCTCCAACTCCGGCCGGCCGCGGAGAGGAAACCCCCCCCGGGCAGTTGTGCCCGAACCTTAACAGAGGCGCGGCTTGGTCTCGGTCGCCTCGTGCAACCTGGTCTGGAGTTGTGGAGAGGTGTGGAGAGGTGTGGAGGAGGTTTCTGTGACGGGGAGAGAGGCAGGACGAGGATTTGCTGCTGGGACAGAGCAGAGAGCGGGAGAGACAAGTCGTGATCGCGCTGCGGTGACGCTGCTGGGATCCGAGTCAGACTCAGTTGTCTGCTTTCCTCTTTCAGTGCTTCCACCGGATCCTGACGCGACGTTTCCAGCACCCCCACATGTATTTCCGTAGCGTCGTATGACCGTGGCTGATGTATTTGTTGGAGTCTATTATTGTGTGTTTGTTTGTCACTGGATCCGACCGGCTGCAGTTCTCGCATCCGCAGTGCAACAGTGGCTTGTTCTCGAGTGCAGGCGATCGATTCTCAGCTTTAGCAGTTGCATGTGATATTACTGCCTATATAACACTATAACACTCTATAACATTCCGTTCTCGGAACACAATAAACTTATTACTCTAATAAGAATATGGTATGTCTATTCCTGTGTGTTTGGTGCAGTGGGATCCGCCGTAATTCAGTACGTTGACGTATCCATCATCTGCTTCGCCAGCTCCCTTCCACATATTAATTAAATGGCTTCTAAAAATACATTATATTTTTTATTTTATTTCAATTTTATTTTCATCTGTAATAGAATAAATTCGATATACTCAAATACAGCAATAATCAGTGTCAAATTATTCCGTTGGGAGTTTAAAGTTTGCTCTCGTATTGTTACTTTGAATTAATCCGTTCTGTTCTCAATTCAACATCTCACTTTGAATAGGACAGTCAGACAGCTGTTGTTGCTTCATGGAGTTTGTTTGAATATAGGAAGTACTATGGAATATTTACACTGATTTTCAACTACTCACACTGTACCTCTGCGTGGAATTACGGTCTGCTGCCAATATTTGCAATATTCCTCAGTCCCATCTTTTCCCTGCACCTTCCTAGTTTCTGATCAATGGACCGCACATACAGCAGTGGTTCAAGTGTGCCTACTTCACCAACTCCACATATGCGCGAAGGATTTGATCGTCAAAGGGTTCTCAATCCCGGGTCTATCAAGCAAGAGCCTTTACTATCGCAGCTTAACAGGTCTCGAGACGACTATTCTGACAGCGATGATTCGGCTGATGCGTCTGCATCAGAGTCTTCATCTGCAGCTCTCAAATCTGAACTAATCCAAAACACGTTCAACGATTTTCAAAGCGAAAACGGCGAGCAAGAAGTCCGACATGAAGAGCAAGATTGGACAGAGAGCAGCTCCGAGTATGAACCGCCTACACCCAACAAACGTCGCAAGCCTACACCAGACAATGGCTCCTCCATCTTCGGAACTTACATTGACGCAAGTCACAGCAGCACAACCGATGACTCTGCTGACGACTCTGTAGCGAACGCTGTGAGTATGTCCGATACTGAATGGGAGATTCGAGAAGGTCGCGACGAACGCAGAATGATTAAATCTCTCGAGCAGATGGATCGTATGGCGGATAAGCATGACGAAGAGAAGCTGTGGGCGTTTATCAAAGCTGGCTCTCGTGTACGGGTTTCTCGCTAATGGCTGTATGCATTTACGAGGCTGCAATATTACGGTACGATTCACTATTTTCCCATTTTTTTCATTTCCTAATGTATGATTCAGTCTCCGTCTTTATCCGTCATCTTTTCAGAATCCGTCAGTTCCTGATCCACCGCATCGCTCGGAATAGGTGATGTCACTACAGGTGACGACGAGCGCACTCTTCTTCGCTTTCTCACAGCTGAGCTTTTGGTCTGTCTGGAGCGGTTTGGTTTTGGGGTTGGACTGCCTGGATCGCTATGTCTATGTTCACTTTCTTCTGACTCGGACATGGCTTTGCGTTGTCTTGTCAACCGCCGGCGAGTAGCAGTGTCGCTCTTTTTTGATCTGGCCGATTTGGATGTCTCTGTTTTTGTCTGTCTGGGCTTCCTAGTTCGCGTTGATGTCGCTGCAGTCTCGTTTACAGAAGACTCGTTTGCCTGCTCCTCTTCCAGCGTATCGCATATCTCATTCCACGTCGTTTCAGCACCAAGTTCAGCGATCTTTTCTTTTTTCTCGTTTAAAAGCAATCTAAATTTTCCCAGTAAAAGCTCATCGCTAGTTTTCTTGGCTTCAATGAACTGATCCAGCTGGTGTTGCAGTTTCTCGATTTCTTGGTTGGCGTCGAGTAAGGATTGATTTGATTGCTCAAGAGCGTATTGTAGTTTATAGTATTCGCGAACAGATTCGGCGCAGAGACGGTTCAGGTCGAACATTTGTTCTCGTTTTTTGTCTCTTGAGAGGATGAGTCTTCCTAGGACAGTCTAAACGCGTAAGTTAATGCGTTTACAAGAGTGCGAACTTGTACATACATTAAACCCGTCCAACTGTCGTACAATAGAAACCTGAATGTCGTTAGAATTCGTTATCAACCGCAATTGAACTTTTCTCTCACTTTATAGTAATCACCGCCTTCGTCTTCATGTAGTGCGGATGTAAGGTATACTGTAGGATATCGATATTTGACTGCCATGTTGTGGTCTTCGAACGTGTCTACGCGTTTAAAGATGAGCAGAATAGCTTTTCGCCACTCATCGTCTGATATTTCTGTCTTTGAGCGTCGCAGAGAAAGTGCCGAGTAGCTTGATGATGAGGACTCTGCACTCGTAACTGGTGTTGACATCAGCATGATGATCTTCCTTCAGCGCAACAATTCTCAAACAGCACGTACTTGACGCAGAATAACAATGTCTCCCATCATCGCCAACCAACTTCAGCCTAAAATCACCAGCCGTAACCTCTTGCTCCGCTTCTCTTGCACAAATAATCAGTGGAGTCGACTCCAGCGCTGCTGCTGCTGCTGCTCCTTCGTCTTCGCGGTTGATCTCTGCGAAAGTGAGCACACCGCTGTACACGTCCTCGGGCACGTTAAAGATATTCGAGTCGTCAAAGTATGTGCTTGTCTTTGCAGCCATAGACCACTCTTCTGTTCTTCTAGTTGCATACCAGTCATGCCAGTCCATCATTCAGCCATCATCTGCTTCTTCCTCAATTACATACTCCATCAACAAACGATTACATAACAGACCAATGCGGCGGAGATAAACTCTATTCGATCCTCATGACTGACTCTCACACCAAACGACCTTAAAACACATCGTCAGCGCAGAGAACGCTTTTCTGATCTCAGTTCGAGCTGCGATTACAACAGAGACATAGAAAGCAGTGTAATTAGAAGCACAAACTTGCCTGCTGAGTTGAAAAATGGCTTCGCCGAGCGGCCGGTTCAGAGATCGGTCGTATTCGCCGTCGAGCCGTGAGCTGCGCAGTCACTCGCCAGTTCCTTCGATCAGGTCCATTTCGTCGTCCGGAAAGGCTGCTGGAGTTGGTGTTATAGTAGCCGGAGGAATGCATCAGCAGTCGTCGGTTGTGGTCGAGTCGCTCAAGAAGAAGTCGCATCCGGGACATGGAGCGCACCGCGCCCGCAGAGTTATCGGGGCCGATAATTTTCAGCTGCCTCCTATTGTTGCTGAGGAGTCGGCTGGAGATGATGAGTCTCTTGTTTGCCCTATTTGCAGCGAGTACATGGTATGCTTCCATTTGTTTTAGGGAAAAGAGTGGATACTGACAGAATGCAGACATCAAGAGTAACACTGAAACGACATCTCGAAGAAATTCACCGCGAATCAGACGCCGGCACTGCGAAAACTACAATCATGAAATACCTCAACAAAGCCAAAAACTTCACCCCTGTTCACGCGTTCAACCAGACTCTGCAGTACGCAGATCTGTCGGATCTGGCATTCACTGGTCCGCTTGGCACTGGTCTCAGTCCAGATGGCAGCTTGCCTCTATCGCCGCCGCTGCCGAACAACGGAGCTGGATTTGCGGGACCTAGTGCGCACGGTGGAAATGGCGGGGTGACCTTTGTTGGACCGCATAACATCTCGTCTTCAAACTACTCTGCAAAGTCGCCTCCTACAATCTCAGCTACAGGCACAGGCGCAGGAGGTGTTATCGGTGGCGCCGGGAAACATAAGCATGCTGTGCACCAGAAACCGCAGCTCACAGAAGACATGGTAACCCGTGCTCACTGGCAACGCGAAACGGGAAATGATAGATGTTCAGAGTATAAATGCCGAACTCAGCTCAACAGCAGAGTAGGCAAAGTAAACTGTCGATCTTGCGGACGCTTGTTCTGCGAAGAGCATTTATCGTGCCAGATGAAGCTAGATAAGCAAGCCAAGTGGGATGCAGAAAAGGGAGTTTGGTGCCGAGTATGTTTTTCTTGTTTTGAAAGCCGGCCTGGGTTCAACGACTCGTCGGGCTCGATTGAGGATTTAACGAGCGCGTTCACTGCTAAGCGCAAACGAACCATCACAAAGACTCATCTTGAAGTCAATCTTCTTGAGAAGCGATTAACAAAGCTTCTTAAACTGATGATTGATACTAATGACCCGAGCGTGACGCGGATCGGTAGTCTAAGTATTACGGTCGATAACGGTGCAAAGACGCTTGCCACTGATGCCGCCGGCGCAGCAGCGACGCTCGCGACCGGATACTTCAAGCAAATTAGAAACTACCGGAAGCCACCCGAGCAGGCTGTAGTTGCATGGCAAGATGACAAGACCGTGGAGGAGTGTCCGTATTGTGAGCGCAAGTTTTCGTTTTCAATGAGAAAGCATCATTGTCGATTGTGCGGGAAAGTTGTTTGCGGATCGCCCGATACTGCATGCTCATCCCCTGTTATTTTGGATGTTCAAACTTGTAAGTAAGTCTTCTGTGTGTGTTTGAGATGAGGTACTGACTCTTTATAGTGTCTGAGTATCTTTCAGAGAAGATAGAAGAGGATATAATTGTCAAAGTTCGCTCTTGCAAAGACTGCCGGTCTGTTGTCTTTGGTCGACGAGAATTTTCCGAAGACGTTGCGAATAAACCAAACTTCGTCAAAATCTACGAAAACATGGTTCAGTTTCGACGCGGAATCGAGTCATTACTACCTAAATTCCAGAAACTGCTGAGCAATTTTGACGATCCAGATAAACCTCCTTCGCACGAGCTTTTGGCAGAGGCCTCGCGTGTGCGGAAGAAATTGATTTACAGTTTCCAGGAATTCGATACCGCTGCAAAGCGAATCCTGAAAACACCAACGAAATCGGCGCAGCAGACAAAACTGCAGAGCAACATCCACATGGCAGCGATGCAGGTTTTGCAGATGTATATGCTGCCGCTGAAGAGTTTGCCGAATGTGCTTAAGCATAATCAGCACGCGGCAGCGTCGTCCTCCGCGACACCGCTGGTTAATAAGATTACGACTTTGAGTGAGTTCAAGTGAGTTGGCGTATGTTTGAAGTCTGAGAGGGTTCGTTATGTGGTTTTCGAGTGCAGTGAAATTATAGAATGGTTGATGGCGTTTTTATTCATGCTGTTTTCATTGTAATACATTCATATATACTGTTCTTATAATACTGTCATTGTAGTACTGTTTTGTAAACCGTAGCGAAGACGAAGAGTGCGGCGTTGAGAATTGCGCGTGACGACGCGTCGTTAACGCGAATCCTCAAACTACAAATCCCATTTAAACACCAACTTCGCACAACTTAACCACAACAATTGATGACGATACGAGAGAATGCCACCGCCGCCAGTATATACGCCTCGAAAACAACAGTCGATTAGTAGTTTTTTTTCTAAACCGGTGCGGAAGACGGGTACTGCGCCGTCTGGTTCTGAAGATCGTTTGAGAACTGCGCTGGATAATAGTGCAGCTACTGGAAAGAGCGGGAGCTCTGCTCAGAGAAATGAGATTCGACATGTTGGATTGACGCGGTTTGCCAATGCTAGTACGAATGCGACGACATCGACTGCTGAGCAGTCGCCGGAGAGTGAACGCATTGCAGCAGAGCGAGCAGAGAAGCGACGCAAGATTGCTGGTGAAAGCGTCAGTCTACGAAGACAAAACATTGCTGCATTGGATTTATCATCCAAAGAGAACGAGGTGGAAACCGAAGATGCGGACATCGAAGCTGAGTTTGACGATGACGAAGAAAGCAAAGAGACGGCTCCTTCAAAGAAATCTGGCCGTGGTGGACAGAAAGCTGCAGGAAAGACAGCAAGGCTCACACCGTTAACACAGCAATATATCGATATTAAGAAGGATCATCGAGATACCATATTAGCTGTTGAAGTAGGATATAAGTACCACTTTTATGGGGAGGACTCGGCTATCGTTTCTAAAGAGTTGAATATATTCAGAGTCCCTGGATGGAGCTCAATCGAAGAAGGTACATCCGTGGTGTTACTCCTATATTCTAGGCTAACATAATAGCACTGTCTCCGAATCCCACTTCGCGATACAAGAAGTTCGCCTCTTCAAGTGTTCCTGATCACCGAATCTACATCCATCTCGAAAGGTTTGTACAGCGACCTCATATCACTTGAACTTACTAACGGCATAATTAGGTTAATAGAGAAAGGATACAAAGTCGGTTTAGTCCAGCAAACCGAAACCGCAGCGCTTAAATCAGCCGGATCAAACAAAAGCGGCCCTTTCGAACGCAAGCTGACTCGAATCTACACAAAAGCTACATACGTCGACCGCCAAATCGATGGCGAAGGCATGACAAGTACGAATTCGTCGTCAGGGTATATCTTTTGTATTGCAGAGAACGAATTGCCACATCAAAAAGTGCAGATCGGGATGTTGGCGTTGTCGGCTGTGACGGGACAGCTTGTGTATGAGGAATTTGAGGATGGGTTTATGAGGTCGCAGCTGGAGACGCGATTGCTGCATATCCAGCCTAGCGAGGTCGTCATTGTAGGTGACATTAGCAGCGAATCGGAAAAAGTACTGGCACATATCTCGAAGAGCTTCTCGACTGGTGTGATTGATTCAGGAGTGATTCGGATCGAACATGCATCTCGACCTTTGCTCGACGATGCGGTTAATCATTTGACAAGTCATTATGGATTAATGCTTCAGAGTTCACAATCTTCCGAATCTGAATCTGAAAATCGTAAGAGTTTCTCATGTTTGAATGACACAGCTAACTTTGGTTTGTAGGAAGCTTTGATAAGATTCTAGCACTTCCTCATATCGTCATGATTTGCATTTCGGCCGCGATCAACTATATGCAACAATACGGATTATCGGCTGTATTTGATCTTTCGACCAGACTCGACAATTTTCAAACGAAATCATCGATGCTGCTTAACGGGAACACGTTAAACAGTCTTGAAATATTTCGCAATCAATCAGATTTCACACAGAAAGGCAGTCTCTTTTGGATCATGGATCAAACACGAACCCGCTTCGGCCAACGCCTACTTCATTCCTGGATCGGCCATCCACTAACCGACCGCGACCAACTCTCGATCCGGATCTCGGCCGTGGAAGAGGTCAGAGAACGGAGCGGGACTGACGCGAGGCTTGAGAAATTGAGTAGGATGCTTGCACATTTGCCGGATTTGGAAACAGGGTTAATGAAGATTTATTATGGGAGATGCCGACCTTCTGAACTCGGGAGTATTTTGAATGCTCTTAACCAAGCATGTAATGCGTTTACAAACACTGGAAAGGAAAAATTCAAGTCGGAGATGGTGAATGAGTATTTCGACGTGTTGCCGTCGTTAGCGTTTGAAGTTTCCGAGTTTTTGGAGAATATCAATAGTGAAGGCGCAATGAAGAACAATAAAGAACAGTTTTTCAAAAACGAAGAGGAGTATCCAGATATCATCGAAAGTCGCCAGGTATTATTTCTCTCCCTTGAAATCGAGCTTTGACTAAAGTTGTTACTAGGGACTTGCGGAGACTGAGACGAAGCTAGACGAGTTTTTAGTATCTGCTCGTACGAGTATCAACAAGTCATATATCCAATATTCAACGGTAGCGCAGGTTGAGGTAATATCATCGGTTTGTTTGAGAAGTAATCTAACGAGAGTAGTATTTGATTGAGATTCGTAATAATGAGCTACGAAATGTGCCAAATAACTGGAAGAAAATCAGCGGGTAAGTCGGCTCTTCGTGTTCAAGGCTAAACTAATCTCTGCTAGTACGAAATCAGTCTCTCGATTCCATCCTCCCGAAGTCCAAGAGCTACTTCGAAAACGCGAGCAATACCGCGAACTCCTGCAACTCTCATGTCGCGCAGCCTACTCCAAATTCATGAAAACGATTGCGGGGTACTATGAGCAGCTGCGGGCAGTTGTACAGGCTCTTGCGAATCTGGATTGTTTGCTGTCGTTAGCTGCAGTATCGAATATGGTTGGATACGTCAAGCCTGAATTTGTCGATGAGCCGTGTGTGTTGGTTGAAGAAGGGCGACATCCGATGGTTGAGCATTTGCTTTTAGATTCGTTTGTGCCTAATGATATCTCGTTGTCGTCGAGCGGGACACATGCGATGATTATAACGGGCCCGAATATGGGCGGAAAGAGCTCGTATGTCCGACAGACGGCTTTGATTGCGATAATGGGACAGATTGGAAGTTATGTACCGGCAAAGTCAGCTACCCTTGGCATGCTTGACGCAGTCTATACCCGGTATGTACTATACACTTGTATGGGTAAGACAAGCTAATGATTCTTTAGGATGGGAGCGTATGATAACATGATGAGCGGCGAATCCACATTCATGGTCGAGCTCCACGAATGCGCCGACATAATCCGCACATCAACCCCGCGCTCTCTCGTCCTTCTCGACGAAATTGGCCGTGGCACTGGACCAGTTGATGGGGTCGCGATAGCATATTCTGTTTTATCGCATTTTATTACGGAGATTAGAGCTTTGACGCTTTTTATCACGCATTATCCACAACTGTGCTCGCTTGCGGAGTTGTATAAAGATGAGGTGGAGTGTTATTATATGGAGTACCTGGAACAGCCGAATCAGAAGACTGGCGAACAGGATATTGCGTTTTTGTATAAAGCAGCACGCGGTATCGCGCATCGATCATACGGGTATGTTATTCTCAAATGAATCAATCACCAAGCTAATCTTTGTGCAGTCTGAACGTGGCGCGTCTTGCTGGGATTCCTAAATCGATAATATCCACCGCAGGCGAACAATCCGCAATCCTCGAACACACTCTCAAAACACGCGCGTCGCAGCACTGGACCAATAAAACACGTAATACAGTGACGTCTGTACTGAAAGATCATGACGCTCAAATAGATATTGAAGAATTATTCGCGCTGGCGTATTCCGCTATGGATAAGTAGTGTATATGGTCTATGTATTTTATCACTAAACTAAATCTAACAAAACGCGTCTTACGGACGAATATTTTACAACAATCTAATATGTACATATCCTCTCTCTTTAAAGATAACTCTTGACGGTACGCATAAACTCAATCTCATTAATCGAATCCGGTAAATCTGGATCATCGCTGCTGAACTGTAATGACGTTGCGTCCCATCCGATGAGTTTCAACACAGTTTCTTTATCTGAGGTCATTAGAGCCGTTTTTTGGTGCTGGAGAATAGCTAAGATGATTGCGATCATGAGATTTTCAAAGGGAGAAGTAGATGGCGAACCGGACATGGATGGTTTGCCATTTTGCGACTTTGCCGTTGGTTTATATGAGTCCTGAGAATCAAGTCGCATTTCGAGAAACACCGAGTCCCAAAGACGCGGTGTGAATTCCATTGGTAGATGTAAGGTAAACAGCGGTAAGATAAAGGCGTTTAAATAAGCCGGAGCTTGTAACTCAAGTGACGAGTTCATGTGGTGATGCAGTGAAGGAAGTTTGATTGCGAATGCGCGGTTGAATGCGAGGTAAAAGGGGGTCAGTCTTGCGTCGTCGGATTTGTAGAATGAGCGGAGAAGAGGGAATTCGACGACATTAGCAAGAGTGGAAAAGGCTGCTTTAGTCGGGAGATGGAGTAGTAAACTTGCCGCGACGGTCTATCAAGGGTTAATGGTTATCTTAGTGTTAGCACAAGAGTACTCACGTGCATGCCGGTGATGTAGGATATATCTCTGTAATTAGAGAAGGAGTAAAGAATATCAATCAGAGCACCCCGGAGGGGACCGGTACTTTGAAACAGCTTTGTTTCAGGGTATACTGTATCCACATCGTTAATAATCGTTTGATATGCTTTATCCTTTGCCAAATCAACCCTCTTATTCCAACTCTCGACCAGATCATCGAATAATTCAGCGTTTATCTCAAGACGATTCCCAATTAGCAATGGCCATATTCTCTCTCTATATTTCAAAGGAATTCCTGTCCGCCAGATCACTTCCTGCGTGCGCGATTCCCAGATCTTGACGAGGGGGTTGGTCATGATTGTAGAGTCCCAGTACGTGACGTCGTCTCTTTGCTTTTTGAGGTGGTCCTTTAGTTCGAGGAGTCTCTTCTCTTTCTTCTTCTTCTCTGTGAAATTGTCAGTAAGATTACAGTAAAAGAGTAACTGAACGAACCTTGTAGTTGAGATTTCAGCATCATCTCTTGATACTGTTTCAAATGCTTTTC
The DNA here is from genome assembly GCA_030572775.1 of [Lipomyces] yamanashiensis. Taxonomy (NCBI): domain Eukaryota; kingdom Fungi; phylum Ascomycota; class Lipomycetes; order Lipomycetales; family Lipomycetaceae; genus Myxozyma; species [Lipomyces] yamanashiensis. The sequence continues at coordinate 544,363 of JAJMBS010000002.1, forward strand.
CTCCTCTGATTTCGACTTTCTCGGCAAATGCGACGGTCTCGTAATCGACGACGATGCCATTTCTTCAGCAGTCAGCTTTCTCGCCGCCGCCTCAGCTTTCTGCTTGAGCTTTTCAGGTTCAGGACGAGTTGGCACTGGAACGCCTCTTTGGGCGTGGAATTTATCCATCATTTGCTGTCTCGTGTGTTTTTTCAATTCGTCGCGGTAGTCTTCTAACGCGACTGTTAAGTCCTTTGCTTCTTCTGATAAATGATCCATGGCGGTACTCCAGCTTCTGTTATGCTGTAACCTGGTAGGCGTGCATTGGTCGTTGCGAGCGGTATCGACTCGCGAGGCACTGAACCGGTTTGTGCGCTCAGGCGAGGCGATGCTGCCAGGGGTTGGCGTTTTCGTGCCGCCGCCTAGTTTGACATCAGGAGTGAGCGGCACGTTCCAGAAGATGATGTCCTCAGGAACATCGACGTCGTCACCGGAGCGCTCGGAATCGTAGTCGTAGTCGAGGGAGGGTGACACGGCGACGAGAGTTGCAGCTGAGAGAGTAGGCGATTTCGTGAGCGAGGTGCGTGAGAGCTGGCGCGACTCGTGCGGTCGACGAACGGGAAGACACATGCCGTCGTCGGCAGACGCGCGACGGCTGTACACTCCCCCATTGACAGGCGGAGACAGCGAGGATGTCGGATACTGGTTGTAGATGCGGTTTGGCGATGTATGCGCAGACCGAATGTTCAAACCGCCATCAGCTCCGCGCGCAGCGAAGTTAGTCGGACGTGAGAGTGCAATGTCTGATAATGAGGCTTTGCGGTTTGTGCCCACGCCAGACGGCGAGAGCTGGGTCGGCGAGAACGTAGGCGACGGCGGTGCGTGCAAGTTCGTCAGGCTGCCGTTCGGAGACGGCTGGCTATATGCAGAGTATCGTCCGATGTTCGCGTAGGAGGAAGAACGCGGCGTTTGAGGCAGGACTTTGCGAGACGGGAACTCGCCGGATGATCCGAGGTTTGGTGATGTATTTGGACTCGCGGCGAGCAAGTTACGACCCTCGGAAGTCTTGCGCGACACAATTGGCCGCTGCTGCTGCTGCGGAATCAGTAGCGACGCCGGCGTCGGGCTCGTGTTGGAGATGTAGAGCGGTCGCGAAGGCGTCGTTGCTGAGAACTGCGCAGCCTGGCTCGTCGACGATTTTCGAGCCATTGTACGTCCGGCAGCGGGAGCGTCGTCGTCGAGAGAAATGCTCTCAAAGTCGCCCGGGTTTTCCGGCCGCACAGATCTCATGGATTTAGCAGCAGAGGCCGAGTTCTGGGGCAAGTTGGCAGCCATTTCTGCGGCAGAACAGGAGGACGCGGAATGGGAATAGTTTAACGCGTCGAGGACGACAGAGGTGTGCGCCAGCAGTCTGCGCGCCGGTCGCGAGAGTAAACAAAAGCAGCAGAAACTCAATATCCATACAGCGCTTTTGCGCAAAACAGACCAAACAGCGCGTCCGGGTTCGCGGGAAAGACGAGAAGAGCAGAAAGGAGTGTTTTGGCTTAGTAGTCAGCGAGGAACGCGACTTCAGACACGTGACTGGGCGCAGTGTTCACGTTCACGCGTTGTTGTTGCTATGCAGCAAATCAAAGACAGAGGATAAGCATTAAGGAAAGGACGGAGGAAAAGACAGAGGATAAGGAATAAGGACTAGGAGATTGAGATAGTCTGTATTGTCGCTGCAATGGAGGACATCCTTGCTCGGGTGAGAACAGAACAAAGCAATAGTGTCGTATCAGATCTAACATGAACACAGGCAGGCAGCCAGGCAATGACCCTGGCCATTCGCTCTGGAATCACTCTAGTCTCAGGATACGCAATTAAAGGTGTTTCCAGGTTTTTAGAGGTGTGTTCTGAGTTGGCAGAGCGAAGATGAAAACTGACTTGAGTACAGAAACTGCCTGAGGAAGAGAAGTCGTCGCTGGAGAAGATCAAGAAGAAACTCAAGACCAGGATAAACATCATCACGCCTTCCATTGACTTAATTCAGCTTCTGTGTGTATTCCTGATATATCTACTTACCTATACTAACAGAATCCAGGAATGCCCGTGGATACACACTGCTCCAGAGCACAGTCGCTCTCACGCGAGAGCTTCGCGAAGAAATCAGCGAGTTTGACGACAAAGTAGAAGCCGCCAACCAACGCCTGTCTCTCGCCAAATCTCCATCCGAGCGCCAAAAGACATATAAACAAGTCGAGCAATACATGCTGAACTTGTTGCAGCGGATCGACGAGTCAGTGCAGTTATTGCAACTCGCGATTACGACCTCGGGAGCGAACGTCACCGCATCGTTGCCGGATATGGTGTCACCGGCAAGACTGCTACAGGCGGCGATGTTTCTGTTAGTAGCTGACTCGGCGCATGCGAATGATCCACTGCAAAGACACCAGGTCGGACCGACATTCTCGCTTAAGCTGTACACTATTTTCTACGGTACCGCGAGACAACCGCATACGACTACGGCCGGCGACATCACATGGAAAGAAGAGCATGCAAAGTGTTTTGTGGAAATCTTCAGAGTGCCGGTGATACGAGGCAGTACGCCGCGAAAAAGTACAAAATTCTCACAGCAGTCGGATAACAAAGTCGAGTACATGGCTTCTCAGCTGAAGTACAAATACGAGATTGTGATTACCGAGGATTTAGACGACGGACGATACCACGACGAACTGGAAGATCCTTCCGCAACCAACAGCGAAACACCCAAACGCGATCCACGAGGCGGGATCCGCGGAAAATCGCGAACGATAGACTTATCGATCGTGACGCGGCTGTTTTTCAGTGCTTCAGGACGACTACTTGATATCGAAGAAGCGGTGACGCCTGTGCTTGTTGTGAAGCTGAATAAAGCGTTTTTACATCGTTCGCCGTATTTCATGTTTGACGGGGACGATGAATCAGAGAAGAGTGATGAAGATAGCACGGATAGTGAAGATGAATATATTGCGAGAGATGAGGAAGCTAGACGGGTTGATTTACCGTCGAATACAGAATGGCTTGCTTTTGAGTTGTATGCAGACAGCGATGAGGATCACGAGGCGGATGAGGATGATGATGATGAAGACACATGGGAAGATGAGGAGAGTACGACAACTAAGTCTGACAAGAAGAGAAATAGTTTACTAGGCGACAACGCGCTGGCGTCTGCGTTTTCAAGGTTATCTCTTAGTAACTCTGATATTGAGTCGATGATGGCGCGAAAACTCAGGCCACAAACAGAGCAAGCAGGGCAAGCAGGGCAAGCAGGGCAAGCAGGGCAGGTTACCCCCAGCGGGACACATACAAGTGGCCTGGCAGCTGCGCCATTTGAAGCGTCGACTAATTCGCTGGCGTTGCTAGAGTATCTTATTCGTCTGTCGGCACTGCAGACGAACGACCAGACATCAGTGTTTTCGATTTCAGACGAGAGGATTTCGCTGTATCTTCGCGATGATAGTGGGAGAAGTAGTAGGGATGGCAGCGGAACGGGCGTTATGCGGGACATGTCTGATCCGATTGGACCAGTGCCGTCGCCGGGGTTACAGTCGCGGTTTTCAGATAGCAGAGGAGCTGCGAGTGCAGCAGCTATAGGCAGCGGGGGGTCGCGAAGAAGCAGGAGCTCGACGCCGCTTGCGGGAGGGAAGGGAGCGGGGAGCAGTGGGCGGCCGCGGCGGCGGAGTAGTCGGATTACGTCGCCATTGACAGGCGCGCCGATGACTGCCACTGCAGCAGCATCTGCGTCTTCTAGTATGAGCTCTCCTACGCGGTTACAGAACAGAGCGAGGATGCCTGACGGGGAGCTGCCGATGTCGACGTCGCTGGGACTGGCGGTGGCCGGGCACGGTGGGCATACCCGGCTAGGAAGTATCCGGGGCGGTGCAGCGATGACGCCAGGGAGCGGGCCGTCGCGGTCGTCTTCACCGCTGAAGCAACAACAACAACAACAACGACAGTCAGGCGCGCCTTCCTCCGCGCAGCTGACGCCGTGGGAGCTTGACAGGCTGCGGTCGCTGGAGGTGCGCGGCGGGCGCGAGGAGAGTAGTCCGTTGCATAATAAGACGGTGCGTCCGAGGCGACGAAGCGGACGCAGCGGACGTGTGTGAGGCTGTGTTATGAGTGATAAGGAAGACAAGGTGGGGCAGGAAGAGCGATTTACGGGGAAGTAAGTTTTGTGGTGAGACTGTTGCTGTGAATGTGTGTATGTATGCATGTGTGTGTGGACGAGTATGGCGTTGCTGGGTTGAGGAATGTATTGATTTATTAGCATGAAGAGCATTGTAGTGAGTAGGTATACTGTGTAGGGTAGAGTAGTGTGTAGGGTAGAGTAGTGTGTAGAGTATGGAGTGTATAATGTAGGCTGTAGTGCAGTGTGGAAGCAACCGAGCAAAGAGTAAGCAACAAAATAGACGAGTAAAACAAGCCCTGCCAAGCTTTTTGGCAGTGCCTGCCAAGCCTTTTGGCAGCGCGGGGGAGGGCAGCCACCAGGGCAGAACGAGATTGAGATGGATTTTATTGTTTGGATTGTTGGATTGTTTGTAGTTATTGTATTGTATTATTGTATTATAATGTGGATTGCTGTGTGGAAGTGGAATAGAGGAAGAAGAAAAGGGTGGCGACATCAGCAGAAATGACGAGCAGATATGATCGACTGCTCTCTCACCCACACGGCACACAAGTTATTCTATATCAACTTAATACTATTTTATTCTATTTTAATCTTCTTTATACTACTTTTTTACTATTCGGTCGCTGTTCTCGCACTGCGACTCTGTAGATTGCTGCTGGGTTGTGAGTTATTGTGATTCGACAGTCACAGATAACGATCGACTGAGTCACAAGTCTGACGACGTGCCGCCAAGGGATGAGTTCAAGAGACTTGGCGATGATGTATGATGTATTAATTTAGTATTGTATTATTGTATTATAGTATTAGTATTATAGTATTGTATTCTTATAGTATAGTAGTATCATAGTGTAGTTGCTGCGTTTAGCAATAACAGTGACGTGCATTGTTTACATTACTGCAAGAGGACAATAACAGCTCACTCTCACTCTCGCCCGAGTAGATGGATTGTGAGATTAAAGTGAAATTACTCTGTTATTAGAAACAGTCAAAACATCATTGCAAAGAAGATTAAAATGGAAGATAGATGACAAGAAATACTTAACAGCCAGTGAACTGAGTAGTGTGATCAGCGTCGTTTTCGTATGATGAATACATTATACATACAGATACATCATACATACAACATATATGTAACATACATATAGTAGCTATAATACATATATTAGTATGACAATAATAGATGGAATAGATAGTATAATGGTGTAGTTGCAATGCTTGTTGAATGCCTGTTCTATTCTGAGAGTCTGGATGCTCACTAATAACTACACATCACTACAGTACATTATCATCACTGCTATAATTGCTGCAATTCTCACCAAATTCTCGCTAAATTCTCACTACCACTGATACTCTTAGATCAGAATACTCTAGGTACTCCTCCTCTATGAATTCTCTCAACAGCTGGTAATCTGATCCACGTCGCCAAGCTGGTCGCCAAGCTGTTGACAAAGCCCTGGATCTTTTATTATTATACTGTGCTATTCAATGTTACTATACTATATTCTATGCTACTACTTTATACTATTATACTACTTTACTATACTATTCTGCTCTATTCTAATATACTATACTGTAATATACTGCTAATGCTTCGCAGCCGTAGCAGTTGCAGCAATTGCAAATTAAGTTTCGGATGACATCATCCGGCCGTTTTTGTGTGGCGCGGCAGACTGAACCTTATTCTCAATCTGTGACTCGCCCGTGATCCAGGACCGTCCCAAAACTCTGTTTCAACCGGGCGGCCGCAGGAAAATCCACGACTCAGCTTGGCTCTGCGCATCAAACCAGTCGCTTATATTCCACTCTTGCTCGTCTTTTTCTTCCTCGTCCTCCTCCTCGTCCTCCTCTTCTTCCTAAATATCCTGCACACAAATGCCATCAGCGCAGCACGCGTAGCCTGCTCTTTTGTGCTCTGCGCGCTGCTTTGCTGTGTATTTCTCGTTTTATTCGTCTTCTTTCTTCGGGCTATCTGAAGTGTCTTTCTGCTACTGTCTCCGTTGTCTACTGATACTATTCTGTTCTGCTCAACATCTCCTAATACTCTCCTCAACGCATTCACAATGGTCTTCATCGACGGCGTCAAATACGCCTGTGAGGTACACACTCCTCATCTAATATCTACTCATCTCCTCTAACATACTACAGACCTGCATCCGTGGACACCGCGTCACCACATGCCTCCACAAAGACCGCCCACTCACTATGATCAAACCAAAAGGCCGCCCCGTCTCGCAGTGTCCGCACTGCCGCGAAGCCCGACGCAATCACGCCCTTCACACAAAATGCGACTGCCCCGGCGACTCAAGACACTCCGCCAAAATCTCAAAGTCCTTTTCCGCCGCTGCCGCCTGTCAGTGCTCCCATGGCGGCGGCTGTGACTGCTCGAAGCTCAAAAACGCGGGTCGCGCGATAGCTGCCTCGGCGCGCAGGTCTTCAAAGAGCAAAACTGCCAGCGCAAGCCCGTCCCCCGGGCCGTCGCCTCCACTCCTCATGACCCAGCACTACCTTACCCCCGCTTCCTTACCCGCCTCCTCCGCCTCCTCCTCCTCCCTATCTCACCACGCTATCAAGCCCGGCGATGGCTACTTCGCTTCCTCGGACCTTCCGAGCTTCCCGCTCATCTCCTCTGCCGGAACCGCTGTTTCGCCGTCCTCGGCAGTCTCCATTGCCGGCTACGGAACAGGCGACCCGCACCGTCCGCTCCTGTCTGAAATGTCATCAATGTACGAATCCTCGGACTCACTCTACACCCGCGACTTCTTTGCTGCTGCATCGCCTTACGGCGTCCAGCAGCGCACAAGCATCGATGGCGGTGTTAGCCGGTCGTCCTCGGCCAGCTCGTCCGTATCGTCCGTCATGAAAGCGCCAAACTACGACTCGGACTCGACCTCCATATACGGATCCTACCCCTTGCCAAAGACCGAACCTCTTTTGCAAGCCCGATCGGCTTCTTCGCAACCGTCTTACATGAGCAATCACCATCCTCACCATCCGGTAGCAACTTCAGCGTCCTACGGCGACGACTCTGCAGCTGGATACAGTGCGCTGGACCCCTTTGCGTTTCCGCCCGCAACCTCGGGAACCTCTGCCTTCAGCGTGGCTGCTTCTATGCCAACAGCAAACTCCTCCAACGACTACTACATGAGCAACCTGAACATGCCCGCTCGTCTCTCGACCTCCCAGCAAATGTCGCCTCAACAGCCACAACAGCTATCCTACAGTCTTGCCTCTCCGCAGCACCTCCAGCTTCACCAACTGCATCCTCATCATCTTCATCAACCTGCGCAACAGCAAGTACACCAGCGTGACCAGCAACAAACTCTTGCTCCTATGCAGACTACTAACGCGACCGCGACCCAGAATGATGAAATGTATCGTGCACCAAGCGGAATGGGTTTGAACGGCCCTATCTCGTCTGCTGTCCAGCCTTGATTATTTATTGTGTATTATTTTTTTGTTATTTCCTAGGAGTTTATCGGCGCCTATATGAATTGTTATTTATTGGTTTTATTTTTATTTATTTTGTGGTCATGTATGCTTTATGTAACAGTAGATGATTTTTTGCATTTGATTCAAGAGTATTAAAAAAGTTTTGAGGTGACAATGATACACACCTAGTATGAAGCAGCTAAAGAGACATTAGTTGGATTATAATTGGATTATAATGTCTCTTTATGTATAGTTTAGTTAGAAATGAACTTGATATTCTTGGTAGAGTTGTGTGGAGATTTGTTATCTGATGGTAAAGATCAGATTGTGCCTGGGGTTCAGGTCTGAACGTAGTTTTGAGTAATCTGCAGTTAGAGAATGGATAGTTAACGCAGGGTCGCGGCATCGATAATGACTACGCACAGACAGATGAATTGGCTTCTAAACACTTAACATATACAAACACACAATTATCTCCGAAAGAGTGCGTAATTTTTACGTAAGAAGACAGAGCAGCCAAACAGAGGCGGGTTGGCCGATATCGCTGGGGGCAGCGCACACACAGACCTGGTTTTTTGTAATCCTTCATTCCACTCCGCATTTTCCGGCGCCGGCGACGGCGCAGAGGTTTGTTGTGTATCCAGGTGTTTTATCGGGTGGACTTATACAGCTGTTGTTGTTATAACTGATGATGATGATGATGATGATGATGTTGCTGTGCTTTGTGGTGTTGTCTGGTAAAATAACTGCTAAACTACCTAAACAAGTATCCCTGAGTAATCAATCAATATCACAACTGCAGGGGGAAATGCAATCAGTTGTGATTCGAACTGTGTAGCTCGGATAAGTTGGAACCAGACCGTGTCTTTGACTCTTTGACTCTCTGACGTCTCTGAAACGGGAGAGGGGAGGAGGAGGAGGAGGAGGGTCAAAAAACTCCAACCGCACGTCTTCCCCGGGTAAGTTGGTCATTTCACTCAAGCTGACTCTAGTGCCTGGGTATCTACGTGCTTTTTCAAAGGGTCTTGGTGTTGCTTGACTCTCGGCCAAGGGAACTGGCAGACTTGGGTCTTGGCCAGCCCGTGTCTGCCTGGTATTGACTGAGCCACTGAGTGGCGATATGAGGAACGCTCTGCAGGATATTGCCGTTTCAGGCAATAGCACAAAAGCACCTGCAGGGCATTCCCGCCTCATTGCTTGCTGGTTGCCCTTAGTTTCCTGCGTGTTCTGGGTTTTTTTAGTCTCGAGGGTTTGTCGGAGTGGGCTTGCTGGTCAACGCGAATCTGGACTATGCCACAAACGGGATGACGGCGAGTGTGGCGGGCTTGAGATAAGCACGGTCAAAAAACGAACCTGTTGTATTTACTTGTGAGTAGAGTAGAGTATAGTAAAACAGCAGTACGCTGAGCAGTATACTGAGAAGAACAGCATGTGTATTCACTAATCCTCACTGTTCACTGTTCACTGTTCCTATTCACTAATCCAGAGCACTAATCTTCCACAACTCACTAACTCAACGGAAATCATTGCCGGTTGGCGCCGAAACCTTAAAGCAGTGCAATCCGTCTCAAAGCGCTTTGTCTGCGCTGCGTTCGCTCTCTGCGCGGGTCTTTCCGGTGACGCGCAAGCTTCATCGCTGGTTGTTTATATTGTGTGGATTCTGGTTGCAAGCCACTGACGTAATTGGATAAGGCTGGGTAGATTGGGACAATTTGACAACCTGCCAGGTGTGCTGTGTATTATTGTGCTGTCATTTGTATTCTGTATCTGTATGCTGTATTCTATTCTGTATTCTATTCTGTTGTATTCTGTGCATTATTGTGTATGTTGTGTATGTGGTATACAAGATAACGATATCCAATATCTGTTTTTCTCTACTGCTTCTTCATCATCTTCATCATATTACTTCTACTACTTCACCTTCATCTCTTTAAATCACGAGTGGCGGTGCCATTCACACTATTCAGCTCAATAAAATCATCCTCCTTCATCATCCTGCTCATAATCCGCTCTTCCATCGTGTGACTCAATCACGCACGCCTGCGTGCTTGCTCGTTGCTGGTCCGGTCTTGTCTTCCTTTGGCATTCCCCAGCTATGACAACTTACCTGCCAATTTCATGTCAAATCTCTTTCTTATCTCGTTTGTCTATTGTCTTTCGCTTTGCCTGAAACTGTCTTTCACTTGATAAAACAAACATTTCGTTCTTGCTGTCCACACGCGGAATACCACCCTAGTCCCTTAATCTCCACATCTCTTTCTGTATTTCTCCTCATTCCGCGTGAACTGCGAAAAGTAACTCACTTCTTATAATAACCACCGAGAACTGGAAAGATCTGCAAAATTTACTCTAATCCTTTCTCTCTCCTTCTCTGTTTTGCGAATTCTCATATTTTCTCTCGTGTCAGTCTAATATCCAATATCAAGTCCTCGCATTGCGCTATGTCTCGTCAAAGTTATTCTAAAGTGTAATGGTTGGTTGTGGTAAGAACTTCTTATGATGAGTATAGATTAATGGAAATGAAATACTTGTAAAGGACTTTGATCTTTAGCATTACAATTGTCGCAAATCATGTTAAAGAGATAATGGAACTAGATGAGATCTTATGATCATCCGAGCATCACAATCTGTTTACGCTGTCTGTTAACCATTCTAGATTCACACGATCAATGAGATATCCTTTGAAAACGACATTACATCCTCAGCATTGCAAACCTTGCAAAACATATTCAAGTGAGATAATAGAACCAGATGAGGTCTTATGACAGATAATTGTTATCCTCTCGTCACTTCCATTTCTAGATCCATATGGCTGATAAGATGTTATTGAAAGAGAAATGTTGGTCCAATTCCTTTCTTTCCATCGCTTGAATTCTAACTATGCATGAGAATTGGATGATATAGATATCTTATGAGATACTATCAGACATGAATGGTTTTGAGTTGCGGATACTATCGACTATTTACGTTTTATGTTATAATTTAGATCCATACGAATGATGAAATTTGTTTTGAAAAACTTTTTGCTGTGTAATGTATCAAACTTCTTCGACTCCCTTAAAACCTAACTAAACCTCTTTTCCCTTCGAAAAGGAAGATATCATTAAACACGAAATACCTTTCCGAAAACTTGTCAGATGCACCTGTCCAACTTTCTTCTCCCCCTCTCTTTAATCAAACCGAGATTACCAGTGGAATAATATTATCAACAAAACAATTCTAACAAAAGAATAAATATCAAGTTCTAACAAACAACACGACCTATAAAAAATTACAATATATCGCATAGATCCCCTACCTCTATTCTCTTGCCCGACACGCTCAAGACATCCAATTTCGCAGGACATCCACACATCCACAATTTCGCTAGCTCTTCCTATTTCGTTTAAACAAGCTATATCTCCTCGGTATGTGTGTGGTGGTGGGAAGATAGATTCTTAGTAGTTTAGTTTAGTTTAGGTTATGAGTACCAAAAAAATGAATTCTTTTTCGCATTACCTTCTTGAAATAAGCACACACACACACACAAGCGCTCCTTCCTCACACAACAAACAAATCAAAACAAATAGATCGTACACAAAAAAATGACTGGCAGAACTTTTAAAATGCACAACACTATGTACACCACACAGCAATAAAACAAAATAATTAAATGCACTGTGCGAAAAAAAAAAAAAAAGATATTCGGGAAAAGCTATTCCATCCGTCCATAGATAAACAACAATATTCAAAAAGATAATAAAACATAGATACATACTCCCGTCCGATACTCACATATCAATAAATCAGCTATAAATCGACCATGCAATCCCGCCATCTTCCATCTCCCCGTCCTCGTCATCGTGTGACAGAAATCACATTAAATAACTGAGCACACCTAGATATCCTACACTTCGTAACCGATCATTTTCAGCTGCTAGTACACCCCGTCTTCGCTCACCCGATACGTCGTTCGTGCTCTCGCCGACGGCTATCGACGCAAGACGTTCCAATCCAGAAGATATATCACCTACAGGGACAGAAACCGGTGATGCAGAGGACGATGGCGGGACGATAGTAGCCGGCATGGATGACGGCGGATGCAATGGTCCGCTTGAGATTGAATTCCGCGTCGTGCGACCCTTTTTATTCTCAATAGCTCGTTTGACACCTCCCTCCCACGACTCGAGAATGCTAACAAGTCCACCGCCTGACGACGAGGTGAACGAAATAGAAGACGGACACGCGGCAAATACATCAAGAAGAGCGTTTAGCGAGCGCCACGCTTCTTCGCGCGTCTCGCTGATATCGGTTAGTCCTAATAAAGTCTCGGTCGCAAGCACGAGGAAATGATGGCCGAAAGGAACAAGACATTGCTTGGCTACCATGCTTCCGTTGCTGGCGCCTGCGCCGCCCTTGCTGCTATTGATGTTGTAGTGCTGCGGAATTTGTGTCATTAAAAATCCCAAGATCCGTACAGCGGGACCTAGTAACGCCAGCGGATCGGGATGCTGCAACAACCGCAACGTCAGCAATTTCACATGCAAATATGTGATCTCCAGAATCGGTTTGGATTCCCACAAATCGTCCACAGACTCACGAACACGCTCCAGCTCGCCGCGGAGTAAAGTCGCGATATGATGGTGAGAGGCAGTACTCATCATCGCGTTGTCGTCGTCGTCGGGTTGTCGTAATGAGCTCGAGCTGATGACGTGGCCTAGCACAGTCGAAAACCGCACAAAATGGTAGGCTTCGGGTGTGAGAGTGAGCAAGTCGTCGGATTTGAGAACAAACGAATCATCGGAAATCATGAATGGCTGCGACAGCGCTGCAGAAGCCCATCGGTCGAGAGTGTACAGCGCTATGTACACCCGTCTGCCTAGTCGCGCGTCTGAATCAAGATCAGCAGAATCCTCGCCAGCACTGTTAGAAACGGTATATGCAGACGCTTTCAGTGTGTTTAGACGCAGCGAGTAAGCCAGGCCAACAGCCGAGCCTAGGTACGACGACACCGACCGCGTAGTACTATCCATGAACGAAGGACCATGATTCGTAGTCTCTAGCGCAAGCAAGATCGTCGTCTGCACAACCATCAACGACGACGCGAAAGATAGTCTGTTGACACCGCTACTGCTATGCGTCGACGCTTCATTCAAATACTGGATCGCATACTGTAAATCCTGTTCGCTCCGTTTATGCAGCACCATCCCGCGCACAAGCGCATACAACGCGTAAATACACGCCGATCTCACCGACCATGGCGCGCTCACGAGCCTTGAGCGCAGTTGCGCCCGCGACTGCGCTAGAATCGGGATCGTGGGGTGGATGTGAGAGTAGTACGCATCGATCGCGTCGTCGTCCCATGCGAATGGGAAAACGTTGTCGACCGAACCTCGCCTGCTGAGCGCGTCGGTCGGCGTGTGCGAGGCTGAGGAAGAGGTCAACGGTGGCGGATGGTCATACGCATACGGACCGCCCATCATACCGGTGCCGATGGAATGGCGATGTAACTGTCTCGCAGCTGGTTGTTGCTGTAGCTGCTGTAATGGAAGCGGTGGTGGTACACTGAGTCCTTGCTGTTGCTGCTGCTGCTGCTGGCGAGCAAATCCGCTCATGGGAGGCTGTGGAGATCGCGGTCCGATTTCAATCTCACTCGGCCGGTGAGCAGGAAGCCTACTTCCGCCGTATGACGGTTTCCAAAAATGAGGACTATGTCCGTTAGGCGGGGCCATGTATGGCGTCGGTTCGTCAGTTGGCGCAGGGTTCGTGACGTGCGGGGACTGTAGCGGGGGAAGTTGATTCAGGCTTGGATTCGAACGGAAGCTGTCGATTGATGGCAGTCGTTCAGCATGCGGCATGCCAGCGCTGCTTCCAGGACCACCGCTACTGCTACCACTTAGCGAGGGTTGCCTTATTGGCGCCATTGGCGACGGCTGTTGCTGCATACGGACGCGTTCGTTCGAATAATCCATCGTACTCGAAAACGCTCGTTTCCTCTGTCCAGGCAATACTAGGTTGATGGTTGGCGAGTTCAGTAAAGCCTGCTGATGATGACCCGAAGGAGTCGGCAGGGAATGTAGAGAATGTGCCGAATCAGCACGCGGGCGCATCAACGAAGGCATAGATTGGTCCCCGATGACAGTACGTGGGGATCCGAGTGCATGATACGACGAGGACGAGTTGGCGTACGCGTATGAGCCAGAGTACTGCGAGTTAGGCGAGTCACCGGTAGGATACGGATTGCTTCCGGTGCTACTGATACTAGTTTTGTGTCCGTTTGACGGGTTTGCTGACGACGGGGCCGACGAATCGACAATGGGAGCGCCAGTAGCGGCGCGCATGTCGACAGCCGAGACCGCGCTGCTGCGACGAGTCCCCGGTACACCGTCGACAACGAACGAGCTTTCGAGCGAGTTGAGTCTGTCTTCAAGTTCTTTGATGTAGCCTTTGCTTGGGCCGCGCTTCATGGGTATACGGCTGAAGGAGCATTTCTCGCCCACTCGCCTGCAGGACGAGCATTGTTCTGGGCCGCCATCTAGAGTTGCATCGCAGCGGATCTAGCAAATGGTTAGAATCTGGAGAAGGGAGATATAGAAGAAATGGGCGTGAAAGTGGGTAGTCTAGTCACCTTTTTCCGTCGACACTAGAGTGAAGAGCAATTAGCTACAAGTTTTAATCACAAAGATCACAGAACGACATACCTCGTCACAGGCGCGGGACACTTTTGAGCGTTTCCGCGGATGAGTAGTTGAGCTGTCTGATGATGGAGGAGCGGCAGCGGGTGATTGAGACGATGGAGCGCGGGCGGGGGACGACGACTGGCGATTGTTTGCGAGGGAGGCAAAGGACGATGGGGAGGTGGTCTTGAGGACGGCGGCGGCTGCGGCCGCAGACGGGCTAGGAAGCACGTCTGCAGCGACAGCTGAGGACGAGGACTCAGAGGCAGCCTGCGCCTGTGTCTGCTTTGGTGATGCCGAGGCAACTGATGGTTCGGAAGAAGAATTGACGGCCATTAGGTCAGGCTGAGGAACAAAGAATATCGCGGCTGGGTACGGCACGAATGCCCTTCTGACCAGGGCGCGGAAGGCAGGGGAGTTCTGATGCTCTAGCAGGAGCGCTGACTCTAGCGCTGGCAGTGGGCGCTGGCGCTGCTGCTGCTGCTGCTGCTGCTGCTGCTGAGGGCTGCTTGAAACGGTTGTGGTGATGGAAGGCAATTGCGGCGGGCACGTCAAGGCCGTTAGCGGAGACGATGGGCTGGTTTTGTGTGGGCGGTCAGGTGACTTTTCTGGCTCCACGGATTTGCGGAGAAAGAAGAAAGAAGAGGAAAAGAAGAGAGAAGAGGAAAAAGAAGAGAGAAGAGGAAAAAGAAGAGAGAAGAGAAGAGAAGAGAAAAGAGAAATAAGAAAAGGATAAAAAAGAGAAGTGATAAATTAGCAAGAGTAGTTTACAGTAAATATAAACAAAGCAAGGCAGGACTGAGAAAGACAAAAAGCGCTGGTGAACAGTGTGAATTTAGGCCAGTTTTGCAGCCAGATTCTACCCAGCTCGCAAGAAGCGACCAGGCGCTTGTATTCTCTTTCTTCTACTGGATGCTAATTATTCCAATTATGTATATACTTGTCTAATACACCAGAGTCCCAGCAATCCTTCTCACTGCGCTCTCACTGCCGTCTGCCTGACTTCTCCCTAACCCGACGACCGCACTCGACACCTCGAACCGCTTCTGCGACGGTTTGGCTTGGATTAAGCGTTTGTTTATTTGCAATTACTGGCTGTTTTATTTTCCAGAATCGAGCCAATAATCAGAAACTTGCTCCAGCAGTCTGGTCTGCCGACGTCAGACCCTGGGTAATCTTTAATCCACTTAGTTTCCTAAACGGGCAGTCCCCCAGCCGCACCGTCGGAACACTGGCTGTTTTTGCTGTCGCTGACAATTGCACTGCTATTATTGTTACAAACAGACTGTTTTGATTGGCATTGTCTCTATTATCACTGCTATTTTCCTGTTGCCGTAAACCCGTTCCAGTTCCGCTCTTCGCGCTGCTCATCCCCTGCAAATCGGGCCGCACTCCGGATATTAGGAGGACTAGGGCTTTCTACCCCAGGACAAGACTCTCCGTCACTATTGTCCCAACCAGCGAAGTCTTATCCGCCATCGCTTCTTCCTTATCCCGACTATCTCTGCAGAGCAATCCTACTCTGTCTGCACAGCACAACTCGAGAGATCGCAACTTCAGCACGCGATGGAACTCATCCGTGTTTCGCGCAGGCGTGGACCCTGGCGCTTGGCTGACGAGCACATCGACGAGACAAAGCTCAGGGTCGTCAACCTCGCCAACAACGACGCTCTTGCGATCCTGCCAGTTCGCGGCATCGGCGGCAGCAGCAGCAACAGCACTCACAGAAGCAGCAGTAATAGAAGCAGTAGTAGCAATACACTGAACACACTGCCGCTCCAAGAACAGATACATCCCCGGTCAGCCTCGTTCGCTCAGATCCTATCAGGTCGTGTTCCAGGTATTAGCACCTGCCTGGTCGCTGATCATAACGGCCAGCGCGTCGAATCTCCCTTTACAAACACTACCTCTTCTCCTCCTTCTTCTTCTACTCGTCCCGAAGATTGGACTGCCATTTACATCATTGGCAATAAAGGGTCTGGCAAATGGACCTTTGTCGCAGACGTCTTGGGCCTCAACAAGTCCTACTCCACACGCCCTCTGCCACCTCCACCCAGCGGCGACGAGTCCTCAGACGAAGAAGATGCAGATGGTCAGTTTCCTCGTCCGAAAATTGAATACTCTGATCCTCAGTATGCGACTCTAAAGTCAAAGTCAAGCTCATTAGGAGCCGGCGATTCAATATTTGACATGTTTGAATACATCCGCAAGCATAAACGCTCACTACTTAACAAGTGGAGGAAAAAGAGCGACACAGTAGTTCCAGACGATAATAAGATCCAACGTATCTTCTTTAGCTCAGCCGATGGCCGCGTCTTCACAATTCTTCCAACCAGCTGCTCTTCGTCAGACTCACTTTCAACCCTCCCCTACAAACGATCCGTCGTGGTCTTCTTCGTCGACGCCAGCGCTAGCGCAGAATCAGACAGCGTCATCCCATCCGCAACCGATCCTTGTCTTCTTTCTGAAGACACAAAATTCCGTCTTTGTCGTCTTCTCACCATTCCCTCCGTTTCGCACGTCATCGTCGCCCTAAACAAGCTCTTTGACGTCGCATACGCTGACCAGCGAAAATACAGATTCGAAGCCGTCCTGCGGTACATTGACGACTTTATAATCAACACCGCAATAAAAGAAGCAAAACGCAAAGTCGAAGATATCTCAATCTCTTACGTGCCCACTAGTACTCTCAACGGCAGGTATACCACTCACGGCATTAATGCCGAAGTGGCGCGCTCAAACAGTTTTTATCTTGGACAAACAGTTATGGAGCTATTGACAGCAAAGGTTTAGAGCATGAGGTTTTAGGCGTTGTATCTGCAGTTATTTAATGAGATTGCTTAATGTTTGTTCTAGCATATGCATTTTTTTTGAGCATATACGGTGTCGACGCGCTTGCATTGGATTCACAGAAATAAATACAACACAAAATTCAAACTGCCAAAAAAAAAGACATAGATATAAAATTCTTGCTATAATTATACCCTCCAGATCCATGTACATATCTCTGCTCATTCGCATACACTCAATGGCTCCTCCTTCAACCACATCCCATCCATTCGTTTCACTTTCTGCTTTTGTAAGCCACTTAGTTAAGAAGCTTGGTGACCTTTCCGATTGCAATTGTGTTTCCTTGATCACGCAGAGTGAACCGGCCAAGCTGCGGGTAATCTTCAAACTTCTCGATACAGAATCCAGTCGTGCTAACGACCTCAAGTCTAGCAATAATCTTCATGCCACGGGTAGCGAACGCGGGAGGCTTGCGCGACTTTCTGTTTGTGCCCTTCTCCAATTTGTGGAGCAAGGCTTGGAAAGTAACTTCCTCAACCGCAGTATGGACGTGGATAACACAGGTAAATCCTGCGGAAAGAATCGACTTGAGCTCGATGATTGCAATCTGTGCCTCAAAAGTCGTGACAGTGTGCACGGGATGGTCGACGCTAGACAGGACGAATCCGACCTGGACGTCTTCTTCTTCGACGCCCTTCAAACGAAGCTTGACTTGCTCTCCGCAGATAGCAGTAGGAGCCTCGTTCTCAGTCTCGTTGTAAATAGCAAGAACTTCGACAGGGACCTTAAATATTCATTAGTCAATATCGCTAATACCTAATATTAAATTGACGTGTCAACGTACCTTATTGGGCATGAGCAAAAGCTGGGATCCACGCTTGGCGTGACCAGACTCGATCTTTCCCTCGACCATAGTTCCGAGATCTCGGTACTTCGCACCGATAGGCATCATGAAAGGAGCGTTGATCTTGCGCTCAGACATCGGCATGTCGTCTAGATACTCCAAAAGCGAGGGGCCGTCGTACCACGGGCATTGATCCTTCGATACTCGGTCCTTCAAGTTCGCGCCAGAGTATGCAGAGACAGGCATGAAAATGACATCCTCCTTTGGCTTGAAACCAAGCGATCGCAGATATGTCGCCAGCTTACCTGTACACTCGTCGTATCGCTCCTTGGACCAGTTTACGGTCGGATCGTCCATCTTGTTGACGGCAATGATGAGCTTGTTGACGCCCTGGTTTTTGGCGAGAACAGCGTGCTCTCTGGTCTGTCCGCCTCGCTCGAAACCGGTCTCGTACTCTCCCTTACGAGCAGAAATGACAAGGATACCGACATCAGCCTGTGAAGCACCTCCAATCATGCTAGGAACATATGTCTTGTGTCCTGGCGCATCGAGAATGGTATATCGTCGCTTCTCGGTCTCAAAAAATCCACGACCAACTTCGACGGTCTTACCTTTTGATCTCTCCTCCTTGGTAAGATCAAGAACCCAAGACAGATACCAACTCTCTCTTCCGGCATCCTTTGCCTCCTTTTCGAACTTCTCCATAGTACGCTTGTCGACAGTACCAGTGAGGAACAGCAAGTTTCCGCCCATGGTCGACTTTCCAGCATCGACGTGGCCCATGAAGATAATGGAAAGATGCTCCTTTCCGTACAAATCCTCGATAATCTCATCGTCGATCTTGTGCGAATCATCAACGATCTCGATTGCTCGCAGATCCTTCTCCTTGTCGTCCTTCTCCTTATCAGCGGCCTTGGAGGCAGCAGGGGTGGACGAGGTAGCAGGAGCGGCAGCAGGAGTAGGAGCAGCCTCTTCCTTCTTGGGTTCCTCTGCAGGCATGGATGTGGCAGCAGGAGCAGGAGCAGGAGCCTCGGTCTTAGACTCAGCCTTGGGCGCCTTGGGGGCTTCAGCCTTTGGCTCAGCGGCAGGCTTCTTAGCTTCTGAATCGCCGCCGATCGACAAGACTTTGAGACCGTTAGAGGTTGAGGTAGCCTTGGGCTGGCTTCCACCGATCGAGAGGGTCTTCAAGCCGCTTGCGCTGGTGATTGCGCGTTGGGAAGGAGGGACGACGGGGACCGGGGCAGGAGGCTGCTGCTGCCGTGAAGCAAAGGTTGGTCTAAACTCTGAGGCATTGACTGACATGCCACCAGCGGGAGCAGCAGCAGCAGCGCCTTGCCGCCAGTTGTTGCTAGTGTTGTTGTATCTGGCGCCATTGTTCTGAGATTGGTTGGTGTATCCGCCCTGGTAGCCGCCCTGCTGGTAGGGCTGCTGGTAGTAACCGCCTTGTTGCGGCTGCTGGGCGTACTGGCCGCCGTTGTAGTTGTTGAAGTAGTTGTTGGCATTGTTTGCCGGGTTATATTGAGGTTGGTAGTATTGCTGTTGCTGGGGAGGGACGTAGGAGTTCGCGCTAGGTGGCGCGTTGAGGTTGAGGTTCGCGGCTTGCTGCGGCAGCTGCTTGTAGTCGTCCTGGGCATCCTGCTCCCAGGACTTTGGCACGTTCTGATCGTTGGACATCTCTAGATGGACTCGCGGCAGGAGTGTGTTAAAAGCAGGAGTGTCTGTGAGGATGACAGACTTGGACTCAAATTTTTTTTCTTTCCAGGCGTGACCAGGCCTGTTTGCTGCCGTTGTTTTGGGTCTTAAAACACGGTTTCGATGCGCAGAGAGTTGTTTGGGCGCCGTGCTCCGCGACTGCGGAGTGTGTTTAAAGTGGAATATTGCTTGTATGTATTCTATTTACTACTAACAATTGAATAATTGCAATTGCCCGCAAAATCCCCCATCTGACCTCCGTTCTCAGTCAATTCGTGCTGTCCCATACTAATCCCACTCACCCTACCGGCTTTAAAACCCCTAACCCACATCCCTAAACGGGTCCCAAAACTTTCCTTTTCTCCCAAACCGACGCTTTCCAGAAAAATTTCCCACGAAAGCCCTTGTCGAGCACTTCCACGAGCTGTTCAGTCTTCAACCAGCGCTCGTCTGTTTGGAATTGACGCTCTTTTCAGGTAGTTTGTGTGCTTTGAAAGTAGTCTTACTCGGTGTTCTTTCTCAGCTGGTCGCCTATACGTCGCGTGCTTATTGGCTGACGGCTTTTCTCGGGGCTCAATACCGCTTGGGACCAAACACACCTGCACCACTGCATCCGTGAACAGGCTTGTCAGTATCCTGCAAGCGGCTTTCAGAAGCCATGCAGAGATTCAGTTCCTTGGTATGTATTTGTCTTATTTTTTTTTCTGTCTTTCACGTCGACTGGCAGTCGTGTTCAGCCACTGTAGTTCAGGCATACTCATATCTTCAATACAGGCTTCACAGGCGCTACGTGCCCACAGCCGGCTGCGACCGAGCCCACCTATCAGCTCGATCGAGCTTGTATATTCACGCTCGTTAAACCTCTGCGCTCGTCAAATTAGCCAGCACTATCTCGCTGCCAACTCTGGCGCGTCGTCGACCTACCGAGCGACTCAACCTGCTCGCCGTCTTTACCACAGGACGCGCCCTCTCTTTTCCGCCGGAGAAGCGCAAGCAACAAAAAGCAGAAGCAGAGGCTCTCAAAATGGCTCTAAGAGTGGTTCTCGTAATAGAAGATGGGCAAAACATCCATCTTCATCAGCGAAGGCTATTAATCTAGCCAAAGATGAATGGGTAGCTACGGATCTGATGCCATATTTAAGGGCCCAAAACTTCCCCTTTCCTTTGAAGACAAACGCTTTTGGTTCAGAATTAAACACCGCCGAGAGAATTTACAGCTCTTGTATAAACTATCCTGTTCACGTCAAAGTAAATTCAGATCCACATGGCCACAGAGCAAATGTGACCCTCTCTTTCCCCGCAGACTTCCGCCTGAAGTCGATCACGGAATCTGCTGTCGACAGCAATAAGGTGCGACAGGAAAAAGAATTATTGATGTGCTTTTAGTGCTTCTAAACTAACTTACGAATTCTTCTAGCTTATTGCTCGCGAACTCGCGTTCCAGAAAATTATTGAGAATCTTATGAAAGGTGTTTATCCCCATCTTAATCTAGCTGATCTACTCCCAGGAGGAAGATTTTGCAATTGGAATGCGATCGCAAATTGCATCCCTAATTCGACTCTCAACCAAGATCCGAGAGTAAAGCTGCATGTTCTCGGTCTCTGCCTGCGCTACAACTCACTTCCTCAGTTTCAAGCGACGCAAACTAAGAGCATGTACGAGGTTACCATCCGATGGCCTGAAAAGAACCTTACTGTTACAGCCGCGCGTCAATCTGCCATTTCTGCCGAGCGTGCCGCATGCAAGACATTCAAGTACATGGCCGAGCAATATTTCAAAGATGTTGAGGGCCAGAAGATTTATATCAACGATCTCAGCGAGCTGAGTGTAGCAAATGCTCAGCTCTTTGTCACGTACGCTGCTGATTTGGACAATGTCATTGTGGAGCTCAAAGAAACTTCAAAGAACAAGTTTTATAGCGCAGAAGTCTACATTGGAGAGACTCTCTCCGGTCAAGTGCGAGGTATGCACGCGCGTAACGATGCTAAGGAAGCAGCATATTTAATCTCTGCGTATGTGATCAAGCAGCGCAATGAAGATCTTTGGAAACTGTTTGTCAAGGATCTTAGAACCGGACATGGTGTCTTGCTGAAGAGACTACCTCCGATCTATAGGCGTTTAGACCCCGGCATGATGGGATGCATGCGAGCGGTGTCTAATGACATCGGAAAATTTCTCCGCAGTGCTGCTCCGAGAGTCGATGCGGAGGAAGAGCTTGAGGAGGAAGTCAAAGAGGCGTTCAATCGTCGTAGACCACTGAGTCAACAGCAAATTGACGATTTGAATGCTGCGTTACTGAAGCAAAATGAGAATTATATGACTTCTGATGATACTGCTGCAATGCGTAATCTCAGAAACGAGCTTCCTCTTAACCAATATCAAAAAGAAGTTCTTGAATTGATTAATAACAATGACGTTTCTATTATTGTTGGAGCCACTGGTAGTGGTAAATCAACACAAGTGCCTCAGATAATCCTCGACGAGTTGATCCAGAAAGGCAAGGGTGCGCTCGCTAACATTCTTGTCACCCAGCCGCGTCGAATTGCTGCCTCCTCCGTCGCTGACCGTGTAGCAAGCGAGCGCCATGTCAAAATTGGAACTGAGGTCGGTTATCTAGTCAGATTTGATTCAAAGCCGGCCAGAGTCGGTGGAAGTATCGAGTTTGTGACTACTGGAGTTTTGCTGCGTCAGATCCAGTCTGATATTGATCAAGCCTTCAATAACGTATCGCATATCCTTATTGACGAAGTCCACGAGCGAAGCATGATGATTGATTTCTTGCTGGCTGTGATTAAGCAACGTCTTCACAAGAAGTGGGCGGGCGAAAATGTCTATGTGCCGAAGATTGTGCTGATGAGTGCTACTCTTGACACCAAGCTCTTTGCGCGCTACTTTAGACATGATGGAAAGGACTGCCCTGCGATTTCGGTTCCTGGACGTACTTACCCGGTTGAGATGAACTTCCTCGAAGATATTGCTAAATATCTAGGTGATGGTGCTCCGTCGAATGTGATAAATGGAACTGAAAGGTTGCAGAAGAATTACGTAGCTCGGGAATTATCTTTGATAGAACAGAAGCCAGTAGTAGGCGAAGAAGAGGAGGAAGAGTCTGCAGGCATTGATTGGAATACTACGGGAATCTTTGGCGACAGCGGAGTCATTTCGGTTTCCCCGGAAGATGAAAGTTACGTGCCTCATGAGCTTATTGCGGATCTTATTTTGAAGATCATGCACAAGGAGCCCGAGGGATCGATTCTTGCCTTCTTACCTGGTCTTGCAAATATCACAGCCGTTGAGAAACTTCTTAAACAGAAGGCTCAGGATTTGTTTGCGAACCCAAATCTGGCTCGTTTGTACATTCTCCATTCTAGTATCCAGAACGGTCAGCGTGCTGTTTTCGAAACTGTACCTGAAGGATGCCGTAAGATCATTCTTTCGACCAATATTGCCGAAACTTCCGTAACAATTCCCGAGCTGCGATATGTTATCGATAGTGGAAAGGAGCGTGAGAAGAAGTTTGTTGCCGCTCAGAGAATCACAACGTTGATGGTTGACTGGGTTAGTGAATCTAATATCAAGCAGCGATCTGGTCGTGCCGGTCGTGTGAGTGATGGTATTTACTTTGGCGTGTTTTCAAAGAAGCGGATGAGTCTACTCAACAAGACGCCGACCCCGGAAATTTTACGTTCAGATTTGCGACAGATTTGTCTGGAGGCTAAGGCTCTTGGAATCAAAGAGAGTATCAATGATTTCTTACAGAGTACACTCCAACCACCTCACCATAGCGCTGTGTCGTATGCAATTGACACTTTGAAGCACATCCATGCGCTTACTTCGGAAGGTGACATTACGCCCATTGGTCGATTCTTCTCTTTACTGTAAGTTTTTTTTCGTGGTCGTTCTTAGCTACAATCTATTTCTAACATTTTCTTTACTTTTCTAGTCCCGTCTCGCCAGGTCTGGCGCGAATGTTACTCTTTGGTGTCTTGTTCCGCAGTGTCGATATCGTCGTCATTCTCGCTGCTTTGGCTTCCAATCGTAGTATTTTCCTCACGCCAATGAAGGACTCTCAGTCATTCGCCGAGGCGGCTAAACGCAAGCTCTCGGGTCCGGAGGATAGTGATCATATCGCTGCTCTCAATGCTTTCCGCAGATGGAGACACTTACGAGTCAATGAAGGAGCTCTGAGTGCCAGTCGTTTTGCTGAGAGTAATTACTTGCATGTTGGCGCATTACGCACTACTGCTGCTACCGCAGAGCAAATTGTCGAGCTTCTCGAGCAACGACATATCATCCCGAAAACCGCTCCGGGCAACCGCTTTGAAAGCGAATACGGAGCTCCAGAGTTGAATACAAACTCTCTCAACGTTGAATTGACAAAGATGCTTGTGTTGGCGGGAACTTATCCTAACATTGCCGTGCAAGCTGCGATCAGAAATTTGCGCACAGAGAACGACAACAGTGCGGCTATGCACCCATCCTCTGTCAACTTCCCTGAAACTGAGGGAGGCAATAGATATAGAGGTCAGCTCAAGGAAACTTCTATTGTGAAGTACGGTACTATCTTTTCATTTGAAGAGAAAGTTAAGCGCGATGCGAATAGTAGCCAGGTCACGCTGAGAGACACTACTAGAACCGGAATGATACCATACATATTATCTAGCAATACTGCAGAGATAAGAGAGGGCTCTCTTTTGATTGACGATTGGGTTACTTATGCTTTGACCCCCGAGATTGCATCACCTATGGTTCTTACGTTGAAAGAGAACTTTGAAGCTGTACGTATAATTCCTCAGTTCTGAAAGCATTGTCTTTTCTCTAACATTTGTTACTTAGCTTCTTCAATATCTGTTTACCGAATTATGTAAGAAAGTTACCGCTCGCCACTCCATGAGCGCCGAAGAATCTGAGCTTTTGATGAACTGCATTCGCGGTTTAATGTTCCTTTTTGAGTCTGAGGCAAACGAGAATACTCGTCGTTACTACTAAAGGCTGTGAGATCAGACCGAGTGGTTTTCCTCTACTCGAGATTGTAAGAAAAGAGGTATTCTCATTTTGCACGAGAATAACTCGTGTGCTGACAACTTTAGTTTGTCGCCGATTTTTGTAAATAGTTGAAAATGTACATAAGTAAATAGATAGACTTATAAGGCAATAGATTTGATTTACCAGGCAGTTAGTTAGATATAATTACAGGGCTTTTTATTAAATCCAAGGAGAGATATATATACACTCTAAACATTTGTCGTGCCCACGACATTCTAAATATTCGGGCAGAGCAAATCGTACTTGACAAGCCGTTTGATCTAGAACCATCAAGTTAGCTAAATTACACGCACAGTACGAATGGAATGAACTCACGTCTGACGCGGAAGCAGTGACAAACTCGCGCGCTTCAAGCGCAACCCACACTTTCACCATTGAAGATACAGACTGTACTGAGCCGGCGCCGCCACTCATCGCCGATATAGCGCCTAATCTGCGCAAGATTGGCAACGAGCTTTTAAAAATATCGAGATTTGGATCTAATTGGCGTCCGATACCTTCCAAGAGTAAGACTGAGAGGACGACGTTGATGAAGTCGCTTTCCATGCGAACGTGATGTTTGCGGATCATGGTAAGAACTTCTTGTAAGACATCTCCAATTTTCATATTTCCCAGCGCAAAAGTCTTGCTCTTGACGCCTAAGAGAAGTCGCTGCATTCTAAGCGCAAAGACTTCCGCGTTAATGACTGTCTGTGGTGTTCTTGATCGCTCGACCATTAACTCTCCGGCTCGGTATCCGTCAAAAGTCGCAATCGAGGTAAACAGATCTATAAAATTCCTGCGGTTGACTGCGTTCAACTCAGTCACAAGCCCAGCGTCTAAAAACACTACCTGTGGACGATATCCATCTTCGTCAAGCTTGCTTAGGATTTCTCTGAATATCTGCGGATCCCTAGTTGCTAAGAGCTTGGAGGTGATTGCGTTTGTTGCCTCGATGTCGAAAGAAACGTCACGGTTCCACAATTGTCCAAATTTTTGATTCTTTTGCATTATACTCTCACGCAGCTTTGGTATTTTCACAAATCTCACCATGATATTACCTGGATGCAAATCCGCGTGCACAAAATTGTCAATCAGTAGCATAGTAAGAAACGCGTTCAACCCCATATCTGCAATCTCTTCCTCGACTTGTCCTCGAGCTTCGGATGGTAGACTAAGTAAACGATCCATTGGGATGGCCGGTACGTACTCTTCGATAAGGACATGCTTCGCGTTCATATTTGGCAGAAGAGCCGAGTACGAGACTGGGAAATGAATGTTCTCGCGATTAGAGAAGTTCTCTTGAAAGATTGAAAGATTTGTGGATTCAATCCGAAGATCCATCTGTAGCTTCATCATAACCCCAAACTGCTCAACTTCACCGGGAAGTGACAGCCACTCGATCGTAGGGATATAGTCAAGGACTGCGGCGAAGAATGCCATGATTCGGAGGTCTCGATGCACTCTTGATTCGACGTGCGGGTGTAGGACTTTCACTGCCACCCATGCATTTTCGCGATCTTTGGGATTGGGTACGTTCTCCAAGACTTTAGGAGACAGTTTGGCTCGATATACCTAATTGATGTCAGGTCGTGCTCGCGCGCTGAAAGTGCAATCGGGTACTAACCTGAGCGATTGCGCCAATTCCTAGCGGCTCCTCCTCAAACTCGTCAAAAATATCTTCAAATTTCTGGCCAAAAAAGGCCTCTTCGATGGCACTGATAGTAACTGATAACGAATGCTTCTTCACGCTTGAATGAAGTTTTGACATCTCGATACAGAAATGTCGTGGGAAAATATCAGTGCGACTGGCAGCCCATTGGCCGAGCTTAATAAATGTCGGTCCAGCCAGCTCCATACTATAAATTAACAATCTATACCACCATAATGTTCCGGTTCTCTCGCTATCAGAGTCAGAGACCTTGGATCCGAAGAAGATGGCGGGAGCGGTCAGTGCGACGGGAAGGAATAGCGAGACCAGATGCGCGAAACGAACACACGTCGCAACTGAGTCGTAAATATTTTCAAAAAAGGTGTAGATTCGTCTTAATAATGAGTTTTGGGGTATTTTCTCTTCATGCCGTTGTTCGCTCATGTCTTGTGATACTGAGAGCAAATACTCTTCCCGAGTCTGATATGCCCGGGAACTCTGGTCAACTTCTTCGAGTGTCGGGAAACTCTTCGTAGCAGCCTCACTGTCACATTTGATTTCATTATCTGTAGAAAATATTGCTGGAATTGATATGAATGCGATGGCGAGTATGCTTTTGCTGTAACGACCGTAATTGTGAGAGTGTGGTTCTTCGGCGGTCATGACGGATTGTGCACTTCGACTGTAATTTGATCTCGTAACATCACGCGCGTTTGAGGGTACATGGCTCAATTCTCTGGTACTAAATACACTTCTGGCACGCTGCTTCTCTAAGCCACTCAGCAATTGCATGCGACTCCGGGCTACAGCGGCTGATCCCTTGAGCATCAGCGATGAGACCGAGGCTGACGGCCGCGCTGATCCTAGCGCTAGCGGCGCAATGTAGCAGCCCCGGGATGCCATTCGCAGCTGGATATAATCTGTTCTGCCAATATAGATCACCTGCTCTCTGCGGAAAAGACTGCGGAAGTGTGTCTGGGCATGTATTTGTAGGAAGTTGGCGGTTGGGAGTGCTTTCTGTTGACGTTGATCGTCGGTCTCTCGGCTCCGGGTATTACCGCCGCACGGCTGGTCCTCGAGAACAGCCTATTGTGCAATCAGTAGGTGGATGCGAGTTGATGTATACTTGTTATGAGTTAATAAATGCATTTAATATGTATGATAGATATCGTTGTATATACAAAAAATAGTTCAGAGAATTGAGAGCACATAAAGAACGTCAGTCCATAAGCGTAGGCTCCAATCAACTAATCGCTCAGTTTGATAATCACAAATCCTGTAAAGCAATGACGACTAAAGGCCGTATAAGAAAAGCGCTGCCTGCTAGAAATCAAGAATCTTCATCCTGATGATCTATCAGCTAAAGCACCCTTCAACAAAGTTCCAAATATATAATCCCAAGCTGAAGCGGAGATTTTGAGAAATATATTACAAAAAAAAACAACAGCAAAGACGCCTCCCTTCCTAGCTCAATCCCAGATCCTCAGTCGATCTTCAAGTCATATATCTTTCCTCATCTTCGCTCGATGTTCTGTTAACTTCTGCCCCCTTTAGTGTAGAGTGGGTGCGATTCAGATCACTCTTTTGATTCGGATGCGCAAGGCAGTAAAGCTCCAGTCGAGTTTAATCTCTCTTCCTCCTGTAAAACACCGTTAGCAAATCTAATAACAAGATAACTCAAGTGTGCAGAATATAGAGCAATATGTACCATCTTTTGTCTGACTGCCTCGTCTGCTAGTCGGTATTTATGGTTCATATACAGCATGCGGAAGGTGAATGCAGTATAGTAAACTAAAAACAACAGTCAACACCCCATTCTTCTTCATCAAAAATAAATCAAATTTGAACACGTACTCGTTCCACCGACAAGAGCCAATACTGTGCAACGATGGGCGATATCGACAGCGGTAACATACCACGGTCTGACATATGCCGGCCGGCGCATATTCGGGATAGGACGAGTGCGAGGAGGAGAAGCCATGTTTATGCAATATATTTATGGACTAGTACCAGTCACAAGAAATACGTACAGAACTGGCAGGAAAAGCCGTGAAAGCAGGACGATATTTAGTGTGGTTGTTGGATAGTCTGATAAATCTCCAGACAGCGCTGAAAATTTAATGCACAAAACGATGCTTCATTTAATGCCACAACTGCAAATACAAAGATTGACAAAAGCACGAAAATTATTTGTACGGAACTCACACATCAGTCAAGGGACAACTTCAGCGATATCCAAGACCAACTGGTTTACTGCTTCAGCAGCACGGAAACAGGAGTACAATGACGACACGGATACCATTGCGCTTGAGCACGAGCAGAGATATTGCTCGTTGTCTGCAGCAGAGGACGGCGACGCAGCAATACGTGTCGCGACGAGCGATGCACTCGAGTCGGGCGGCATTGGCGATGGACTTCCTGAAATATATTCCCTTCATGAAGCGTCCGGCAGCTTCTGTTACAAATGCACCCAAAGTTGAATTTGACGAGGCCGAAGAGGAGGAGCTGAAAGCAGTTGCTACTACGTCGGAGAGCGGTTCAGAATCCAATGCCGTGAGCGAGACTGCAGAGGAACCCAGCGAATATGAACCACTACAGCTTTCAGAATTCGTGCACCGTGTGTCCAAGATCAGACCTGTTGCAGTAACAGGAGCTTCGAATATGAATCCTCAAGAATACGAAAACATAACGTTGTTTGAGATCGGACTCAAGCCAAAACAGCCCCACTTCCGAAGGCAGCTGAATGGATTCAAGTTCAATGTCTGGCAAAGCAAGACACCGGTGTACAGTGACAAGGCCGTCTACAGATTAGCACAACTTGCAGTCGGCGTCGAGTTAGGTCTTGTGGAGATCGAATGGCCGGAATCGAACGGGGTGGTTAACCCGCGTCGCACAAAACCATACAAGGCTCAAGATAAGTTTGCGCAGATTGCGATGCTGGAAAGTGTTCCGTCAATCGATGTCGCAAAGTTCTCGCTCGAAAATCTCAACACTAGATTTGCAGTTGCAAAGAAACTCAGCCAGTTGACTGGACGTCCTATTCCAGACGCGGTGTTCACTCGGGCTACTAGTGTGGAATATTTGTTAGAATACTACAAGGAGGAAGCAAAGACACATGAGAAGTACGGATTGTTCCAGGAAGATCCTTACAATCAGTATTCCACCAAGCTGTTTATTGACCCTGCACAATATGCGGGTACAAATGTGAAGATCTCGGCTTAAGGATTAAGGATTTCTTTTGTTGGTTGTGTAAATATCGGCAAAAATGTATATAGATGATAGTTAATATTAGTCGTAATTATAGCTGAATATTTATATTCATACTCATATGCATAAACCAATGCGAAAACAAAAAAAGAGGAATTTCAAACAAAAGCAGACGATAACTATCAACGAAAAAATACATGACAATCAAATTTCGTTAAGCCCCAATGTATCTGAAGACGGAATAAATTAAAAAAAGGAAAAAAACCCCTACGATTGACAGTTCATCAAATAAACCAATCCAAACCATATTCATCAAACCCGCTCAACACAAAGTATATCACCGTAGAACCAAAGTAGTCCGATATGCAGAAATTAAAAAAGAAATAGAAGAGAAAAAAGAGAAAAAAACAAAACATTTAGAACACCGAACGCAACTTATAGCATTATATATTCATACAAGAAAGGCGGGCAGTATAAGAGGCTTTTAGTCAGAGTAGCCATGCTTAGCAGCCTCCATCTCGTCAAGAGAATCGTAGTAGTCAGTCTCGACAACGGTGTCGATGCCAGAGTCGGAGTTGAAGGCGGGGGGAGGGAAAGGCATATTGCAGTTAGCCTTGCCGAGGTGAGGGAAGTACTTGCGGTACGAGTACCAGGCAACAAGGGAACCAAGGACAGCACCGAAGATGATGTCGGTGACGTGGTGACGGAAGTCCTCGATACGGGAGATACCGATCAAGGAAGCACCAAAAAGAGGGAGGACGGCGAGGAAAGCGCGAAAGAGCTCAGTACCAGGGTGGAAGACCTTGAGCTGGCCGGCGACCCAGGCAGCGAGCCAGCCGAAGCCAGCCCAGCCGTTGGAGGAGTGGCCGGAGGGAGTGGAGCGGAAGCCATCGTAGAGGACCTGGAGGTTGGGGTTTGTGCAGACCTCGATGCCGACAAGGCCATGGAGGGGTGTTCCGGGGGCGGGCATGCAGCGGGCGATGAAGTCAGGGCGCAGACGACCGATCATGTTCTTGAGCATCTCGGTGATGAACTCAGTGAGGATGACGGAGAGGGCGAGCGAGAGGAGGGAGACATTGAGCACATGGAGCCAGGCGGGGTTCTTGCGGTGAAGGAAGGGGGTGAAGATGACGATGATGCCAACAGAGATGACGGTTGTGTAGATGACGCCGACGATAGAGGGCACACGCTCGGTGGTGGCATAGGGGTGCTGGATGGAAGGGTCGTCGAGGGTAAAGAGGTTGAAGAAGGGGTTCATGTGAGTGAGGACGATGAAGCCGGCGAGGAGCATGAAGATGAAGACCCAGTCCATGAGGTAAGCCTTATGAAGAAGAGGAGCAGACCGCTCGACATGGCGGTGGATAGTGTGGACGGAGTACATGGTGGTGGTGAGTAGAGAATGGAGTATAAGAGGATCCAAGTAGGGAAGGTGATGGCGTGCGCTGTAGCGATGTGATCTGGCAGGCAGGGTATTTCAGGCACGAGACGAGGACAAAGGCCGGTTCGAACTGGAGCTTGTTTTCAGTGCTTATGCGATCGCGACAGCCTAGAACTTTTGGACGAGCAGACAAGGTCGCTTTGTTTGGGTCTTTATAATGTGGAAGAGATGAAGACGGATGAGTGCCAGGCGAGGCGTCTGGAATGCGCAGTCTTATCGCACACGTGCCCCTGCCCTGATTGGACCCGGACAGGCACGTGCTTTGCCGGTCGGCTGGGAGACACACCGTGCGCTGTGCTAGATACACGAGACACAACAAAGCCGACGCATCTCGCCGGCTTTCTAGCACTCTATGCAGCAATACTTCACCATCACAACTGTAAACACCTTCACCACTGTCAACATCTCCACCAGATCAGAATCACCACCACCAACAGTATCCGATCACTCCAGCTGTTCGTCATCCTCAACTACTCAAATCCTACTACACATCCTACCACATCCTCATAAATACCATGGATCAATCCTCCCTCTCCTCAATATTCCCCCCGCCGCCCGCAGCTTACTCCTCCTTCCTCCCCGGAGCTCCTCACCCGCCGCCGCCGCCGACCCCCGGCCCGCGCTATCGTTCCTTTGGTCTTACCTGGGAAGTATGTCTTCCCTTCTCCTCCCTCCTCTTTGCCTTCCTTCACCTGGCTGTGACTTTCGCTGGCTGCCTTTGCCTTTGCTTCGTGCATGTGTGGGATCAACTCTTCTTCTCCGCACCTCTCTGCCCTCGCATATTTCCTACTCACCGACTGACCGTCCTCTAGACCACCGATGAATTGCCCCCTCTCGCTGCCTCGGGCATCAGAGAACTGTTCTCGACCTCAACAGACCCAGCAGACCCTTCCTACAGAGTCTCCGAACTCTCGGCCCTCACTAGATCCCTCCTCATCAAGTATCTCGAACTCCTAGGCGTCCTCTCCATCTCCCCCGAACGCTTCCCCCCGCTCGTCGAAGATATCCGCACCATCCTCTTAAACATGCATCATCTTCTAAACGAATACCGTCCCCACCAAGCTCGCGAATCTCTCATCCTTATGATGGAAGATCAACTCGACCGCAAACGCGCCCAAACAGAGGCTGCTAAACAGGCATGCGAGCGTATGGAACTCATCTTATCCTCTCTCGCCCCATCATCATCCTCTGTTCCCGTCTCCTCTGTCCTCGAACACGCTGTAAACTCTGCAAATCCCCCGTCGCATATCGCGAATCCGGCTGCTACCGATGCTGCTCTCGCCCGTCGTGCCGACATGCGCGTCTGGGCTGCTCTTTCATCCTAAAACTAGCCTATCATCATACGCTGTTAAGTGCTAAAAGTTTTCATTCCTACTCATCATACGGCGTCCGGTTCTGTTTTCCCCATGTCACATTACTATAATACGTACATAATGCTATAATACAATTATACACCACAAACTAAACAAAATAACACATGCAACAAAAAAAATCAAACAACGCCGGCATAATATTCCCTATTCCTTCCTTCTATTTACTCTGCAATTCTTCAATATAAATTATTTACCAGATTTTTTCCTCCCTCTTCAAATCATCTTCTGAAATCTCCGCCTACTGTTTGAGTACGTCCATAATAATCACGGTACATTGGCGGGCTAGGCCGAGAACCATGAACGGTCACGCGAATATTATTGCTAGTATGGTATCGTGCTGGTTGTTGTCGTGGTTGCGCAGACTGTGGTTGAGCCCGGCGGTTGGTGTATTGTTGCGTATGCTGCTGTTGCTGGTACTGATAATTCATTGATCTGTATTCTGATTGCTCCGGCTTCTGATGAGGTATACCTGACGCTTTAGCCCGTGTACTATTCGACTCTAATTCCTCCTGCTCTCGCTGCATATGCTGTGTGCGCTCAATTTTTTCAAAGTACGTTTCTTGCTGCACTGGATATGTCCCACGAGTGGCGACCAGTTGAGGTCTCGATTCAGCTTCAGTTCGCTCGGCAATTTCATCTTCGTACTCTGATGGCGGCAGCACGTACTATTCCCATAATTAGCATCAAGTCCACTAAAATATTCAAAATAAAATTAAACTCACATCGTCATCATCAACAGAATCATAGTATCCGCCATACAACTCGTCATCCTCTTCAACATCCACGTAATCGTCATCTCCAATCACATAGTCAGGATCAGCATCTGAATATCTATACTGGTGAGACGGATACCCTCTGTAGTACTGTTGCTGTAGCTGCTGTTGTTGTTGTTGCTGCTGCTGCTGCTGTTGGAAGTACAAGCTATCCTGGTTGATCGTCTCCAAATATCCGTACATGAAATTACTCAAAAGAACCTGCTGCCGCAACGGTCGTCTCGGATTCGCCAACTTCAAATGCGATAAGCGATAAATAGCACGCTCGACGTGCAGTGGAAATCGCGTATAGTAGAACGGCCGTTGCACTTCCTGAGTCTCCTCTTCAACTTCTTCGTCACTTTCGGTGTATTCCTCTGGTACTTCATACGCAGCAGGATGCGAAACCTGTTGTCGTCGCGGTGGTGATACAGGAGGCGAAGCGCTACCCGAACGTGATCTGAAAATACCCGTGCCTGATAGCAAAGAGTCCGAAATTACCGAAGACAGCGAAGACGATGAAGTGCTATGTTGCATACTTCGTGTCTGCTTTGGTGCCGGCGCTTGGGGTTTCAGTGTTTCTTTCTTCTTGCTCTTGCGGAAAATATTCGTGAGTCTGCTGTCCTTCTTCTTTTCCTCAGTGCTCGAGTCAGTACTCGACGAATCAAGCGACTCGCGACTGCGAGATCCCTTTGATGCGTTCTCAACCGAACTAATGGAGCTTCGCAGCTGTCCTGAAGAGAAGCTAGACACTTTCTTCGAAGTAGCCTTTACTGCGTCATTTATCGACGATTTCAATCCACCATTACTCTCTTTGTCAGACGTAAACAGCCTTCCAAAACTTGCCTTGATAGTCGTCTTTGTCTTCTTCTTCCCAGTTCTATGTGACTCAAGTTCCTCGGCATTGATAAACGGAATTGTTAAAAGACTGTCCGTGCGACTATATCGATTATTTGAAAAATTCTCTGGAAGCGTGCTCGTTCTATTTATTATGGGTTCACGGGCAGCAGGTGTCATTGGAGTCATCGACGCAGATCTGGTTGGTACAGATCCACCTGTGTACCTTGGCGTAGGAGTTGATTGCGAGGTTGTCATAAGTACAGACCGTCCATGGTAATTCTGATTTTGAGGTCTTGCTGCGATATTTTCACCGGTATTCAGATTCTTAGTAGTAATATTTGCATCCCGCTCGTGAGTTCTAGGCTTGGGGGATCCATCAAGATCATCAAAAAACCAAAAATCATCGTCAAAATCAAGTTTGAGCTTCCCATCCTCGACAACAACATGTTGCGACGGTTGCGGCGGTTGAGATGCCTGTAATGATGGCGACAAAGTGACTGTATCTTGCTGTATCGAACCAATTGCTCGTTCATACTCTTCCTCGTCTTCGATGCTAGAATGAGTCGTGTTTGTGGAGCCGCCGCGGCTGCTAAGCTTTCGTGAGGTATTGGTGGATCTTCGTAGTCCTCGACCTTTCAAAGGCGAGATTACTGAATTCATTGTAGACGCCGCAGCATTGCGAAAATATGGCCGAGCAGACGAGGAGAGCGAAGAAGACGAAGTTGAGCGAGCTTTCATGGTGTATGTCTCTAGCATTTCCAAATCAGATACGGTAACTTCAACCTGAGCTTTACGTTCCTGTAGTGTATCTGCACCGTCCTCGTATCCCGACGGCATATCAACCGAAGTATCGATTTCGCGCGAGAGCTTCGATTTACGACGCACGACTCTTCCAGTACCATTTTGCGAATCGCTGGAGCCCGGGACGGATAGTTGATCGCTTGTTGACGAAGAATTCCGCAAGGCAGATGTCGCAGACGCAGTTCGATCTGCTAGTTTCTGGATCTCGCTGACTCGTTCTTGAACAAACGTGCGCCATTCTTTGGGTGCCAGTGCAGGGTGCAGGTGCGCAGGAACCCATAGTAATGTCTGATCAGCCGCCGAGGTCGCGCTATTTGTGCTTCCTGTTGATGAAATCGAAGCGCCGTCGTCGCTCCCGGTTGGTGAGACTGCCCGAGGGACGATGAGCTGTTGTGGCTGTGGTTGAAGCTGCTGGGCTGGCGACGAGAATGAAGTTAGTGGTTGCGAGGGCGAACGCTGAGAAGTTGCGGGTAAATCGGGGTCTGAGGTCGTAGATGCATCGAATGAAATCCTTTTCAAAACCTGTATGCTGTATCTCTCCTGGGCAACGACTGCCGAAGGCTCTTCCAAATCGATATTCTCAAGGGGCATGCTCGCACCAAATGGTGGAGATATCATCATAGACGGCGGAGGCGGACTCAGTGATGGCAGCTTCACTGATAAACTGCCGCTCCGAGCGGTATTTGAAATATTCGAGTGTGGAGGAGAGGCTGGCGAAGGAGGTGAAGAGGAACCCTGTGGGCCATCTTCCATGTCATCGCAGTACTCGCTTACTGAAGAGTTGTCGGATGTGGTCGATAGAGCCGACACAAAACTATCGCGTACATAGAAATCAACTATGGAACTTGCATTGCGGGGTGACCGCGGTAAAGGGGCCTATTGGCAAACAGTCAGCTCGCCAATTCGTCAAGTGTTCATGGAGCATTGTGGAGCGCTTGTGGAGCGCACAGCAACGCGCAAAACATCCAACGCGCCAGGAGAACAGCGGCGTCTCGGGTTCTGTGCGCATTTCAAAAAAACACCAATAAAAATAAAACAAAATACTAACCTCCATCTAAGGATTTTTCCTGCCTTGGTAAGACCCAGACACACAGGTTGCGCGCTGGACAAAATATCAGATGCGCCAGTTGACGACCGCGTGAGAGAGTGAAATGCCAGACGTGAATCACGGTGCCTGTATGCAACTGAGTGCAGGAAGCCAGCGTAACTCCAGAAACAGAAAAGATGGACAAGCAAAGTATGTACAAAAATTGCAATAGGTAAATGCAGCAAAAACGGCCTGGTTGTGGTGACAATAGGAGAGAGAAGACAGATGCCCTTTGCTCGGCGCGTGATGGGCGAGGAAAGCGACCACACACTGAACAGGCAAAATTCCAAGCAGCGATCGAAGCAAGTCACAAGTCACAAGAGGTCACTTTGTGATTGGAGATGATGACAGTTGGGCTGATTGCCGTAGAGGACACTTAGTCAGTTTAATTAGATATATGTGGATATTTGGTGTTTTAAGGGCAGTTGAGGTTGCTGCAGGTCAGTTGTCTTTGCCGCAAAAGTCGTCCGCGCTCGTGTTTGCTGACGGCTGTTCGCAGCCATTTTACGATTGATTGATAATTTTGCGCGTGGGATCCACGAACAGTGGCACATAATCTCAAAGCAGCCATCCTTCTATGCCCAAGGCGAAACGCCACAGGACTCTTGGTCTGGATAATGGGGTGGAATCTTGAGTATAGAACATATTGCACACGACAAAATAGCGGTAGTCAGTAACTGCACTTAAGCAGCAGTCCGTTCACCATTCTTCTACTTCGTACTTCTCTTAACTTCATCGCTGCTTCTCAAATCCATCCTTCATTTCCACCAGAAATGCACGCCGCACAAAGGCGCGCTCTATTTGCTTTCTTGGTTGCTCTAAATTCCTGGGTGCAACCCAGTCCGGCACTTGCGGCTTCTTCGTCTCTTCACAGCTAGCTCTTGTAAACTACTGAGTGCACTTCTGATGAACTAATCTTCTTCAACTATCGAATCCACGAATCCGATGTCCCAACCGTCCAGCATCCATCCCTCTCTAACCGGAAATTCATCTTGAAAGTCAGTCTTTACTTTTTCCCCATAACCTTATTCAGCACGAGACACACAAATGGAATGCTTTGCAAATCCGTTCTATGTCAACGAGTCTTTCTCTGTCTCTTATCTCTTCTGATACGCACAGCTGTCATAATATAAATCTACCATTCATAAATACTGTCGGTAACTGTTATTTATTTCGAATTATTCATTTGACTATCATCTAGCCGTTGAACAACAAAACAATTAGTTGTTGTTGTTGTAGATTTTATTGACCTTAAGTAGGTTACCCCAACCCGATGTGCTGATGAATTTCTGACTAAGACATTTTTACGATTCTTAGAGGTAATTTGCATATATTATCGTCAATTGCGATGGTGTTGTGGCGCAATGGTGAGCGCATCGGATTTCGGTTTGAATCGAAATCAAATTTTCCGAAGGCTGCAGGTTCGAATCCTGTCAACATCGCTTCTTTTTTTTTGTTTTATTATATATATTTTTATTCTGTTCATTGTTGAATTTTTTTTATAATTCGGTAGTTTGTAATAATGATATATTGTTAAAATATCAATGTCCACACAACTAATATAGAAACAAAAGAAGCAAACACAAATAACGTAACACCAATATCAATGGACAACACCCATGACACAATTAATAAAAAAAGATTAAGCCAAGTCCGCAAAGAAAAACAAAAAAATTGAATTGATTATGAATAATGCCCTATGACAAAAAGAATGATCCAGATCCTTCCTGTACAGCTTTCGTTACTCGTTCAAGTAGCATCTCTTTCGAACTGTAATCTGGCATCTTCAAATAATTCACACACGTCATCACACTAGGCAAATAATCGTCTGGTGTAAAAGGTGGCTCGTTAGGCTTATTGACGATTGTAAATGTCGGTGACAATGCTTTGAATCCGCCGATAGGTAGGTTTGGACTTCCCGTGACAAATTGTAAAAAGGCACGACGCTCGTCGACTGAGAATTCTGACATTACTTCGACCAAGTTTTGTACGGTTCGGCTGCTCATAGTGAATCCATGATCTGCTTTAACGGAATCAAGAAGAGCTGTTTCGGAGCGTTAGACAAAAACTACATAGCAGATAAGAAAAAAAAACTTACTTGACAAAGACCAGTCTTCTTCGACCTGTCCACACAAAATCACCATCTCCTCTTGAGTGAACGCACTCATTGCCGTAAACGGGAACACTGTCGAGAATCCCTCGCGGAATGCCTCGATCTGCTTCTCGACTCCAGATCCTAACGTTGCTTCAACAACAAGTTGGACATAGTCGTCAACGGTCTCCATAGTAACGTATTTGTCCGCACCACCTCCGACAAGTTCGTATTCCGGATATCCAGGCAATGTAAAGTCGAGAGTAAGATCTTCGACAGAAACATCGTCAATCTTGTACTCACGGAGAATATTCCTCTTTTCATCCTCTGAAATAGACTGATCCTCCACGATAGTAGCCTTAGCTTTTGCAAAACGTTCGAGTAATCTGAGTGAATTGGCAAGTTGCTCGTCAACCGTATCCATAATTGCAAGCGACGTCGGCGAAGTTGCAGCATTCTCATCTTTAGGTACAAAAAACATCGAGTTGAATTTAATATCTAAGAGTCGCGAATCAATCAAAGCGCGGCCGACAAATTGACCCAAGACATGGAACATCCGCAAAGCTTCCTTGCCGCTGTTGGTTTCAAGGTAGCTGCTGCTCATAGGCATAGGATACAATCCGTGTCGTCCAAACGCGTACGGACTCTGAAGATCAGACTCATTCTCGCGCCACATCCGGAGTTTCTTCTTCGAAAACTCGCGGGACACGATCGCGTAAAACTCAAGCGTAGGTCCAAGTCCAGTACCGACCTCATTAAAATATTCAACCTCGAGCACATTCGCCGACGAGCCATACAGTTCCATTACTCGGATAGCGCTCTGCAAGATTTGCGTTCTCGAAATCCTAACCTTCTGTCGCATATTGCGCAACATAGGCACTCGAGATCGGCTACTGTAGCTCGAACTGTCGCGACGGTTAGATTTCTCATTTCGCAATTTCCAGCGTGTCAGGAATCGATAATGGCCGAATGACGTAGACTGAACAAGCAATCGGCGAGTTTCAAACGGAAACAAGAAAGGATAGTGGCGCGTCAAATCTCTGTTCCAATCCGGAACACAGCCGCTAGCCACAATCATTGGTTCTTCAAGTTGTCGGTTAAGCTTAGAGGTCAGTTTGCTGTTGATAAATTGAGTGATTGGTAATGCAGCCAGATGAGCGCTTTCCTCAACCGTAAACATCTCCTTAATACTAGCATTCAGACGATAAAGGATTCGAAGCAATTGCAAAATTGAAAAGGTAATCTTGTCATCCTTCAACGATTCTGGAATCTCCTCGAACTGCTCACCGTACTTCAAAGCAGCAGACTCCGATACTGGAGCAGGACCCATGACTTTTCTGTACTTCAAAACGCACTGAGAGTCTGACGAGTGTCTCGAGAATATCGAGCGATCGCCAGCATACTTGTACAAAGCTCCGTATATCATCATGTCGTTCGGAATAACCTTTCCACCCGCGCAGAATTCAATATGCCAGTTCTGAGGAGCAGATTGCAACGCTGAAGAGTATGACTGTTTCGGAGTGGTCTTTCCAGGTAAATGTTCTGATGCGCTGCTCGTCCGACGGCTCATGGGCTTGATCTGAGCTGCGACAGGAGTTCCTAGACCAGAATGAGCTGCAAGAGCATCATCCTTGGATCCATCGCCAGTGGTGGTCATATAGTCCTCCAATCGATTAATGACAGATTCAGACGTCGCGATATCCCTGTTCGAGTCTTCTGCAGTCGAGGTCTTTGCTTTACCAGTCACCGTTGTAGGAGTTGTCGCGGAATGGGCCTTGGCTGCCGAGGAGCTTTCGCCAGTCTCGGTCTCATCGCCGCCATCAGCAATAGCCGAGCCGGATTCGGTGTTGATAGCAGAAGCTGCAAACGATGCAAAAGATTCAAAATTATTACCGAAAAGTCCAGAGCCACCAAATCTGCGCGAGATCCCCGTCGGTGTTCCCATAGGTCTGTCGCTCAACCGCGCACGCAGATGATCTTCAAGAGTTTTCAAAGTCGAGATAGCTGGGATAGAGACTGTCATCATTGAGCGAGGGCTGTCTGAATCTTCGGCACTGAGTTTCAAGCGAATCGGTTCAGACATTGCTTCGATGGGATTTTCATTCGCTTCTGTCAAATATGTCAGCAAAGCATCTTCGCAAGAAATTAGGAAATAACATACCAGAGCTATCACATGTAAACACTTCAAATCTCTCTGATCGCATCAGCGATTCCTGGAGCTTGCCGATCAAGACGCTAAAAGGAGAATCAGAACCATCTTTGGCTGTCATAAACGCTTCCATAAACACTTTGCTCGAGTTAAATTTAGCTTCTTCATCTTCACTGTCATATAAAAGCTGAAGAAGTGCCTGGACAATTCCAGAGTTGAGAAGTTCATAACTCGATGTGCTTGTCAACGACTCGTTATTAAAGTGAGCCGCAACATTTTGAAGTATTTGAGCAAGATTTGGACCAGCCTTTATGCTATTCGCAAGTACGCTGAGCTCGTTCATTTCTGAAGCGGCGTCGGCACCAGACTGTGAATCAGGAAGTCGATATTTTCTCAAGAAGGCTTTAGAGGCATCGGCAATCCAGACATTGAGAGATGAGCTGTAGTTCAACGAAATATGTAATGTTGGACGCGCCTCCATCGAAGAAGGTACTGAAAATCCTGATTTTTCCTCTTCCTCTTCCCCTTCTTCATCCTCATCCTCGTCCTCATCTTCGTCTTCCATAAGCTCGTCTTCGTTATCATTACTGTATTCGGCATCTTCTCCGCTACTTGGCTCCGCGACCTCACCCTCGCCATCAGAAATTTGACTCTTATCAGCAAGATGAGTATCGTAATCCGTTGCCAATCTCTCAATCTCGGCTACGACGCCTTCTCGCTCAAAATGCTTAGCATAGATATCAGGAAGTCGACGACGCAGAGCTTCGGCGATTTGTAGACCAGAGACGATGATGCTCGGCTGGTCCTTCTGTGCGAGCATGGACGCCAAGAGCGAGGAAAATTGAGCTGCTTTGAGGCCTTCGTAAAGAATGTCCGTGTCAATATTTAATACCATCTTTAGCAGAGCAATGACCACCTTCTGTCTAATTGCTAAATCAATAGTACAAGAATAGACATCCAACAGAACAGGTAAGAAAATAATGACAAACCGTCGGACTTGCGGCAGGCACTCCTGAAGAATTTCAAACCGGTCAGCATTTGCTTCGGGAGTCGAAAAGCCAAGAGTATCCATAGTCTGCAAGTACGAAGGGTTTTCTGAAAGATCGCTCTTTTGAATACCAGGTAATAACTCGCAAACAACATTAAGTGTCGTAAGCATCTGATCTTTCGGACAGTGGATAACTGCCTGCATAATGAAAATACTGCTAACCTGATCGTCAGGGTGAGAGTCTGGGGGTGAACTGACGCCAGTCAAAATTGTGTACAGAGTATCGACGATTCCCATCTTAAGCAATAGCGAGGTCAGATTAGGGGATGCCTTGGCGCAAAAAGAAAGAGCCTTGATGAAATCTGCGGCGACGGTCGTTCCAACAACGTTAGTCGGACCGGGAATAATCATATCCATCATTTTCTGTAGCAGCTCTGAGCTCACAAGAGATTCGAGCTGCGCGGGATGATGTCTGAAACTTTCGATAATACGAGCAACACTAAGACAACCTTGTTCAACAACTTTCTGATCCGTTCCCATCAATACATTAAGAAGTATCGGCATCACGTCGCGGACAGTTGCAAAACAATCGACCGGAATATTTCTGCTGCAGTTGGCGGCTATAGTGACGGCAGTACGTTGAATAGTGATGGCAAAGAAGTCGAGGTACATTAGACATGCCGCAAGACCACCTTCGCGAACAACGATAACCGGATAATCTGCTGAAACAGTTTGAAGAGTCTGAAAGTTGTTAGAAGATGTGAAATAATAGAATAAAACAAGTGCTTACAA
The DNA here is from genome assembly GCA_030572775.1 of [Lipomyces] yamanashiensis. Classification (NCBI taxonomy): domain Eukaryota; kingdom Fungi; phylum Ascomycota; class Lipomycetes; order Lipomycetales; family Lipomycetaceae; genus Myxozyma; species [Lipomyces] yamanashiensis. The sequence goes on from JAJMBS010000002.1 coordinate 586,099, forward strand.
TGAGTGCTTGCTCAGCTAAGTCAATGTACTCAATCTCCAGCAATTTCTGGCAGAGGATAGGAACGGCACCATTAAAAGCAATAGCTCTTGTACTTGCAGGTAGTGCGTCCATAATATTTGTCAGACAGCGACACGCAATCATTGGCGACTCTGGATCGCTCTCTCCGTAAACAGGATTAGCCAATATATCGACGAGTTCGCGAATAATCTGATCGGCAGAGAATCCGGCGGAGAACATATCCTCTGTGCACATAATAATCAAGATTGAAAGCTCTCGAAGAGCAGCCATGCGGATGTCTGGGTTATCACGCTGCTTGAGATTCGAAAAAAGATCTTGAAAGCGGACAGAGAGCTCGGACATCATACCAGCCATTCCAAACATCGATCCCGAAATATCACGGGAGATCATAGAGGCGGGACCATTGCCACCAGAGCCAGACATGGCAAATGAGTTGATTGATGATTCTCGATCCGACTCGTCTTCATTATCGTCGTCATCTTCATCTTCATCTTCACCGGTTCCATCGTCGTCATCATCTTCGTCGTCATCATTACTGTCCGCCGCGCGACTACTGCCACCTCTGGATCGGTGGCGGTATGAATGCTCACGGTCGAGATCACCGTTGTCGTCATCTTCCTCATCGTAGTCACCCATATCATCCTGATCGTCTAAATCATCCTCTAAACCTTGCATGAGTCCAAGAAGAGTGCGATGACGAGGAGAGAGTCTACTCCGCTCGCTTGTCTCAGCGGCCTCAGCTGCCTCGGCGGCTACAGCTTCTCTCACGCTTTCGAGATCCATCAGCTCTTCCTCTAGATCATGATGACTTCGCGCTCTGCGACCGTTATGTGAAGTAGGTGATCGGCTGGTCTTATTCTTACTGCTGCTGCTTGATTCTCCGGAGGAACTTGATGACGCTGACTTTGACATATTTCTCTGATGTCGATGTGATTTACTTTTGTCGGGTGTTGAAGCGGTCAAATCAGAGCCTTTCTTGGATGTGGGATTATCAATAGATCGACAAGATCGCTTTGAGAAAGTTGAATCAGGAGGCTCTTCGCGACTGGCTGATAAGTCCTGAGAGAGGTCGGATAGGCTTGAGATCGACGGGATTGATCGCTTGCGTTTCGATGTGGCTGGTAAAGATGCGCGATCAAATGAACGACCAGCGGTATGTGACCTATCAAAGAAGTATCAGCACGCTATAGCGCGTAAAATAAATGGGCTCGGTCACCTGGTAGACTGTGATGGAGAGTTAGCGGATGCTGCTCCTTCTCTCCGAGATGCTGGCTTGGAAGGGAAAGACGTGGAACCAGAAGGGGTATCAGAAGGCAGAGATTGTTTACTATCAGTTGTATTAGACAAGCTCTTAGCAGACGAACTCTTGCGGCGTTGCCGGCTTGAAGGCTGAGGTGACTCTTTCTGTGTCGCAGCGGATGTAGTCGGATCCACTACTGTACTTGCTGACGATTCCGACGCGAAAGAATTGGTGCTAGTGTTGTTATTAGAAGCGAGAGATGTGACTGACGCTGAGTTCAAGGATAGTCTAGTGGCAGGTTTGATTCTCCGAGATCTGGGTTCCATATGACTATCTGCGCGCGTATTGGGTTGTGTCTCTGGTCTTTTTCTGGTGCAGCGACACTGCGCAGGCGACGAGGAACTTGGATGGAGGATTCTTGACTTTCTGTGTCTATCCGTCAAATAGATTCACGAGTCTCAAAAGTTATTGTTCATTCCGATTTGCGCAATTGCAAAATAAACCGAAAATGCTGTCACAAATGTGAGGATGCTGTCGGGTGAACGCACTAGAATGGGTTAAAGTGGTCAGCGACAACGTCGAACAGAAGGTTGAAGATCACTCAATAGCAAAGGAGTTGCCACTGGATGCGCAATACGTACCACTTAAACGCCTTGAAGTCAGGTATTTCCACTGGATTCAGCAAGCAAGCAGCGGGAGAGTGTAGGATGTGGTGTGCGGGGAGTAGCGTGTTGCAGATGAGGGCCAAAGGGTAAGGTGACTGGGATCCGTCTGGGCTCTCTACAACTAGACTGACGCGGTGCTTTGGGCTGGTTTGCGATAAGATACAGGCTGAATATGTGATTGTTTAGGCAGATTATAGAATGATATGTGTTTTATAGCCACTACTCAGTTTGCCAGTCTACTACCGCGCTGTGCCCAGCACACCTGTGACTAAGCACCCCTCTGCCAGCTAATCACAGCCAGACTTGCCAGTCAGTGCCTGAGTCTACTTCCTCTCACCAACGCGGCGCAATGCGTCATTGATGCCAACACGCGGCTCACTGGCTTTGGCGTAGAGTTTCGCACGCTCCTGTGCTGCTCATGGCAGAGAGAGAATCTGGAGGTGTGTTGGAATAGCAGCATCAGGCAGGGTCTGAAATGCGAATCCAGCTTCGTTTGGTCTTCAGCTATTCGCGCAGTTCATGGGACGACTGCGAAAGGTTTATTGCCGCTTCGAGTAATAAGTCACCTACATGGTACTGCACTCAGAAGCTTCGATCACATGATGCGGCTCTTCTGTAGCGTATTCCCTTCGGTTATAGTATACTGTCTACAGATAATAGATCGAGCTACTGTTCATGGGTAGTCTGAATAGAATTATTCTGCGTCTTTATACGGTGTCGGCTTGTAGTGTAGGTGTGTGGGCGTATGGCTGTACGGTCGTCGGGCTATCCACGACTCTCAAATCGTCAAATAGTTCATTATGGCCAAAGCCAGTCGTAAAAATACTGATCAATCAAAAAGATTCCTAAGCCTTCAAGTACGGGCTCAGAGTCACAGAGTCGAATCTATTGCGGCCTTGTTAGCTTTCATGTCCCTTCAATACATCGCGAACAAGGCACTCACTGGTAGTAGGTTCCGTTGAGCTCCATGGGGCCCTTGACGACAAGGTTCGAAATCACAGTCGCGGGACCAGCAGTCGACGCAATCGTTCCGTTGTTCTTGACGTTCATGAGGTATTCGTGGTGCTCGGGTTTCATCTTCTCGCGGTCTGGGCCATGGTTAGTATGTGTGGATTCTGGATGTGTAATAAAGAATATGCATACGCTTCTCGCGGATCTCCTTCTGCATGTCAGAGTCCATCACACCAGGGTCAACCGAGATAGAGAAAATCTCGGGCTCTTCGACGGCAAGGGTAGCCGCAAGGTGATTCACGCAAGCTTTCGAGCTACCGTAAGCTTCCCATCCGTACTGCAATGCAGACATGTTAGACCACGCAAGATATATAAAAGTGCTTTGCTGTTTATTGGCAGAAGTAACATACGTAGTGGTCTTCGTATGAAGCGATAGACGAAACTAGGACAACATGTCCCTTGGTCTCTCGGAGATAGGGGATAGCAGCTTTCATCTGCAAACAATGTCAGCCAGAAACCATCTTAAAACAACCACGAAAAGCGTACTGTAACCAAGGTCGAGAAAAAGTTAATGTCAAAGAGCTTCTTGAACTCGAGAATGTCAAGAGAAGCGACGGGTGCGACGGGTGCAATAACAGCAGCGTTGAAAACAATGCCATCGAGCTTGCCAAACTTGGAGATGGCAGCCTCGACAGCCTTCTCGCCAGTCGAGTAGTCGGAAATATCACCGGTGACTATCCTGAGCCATATGTCAATAATTTGCTCTTGTATGAACAATCAAGTAGTTGCGATATTTACTCGACTTGGCCGGGGAACTGCTCCGCAAGAGCCTTCAGACCAGCTTCGGTACGTGCAACCGCGACGACATTAGCGGACGTAGGAGCAGCGAGCAAAAGTTCAGCAATGTTCTTGCCGAGACCTTAGTAAATATTAGTATTTTTTCCAGTTTTTTTGGTGGCATATAAAGGAATTGTCTGTACATACCACGCGAGGCGCCGGTGACAATGTAAACTGGGGCAGCGGGAGACATAATTCTCTAGATCAATAGATAAGCAATCGGTACACTATCCTGTGCATAACCCCGTAGATAAAATAAGAAATAATGTGACGAAAAAAGAGACATACCAATTTTTGGGAGTAGATGATCAAGGATACAAGAGAAACAAGAGAGGACTAGATGAGTGTGCGAAGTTCAGCGCTTGGGCTCCAGTGAATGATTTCCTGATATCGCTAAGAACTCCGGTCAAAAGCCTATCGGCGACAGGTTATCTCCCAACTGAGCGTCGCATTTGAATAACTAGTCTGGTTATATTGTCACTACATATCAGCACTAGCAGTATTCAAAGATGAAAGCAAAATTTTATATGCCATTGTTTTTGATTCTTTTTGATATTATGCCTTTTTAGCAGCCACGGAGAAGGGATTTCATGGAGCTGGTAATAATTAATGAATTAATTTTGATTGTCTGACATAGAGATAGACGCACGTTCGAGATAGGCACTTATAGAATGATTACTATAATTGATTTATGACTGTACATTAAACACGTATATACGAGAAATTAGTAGCGTATAGTAGCTTATTTGTCAACAAACTCAGCAAGCTTTTCGTCAGTAAATCTACATCGCCAAGTCAGTTAGAATACTCAGTCGCAAAATACACTCTAATCAATATACACACCTTAAAGTCTGACCGCTCAATTCCATAGGAGCCTTCATCAACAGGTTAATGGCGACTCCACCGGGGAGTGAAGGAGGAGACAGAGCATTGTCTGTCTTCAGGTTCAGGAAGCGCTCATGCTCGCTGGGCTTCATCTCAGTGCCATCTAATAGGGAGTCAGCATAACTATTAACTCATAGCCAATAAAAAAAATTCCACATACGAGTCTCTCGCAGAGAAATCTGCATGTTAGTGTCCATGACACCGGGATCGAGGGAGAAGGTGAAGATCTCGGGTTCTTCGGCAGCAAGGGTAGCGGCCAAGTGGTCAGTGGCCGCCTTAGATGAGCCATAGGCACCCCATCCATACTAATACAACCAGTGATTAGCGATGCTTATAACAGATCAGTATGAAATCGGCGATAGCTTACAAAGTAGTGGTGCGTTGCGCCAGACGAAACGAAGATGACCTTTCCCTTGGACGCCTTAAGATAAGGAATAGCTTCCCTCAAAGCAGGCAACATCGAGAAAAAGTTAATATCATACAGCTTCTTCCATTCAGCCGAATCAGCCTTCGCTACGCTGGCGATGGGATCGAGAATGGCAGCATTGAAGACGATTCCATCAAGCGAACCGAATTTCGAGATTGCAAGCTTGACAGCCTCAATGTTGATCTCATCCTTAGAGATGTCACCAGAGACGTATGCAACCTGACCGGGGAACTCGTCTGCAAATGCCTTTAAAGGCTCTTCAGTGCGCGCTACAAGAACAACCTTTGCAGCAATCGGGGCGGATAGCAACTTTCGGGTCATGGCAGCGCCCATGCCTTACAATTTAATTAGCAATAAGATAGATAACAATCAAAAAGTTATAAATTTACCTCGAGAAGCACCAGTAACTATGACAACAGGCATTGTGAATGTGTAGATGGCTAATTGGCAACACAATCTGAGTAGTTATCAACTGAAACTAGTTACTACTATCGCCCGGATCCTTCGATGGCAAACTTCACAAGACCCTTTCGCTCACAGTCACACTAAACCCTTTATAATTACAAAAGAGCCGCATGCATATCAAAACTCAGATTACAATAAAGTTTTATCTTATCAGATGAAGGTTAAAAAGTACAAAGGCCATGGATTTTCAGTAAGCGAAAAGCCCCTTCCCCATCGCAACCAGACCCTTCTTTTTCCTATTTTGTAGTCAAAACGGACAGTCTATTTTCAGACAGCGGAAATGGGGTAGGAAGACACAAAGACTGCGCCACGTCTGTGGAATTGTGTTTGCGAAATTCAGTAAGGGCAATTTATTACTCGTCTCAGCAGCTTGAAACATGACATGTAGAGTACATACAGTCCTGATGCTGGCAGACAAGAAGCGATTGTATGATCGCCACAATTTAATACAATGAAAAAGAAAGAGAAGAAAAAGAAGGGAAAAAACCCTTCTGAAGTTCCGAAATGAAAGATGTGAGACCAGGCAATAAGAATATTTCTTTCACGGAAAAAAGCGCTTCATATTGGATTACCGTAACTACGCTCCTTCAGTGCTACAGTAGCGAAAGGAAAAATTTTCAAGTGGCGCATCAATTGACCAGATAAGCTACGAAATTAGACTCATATTTGATAAAAAAAAAAAAAATAGAGTGGTTGATTAGGTTTTTTTGTGCTCGTTTAGAGTGCAACGTCTGTGGAGCGTGTTGCCAGCATTCTAGACGCGTTGGATAGCTTGACGCGTCCACTCCATTCCAAGAAATAAGCTACAGTCGCGTTCACTAGAGTCAATAAGTAGATATTAATGATTATGTATTAAATTGACATGAGAAATCCGTTCACGTCAAGAGCAAAAAAAAAACAATATGTACTAATCAAACAAACAAACCGGAGGAAACCCATAAACCATAAAAGAACCCAGAGAAAAGAGACAAATGCAGAACCATTTAAAACGAAAAACATAAAATCGACTACTCTATCGACCAGTACACTCTAGATAGTGACATCTAATGCTTACAAAGTAGTGTATCCACCGTCGATGCGAATGTCACTGCCAGTGCAGAAAGAACCAGCGTCGGACGCGAGCCAGAGGGCAGCACCGGCAAGCTCCTCAGGCTGTCCGAGACGACCCATAGGAGTACGACTCTTCCACTCACCGAAGAGAGAATCCTCGAAGGCAGTGTTGAGAGGAGTATCCATGTATCCAGGGGAGATGGAGTTGCAGCGGATACGGTGCTGGGCCCACTCGGCGGAGAGTGACTTCATGAGATGAATGACACCAGCCTTGGAGGCGTTGTAGGCGGACTGGGGCTGAGGCCAGTTGACAATGGAGCCAGACATGGAGCCAATGAAGATTATAGAACCACCGTTAGCGGCAGCAATCATGTGCTTGCCTGCGGCCTGAGCGCAGACGAAGGAACCGTTGAGGTTGATATCAATGACACGACGGAACTTTGCCGGCGAGTAGTCCTCGGCGTGGACGAGGTCGGCAACACCAGCGGAGCAGATGAGGATGTCGATTTTGCCAAACTCTCGGACGACAGCGTCCATGGCGTCCTGGACGGCCATTTCGTCGCGGACGTCGAGGCGGTAGAAGTGCGCCTTGACGCCAAACTCAGAAGAGAGCTGCTCGCAGGCTGCGTCGCCAAGATCAGTCTGGAGGTCGAGGATGGCGATGCCAGAGAGGCCGGCGCCACAGAGGCCCTCGGCCATGGAGTATCCGAGGCCACGGGCGCCGCCAGTGACGACGGCAACCTTGCCGTTGAGGCGGAAACTGTCGAGGATGTTGCGTTTAGCGGGAGCCGCGACCGGGACTTCCTTGCAGATGTCAAGGAAGGGAATGGCAGGGGCTGTGGCAGGAGGAACGGAGGCCATTGTTGATGTGTAGGATGTGTCTAAAATGTGCTGAGAGAGGGAGACAGACTAAGAAGACGCGTAAACTGGGCGAGAAACTTAGGGAAAGGCAGGCGGAGGGAGAAGGCAGGAGGGCAGTATTTATCTCTGGCCGGGGCAGCCGCTGGTCAAGGAGGAGGGCATGGGCATTTGTGGGGTGTGCTTCCTGTTTTGGCAGCCCAGATGCGAATGGGACGGCAGAGATGGCTTGGCCGAGCGCGTGACGGTTGCGGGTGCCGCCACTGGTGCGGCTCGTAGTAGGACTAGGAAGAACGGTCGAGGAGGAATTGTGGCGAAAGAGGTGGCAAAATGGGCAGAAAATGGAGCTGAGCGCGATGGAGGTGTTTGTTTAAGTAGTTTGTGCAAAGATTGAGAAGGCAGGAGATGAAGAAGAGGGGGGGAAGGTAGTAGGGGACGGAAGGAAATATCCGCAGGGAGGAGGACCCTTGGACGACCGGACGCAACCGCCTGACCAGAGTTGGCGAAGTAGTGTGGATTGGCTTTCTGGGATCTCCGAAAGTTGCCACAGGCGAGGCAAGCAAGGCGAGCAAGGCGGACAGCAGACGCGTAGGGACCCAGGCCGGCGCAGAGAGGTCGCTTGGGCGCTTTGTGGCGTGTGTTTACAGTGTTGACAGCCTGCTCGTCGGGGCAGATTGCTAATTTGAGCGCTCGAACGCAGCGCAAAACAAAATAAAAAAAAAGAAAAAAAAAGAAAGCAAGCGCAAAATATGAAATGCTCAGAGTCAAATGCGCCGCAATCGCTGACTCTGATCTGATTGCTGGATGGCCGGTGGCTCCGTGGAATCTTTCTCCGCAGCCAACCAGACCGCGACTGCTGACGTTTGCCACTGTTTTATCTTATCTTTGCAATTGCACTGCTGTTTTTGAGCAGTTAATGAGCTCGCTAATCACTCATTTAGTCATAAACAGTGGGTGTGGTGTGTTGTGCTGCGACAGCGGTGCCTCAACCCCAGATGGCTGGCTGGCTCTGTCCCTGTTTCAACCCCAGATGGCTGGCTCTGTCCCTGTTTTCACCGCCATCACCTCCTTACAAACATTAACCACCCAGCTTTCAGACCACGAGGACACACACCAGCTGAGCATTTCATCCGCACAGCGCATCTCAAGCCACTCCATCCGAATTAAACGGCGTCCTGCAAATCTTCCGTGCTGCGCTTGCCTGTGCTTTGTCTTCCTTCCTCCACGTGAACCCTCGGTTTGCTCCGGCAGCCTTATCCACCTGACCGTTCTGCTCTTCACAGCTCGCCTCGTACTGCTGACTTTGCAACTACCACACTTTCATATAGAAACATGATCTAACTAAATGAAAATACAAATCTCATCGTGTTCTTATTGATAAATACACTCAATATAATTCCTCGAACAATCGCTACTTAAATACACAAACACAATCATATGTGTTTTTTCCTGCATTGCCTCGCTCATCCAAAGCAAGTGAACCGTAAACACGCCGGAGACACTACATACCCTCTCGCGCAATTCACTTTAATTTCTAACATCACACATTCACATCCCTATTAACGGAACTTGAACAACAAAAGGCAAACTAATATCTCATATTGAAACTGATTATCATCATATCTTATTACATATAACAAACAAATCTCAGCCTAAATACCAGAATACGTCCTTCGCCTACTCCCTTTCTCTCTCCCTTCCACAAAAATTTCTCTTCACTTGTTACTTACAGACATCTCCAACTTTGTCTTCTGATCTGCTTAAACCAGCTCGACATAGTTGGCGGGGAATATTCCCTCCCTTCCATCCTTACGGCCCGTCCACCAATCATCCTTCGAATCACTCTTCTTCGTGATCGTAATCATGTCGCCCTTGCGGAAATTCAAATCTCCACCTTGCTCACCTTCAAACGTGAACAGCGCAACAGCCTGTGTACCGCGTGGTCTTGCCGGACGATCCGCTCCGCTATCGCTTCTGTTTCGTCGTCCTGATCCGCCGCCTGATCCATACTCAGGCTTAGGCGCGGTCGGGCGATTGGGCCGGTCGCTATACGTCGATTCGAAATTTCGGCGGCTACCTGAGCTTCCCGAACTCTCGCGATCGTAGACATCATCCTGCCATGTAGACCGGCGGCCACCGCTGCCACTACCACCACCGCCACTGGTACCGCTTCGTTGTTGTCGCCGTCTTGACGAGTAATCTTCATCGTCATCGTCATACCTATCGTCATCGTCGTCGTATCTATTGCGTCGTCCTCCATCAGCATTGCTACCACTACGTGACCTTGAGCCAGAGCCATATCGTCTCTCGCCTGAATCAATGGACGAGTCATCATCATCGTCGCCAAAGGTAGGGATATCGTTGTAGATATCATCATCAAACGCAGACTGGAAATTTCCCCGGAATATCCGAGAGTCCAGCACCCTTAAAAGCGGATCAGCAGCAGGAGGAGGATCAACAGTTCCCGATAGTAGCTGCTTCGCAGTAACCGAGCCACCATAGAATTTGCGGTTAGCATCACGTCGCTCGAGAAGCGCAGAGCCTTCCAGCGAGACACCCGCAAAGAGACCTCGAGTCTTTGAGTAAGAGAAAACTGCAGCAACAGACTTGAGTGAAGCAGTTCCACCAGCCTCCGCATTTCGGCCAATAGGGCCTGCAGCGACAGAGATATTTCCACCCAATGTAATCGAGCCAAGCTGTGCGAACGACTGAACTGCCGCCTTGGTGTTCAAAATCATCACGAAATCGGTTAACTCGGCACCGATTTGACCACCAACACCTGCACCGGCAGTGACAATGGCTGAGGGAGCAGACCAAGCTAGGACAGTTCGTCAGCATACTAAACTCTACAATAAGAAATATAGGTCTCGTGCAGAATATCACAACTTCGGCTTCGACAATTGGTACTTACTTCCATCAGGCAGCTTCGCGATGACAATACCAGAACCGGCACGACCAGAGAACAAGAAGCCAGCTTTCAACACAGTAATAATAGCAAGACCCTTAGCATTCGCAAGTACTGAAGGTGGGATGACCTATAAATCAATTTAACGTCAGCGTTGAACAATTACCATACAATCCATACTTTAATCAACACAATTACATAGTATATATATACATAAAGAGTGCAATGAATGTATTCAACAGTCAAAAGTCATTGGAAATACATACCACATCCATGCCAAGAATCTGATTGGGCTTGACAAAAGAAGACAGAATTCTTGCAGCTTTTCTATTTAATGCATGTAAGCAACTCCATTCATAGTACACTCTGCGTCCTCAAATAAACAATGCTGACTACATCCTCAACGCAGTCACTTGAATATAAATAAAAATACTTACTTGCATTCGCTTTTCAAGCTGCTCGGAAGCGGACTATTGATTCCAACCATGGTGGACTAAGATAGATCCGATCGAATGTGTTCCAATGACAATTGCTGAGGCAGACCAGCGTTCAATATCTGAATCACTAAACAAACAGTCGTCACAAACAACTCTCTTCGCAGAATTGACTCTTAACAGTCGTAGTGTTCGAACTTCTGAATAACCAAAGTAATTCGGACGTCACCAACAGGAAGATGAAGGAGGTGGCGGGGTGCGTCGTCGCCGCTCACTGCTTAGTCTCGGCAAAAACGCCCTTACCCTATCCCGTACAGACCTCATTTCACTGCCAGGATTCACGTGGCTGCTTCAGCTTGGTCTCTTTGCTATCAGAGAACAATTGGTGATTGATATGTTTACACGTTCGCACTGCTATCACGGTCATTTAACCTAGGTATTATGCTACGGCGATCTTGAGAGTCTCAGAGAGACTGCAATATCATTTGCTACTCGTTTCTGTAGTCGGATATTATTTTACTATCTGATCGCATACGTCGCTTAGGCATCGTAGAACTCAAAGTCATCAATATCAGGCTCAAATCCACCTTCATACTCACCATCTCCATCAGAGATAAATCCACCTCCAGTGCCATTATCATCGTCAGGTCCGGCTATGAATCCACCGCCATCGTCACCATCTACCACAAAACCGCCACCGGCGTCGTCGTCGTTGGCATCATGGACTGCAGCAGACTCATCTGCAAGAAACCCACCGCCTTCCTCCACCTCCGTCTTCTTGATATCAGATGATTCTGCATTATCAAATGCAGTCTTTGCGTTCTCCTCTGCTTCTAAATGTCTGAACGCTGGATTCTGAGCCACTCGTTCTCTAACTCTCAGAGCAATCAGATACCTTCTCCATCTCTGTAAAGCATCTGCTTGCTTCTTTTGATCAAGCTCAAACGCCAACTGCTCTTGCTGGGCGTTATATACAGCTAAAACCGCTTCCTCAAAGTCCTCTGCCACAACTACGCCGTCTAATCTAGGCGTAGCTTTTCGATTCAAAAAGTCGAATCCGCCGACAGCTTCGACATAGTCAATCCCAAGCACTTTGACCGCATTAACAATTCCGCGCTGCTGTAAATGGATTGCACCCTTTGGCACCATCGAAGGCACAAATATATCAAGATTTCCATAATCATTTCTCGGAACTTTACCGTCAATGACAGGCGGCGGGATGTATAATTCCGTTTGAAAGTCAGCGTACAGCGCAACTTCATCATCCTCCTCGTCTCCTCCGTCATTTTCGTAATCACTGTCAAGTAGTGACGGTCGCGATTTAGGCAGCGTTCGCCTCTTGTTGTGTTTTAAAGGCTGCTCTCCGACCTTAACTACCCGTCCAATTTTATACCATTGTGTAGCAGATCGGAGAGCTTGAACATCACGACGGCGATATATATGCTCTGTCTCGCCTTTTTTGCTGCGGCCGACCGCAATTGTGCCACATGAAGTTTTTGGGTATATAATTTCATTTTGCCGTAAGTGTCGCTCAAGAACATATCTATATCATAAATTAAAACCTTACTTGTCAAAATTGTGAATAATTAATAAACAACTGCTTACACTGGATGCCCTCGAAAATCTTGAATATTATTAGGGATGTCTTCAGACAACTCTTTCTTGAGAAGCGATGCATCTTCCATCTGATCAATACTCTAAGCGGTTATTAGCATAAACACATCAGAAAGGAGGAAATCATACACTGCTTACCGTCACATAATCAGTCTGAAACGTTCGAATCATTTGATCGTACCATATCTGCCAGATTGGAGCGTTTGTAATTCTCAATTTGCGAGTTTTTGCGTTATAATAATGTGCATATCTTCTCGTTACGTCTTTCGCATATCCAGCTTGATCAAACGCAATAACATAAGATAACACATTTCTCGTTTCTGACTGAGGAGGCTCAAATTTGCTTTTCGAGCGCGGGATTTCAACAAGCTTGAGAACTAGAGGATCAATTGAAACCCATTGCAGTCCGGCTTCATCCCAAGCCTCAATCCAAAATACAGGATACGGTGCTTCGTCTAAATTAGCTGATTCGTAGTCAGCCGTAGTATACGCCATTGGTGAGGCGTTTATCCTCGGTTTTCTTAATCGCACTGGAGGCTGCTTGGGCTTGGTTGATGGCGACTCTGTATCCACATCGCTATTTTTCTCACTTCTTACTGTAATGGCCTGTGATGCACGACTTGGATTTGGAGTCGTGCCCTTTGACGAGAAACTAAACGGCAGAGGTTGCAGAGAGAATACCAAACGCGTGCGAACTTTGAAGGATCGTAAGAGAGCGCAAAATCCCTGAGCTCCAAGATCCCTCGATCCCTCTAGACGACCTAGAGAGCGCCGAAAGTCTCGGATATCCAGTGGTGGCTCTATATCTTTCTCTTTCTTCATCTGGCCAATCTCTTCCCAAGTTCTGCGACGCATGCCGTGATACACGATATGATAACGTTTATTCCAAAATTCCATCAAATGCCGTAATCCGTCTAAAAATTTGCGCGTTCGTTGAACGACAGGTAAAGTTGGATCTGGCTTCAACTCGTCTTCAATATTGCTCGGCACGAACTTGGAAAGTGTGTCTTTAACGGACGCATCGTTGCACCAGCGGCTTCTGATTGACCCGTGACAAATTAAACAAACTAAATGAATTAAATGTGTAACAACTCTCTGGTCCCGTTCTTCTCTTGATATCGTAGGATTCTTGCGTTTTGGCTTCGTTGGCCGCGATTCGCCAAGTGTAAATTCAACTGTCTTAGGCTCTTCCGTAGTCTCGGATACTGTCTGTTCTGGTTTGTCGTTGGTGGTACTAGCACCTCCGATTTCGACATTTTCCCATTCCATATCATCGTAGTCATCGTCATCTTCAAATTCATCGCTTCCTGTGCCGTGTGTCTCCACGGCTGTACCGTATTTATCTGAACTTTCATCATTATTTGAAGTCAAACCATCCTTTGTTTCCGAATCTGATATTCCAGCAAAGTAGCTTGCAAGATATGCAGCAGTCTTGCTTGATATAGGAGCCATTTGTGTAGGTTTCTGCGAGGAACTATCTGACATCTCTTCATCAGAATCCAGGTTGATGATTTTCTCCTTGCCTTTTCGACTCCAAGTTGGAGTGGCCAGC